>JAQNBH010000018.1:25317720-25955220 GCA_028752905.1 Cladorhizidae sp. MBARI D1340-BT2
GTATTAATAGGGACCGAGAAAGAGAGAGAAGAGCAGCATTATCACATGATGAAAGAAAAGTCTGGAGAGAGCAGAACAGAGAAAGGCAGAGCCTAGCGAGAGAACATTAGCAGATGAGGAAAGAGAGAAAGAAAGGTCTGGAGAGAGCTGAGCAGAGAAAGGCAGAGACTAGTGAGAGAACATTAGCAGATGAGGTAAGAGGAAAGAAAGGTCTGGAGAGAGCTGAGCAGAGAAAGGCAGAGACTAGTGAGAGAACATTAGCAGATGAGGAAAGAGAGAAAGAAAGGTCTGGAGAGAGCTGAGCAGAGAAAGGCAGAGACTAGTGAGAGAACATTAGCAGATGAGGTAAGAGGAAAGAAAGGTCTGGAGAGAGCTGAGCAGAGAAAGGCAGAGACTAGTGAGAGAACATTAGCAGATGAGGAAAGAGAGAAAGAAAGGTCTGGAGAGAGCTGAGCAGAGAAAGGCAGAGACTAGTGAGAGAACATTAGCAGATGAGCAAAGAGGAAAGAAAGGTCTGGAGAGAGCTGAGCAGAGAAAGGCAGAGACTAGTGAGAGAACATTAGCAGATGAGGAAAGAGAGAAAGAAAGGTCTGGAGAGAGCTGAGCAGAGAAAGGCAGACACTAGTGAGAGAACATTAGCAGATGAGGAAAGAGAGAAAGAAAGGTCTGGAGAGAGCTGAGCAGAGAAAGGCAGAGACTAGTGAGAGAAGACATTAGCAGATGAGGAAAGAGAGAAAGAAAGGTCTGGAGAGAGCTGAGCAGAGAAAGGCAGAGACTAGTGAGAGAACATTAGCAGATGAGGAAAGAGAGAAAGAAAGGTCTGGAGAGAGCTGAGCAGAGAAAGGCAGAGACTAGTGAGAGAACATTAGCAGATGAGGAAAGAGAGAAAGAAAGGTCTGGAGAGAGCTGAGCAGAGAAAGGCAGAGACTAGTGAGAGAACATTAGCAGATGAGTAAAGAGGAAAGAAAGGTCTGGAGAGAGCTGAGCAGAGAAAAGCAGAGCAACAAGAAGTACAAGTGAAAGTCCTAGCAATGCAAACTTCTACCTACATGTACCTTGGGGCCATGTCCACACTGTGCCAGTATTGTCAAGATTTACTATTGAGACCCAACAACCAACTCTTTCTGAGCATTCACAAAACTACGAGAACTATTTATCAGCAAAGCAAACAATTTTAACAAACCAATAAGAGTGCCTTCTCCTTCCGCATTTAACGTAGATACATACATATATTTTAAACATTGTTATAGATGGTACATCTGTATGGTCATAGGTACTACTACTACTACTACTACTCCTAACTACTACTACTACTGTTGCTATACTACTACTACTACTATTACTACTACTAGCATTAGTTGTATAGAATTTGAATCTTGTATGATGTATATTTCTTTGACCACTTAGAATTCCAGGAGGAGCCTCGGTTAAAAACTCAAAGGGGGCTCTCTGGGACACAAGGAAGGTCATGGGCATGTCAAATTTGGGACAGGTGAGACAGCACTTGGCATTTTCAGCCATTTTGTTTAGGGACTTACCGGCACATGCATTTTTCACGTTCCTGATGTTCCTGACAATTGCACAAATAATACGTACCGAGGACAGCACAGCATGGCACTGTCATCAACAAACTGCACCAATGCAAACAGTCTGCCAGTGAGGCTGCTTCTAGATCTACTTCTTTCTATAGAAAAAACACCACAGTTGCTGAAATGGTGAAATCTGCAGAAGGCAGCGTTGTGGTTCTACAAAAAAAAAGTGTTTTTTTAAATTTTAATATTGAGTATATACTGTAGACAACAATAAGGTGTCTATGTTCTGCTTCTTAGGAAATCCAGATACTAGGTGCCTAGGCTCTGCTTCCTGGAGAGTCCAGTTGCTAGATGCCTAGCCCTGTTTCATGGGGAGCTTAGCTACTGGGCGCTTAGGCCCTGTCATCACAGGGAGTCCAGCTACCGGGTGCTTAGGCCCTGTCATCACAGGGAGTCCAGCTACTGGGTGCTTAGGCCCTGTCATCACAGGGAGTCCAGCTACTGGGTGCTTAGGCCCTGTCATCACAGGGAGCCCAGCTATGGGTGCTTAGGCCCTGTCATCACAGGGAGCCCAGCTACTGGGTGCTTAGGCCCTGTCATCACAGGGAGTCCAGCTACTGGGTGCTTAGGCCCTGTCATCACAGGGAGTCCAGCTACTGGGTGCTTAGGCTCTGCCATCGCAGGGAGTCCAGCTACTGGGTGAACCTGCCCACTAGGCTCCTATTATTTTTTTCAAGCTGATGTGGCATCCACACAGACAGCATGTATGATTTGTAATCAATACCTACGGTACTTAATCTTTTTTTGTCTGTACACTTCTGCTAGTAATACACTTCTGCTAGTAATAAACAAACATTTGGTATCAACCATTTCCTGATGGCATTTCCTCTCAACACAACGTGTACCCCAATCCCACGCTTGTACTTCACTCTTTCTCCCAGGTAACACGTGCACTCTCTCCACCTACAGCAGAGAAGACATCAAGCCTACAAATGCACCTGACAGCTGGTGAAGAGAGGACAGATAGAACCATCAGCAGAACAACTTGTAGTCCCCACGAGACCTGACCAGGGGGCACAAGGCAGGGTATTGTTGCAGTGAGCTCTCCAAGTTTGCAACAGAGACCACGAGTTATTCAAATCTGAGTTCTTAGGACTCTGGTATAGAAATAATAGTAGTAGTAGTAGTGTAGTAGCAGTAGTAGTAGTAGTTGTAGTAGTAGTAGTAGTGGTAATAAGTAATAATAATAACAACAATTAACTAACAATAACAATGAACTCTCAATGAACTCTCAGTTGACATAATAGCATTAAAATCAACTTCTCAATAATCAACTTCAAATTTTATTCACTCGACGTTTCAACTAGATGCTCTAGTCTTCATGATGAAGGCTAGAGCATCTAGTCGAAACTTCTCAATAATCAACTTCAATCACTCGATGTTTCAACTAGATGCTCTAGTCTTCATGATGAAGGCTAGAGCATCTAGTTGAAATGTTGAGTGAATAAAAATTGAAGTTGATTATTGAGAAGTTGATTTTAATAACAATAAAGTCAATTACATCAGCACCTGAGGGTGTTCGGATACAGCTCAAATCTTTGGTTAACTGAAGAAGTCGCATCATTCTTCACAGTATTATACAGGTCTTGAGCACATCCTGGACAATGCCTTTCTCTTGTAGGTCTAGCCATGCTCTCTGCTTCGACTCAGAGCGAGAAGAATTGAAAGGAATTGCTGGCAGAGCTTCCATGTTCGACCAACGGTAACATTCATTGTGCGCATGCGCAGAGGATTTTGCTCTTGCAGAATAATTTTTAAAAAAGCTACCAGCATTGCCTTGGGGGGGAGTAACGTCTTGTAGCATTCGTTGACTGACATATTCGGATAACTGACTTCCTACTTTAATACTACTACTACTACTACTAATAATAATAATAATAATACATACATACAACAAGGCACCGAAGGAGGTGGAGAACAGCTCAACAACTGCTGAGATGATGCTATCTACGTATATCTACGTACAATACGTACAATTTTCCAGCTCCACCTTTAATCATTGAAGACAACAGTATTCACCACAGCAGCATGAAGAACACAGCGTCTCCAAAAATCTGTTTTTCCACCTAAAGGATGGTTCACAACATGCCAGTGGCATTGCATTGCGGTCGGTGCAGTTTGTCAATTGACCCAAGTGCCGCAGACATGCGATGTTTCTGATTGGTCCGATGCTGGATTTTCAAACGCTGGATTTTCAAACGCTGGATTAGAAAAAAGTTCTAGTTCAGCATCTGAAAGGCAGCATCGGCACTTGGGTCAAAGGTCAATTGACATACCACAACTCAACGTTTGGTCAGCCTCATGTTGTGAACCAGCCTTGGCTGCTACAAGATGTTACTCCCTCCAAAAGCAATTGGAGCTACCACTTGCCGCAGGAATGACCACATCACAGGGGTTTACTCATAGGCACAGAGATGCCTGATTACAGACTATTAAAAATCAATTAAAGTTGCTCTAATTAAAAGTGAACCCATAGACCTGCACCACTCAAGGGTCTGTATTTGGCTGCTACACCTTGTACTCTCTGACACACTGTGACACATGGTGAGAATTGAATCTCAAAAGAAGGTTGGTCTCTCCCTGGAGATAGAGGATCTGGAAAGAATCTATCTCTCCTGGAAATAGAGGGGAGAACCTATTTCTCTCTGGAGACGGAGGGTTTTTATTTCTCCAACCCAATTATTTCTCCAACCCAAATCTATCCCAGGTCTAGCTCTGATTCTATCACCGAGCCCTTGCCTTGCCTCGACCCTCTCCTAGTCACAAGGTGACGCTGGTGGCAGGTGCCTTTGCCCTCCTCTGTGGGAAGCCGAGCTGCTGAATGCCTAGACCCCACTTGTGCAGCCACTAAGCACCTAACTGTGAGTGTCTAGGAACCCAAACCAACACCTATCTGCTTAAAACATAGTTCTCAATGAACTCAAGTTGACATAGTCGTCGAGACACTTACTATTCATGAAAACCCTTTACGTATGTACGTACATTCACCAAACTGAAATAAATGGCCGCTGTACACGTGTTATGAACTGCAATATCGTAATTCTGTGCATGCGCTTATTTGCACCTGTAAGTCCAGTGTAACGATGGAAAAGGAATAGATGAAAATGGAAGCAAGAAATGAGTGAGAAAGAGGATATAGAAACTGAGGAGAGCCAGGTTATGAAAAACCTTGTGCACAGAACATTCACGGAGAATACACGGCCTCCATTAAGTGTGCATGAACTGCTCTATAACTTAACTATTCTCCTATATTTTGGTCTCCACCCAAACATTGCCACGCACCTTCGCTCAAAACCCTGTGTTACTATGTTAAGTGTAAGTGTGCATGAACTGCTCTATAACTTAACTATTCTCTTATATTTTGGTCTCCACCCATACATTGCCACACACCTTCGCTCAAAACCCTATGTTACTATGTTAAGTGTAAGTGTGCATGAACTGCTCTATAACTTAACTAGTCTCTTATATTTTGGTCTCCACCCATACATTGCCACACACCTTCGCTCAAAACCCTATGTTACTATGTTAAGTGTAAGTGTGCATGAACTGCTCTATAACTTAACTATTCTCTTATATTTTGGTATCCACCCATACATTGCCATGCACCTTCGCTCAAAACTCTATGTTACTATGTTAAGTGTAAGTGTGCATGAACTGCTCTATAACTTAACTATTCTCTTATATTTTGGTCTCCACCCATACATTGCCACGCACCTTCGCTCAAAACCCTATGTTACTAAGTTAGAACATTTCTAGTATAGATACCTTGACTTTCTTTGATAATCGACTTAAATCTGAAGGCTACAGCATTCAGCCGAAATGTTGAAGAGCTAATTTAATTAAGTTGATTAATAAGAAGGTCAAATAGAGTTATCATGTAAACACTCGCTATATTAGTCTCTGAAGCAGGTTTTGCATGGACAAATTTGACATGAGATAACCCGACATCTGAGAGACGGGTCAACGAGATCGGCAGGAAGAGGTGCAAGCTCGTCAATTCCTGTTCGCTGAACTAACATAAAAACTGATTTTGCTAGGCAAAAGTCTCCTACAGTTCCTTGATAATCTAATTGTTGTTGTACACATTTCCAGGCACAGTAGAACCTTGATTATCCGGACCCGTAGTTATCCAGAAACTCGGATTACCCACAATGTTATGTGTGCATGCGGACATTAATAAAGGAGGTGTGTGTCCGCTCCATTTTGGAGTGTCTCTGTTCCAGATCATTCTCGTATCGAGCTGAAAGAGAGCCAGCCGAAAAGAGACTGCTGAAGGGGTTGAGCATGGCACACTGCTGGGGTCAAACATCATAAGAAAACCACACTTTCTATAAGAATGGCAGGTCAGAGCATTTGGCAGCTGTCCGGGGAGTGTTGGAATTTTAGGGCTACTATTTGTGATATCGAGAAGAATGAAGACAAGATCAGCTCTTTAAAAAAAAAAAAAATTTTTCCCCCCCCCCCTTCCTCAATACAAGTGTAGGTACTTCATGATGTTTCAATATACAGTACATTGAAGCATTTCATTGAAGCGTTTTAATTAAATTCATGGCCTAGTTTATGAATATTATAATGACCCTCGGTTATCCGTAATCCGCACGTTGGTTAGTCCCTAGCCATCAGATGATCGAGGTTCTACTCTAAGTAGGATTAGATTACCACAGCTCTGCAAGGAAGGTGACATTCACAAACCTCTACCCCTGAAACAGATGCAGAAACATATCTGCAAATAAACTCACTGCATGTGGAATACTTTAAACTCCAGTCGAATAAGTGTCAAAATTGCTCTAGGCTCAATAAAAACTTGCCGCAGAGCTTGCAGATATTGACGTGAGTACGCCTCTTCCCCCTTCTCCTTCTTCATCAATATCACTTCTTCTCTCCCACACCTCTCATGTATAAAGCATGCACATCTGTGAGCGAGACATACCTGTGAGTGGGATGCCTTTGCTGTTCACATGGACAGGGCTGGTCGAAGAGCTTTTAACCGATGTATCATCATTGGCCATTGCCGAGGGACTGTCCTCTTCCATTGGCTCCTCTGACGAGCAACAAAAAATGGGAAAGAAACACACGAGCATTCAAAATAGGGTACACGCAAACATTAAGATGGAGATTGGGAGGGGGGGCCTTGACAAAGCACACAATGGTTCATAAGACGGGTAAGAATAGCCCCTGTATCAGGAGAGTCAGCACCAATCTCCACAGCAGAACCTTTAGATTACTAATTCAAGGAGCTGCACAAGGAGGCACGGCACACACGCTGAAATGAGATTCATAATAATACGCCTTGCCCGTCTGATGGGTATATCACGGTTATATGCATGCACACATCAAAAAATTATTCCTTTGTCCTTGGCTACGGGATCACGGAGAATCTGTCCGTTGTGTGTGTGTCACGGTTATACGCACGAGCAAATCTAAAATTATTCCTTTGTCCTTGACTATGGAACCCTCTGGGGAAAGGGACTGCTTGAATGGCTACTCTGAGAACTGTACAGCTTAGAATAATTATACAGGGTATAACAGAAACCAAGAGAGCTGCAGCAGAGAGGTAGAGAAGGGATGCAGCAAGTGACACTGCGAGAGAAACTGCAAGAAAAGTTAACAGGGAAAGACAAAGGAAGCGATAAACTGATACCAACAGGGACACAGAGAGAGCATCTATCAGAGAACACGTGATACTTCATAAAGGATATTTGAGAGAGTTCAAGGAATGAGGAGAGTAGCCAACACCGGTCATACAAGAGAACTGAGGACTGCACTGCCAGAGAGTGCAAGGAATGAAGAGAGAGCAGCCAGGAGAACACAAAACATTTCATTAACAGCTCAGAATCACTGTGGGTACTCATTAGTCATCAATTGAACTGTAGCCGACTAATTAAAGCTGCACAAAGGGAGTGCATATACTACAGGAAGTGCAGTAATGAGATTCAAAGTAATAATCCCACAAACTCTAAACCCATTTAGTTGGCCTAGGGAGTGGAATTCAGTTTTATGCTGATGAGGCTTATGGCAGCTGCTCTTAAGTATCCAATTTTTCTGCAAGTCTAGAGGTAGGAGCCAAGTTGATTGCCAACCTGAGTGGTACAATTGTCAAGGTCATACAGAGGTCACTTGATTTCTTGACAAACTACCTTTTCAAGATTTGGCTAAATGTGTGATCGTGTGGTTAGCTCCCTTAATTCTTTTGGGCTGATAGGGCATATATCTGCCCGTGTCCGGGTTTCACTTCCCGATGACAGTGGATACATCTGCACAAAGATAGCAATTTGGTTGCCATTACCAAAAAGTTTGTTAGAGCTCGCAGGGTGCAATCCAACTCGAGCTGTTGTTTGCTGGCAAGGCTGCACCTAACCATCCTCGTTAGCTATTATTCCTGATGAAGGCTAGAGCATCTAGTCGAAACATCGAGTAAATAGAATTTGAAGTTGATTATCGAGAAGGTGATTATAATAGAATAATACTAATTGCAGGTTTATATTGGTAAGCTTCGTCGTCTTTGACAAGAAGCACAAAGGCAAAAAAAAAAGAAGTGAGTAGTTCAAGTATCCGGCTGGCTCTGGTTAAAGGCAGTAAATGTTTGGTGGAAGTAATTCGAGAGAAAATGAATTGCCTGCCACACTAGAGCTTGAAAACCAGCTAGCAAAGAACCAAAATGACTCCATGGTCTTCGGCCTAAATGTTAACGTGCTAAAGAAACATAAAGGTTTTGTTCACTCTGACCATCACTAGGCTAGCTAGCTTATCAACAGCTACATAATAGAGCCCTCAAGGCATGAAGAAGCCCTTGACTCTTGCTGTTGCAGCCCTCACTAATATGAATAGCCTGCGACTTCAGCCCCTTAGGTCCAGAGAATTTCCAAATTAGTGAAATATATGAATATGATTACTGAGGCATGAATATCATCTCAATGACTCAGTTTATATAATAACATTAAAATCACCTCAATAACAACTTCAAATTGTATTCATTCGACGTTTCGACTAGATGCTCTAGCCTCCTTCATCAGGTTCATCAGGAATAAGGCTAGAGCATCTAGTCGAAACGTCGAGCGAATACAATTGGAAGTTGATTATTGAGAAGGTGATTTTAATGAATATCCTTATCTTTATTTATTTACAGGTCATTGCACGGTTATACTTACTGAATAGAAGTCATAATGTGCAACATATAATTGGTGATAGGCTGCTTCGTGGAATATAAACTGAAATCATCATGTGCTGAGCCATAGAAAACTGCTTCTTCCAACTCCAGATCTCTTCCAATCTTCATAATCTTCGCTTCTCTGCTGCATCCCATCCCCGTCAGCTTTCTTTTGCAGGCTCTCAACTCACCGTCCTTTTCCCCCATCTGGAATAGAGGAGCCTCTCACTCCATACTGTTCAGACAGAAGCTTGCAGCTCTTCTGTCAATCTGATCTAGAATCTCGAACTTCTGCTTGATTGTTTGGCTTTTGTGTGCTCTTTTTGCAGTCTATTTCTTCATCACGACAGCCATTTCGCAACAGCTGCCAGCTGCCTATAAAAAGCATGTGCATGCACATAATCTTTATGATTATCTGGAGGGTGTGCTTAGCGCATGCTCAAATGCAATAGTGATCCAAATTTGCGAGGTTTCGGATTAAAAGGATCTGGATTAGTCTACTCTACTACATCACATGACTTCAAGTAGAATCCAGGTCCACACGTGCATCGTGCTTATCGGCCCTATGGAGCTAATTAACCACGGTTATCAAGTAATACTGCAGCTGCTGATTTCATGCTACACTGTCTTCACTGCCCTTCTCCAACGGCTCGGCCCGAGTGTCTCCGAGAGGGACACGCAGATCTTAAGGCCAGTCCACACTGCACAGATAATGCGTGTTAGTATGCATTGGTCGCATCCATATTGAATTCGAATTATAATAATGCGTGTTAACGCGCATTGATCTGGTCCACCTCAATAGGTGGTTTCAGAGCAATAAACTCAAGTGGTTCAATGATACGTTAGTGAGCGTTGAAAATAATTTCATTCACTCGCATCTTCACGATGAATGTACTTTGGAACTTTGAGGAGCTAGCTCTATACTATCTGTGGCCTGAGACAAGCTACATAGCTAGAGAACTGTTGCTATGTTTGTACGTCCTGCGTCTGCAATTCCAAAGTATGTGCAATTGCAACTTTCGTTGGTACTCCCTTTCCCTGACCTCTCTCCTCTTTCTTCTCTGCAGCAAATGTTTCCTGCGCATCTGTAGGTAGCCAATCAGCAAGAAAACCAAGCAACAAACTCCTAGAGACACAGTATATGATTTTGATGTGACTTTCTCCTGACATGGGTAGACGTGATTAATTGATTAACTTTGCTTCGTACGGTTTATTTCTGTGCTAGTGTGAATGTGATAAATGTGCATCATCTTCAAAGAGTTTTTTCCCCTTCCCCAGGAGACCCAACGTGCATTAATGTGTATCAGTTAGGTGCAGTGTGGACAGGCCTTTCTTCAAGTCAGACAAAGAGCCGAGGGAGTGGGAGGGGGGGGGGGGGGGGGGGGGGGGGTTAGGGAATCAGCTGTTTCACTGCGCCAAAGGTTACCTTTCCCCACAAACGTGGTTTCCTTCCACTTAACAGGATTGTAGGCCTCTCTCATCATTAACCCACAAAATGCCACATAAGGTTGCTGGTCGTTAAAAAAAAAAGTGGACTACAATGATCATTTGATGATCAACTTGATGACGGAAAATAAAGCAGAGGCATGAATATCATTACAGCACCCCCTTGTGCAGCTCCTAAGGCTAGGGCAAGGGCTGCAATCTAATTAATGACCAAAAGGGTGACAAGCACTAGTTAGAGAGCTGGCTTCCCGTCCTGATTCCCCTCCCGAGAGGGAGAATGGTGCCGGCTCATTCTATCAACATTCAGAGACACAAGGATGTCGATTTGAGATGTGGTCAAGCAGTTGAGAATTGTGCCAGCTAGAGAGAAGTGCCGTGTTTGCATATCATTTCGTGATACCGTCGACCCACTATGTATTTGTTTGTTAGAAATAACACCCAACCAACACACTAACAAAGAAATTCGGTGCAAATATAGAGCCTTTTATTGGCAGCAATTTAATTGGTCATTCTGTCTGTTTCGCGAGAATTAAATTTCACCATTCCATCAGTTCATACGACACGCGTGCGTACATACATGCATGCAACCAGTAGTGAACTGACCTTGACCGAAATAAATTTGCCCCCCCCCCCTTCACAAATACTTGCCTCCCTTACTCCTTCACAAATACTTGCCCCCCTTACCCCTTCACAAATACTTGCCCCCCTTACCCCTTCACAAATACTTGCCCCCATTACCCCTTCACACATGTTTGGTGGCATTAAATTTGAGGATTTCCAGGAAAATTGCCCGCCAAATTGAATCGTTGCCAATTATGTGGAAACAATCTACCATGCAATGAACATTGAATGATTCATCCATTTTTAAGGTCATAATACCAACTGTGGTAGGCTGAATATGGCAACTTCATGGGGGGAGGGGTGAATGTTGGCCTTATTAATATTTTAACCCAGCTCCCCTGAAAATATATTATAATGTTGATCATGAACTGGACTAGGTAATACAATGAAATGTATTGTGTGAAAAGAGTGCCACATTCATCTCTATGTCAAAACAGTGCCTTGTCCGTGTACCCATTCAAATCCATGTTCAGACAGCTTATCCCCTTGCAGTGCCACCTACTTCCAATTTCCTCTGCCAAAAACATGTGATGAGCCAGCTACCCATGCAACTAAGCAGGGCAGATCTGATGCCGTCTGCTGCATTGCAGTCATGCAGAGAAAGAATACCTTCTTTTCCAGACTCCCCATCTCTAGAGGAAGGAAGATACCTTCTTTCCATATCCTCCATCTCAAGAGAGAGAAACATATCTTATTCCTGCCTTCATCTCCAACAAAAAACATATCCTCCTTACCTTACAGATAACCAGGTGTATGTGTTGTTACCATGGTGTACACGTTGGTAACTTAATTTCAATTATGTACTGTTTGGGGTAATGATATGCATGAATCCCCACAAAAAATACTGTTGTTAGGTTCCATGGACTTCAGATTGGGTAAGCTGCACTGGCGTCTACCTCTGGTGTGTGACCTGCACACAACTCAGGGAGCTATGGAGCCAAGGCCAGAGTTGTAATATCACAGTAGGAAGTGGGAGGGTAGTGTTAAGAACTCTTAGTCAATGTTTGACTTGCCAACCAATTAATAGTGCTTAATAAATGACTGCTGGTTTTATGTGCAGACACAATACAAACAGCAAAAAACAGAGGAAGACACAACTACAATCTCATGTGGGACTCCTACTTAATAACAAATAGCGACACCAAGGGCTCCTCTCAGTCATATATCATTTGCAGCCCATCACTGCCAAGCTACCACCACAATTATTGCTAGTACAGCCAACAACAACGAGAAAAAAAGAATACCACAGCTTACAGTGATCTCTTATGTTCCTGCGGAGCTATTACAGTAGTGGAAAGTTAGTTTAAAACATTAGAAACCAGTGTGACTAACTTCGATCAGCAAAGAAAGCAGTGTCCCAAAGTACGAAGTGGGGTGTGTGTTGTCACGTGCATTGAGTACGTCATCATTCGTTTACGTCAGCCATTTTTTCACATTTTCGAAAGAGGACACAGTTGAGTTCAAGATTGAAGATCAGCCCTTTCTGCCTGAACTTTTGAACTTTCTCCTCGGTGTACCCTCTACAGTTTTGAGCGCTAGCTACCTGGCTGCACCCGGTAAGTCTAGCAAGCAGGGAGGTAGCTCGCTCTCGCATGAGAGCGCTCAACTTTGTCCAGTTATCGTATATTGGTGCGCTTAGGAGTTAGTACAGGGAAGGGGTTTGTTGCTGACTTTTGAAGCTAGATAGGTGCGGATGTATTGTAGTTCGCAATTCTAACCGAGCTAGCGGTGTTAGATTTATAGATACAGCTAGCCCCGGTTGAATTTAGATGGCTAGATTTGGTGTAGTTTGTAGGCTGACGTGGCACACCCATAAACTGACTCCCTTGTCAAAAGCACCCATTTATCTAGATCTCTATGGTTGCCGTTGTCACTAGTCATGATTTTAGAAATGCTAGTTCACTACTATATAAATTTTGAGTTTACTACTACATAAATTGTGAATATGGGGGGGGGGGGGGATTTATGTCCAAGGAGAGGGATGTTGGAGATATCTGATTTGTGCTGTTTAAAAAAATTTGTTTTTTTAAACAGCACAAATCAGTTGTTTTACAAGATGAAATATGTCGTGTGTTCAACCAGGGACGCAAGCATAGAATATTAGCATGTGCCTTATAAACAACACTTGGTAAAATTGCAGCATTTCCATCAACAATGTAACCCTGTGTAAGCCAGCATTTCCATCAACAATGTAACCCTGTGTAAGCCAGCATTTCCATCAACAGCATTTCCATCAACAGCATTTCCATCAACAATGTAATCCTGTGTAAGCCAGCATTTCCATCAACAATGTAACCCTGTGTAAGCACAGCATTTCCATCAACAATGTAACCCTGTGTAAGCCAGCATTTCCATCAACAATGTAACCCTGTGTAAGCCAGCATTTCCATCAACAATGTAACCCTGTGTAAGCCAGCATTTCCATCAACAATGTAACCCTGTGTAAGCCAGCATTTCCATCAACAGCATTTCCATCAACAATGTAATCCTGTGTAAGCCAGCATTTCCATCAACAATGTAACCCTGTGTAAGCCAGCATTTCCATCAACAATGTAACCCTGTGTGAGATGGTGTAGCAGGAAGTTACACCTCCCAGCCATGAAATTCTTGGAAACAGGACAAACAAAGTTGGTGTCTGGAGTGTTGACCATACCTTATTAATTATAAATGTTGACCCTGCAAGCTGCTCTGGCCTTACCTGATGTTGACAGAGGTTATTGGAAGATGGATTTCAAGGGTCACTGGGTACATGCATCAGGAATTCCTTCCTACCTGGCTGCAAAGAAACTGAACAAAACAACAACGAAAACTGAATATTGCATGAGGTGGTCAATATAAACTGTGATAGCTCAATGTTAAGCATGTCTCTCTGTTAAGCACCTACTTTTTGTTAAGCACCTACTTCTATCTAGCCTTTCTTTGTTAAGCGTCGACCTTGACTGTGTCTCCTCTTGCTCGAAAATCAGTGTTTCTTCCATTGCCATTGAGTAGATGTCCACACATGACACGCTCTTCCGGGCTCTGCTCTGCTCAGTTCAACCATTTGCCAGCCCTTCCAGCTAGTCTGGTGTATGGGCGCTTGATGAGCAGCTGCTCATTGTTGAGTGCTCATTTTCCAGCTGCCTGATGCTATGAGCATCCTGCTTAACAGCCAGTATATTCTGCACAATTGTTGTCATGGTGACTATTGCATAGGTGATCGAAAGGTAGATGGATTTCATGCATCGGTCACTGGATACAGAGTCAGAAGTTCCTGCCTGGCTTCTTGAAATTGTCCAAGAAGAAATGTGATCAGTGATCTCAAATTATCCTGCTTTTGTTGTTACGGTTGATTATCAAGTTTTGTTTGTCACCGTGCAGGGCGGAGTATGGTGGTCCCCATTATCCATTGTGGTAAATCTTGTGCAGGAGGCTGCATCCAGCTGGGAGGTTTTTGTTTGAAGTAATTAATTTCAAGCAAGCAAGGCTCTGTATTGTTTGTTGTAGGAGGGTTGCTATGGATGCGGTTCTACACATTAGGGCAATGGCATGAACTCGCTACTTGCACACATCTGTCCCCCTCCCCTATAATTTCAAAATAAGACCTGATTGGCCCCCTTCCCCTTCTATAGAGAAAGAAGTACTACAAGGTATTAGTTACAGCCCTAAATCTGCTTGGCACTAGTGGTTGGTTGGTTTCCTGTATGAAGTGCTTCCCTTATACATTTTCTAATGAAGGGGGGGGGGCTGCACTTTAAAAGGGACTAACTAAGTAATTTCTATTTATATAAGGTTCTAATTAATTTACCCCCTATTCTTCCAATAAGCCTGCCTGAATTCGTAGGAACTTCAATATTCTAGGCTGCACTTTAAAAGGGACTAACTAATTATTTCAAGCAGGCTTAGCTGTAGCTAGATCGCTGGCCTTGAAGAAGCTATTTAGTATAACTGAGAAGCACGATTCCTGCGCTTTGATTTCCATTCTATTCGGCGTAGAAGTGACCAGCAGGCAGCTTGAAGCCAGAGGAGTAGCTCGTGATGTGCTTCTCGCTGGTTAATATGAAGACCAGAGGGAGTGAGATTAAGTTACTCGCTATAGGAGGTGGGATATGCCAATCTTGTTATGCAGAAAATCAATCTTGTAAGGTAGCAAACTGCCGCTCTCTATGGACAGAGAATTGGCTGAATAAATGATGCGCCCTCCCCGCCCCCTTCACTCGCAACTCAATGCCTATGATTTATGATCACCCCTCCCATCCTATAAAAATGCATTAATTTTTTTTTTGAAAAGAAAAAAGTATTGAATTTGATGATCACATGCATGAATTAAGGTCATCTTGCTGTCAACAGGTGGAGTGTACATAGCCACTCAGTCACCTCCCTCTGTTAAGCCTTTATTTTGCTGCACTCACTCATTCACCTCTCAAAGGCACACTGGAGCGAAGAGAGAGAGCGAGGCATCAGTTGTCACAATAACTTAAAATGTCAATATAACCCTCTCAATCCGGCAGGAGTGAAGTCATTTAATCCTCTCAATCCGGCCAGTGTGAAGTCTTTTAACCCTCTCAACCTGGCAGGTGTAAAGTCATTTAACCCTCTGAATCTGGCAGGCGTGAAGTCATTTAACTCTCAATCCAGCAGGTGTGAAGTCATTTAACCCTCTCAATGTGTAGTCATTTAACCCTCTCAATGTGAAGTCATTTAACCCTCTCAATCCGGCAGGTTAGCAAAGGAAGGCCGCTCTAATTATAAGCAACCAGAGCTCCACCTACTTGATGTAAGCAGGTGTGTGGTCATGCTGACTGCAAAAAAAATCATCCAGCAGTCAAAAGTTATCAAAACTCTTTTGTGCTGTTGTATCCCAGGACAGTTATACTCACCCCAGGATGGATGGCACGGAATCAATCTCCCACACTATTGTGTGGGGGAGGGTGGGGGGGGATCATGCCTTAATGGGCATGTTCATTATTCCACCCCCCCCCCCCCCCCCCCCATTTTTGTTTGTTATCTAATCCTCCAGTAATCTGTAAGCCAGCCAGCCAACCTGCTTGCAAACACATCGGATCAAAGGTCAACTGGAGTAAATGTTTTTCAACAGAAAACATTCCTCCTTGAGATGCAACTTGCGAGGATTAGGAGGGCAAGGACCTCTCCTGTGTGGATTAGGAGGGCAAGGACCTCTCCTGTCTGGATTAGGAGGGCAAGGACCTCTCCTGTCTGGATTAGGTGGGCAAGGACCTCTCCTGTCTGGATTAGGAGGGCAAGGACCTCTCCTGTCTGGATTAGGTGGGCAAGGACCTCTCCTGTCTGGATTAGGAGGGCAAGGACCTCTCCTGTCTGGATTAGGAGGGCAAGGACCTGTCCTGTCTGTTTATGTGGAAACAGTCTCTGGTGGTGTACAGGGATGTATAATATATATATATATCCTTCTTGGCTTCAGCCCTTTCTCTACCGGTCTAGATAATTGATAATTCCTGCTCAGCTTTCCTGCTTTCTCCTAACTATCCACTTAGTATATTCTTGTCTCCATGTTGTTGACAGCTGTGCCTGGAAGCTAGTTATTTTTCCCCTTCTTTCTCCACCTTTTTCTTTCTTCCCCTCTCCCCATGTGTGTATGTGTGTGTTCTTCCTCCTGGTGAGTTGACTCTGTCTCGGCCTATCTGGATGTTGCTGCTCAACTTACCTGGCATGTCCTTGGCTTGTGTCGATCTTGCCTAGGCACTTCCAGCTCTCTACTCACATATTCACTTCGCAGGGCAGTCATCTCTCACCTTGTTGTCACCAGCCTTTTTCTCTCTCGTGTTCAGAGCTCCTTCTTCAATCCATATCTCAGGGTCTCTTTGTTCTAGCTACTCCAGCTTCAAGCTTCTCAGTTGTTTGTTCTGGCTCCTTCAGCTTTAAGCTTCTCAGTTGTTTGTCTCCAGCTTCTCAGTTGTTTGTTGTGGCTCCTCCAACTTCAAGCTTCTCAGCTGTTTGTTCTGGCTCCTCCAGCTTCAAGCTTCTTAGTTGTTTGTTCTAGCTCCATCAGTTTCAAGCTTCCCAGTTGTTTGTTGTGGCTCCTCCAGCAAGCTTCTCAGTTGTTTGTTCTGGCTCCTCCAACTTCAAGCTTCTCTGTTGTTTGTTGTGGCTCCTCCAGCTTCAAGCTTCTCAGTTGTTTGTTGTGGCTCCTCCAGCTTCAAGCTTCTCAGTTGTTTGTTGTGGCTCCTCCAGCTTCAAGCTTCTCAGTTGTTTGTTCTGGCTCCTCCAGTTTCAAGCTTCTCAGTTGTTTGTTCTGGCTCCTCCAGTTTCAAGCTTCTCAGTTGTTTGTTGTGGCTCCTCCAGCTTCAAGCTTCTCAGTTGTTTGTTCTGGCTCCTCCAGTTTCAAGCTTCTCAGTTGTTTGTTGTGGCTCCTCCAGCTTCAAGCTTCTCAGTTGTTTGTTCTGGCTCCTCCAACTTCAAGCTTCTCTGTTGTTTGTTGTTGCTCCTCCAGCTTCAAGCTTCTCAGTTGTTTGTTGTGGCTCCTCCAGCTTCAAGCTTCTCAGTTGTTTGTTGTGGCTCCTCCAGCTTCAAGCTTCTCAGTTGTTTGTTCTGGCTCCTCCAGTTTCAAGCTTCTCAGTTGTTTGTTCTGGCTCCTCCAGTTTCAAGCTTCTCAGTTGTTTGTTGTGGCTCCTCCAGCTTCAAGCTTCTCAGTTGTTTGTTCTGGCTCCTCCAGTTTCAAGCTTCTCAGTTGCTTGTTGTGGCTCCTCCAGCTTCAAGCTTCTCAGTTGTTTGTTCTGGCTCCTCCAACTTCAAGCTTCTCTGTTGTTTTTTGTTGCTCCTCCAGCTTCAAGCTTCTCAGTTGTTTGTTGTGGCTCCTCCAGCTTCAAGCTGTTTGTTGTGGCTCCTCCAGCTTCAAGCTTTGTTTGTTCTGGCTCCTTCAGCTTCAAGCTTCTCAGTTGTTTGTTGTGGCTCCTCCAGCTTCAAGCTTCTCAGTTGTTTGTTCTGGCTCCTCCAGCTTCAAGCTTCTCAGTTGTTTGTTGTGGCTCCTCCAGCTTCAAGCTTCTCAGCTGTTTGTTGTGGCTCCTCCAGCTTCAAGCTTCTTATTTGTTTGTTCTGGCTCCACCAGCTTCAAGCTTCTCAATTGTTTGTTGTGGCTCCTCCAGCTTCAAACTTCTCAGTTGTTTGTTCTGGCTCCTCCAGCTTCAAGCTTCTCAGTTGTTTGTTGTGGCTCCTCCAGCTTCAAGCTTCTCAGTTGTTTGTTCTGGCTCCTCCAGCTTCAAGCCTCTCAGTTGTTTGTTCTGGCTCCTCCAGCTTCAAGCCTCTCAGTTGTTTGTTGGTGGCTCCTCCAGCTTCAAGCTTCTCAGTTGGGCTGTGAAGAGCAAGTTGGCAGGTACACAATGAATATGGACAAATGATTACGATTTTCTTCCACCTTGCCATGTTTGTAGATCTATGTGTGTAATTACCCAGGGCGACCATCGAGGTACAAATAGATAGACAGAGATATAAATGGAGATAGATAGATAGAGGTATCTCATATGTGTTGAAAAAGAAAGGAAACGAGTTGACCCATGTAGAGTATTTAGTGGACCCTTTAAATGGTACACACACAAAAAGCAGTCTAATAATATTAAGAGGTAAAGGACTCTCTAAATGTTTGTAGTGGGTAGATTCCTTTCTTCTTCTCTTTTTTGGCGAGCCAATCTTATGTTGGTTGGGTAATAAAGAATTTTTAACTTTCATCTTCTCAGTAAACTCTCAGTTGATACAGTAGAAATAATGACTTGTTCAATAATCCACTTACAATTGGATCCTCTCTCTTTTTTAAATCAGATTTTTGTTTTTAGAGAATTGATATTAGCTGAAAGTAGCTGAAAGTAGCTGAAAGTAATCGCAAAAGTTCAAAATTTGTTTCTCGATATTTCGGCTGGATGCTCCTAGCTGAAACATCGAGGAACATATTTGATGGCTCTAGCTGAAACATCGAGGAACATATTTGATGGCTCTAGCTGAAACATCGAGGAACATATTTGATGGCTCTAGCTGAAACATCGAGGAACATATTTGACTGCTCTAGCTGAAACATCAAGGAACATATTTGATTGCTCGCTGAAACATCGAGGAACATATTTGATGGCTCTAGCTGAAACATGGAGGAACATATTTGATTGCTCTAGCTGAAACATGGAGGAACATATTTGATTGCTCTAGCTGAAACATGGAGGGACATATTTGATTGCTCTAGCTGAAACATCTAGGAACATATTTGATGGTTCTAGCTGAAACATGGAGGAACATATTTGATGGCTCTAGCTGAAACATCGAACATATTTGATTGCTCTAGCTGAAACATCTAGGAACATATTTGATGGCTCTAGCTGAAACATCTAGGAACATATTTGATGGCTCTAGCTGAAACATTAGGAACATATTTGATTGCTCTAGCTGAAACATTAGGAACATATTTGATTGCTCTAGCTGAAACATCGAGGAACATACTTGATTGCTCTAGCTGAAACATGGAGGAACATATTTGATGGCTCTAGCTGAAACATCGAGGAACATATTTGATTGCTCTAGAAACATGGAGGAACATATTTGATTGCTCTAGTTGAAACATCGAACATATTTGATTGCTCTAGCTGAAACATGGAGGAACATATTTGATGGCTCTAGCTGAAACATGGAGGAACATATTTGATGGCTCTAGCTGAAACATGGAGGAACATATTTGATGGTTCTAGCTGAAACATGGAGGAACATATTTGATGGCTCTAGCTGAAACATCTATGAACATATTTGATTGCTCCAGCTGAAACATGGAGGAACATATTTGATGGCTCCAGCTGAAACATGGAGGAACATATTTGATTGCTCTAGAAACATCGAGGAACATATTTGATTGCTCTAGCTGAAACATGGAGGAACATATTTGATGGCTCTAGCTGAAACATCGAACATATTTGATTGCTCTAGCTGAAGCATCTAGGAACATATTTGATGGCTCTAGCTGAAACATCTAGGAACATATTTGATGGCTCTAGCTGAAACATTAGGAACATATTTGATTGCTCTAGCTGAAACATCGAGGAACATATTTGATTGCTCTAGCTGAAACATCTATGAACATATTTGATTGCTCTAGCTGAAACATCGAGGAACATATTTGATGGCTCTAGCTGAAACATTAGGAACATATTTGATTGCTCTAGCTGAAACATCGAGGAACATACTTGATTGCTCTAGCTGAAACATGGAGGAACATATTTGATGGCTCTAGCTGAAACATCGAGGAACATATTTGATGGCTCTAGAAACATGGAGGAACATATTTGATTGCTCTAGTTGAAACATCGAACATATTTGATTGCTCTAGCTGAAACATGGAGGAACATATTTGATGGCTCTAGCTGAAACATGGAGGAACATATTTGATGGCTCTAGCTGAAACATGGAGGAACATATTTGATGGTTCTAGCTGAAACATGGAGGAACATATTTGATGGCTCTAGCTGAAACATCTATGAACATATTTGATTGCTCCAGCTGAAACATGGAGGAACATATTTGATGGCTCCAGCTGAAACATGGAGGAACATATTTGATTGCTCTAGAAACATCGAGGAACATATTTGATTGCTCTAGCTGAAACATGGAGGAACATATTTGATGGCTGTAGCTGAAACATGGAGGAACATATTTGATTGCTCTAGCTGAAACATCGAGGAACATATTTGATTGCTCTAGCTGAAACATGGAGGAACATATTTGATGGCTCTAGCTGAAACATCGAGGAACATATTTGATTGCTCTAGCTGAAACATGGAGGAACATATTTGATGGCTCTAGCTGAAACATCGAGGAACATATTTGATTGCTCTAGAAACATCGAGGAACATATTTGATTGCTCTAGCTGAAACATGGAGGAACATATTTGATTGCTCTAGCTGAAACATGGAGGAACATATTTGATGGCTCTAGCTGAAACATCGAGGAACATATTTGATGGCTCTAGCTGAAACATCGAGGAACATATTTTATTTTATTTTATTTATTTATTTTTAATTAAAAAAAATTCCAGCAACTCTAAATGGGCAATGAATAAATTTAAAATAATATGTACATGTTATAATGTATAAGTTACAATGCAAGTTTGAGAATCAATCATTCTACAGCAATCTTTGAGATGCTTGGCGAAACTGTGCAATTTTGAAGGTGATATATATATCCTGCTTGACCACCACAGAATTTACACACATATTGGATGAGGAGCATGAAAAGAAGAATTTGTACACAATTTGAAGTGGAAACCATGACACGAGTATCTTGTAATTGCATGACGATTATCCCTATTTCCCTTACTCTATTCCATATTTACCATGCCTACCGATTGATAAAACTCAAGATGGGATGGCACAAATCTTCTCAGTGTATGAATGGAAATGGGAGGCTAAAGCAGGAGTGAGCTTTAAGGCAGGGATAGATAAATATAGGTTCTGAGTGAGAGGCTCCTCGTGACAAAGGACAGCACCAGCCTATTCTTGGTATATAGACAGTTACTAGTACATGTAGTTGACCTGGTTTGTTGTTGGAGGTCTGCGCTGCTAACTATTGTCACAAGAGTAAGCTTCCGAGGAAACCAACTGGTACCTTCTTGTGTGGAAATCATGCAGCTGCCTGCTGGCACCGCTCGGCGAGACTCAATAGTGCACAAGCACCACTAGTATTTTTATTGCACTGTCGATCTTTACCGATAAAAAAAAGATTTTACTGGAATCGAAAGACGAATTAATTGCTGCGGTGCATTGAAGGAATTGGAGTATTCTGGTAGTGTGGGTGTTAATTAGAGGACCTAGGCTCACAGGTTATGTGTGTGGAGGGGGGGGGGGCGGAATGTAGATAGATGAAGGTGGATTTTACAGTGTTTTTTTTAATGCTTTTGGAGGGGGGGGGGGGGCACTGGTTTACTAAGGGAATGTTCAAGGCATGCTGTTGTAGATTTCCTTGTTATTGTTGTTGTTGTTATTGTTATTTATTGTTGTTTTATTACTCACTTGACCATCATTACCTCGTGGTGCGTGTGCTACGGCAGGCGGGGAGAGGAGCATGGACTGTGACCTGAGTCAGGTGACAGACCCTCAAATCACCACGGTGGAGACCATTATCACCAACGACGACCTGGAGAGTGATGCCGTGGGAGAGGTGATCGAGGCCGAGACCTATACTGACGACTTTGAGGTATGTAGACTACGAACAGGAACAGCTAGCAAAGCCACCAGATTCCCCACCAGATTCCCCTTCCAGCTGCTAGTGTAGTTCCATCTCATCCGACATCCAAACAAATTCCTCCCCCCCCCAACAACTGGGCATGCCCATGTCTTGTCCAAAGGGAGCCATCACTCTCTTCTGGTGCATGCATACATATATACATAGAGACAGAGAGAGGTTAAGACACTGCAACTGGTATCTCTGAATTATGTTTTATGTCTCTCCTCTAGTTGCACAGCTTGGATATGTGTGGTGAGGAGTGATGCTGATGGTAGTCTGTTAGTGGATATACGAACAACTTTTATAAAGTACGAAAAGTGTGAAAAAAAGCACAATTTTTTGTGTTGGATTGACTGAAATTAAATATATATATATACTGAAATGAGGATGGCTCTATAAAATAAAAACACTCTGCCTTGACGATCCTTTACCTTTAGAACGAGCCCACTCTCGGTGCCAAGTATACCACAGTACTGAGTACTGATGGCAAATTCTGAAACCAAAATGTGGGAGCATGCTTGTGAGAGATTTTGTTAGCATTTATTAAGTATGTGTTTGTTATAAAGGTAAAGGGTCATCAAAGTTTATGTGTGTGAGGTCCCCTTTTTTCCCTTTTTTTCCTATTGGGGCAGGAGGCAGTTCAATGTATTTTTGACCATTTCCTGTTCTCACAGAGTGTTTGTTGCCTACAAGCAGCTGACCTGATCTAGCTCATGACCTTTGCCCTTAACTCTAGGCATCACATGACCCTTGCCATGCCCACCTCGCCCACCTCAATGTGATGATCTTCACCGATTTTGGTTGCATGAACCGCTCTGATTGAAATGAGCATCTTTACAAACTCCCTTAACTGTCTGAACATGGACTTTATTTGTGGTTTGTAATAATAGTTTAGCTTTATCTATTAAAAAAATTTTTTTTTTAATTTATTATTATTATTATTATTATTATTATTATTATTATTATTATTATTATTATTATTATTATTTTATTTATAATTTTTTTATTATTTTTAAGAATAAGCTTCTCAAACTGTTTGGAATGCAAATACAATAAGCTGCAGTGTGCAGGTGGTGTAGGAATAGCTCCAAGTAGGTTTCGCTATCCTATCGCACACCTTTCTGAGCCACTGTGTGGAGATCTTGTCTTGTTCACTGGCAGCAGGCATCCTGGAGATAGCTGTCTAGAGAATGTCATTGCATTATCACAGCAAGCATGCATCTCTATAGCAGCACCTGTGGAGAGGGGGCACTTACCTGCAGGGATCGCTCCATTGAAGCAAGCAAACAAAAGCTATGCAGCGTATGTCACTATGTCTACAACAAACCTTACAGCAAAGAAATGCATCCAGGAGCACCTCCTTGCTCAAGAGTGAAGGCATTCAGAGTGACTCCTGGCAAGCACATGTGCTTGTGCTGCTGGAGAACTTCCAGAGACAGTGACAAAAGCCAGAAACAGATCGTTCATGAAGGCAGTTGCAGTTGTCGGCCATTAAAAATAATTCGGCTCCCACGTCCCCCACCTTACCAGAAGTAAAGTTTTATTACTGAATCGGGTCGTCTATTGGACATGTGCATACGCAGAATGGACGCCCATTACAAATTCTTCGGTTTAAGTTTTCTTTTCCCGACTCTGTCCGAGTTTGTGCCAGACGGCACTTAGAGTGTTTGATTGGTTAACTGATTGAACACTATAAGCAAATATATCCTTAAACCAGACATATATATCCTTAAACCAGACATTGTTCCCCCAAATATATATTGGGAGAGGGGGGTGCAGTAGCTCTCCTCATCTTCTATTTTAAAACACACCCAAAACCCACCAATAGTACATAGTCCAATATCAGTAAGAGGGGAAACATGGAAATGGTAAGGGGGCGTCAGTATAATAAACGCGTTTTATGTGTGCGCGCTATCTTAGTTGATTCAGCTGCTGCGCTAGGTCATTAGGCAAACAACGTGTGGTGTTAATAAGCAGCTGCATGTTTTCTGTGGCTTTCGTTTGCAGCTAAGAAGTGAGTGGTCAGTTGACTTGCTGAGAATCTTGTTCTTCTAAGAGTAAGAACACCACCATAGAGCAATGGTACAGTCTCATCTGATAATCAGCTGCTGTGTACTGTTGGCTCTTTCTCCTAGCAACTGAACAGATTTCACCTGTCCCTGGAGGGTGTGCTAAACTGCCACCTAAAGACACAGTTCTCTTTCAGATCACAAAGATAAGTGCTGTCTCATATAGGTCGTAGGCAACCAGGTGTGCTCGGTAAGCAACCAGGTGTGCTCGGTAAGCAACTAAGTGTGCTCGGTAAGCAACTAAGTGTGCTCGGTAAGCAACTAGGTGTGCTCGGTGAGCAACTAAGTGTGCTCGGTGAGCAACCAGGTGTGCTCGGTAAGTGACTAGGTGTGCTCGGTAAGCGACCAGGTGTGCTCGGTAAGCGACTAGGTGTGCTCGGTGAGCAACCAAGTGTGTTGACTCCATCTCAAGTGTATTTGTGGTACCACTTCTTCAAGAAAATGCTAACAATTTATTTAGTGTAAGGAGATACAACAACAACAGCTGCACAGGCAACAATGGCAGCAAGACATGGCCTGAGCTGAGGCAACAATGGCAGCAAGACATGGCCTGAGCTGAGGCAACAATGGCAGCGAGACATGGCCTGAGCTGATGCAACAATGGCAGCAAGACATGGCCCGAGCTGAGGCAACAATGGCAACAAGACATGGCCTGAGCTAAGGCAACAATGGCAGCAAGACATGGCCTGAGCTGATGCAACAATGGCAGCAAGACATGGCCTGAGCTGATGCAACAATGGCAGCAAGACATGGCCTGAGCTGAGGCAACAATGGCAGCAAGACATGGCCTGAGCTGATTTGTGTGGTATACAACAGGAAGAAACAAGTTGGAGATAGTTTTTAGAAGTGGTAGAGTCCCATGAGGTAGTTTGACAATAGTGTAGTTCTTCACAGCTCATTAAATAGAATAAGAACAACAACAAACAAACAAACTTGAACCAAGAACCTAATTAAAAAACCATCATAGGTCTGGAATACTCTTCGCGTTTAAAATTATCACATTTCTTGTCGATATATTTTCGTAGAACTCGTGGTCAACGATTTTGTCTTTCTTTTTGCTGTTGCGACTGATTGTGATCCGCTGGCTTCTGAAGAGAAACCATCTGAAAAGCTGTGGATGAGATTTGCTAGGCCATTCTTGAAAGAGGATATGGAGCTCTACGGAAACCAACAGGTGAGGGTTTGTGAAACAGAGCCATTAGCTAAGAGATCGCTACGCAGTAGCTAGCGGTGAATAAACATGCCATCACTATAGGACAGTAGCTAGCGGTGAATAAACATGCCATCACTATAGGACACATTCCTAGGAGATTGCCAGGGCTGTGTGCACTTCTCTGAACTTCAAATACCGTAGGAGAGAAAAGTTTCCAGCACTTCTAGAAGCCAGCTCTCTGCTCTGCCCTGCTCTACCTGCATGTGTGCGCACAAGCCCACTTTACACATAATCTTACCCTTTTTCATAATTTTACGTCCAAATATTTCCTCTTCTTTTATTTTCGTAGGTCAAATGCGAATATTTGATCAACAATTTTTTTTACAGGTTTGCGGTGTACTGGATTGACCCGTCAAGAAACGTGAATGAACAGCTAGATGACCCTTTACCATGTGCACTGCTTTGTAAAGTCCTTGATTGATATATATGAACTAGTGGTTGGTAAAGGGTCATCTAATTTGTGCATGCTTATAGACCAGTCTTGTGTTTCCGATCTTTTCTGACAGGTCAATCCATGTTTGAAAACATTTTTCTTGTATCTGTCACCCAGCTGGGGGCCCTGTCCAGTTTTCAGAGTTGCTACCCCACCTCTTCCCTTCTTCCTAGGTGGTAAACAACCCCCCCCCCCCCCCCCCCCCCATGAAATGGTGCTTTACCAAAAACTGCTGTCCCAGAGTTAATTCGATGGAAATTGGTAATTACATGCATAGAAAATGGCACTCCCAGCAAAAACGGGGTGGCTTGCAGCATCTGATGCAGCTAGTAGAGTTAGTTGGTAATGTTGCATTATGCAAACTCTAACACACCATATTACCATATTATTTTTCTGGTCTCGCTCAAAGCAAAAAATATTTCTGAATATCATTATACAGAAACATCAAAGTGCCTATGAAGACCTACACGGAGATAGACTTTCATAAAATGTCGATTTAGCTAAGTAGAAGCCCCACAAGTAGTTAAAGTGAAATTCCGTTACCGCGTGATCAAGCCCATATATATATATGTATATACATACATACAGACAACAGACATAGCTATTCATTATGACTACTGATATATATATATTATACAGACAGACATAGCTATCTGCAGATATATATATAGACTGACTTAGCTATCCATTATGACTACTGATATATATATGGCTATCATTACTAATATACAGACAGGCATAGCTATGCATTATGGCTACTGATACTATATATATATACATACAGACAGACATAGCTATCTACAGATAGATATATAGACTGACTTAGCTATCCATTATGACTACTGATATATATATGGCTATCATTATGACTAATATACAGACAGACATAGCTATGCATTATGGCTACTGATATATATATATATATATGCATTATGACTACTGATATATACTTTTTTAATGGGTTTTTTGGGGGTCTAAGTTGTCCCACAGAATTTTCTGATGTTGGGAGGGAAAAGAAAGATGTTTAAAAGTGAATGATTCCACCCACAATTGAATAATAAAATAAATTAAAGGGGGGGGAGAACCACCCACTATTGAAATGGATACCTAGAGTATCAAATGAACAAAGACGAAGAAGGGGAAAAGCCTGCAGAGATCAAACTTGTAGAAACCCACAGAATTTCTCATTTATATATATTTTATAATAAAATAAAAATAATAATAATAATAAATAAAAATATAAAAATAAAAAAATCATTGTTTCTTCCTGGTCATTTGCCCTTCTTCGGTGGACGGAGGAAAGCAGCACAGGCAGCCGAGCTTATCTGGAGTCACTCTGATTCCCTTGAGGAAAGAAGTGCTCCTCTGTGAATTTCAATGCTGTAAGTGGTGTTGTAAACATAAGAGTGACATAGAAATCAACAGAGCTGACGACCCTCACACCAAACTGCAGCTTTTTATATTTGCATTCTAATGATATGAAGAGTTCCTGCAAAATAAAAGGCACAGCTGTTACACAAAGACAAACAAAGTTGGCTGTCGACTGGTCGAAAATGCTTTGTAGCTTATTACCATTTTATATTTTCCCCACAGAGTTGTCGTAAGAGGCGAGAGCATAAGGTGCCCCAAGGAGAAAGCAAATGCACGCCTATCTCTAATGAAGTTTGAACTGTGTCTGCTACTAAATTTGATGGGGGAAAAATACCTTGAAAGACAATTTTTTCTGCTTTGATGTGATTCAAGGCCCGCTTGAGGTGTTTTTGTACAGCTAGAAACCGCCAAAGACATTGCTGAGTCTGTCTGGGAAGCTCAGGAGTGTGTTTTGACTGAAGGCACGAGCTTTGTTGTGTGTGTGTGAGTGTGTGTATTTTTTGGGGTGCCTGCCATTTTGAACCTCTGGTACACTCAGTGTGTGTGGTGTGTGTGTGTGTGTGCATGGTGTGTGTGTGTGTACCCAATAATCACCACCCATGTACGTATGTTCATTTCCCAACTGGTTTGCAGCAATGTTGAAATATATGTGTACGATATTACAGGGGTGTATTTAGGGGGGGGCGGGGGGGGGCATGCGCCCCCCCTTGTATCATTCTCGCCCCCCCCCCTTGAAATTAGACACCACCCTTATACATTACATACACCATCATTGTATCATTCTCGCCCCCCCTTATTTTTCCATATCTCAAGTTCGCCCCCCCTTGGCAAAATTTCTGTATACAACCCTGGATAATTTATATCACCAGACGTTTGCACTTCACAGACGGAGCAACTGTCTGTCTAGTGAGGACGTAATTTTGCAAGCTGACATAGAGCAGGTTGTTATGTGAGTCCAACAAGCCATGTGGCACCGTTGTCATGGCACTGTTATCAAGCTTCCTGTATGACGTTCATGAAAGCGATCACCTCCGCTAACTTTAGACCCAAACATACACAGAATACTCGCAAGGTTTATGGTATTGCTTTCGAGACAAACAACCGCTGAGAATGCTGGAGGGGGTGGAGTCTAGCTTTCTGTTAGTGCCGAGATGGAAGCTTATGGTGACCAGTTGCAAGTAACCCATGTTGCTGCCATGTTGCTGCCATGTTGCTGCACGGTGGGTGGATCGAGCCGGAAACATTGCAATGGCCACGAAGAATTAGCAATCAGACAGAGGTACTTGATTCTTTGCGGCAATTTTTGAAAGTGCGTCTAAGTATACTGCAGTGTGCAATGGCGTCTAAGTATACTGGCTGTGTGCAATGGCGTCTTAAGTATACTGGCAGTGTGCAGTGGCGTCTAAGTATACTGGCAGTGTGCAATGGCGTCTAAGTATACTGGCAGTGTGCAATGGCGTCTTAAGTATACTGGCAGTGGGCAATGGCATCTTAAGTATACTGGCAGTGTGCAGTGGCGTCTAAGTATACTGGCTGTGTGCAATGGCGTCTAAGTATACTGGCAGTGTGCAATGGCGTCTTAAGTATACTGGCAGTGTGCAATGGCATCTTAAGTATACTGGCAGTGTGCAGTGGCGTCTAAGTATACTGGCTGTGTGCAATGGCGTCTAAGTATACTGGCAGTGTGCAGTGGCGTCTAAGTATACTGGCAGTGTGCAATGGCGTCTTAAGGGGGGACTATGCGTCAAAACCACAAAATAGTTGTACCTATTTCTAATTGTCATAACTTTTTTTCTCTTTCGTCTACACAAGTATTTATCATACCAAAGTCTTTATTATTCTGTGTTTGTTTTTATAAAGTGTTAATATCTCTATAATACATAATTTTCTCAGAAGATACATGCAGAAACATCGAGGTGACTCCAAGATATTTGTGGCAGACCTAGCTGCCTAACGATTTGAAGTCATTTACTTATAATTGGTGTGTGGCTTGCTAAGGAGTGTCTCAGTGATATCCATGGAGCAAAGTTACCATATGTTGTCATGTTGATTAGTTACACACTTACAGAGTCTGAAAAACTGATAAAAACTAGAGGCCACCTCTTCTAACCACCATCTCTTGGCAATCCTTGCAGTAAACAAAAATCTGATTCATGGATATCACAGAGTACTAAAAGAGCTCTAAAATGACATACATAGCTCCAAAAATGAGCAAACCGTTTTAAAGTTATTCTCGCAACAAGCCATTAATTGTGGGAATAAGCATTCCAAGTTTAGAAAACGAAATGTTTGAGTTAGCACTTGACAAAATATGTTCTTTTACAAGTTTTAGCAATTCCTTGATCTTTTTTTTTTTACTTCCGTGACTCTTAGGTTTTTCTGTGCCTATATCTACATGTTAGAAAGAAAAATATGATGAAAATTGTTATGGAATTTTCCTTTAAAGCTGAATGTTTGTGCATGTCAAAGAAATGTATGATGAAGTAGATCCACCATAACTTTGAAAGAAGCATCCTATGTCTCTAAAACTTTGGAAATAGCAAGTATATAGATGCAACAACAGTTTGAACTGATTTCATGTGTAGTCGCCAGGGGTGTGTGTCGGGGGAGGGGGGGGGGGGAACGTACGTCAGCACCACCAAAGTATTATAAATCGCCATAACTTTTGTTGTATATGCAGGTCATTTTATTCCCTATTTCCTTATGCTTTGTTCCTAATGATATGTTGAATGTCTCTGCAGACATATTTTCTGGGAAGATACATCAAGATCCCTAAATAAGTAGATCTATCTTGCCTAATGATATGTTGAATGTCTCTGCAGACATATTTTTTCGGAAGATACATCAAGATCCCTAAATAAGTTGATCTATCTTGCAGTACAATTCATAACTGCCCTAATTAACAAGACCAAAGTCCCAGATTTTGTCAACTGATAGAGAAGGCCCTTATCTGCAACATGTGAACAGATTATCAATAAATGTAGAGGTTTTTCACTGGCAGGCCACCGCTTTGGCAACTGGAAAACACCAGGAAAAATCACAAACCTCACCACTTCAAACATCCAACACTTTCTAATACTTCGAGTACTCAAAATTTTGGCACGTACAAAAGACAGATAATTAGAAGGGCTATCCGGTGATATAAAAATTATATATTTTTGGTGAAGTGTAGAAAAGTTATGAGCTTTACGACCAAAAAAAAAATTGGGGGGAAAAAATGAGAAACATATAGACCAAATTAGGGCAAATATCATGCAAGATGTGTCCTCTTTGTAGTTTCTGGATCTGTTACATGGAGAAAAAAATTGTTTGCCAGAAGAAGGGGGGGGAAAAGGGGAAAAAAGAAATCTCGAATTTTGGAGGCATAGCCTCCCCTTAAGTATACTGGCGGTATGCAGTGGCATCTTAAGTATACTGGCAGTGGCGTCTAAGTATACTGGCAGTGTGCAGTGGCGTCTAAGTATACTGACGGTGTTCCCTGGCATGTGGTAGGTTCTTTAATCACTCTTGTTTTGAGAGCATGTCTGACTACATGTACCCGACCTCTGTACCCAAGCAGAATACCCTAAGGCATGCATCCATACTTTTGTTGTAGTTTGTAAGTAATGCAGTTAATTTATCTGCCAGTGTAGACTGAGCTCACAGTGATAGTGGGTTTATGCTGTATTTGCTGGTGTATAGGTTGCATTCACAGTGATAGTGGGTTTATACTGTATTTGCTGGTGTATAGGCTGCACTCACAGTGATAGTGGGTTTATACTGTATTTGCTGGTGTATAGGCTGCACTCACAGTGATAGTGGGTTTATACTGTATTTGCTGGTGTATAGGCTGAACTCACAGTGATAGTGGGTTTATACTGTATTTGCTGGTGTATAGGCTGCACTCACAGTGATAGTGGGTTTATACTGTATTTGCTGGTGTATAGGATGCACTCACAGTGATAGTGGGTTTATACTGTATTTGCTGGTGTATAGGCTGCACTCACAGTGATAGTGGGTTTATACTGTATTTGCTGGTGTATAGGTTGCACTCACAGTGATAGTGGGTTTATACTGTATTTGCTGGTGTATAGGCTGCACTCACAGTGATAGTGGGTTTATACTGTATTTGCTGGTGTATAGGCTGCACTCACAGTGATAGTGGGTTTATACTGTATTTGCTGGTGTATAGGTTGCACTCACAGTGATAGTGGGTTTATACTGTATTTGCTGGTGTATAGGCTGCACTCACAGTGATAGTGGGTTTATACTGTATTTGCTGGTGTATAGGATGCACTCACAGTGATAGTGGGTTTATACTGTATTTGCTGGTGTATAGGCTGCACTCACAGTGATAGTGGGTTTATACTGTATTTGCTGGTGTATAGGCTGCACTCACAGTGATAGTGGGTTTATACTGTATTTGCTGGTGTATAGGCTGCACTCACAGTGATAGTGGGTTTATACTGTATTTGCTGGTGTATAGGCTGCACTCACAGTGATAGTGGGTTTATACTGTATTTGCTGGTGTATAGGCTGCACTCACAGTGATAGTGGGTTTATACTGTATTTGCTGGTGTATAGGCTGCACTCACAGTGATAGTGGGTTTATACTGTATTTGCTGGTGTATAGGATGCACTCACAGTGATAGTGGGTTTATACTGTATTTGCTGGTGTATAGGCTGCACTCACAGTGATAGTGGGTTTATACTGTATTTGCTGGTGTATAGGCTGCACTCACAGTGATAGTGGGTTTATACTGTATTTGCTGGTGTATAGGCTGCACTCACAGTGATAGTGGGTTTATACTGTATTTGCTGGTGTATAGGCTGCACTCACAGTGATAGTGGGTTTATACTGTATTTGCTGGTGTATAGGTTGCACTCACAGTGATGGTGGGTTTATACTGTATTTGCCGGTGTATAGGTTGCAGAAGTGACTCCTAATCTTCCGCCCCATTTCTGGGTGTCTGACTTTTAGTCAAATTGGCTGAGTTGACTGGGCGGGGTCAGGAGCGGAACATGTGACCTTATGCTGCGCAATGCTGTCAGTTTTCTTGTGGGTGTGTGATATGTGTGGGACTAAGCGTGTGAGCTGCACTGCAGCTTTTAAGCTCCGAGTTGTTGAATTTGCAGAGAAATCTGCAGTGAAATGGAGTACAGAGTAATGAGGGAGAAGGCCAGTGCAAGGCTGGAGGAAAGAAGGTCAAGTTTAGTACTATTATCAAGATTAGCCAGATCACATTGAGTGGAGGTCAGAGCTCACTCTAGCTCCTGCATGCTGGTGAACTACTAGTAGTGAGATTGAGTGGAGGTCAGAGCTCTCCCTAGCGCCTGCATGCTGGTGCAGCACTACTAGCTAGTGATTGAGTGGAGGTCAGAGCTCTCCCTAGCGCCTGCATGCTGGTGCAGCACTACTAGCTAGTGATTGAGTGGAGGTCAGGGCTCTCCCTAGCGCCTGCATGCTGGTGCAGCACTACTAGCTAGTGATTGAGTGGAGGTCAGAGCTCTCCCTAGCTCCTGCATGCTGGTGCACTACTAGTAGTGATTGAGTGGAGGTCAGGGCTCTCCTTAGCGCCTGCATGCTGGTGCACTACTAGCTAGTGATTGAGTGGAGGTCAGGGCTCTCCCTAGCGTCTGCATGCTGGTGCACTACTAGCTAGTGATTGAGTGGAGGTCAGAGCTCTCCCTAGCTCCTGCATGCTGGTGCACTACTAGCTAGTGATTGAGTGGAGGTCAGAGCTCACTCTAGCTCCTGCATGCTGGTGAACTACTAGTAGTGATTGAGTGGAGGTCAGAGCTCTCCCTAGCGCCTGCATGCTGGTGCACTACTAGCTAGTGATTGAGTGGAGGTCAGAGCTCACTCTATGCTGGTGCACTACTAGCTAGTGATTGAGTGGAGGTCAGAGCTCACCCTAGCTCCTGCATGCTGGTGCACTACTAGTAGTGATTGAGTGGAGGTCAGAGCTCACTCTATGCTGGTGCTAGTGATTGAGTGGAGGTCAGAGCTCACCCTAGCTCCTGCATGCTGGTGTACTACTAGCTAGTGATTGGGGGGAGCTAGTGTGTCTTACCTCTGACTAGCAGGCCTAGAGAATGTAAAAACCACAGAACCAACCTGATTGTTTCCCAGATGCAGCCTTCGTATAAGAGCAGTTTCATCTCTTTCTTGATTAAAAGAGGCACTTGAAAGTTGGTCAACATTGCATAGCAAATTACCATTAATGCCTCAGGTATAAGTCACGTGACTGTAGATGGTGAGATTACATGAATGTCACTAGTGAGCAGTGAAGACCTTCATCTACACGTGGCTGTGAGGCATGTTTGCCCGGATGTAACACATTTGGTGCGATACCCAAAAATCGCACCTGGGTGTTAGTCCCTAACCTACTTAGCACCATAATACATCCCTGTGTATGAGGTGCCTTCTAATTGACGCTGGAATATCTATTTGTACAAGAAGAAACTTCACTGCACACACAGGCCAAGCATTAGATGGCTGGACCAGAAAGAACGTGAGGTGAGCTGCTAGACGATTCACAACACTTCAGTTTTCAGCAAAGGAATATAACCAGCAGCTTGAAGCTAGTGGAGTAGCTCAAACGCTCCTTGCTGGTTGTAGCCCTAGACGCACGCACAACTCATGCAGCTTCACAACAGTTCCACCGTGGCTGTGCCCATTATTGGGACTTGGACCTAATATCATTTGTTGTATAAGTTGATAAGTTGCGTCTCCTATAATTGAGGGGAGAATTTTCAACCGTTGCATGTCCGGCAAACAGTTAAGTAATAAAGAATGTGCGTAGGATAACATATGCGGTGTTTGGTTGGGGGCTATGGGGGAGAGCGTCAGTCAACATGTGGTTGTATTATACAGTACTATATCTTTGCACACATTCTTGCTATGGTCCTGACTAATATAAAATGTGGCCAGTGCAGTAGCTTTCTGATGGCATTTTATTTATTTATTTATTTTTTGCCATGCATGTATTTTTTTCTTTTGAAACTGCAGGTTTGGAATGTGAAGTGATATCACCCCTGAAACTCCTCTTTGAACACTACTTTCCAGCAATAAATCTTGAGTGGCTGAATGACTGTGGTTGATAGAGCTATGCAAACACTACAGATTGATGGAAGTGAATTTTTAAATGTATATTTTATAGGTAGGCTTCTGTTCACGTGAAGGGGGTTCTAAATTATAAACTAACAAAACCCTGTGGTTACCACTTTGGAGCTCCATAAATTCTGCACACTTCACTGGGTGAACTTGATATATAGCTCAAATGATAGATCTCTCTGTGTGCTCTCTTTTGACATTAAAAAGAGTTGCATAGTTATAACTATGCTAAAGTTACATGCAGCCAAAGTGGGAGTCCTCAAAATCGGATTGCCTGAACTGGCTGTAGGTGTGGTCCTGATTGGAAAGTGTTATCCAGTTATCTGCAGGGGAAGCCAACTCTGGTACGAGCGTGTTCATTACCTGCTAAAACTTGTTATCTGCCAGGGAAGCCAACTCTGGTACGGGTGTGTTCATTACCTGCTATAAAACTTGAGTAGGCAGGCACACGCCGCCGCTGAAAAATCAATTTTCTTGTGGTTGGAGAAAATTTACATTCAGCACCCTACTTGGCACATTTTAGTGCCTAATTAACACACTCAATTTGGCTTCCCCTAGCCACAGGACTTAGCACTTTCCAATAGGAACCACAACTACAACCAGTAGTAGACCACTTTTGCATGTAAATTTGGAATGTGCCCAAGAGAGGGATCATATTTCAGCTATATACTAAATATAGAGCTCAAATGCTAATATATATATAGTGAAATGGGCAGAATCTATGGGAGCTCCAAAGTCATGGCAACAAGGTTTTGTTAGTGTTTCTGGTTCATAATTTAGACCCCTTCACATGATCAGAAGTTTACTTATTAAATATATATTTATTAATCTGTAGTGTTTGTATGGCTCTATCAATCACCAGCTGTTATCGGCACTCAACACTTGATGCTGGAAAGTAGCATCGAAGAAGAGTTTGAGGGGTGATATCGCTTCACATTCCAACATGCAGTTCCAAAAGATAAACCACCATTAGAAAGCATACTGCACTGGCTATATTTTGCTATATGAATCAGGACCAGGGCATGAATATGTGCAATGTGCAAAGAAAACCACCTGGTCAGACTCTCTCTTCCCTTAAAGGAGGCTGCAGCTCCCCCTCTTCCCAGGGGGTGACCTAATAAGAGTTTCATTTTTATTATATATATACATCCAACAAAATATATGACATGTGCTGACTTCTGCTCAGTACAGAAAAGAGAAAAGTGAGAGAGAAGCGTTTATAAAGAAAGACGTTTTCTCAGCACACCATGCACAGCTAGAGTTGACAGAGAACACACTCGGAGAGGAGTGCCTCTCAACATTGGGGTGGGGGGTGGATTGTTTTTGTTGGGGGGGGGGGGGGGGAATTTGTCAAAAGTAAACAATTGCAAACGATGTAAAGCATTCACACGCTGAATGCACATTATCAACAAAAAAACAACGAGGATGTACTCGTATAGATCATGAGCATTTAGACAACCCCTTTACAATATGTGTATTAGTTATAAATTGGTGAAGTTCATGGATTGGTCAAGGGATATCTAAATGGGCGTGTTCTTGTTGCCTTTACTTTTTGACGTGCACATTGATTGGTGTACGTCCATCCTTTCCTGGCTGGTAAAGGTGGAGGTCATTGGGTGCTCATAATTGGGTATAGCCTTGTTTTCTTTTGGGTCCGACAAGTCGGTCCAATATAGTGTTGAACTTCACTCTTGTGTGTGGGTGTGTGTATGTGTATTCTTATTAATGGGCATGTGTCTCTAGCAGTCTGACTCTCTATCTCTGTGTGTGGGTGTGGGTTTGTGTGTGTGTATTCCCATCATATAATGCCTTGTGTATCTAGCAGTATGTCTCTCTCTGTGTGTGTGTGTGTGTGTGTGTGTGTGTGTGTGTGTGTGTGTGTGTGTGTGGAGCATCAGGTCAGCTATGTTAATATACACGTAAAATGACAACTGTCTCAAATAGGTCCCAGGAAGTTAGCGATGCTAAGTGCAACCGAGCTCCTCCATTGCTAAGCTAAATGACCAAGCATGCGAGATGTTTGCGAGTGTATGTATCGCAGCTCCCCCTGACAGGTTTAGCCCTCCTCCCAGTAAGCTTAGCTCCTCCCAGGTCTAACCACTCCTCTTGGCAAGGATAGCTCCTCCCCTTAGCAGGTCAAACCACTCCTACTAGCAGGGTTGCTCCTTGCTTGTAGGACCCTGACAACTAAAGGCTTCATATAGCATTAATAGGGGAAGAATGTATTTTAATATTTAATCATAGTTGTGGGAAGGAGTTTAACAGACCTTACTTATGGACATGTTACTTATGGACATGTTACACAACATATGAATAGGATGTGGTTACAAGCGCTCTGGGGGGGGGGGCAGAATCATGAGTATTTAAGGGGGGCAGAATCATGAGTTTTTAAGGGGGGCAGAATCATGAGTTTTTAAGGGGGCTGATCTGAGCCATGAGCTATTCTTGCTTCTTCCTATTGACAACAACATTTAAAAAAGACTAGCCTCTGCCTCCATGATGGAGTTGAGGCTCTCCTCAGACTTAGCATTCCCACTATGACTGTATAATATAATAATATAAAATATAGGGGGGGGGGGAGAAAGGGCCCATGTTTGAGATCTCCATGGGTGACCTCATGCATGGTTGTAACTATATAGCTCCAACTGTGTGCTCTCTGGCTAATATGTAGATAGGTTAGGAGTGTGTTTGCTGAATTTCCACTCTGGTTCCCTCTACCTTCCAAAAACCTCGCCCTCCCAATAGTTTCACAAACCCTGATTCCCCCGCCCCGTAATTTCACAGGATCAGATTAGCTTCTCCCCTTTCTTCCTTCTTCCCAGATTCTCTCCCCTCCCTCCCTCCCCCCTGTAATTTCACAAGCCATGATTTTCCCTTGCCCTCCCAATAGTTTCACAAACCCTGATTTGCCCCCACCCCACCCCCTACATAAAAACCCGAAAGAAACACCGAGCAGAATTGAAATTCATGAAATGATGTGAAAAGTATTTTAATTGAAGTTAGAAGTTGACACTTCAATCATTTTTCTCGCTTTTTTGGCGTTCCTGTCCCTCCTAATTGAACCTTTCAGCTGGCACTAAGCCACACACACACACACACACCCTACCCACATCATCTATTCAGGCTGGCCCTCAGATGGAGCAGCAGGAATGAGCTTCCAAAAACATATATACACACACACTCGAAACACCACTTTAAGCTTCTTGGGTGTTTGGGGGCGTTTTCCTATGCAGAAGCCACATAAAAAATTAAAAAATTGAGAATCTGTGTTAGAAAGGAAGTGAAAAACAAGGAGACAGGAGACAGGAATGTTCCTTTTTATGCCCACCATTTACACACCTCGTATGCATCTGAAGTGGAGTGGGTGTGGCCATGATTACCTATGATTAGAGGGAAATAATCTGCAGTTTCCTGCCCGATTAAACGTCCTAAGTGGCACGTCAGCTTTCCTGACGTCAGTGAAATGCAACAAAGAATCCTTTCCCAGGAAATGCATGTTGGTAGCAGACATTCCTGTGGGTGTAGGTCACCACCAAGTAGCATATGCACCTGACTAGCTGTGCTCCAGGAAGGGTGGAAGTATTCCTGTGCTGAAGAACAAGACCTATTTGTAAAGTTCATAGAGTGTACGATTCTACAAGCTTATCGCACCCGGATGGATGTGGTAATGTCAGGACAAGTGGACTGGTCCTTGCTGTGTGCCAATATAATTGCGTATAACATTCTGAGCGGGAGTATACGATGGTATTACAGAGCAGTGGAGCTCGAAGAGTGTTGTGTGTGTGTGTGTGTGGCATCCCACCCTGGAGATTTGTCTAGTAGCCATCTTGGAAGAGACACTGAATTCCGAGCAATGGGAGAGAAAGCCACATCAAAGTTAGACTGTGGCACTAGTGTCTAGCATTCCACAGGGTGTGAGATTCCTGAAGAACTCACACCAACTCTAGACACAATTTGTAAACTTGTGGTTGTCTAGAGCTATTGAGCCGGCCACCACCAGAGCCTGCGAGTCAAGGGCAGCTTTCTGCGGTGCAGAGATGGGAAGCTTTATGGTGACCAAGCAGCAGCTGCAAGTAACCGATGTTGCTGCAAGTCTAGGGAGGAGCCAAGCAGGAAACCGGTGCCATCATCAGCGTAGAGTGGTATAATTGGCAAGGTCAGACTGAGATCGCTGGATTACTAGCGACTGCTTCCCAAGTCTCAACTAAATCTGAGGACAGTGCTCCTCAAGCAACTAATTATTAATTGGGTGGTACAGGAGACCCTTAAAACCAGGCTCATGGGTGCCGCAGGACCGTCACCTCTTGTCACATTGCTTGAATAGATATAGATTAGCCCGGCTCACAGGGTGCTAGAACCGTCACCTCTTGTCGCATTGCTTGAATAGATATAGATTCAAGCCCGGCTCACAGGGTGCTAGAACCGTCACCTCTTGTCGCATTGCTTGAGTAGATATAGATTCAAGCCCGACTCACGGTGCCGCAGGACCGTAACCTCTTGTCGCATTGCTTGAATAGATATAGATTCAAGCCCGGCTCACAGGGTGCTAGAATGGTCACCATTGCTTGAGTAGATATAGATTCAAGCCCGACTCACGGTGCCGCAGGACCGTCACCTCTTGTCGCATTGCTTGAGTAGATATAGATTCAAGCCAGGCTCACAGGATGCCGTAGGACCGTCGCCTCTTGTCGCATTGCTTGAATTCTATTCCAATGATGAGTCTATTCCGTCGCCTCTTGTCGCATTGCTTGAATTCTATTCCAATGATGAGTCTATTCAAGCGACGAGACGTGACGTGATCGGTATGAAATGCCGTGTTGCTGGTACGTGCGGCAAGTTATGCACAGCTGCATCCTGATAACTCTACAACCCAACAGTTGACCATCAGGTTCACTCTGAAAGCCAGTGTGCACATGCACTGACTGCAAACTGGCTGCATGCCTCAACACAGCCTTTTCCCCCTCTTGGTTGCTTCCCCCCCTTCTTCTACTTCTTCTTTCAAAAAAAATCATTATTGTTATTACAATAACCTTCTCAATAATCAACTTTAAATTGTATTCTCACCTGACGTTTTGACTAGATGCTCTGGTTTTCATCAGGATTATTGTTATTACACAATTAATTAACTAGCATTTAATAATAACTAACTAAATTTAGTAGATTCATTATAGTTATGCAATATGTTGCAAAGCCTCTTTTTTAATTTTATTTGTTTATTATTATTGTTATTATTATTATTATCATTATTATTATTATTATTATTATTATATTATTATTGCTGTTGTAGTTGTAGTATTTATTGTTATTGTTATAAAAAAATATTTTTAAAAAACCCATGCTGAGATTGGAATGTATTTGGAACAGGTGACAGGTGTGTATAATTAGGGCAATCCAGCCAGCCACTTCAAGGTTATTTTCCAAGAGGAGAAAAATAGTCAAGCTGTGGCTCACTCGCAGGGATGGTGTTGGCTACAAAGACTGTGAGGCCATGATCACTCTTCGGGCTCTCTCCCAGTAAGGTGTTGGCTACGAAGACTGTGGAGGCTATGATCACTCTCCCGGACTAATGGCACACTACATTATAACATCTTCTTCCCTGAGGAATAGTGTAAACTTCCCCTGATCTTTAAACCAGTTCCCATGCCCACGATGATCTCACTGTCTCAGAGCTCTTGCCAATCAGTGCTCCTGGCAGGAAGTGCTTTCAAGTCTTTGTGGTGTGCTTGGTTTTGGGCAATTATTGTTGCAAGGGTCTGTGAGATCAGCCTTCTCATGGAGGTAAGCATCCATTTTAGGAATGCACTGCCTTTGTCAAGAAATTTAGTTTTTATAGTGTGAGAGTGGAATTGCATTACTGATGAGCCAAAGTTCCACCATGTCTTGCTGTATGAAGTTATTTGTCAACCGAAACCCAACCAATGACCACACCCCACTGACACATGCATAATAATCTCAGGGGTAAAGGAAGCAAGAGCACCTTTTGGGTTTCTCACAGGGTGACAATTCGATGAGAAGCCACATCTTCATGGCACAAGTGATGCTTGCTTACCTGAAGAAAATGTCGAGCTTCTTCACTCCCATACAGGGAGATTCTAATAGTGTTAGCTTGGCTCAATATTTATCTCAATCCTCCCCATAAAAGGCATGCTTATTGATTTTCTCGACACACAACTTTGAGTTTATTCACTTGACGTTTCGGCTGGATAGTCTATCCTTCATCAGGAATGCCCTCCTACCATGTCAGCTGAGAGTGTGTTGCGAGTATACACGTTTGCACCAAAATAGCTATATACTAGTAATGAATTCCAGGTGAAGAAAAAGATGCAGTTAAAGAATGTTAATGACAGAGTAACTACTATGTTCAGCTTCCTTTCCTGGCAGCCATGCAGCCTGTTCTCACCGGCAGGTGTAACAAATTTAATATTTCTGTGTGATGGCATATGTATGGGGGACACTGATCATATCATCGAGTCATTTCTAGTGATTTGATAGGCTAATAAATGAGTAGATGTATGTCCCATATCCGTGAAAAATTAGAATTCATCTCTTACACCAACTTGTTTCATGAGTGGACCAAATTCTGTCGCTCGACATGCGACATATTTGTTTAGGAGGGAGTGTCCATTCTGTTTACTTCTTGTCTCTCATAACAAGTCATTGTGGATGGCTAACTAGAGTGATCCAGTCGTGTTATCCTTAGTAGAGGCTCTCAGTGTGGGAGTCAAGTCATCCTTAGTAGAGGTGTACTCAGTGTGGGAGTCATGTTATCCTTGGTAGAGGTGTACTCAGTGTGGGAGTCATGTTATCCTTAGTAGAGGTGTACTCTGTGTGGGAGTCATGTTATCCTTAGTAGAGGTGTACTCAGTGTGGGAGTCATGTCATCCTTAGTAGAGGTGTACTCAGTGTGGGAGTCATGTTATCCTTAGTAGAGGTGTACTCAGTGTGGGAGTCATGTCATCCTTAGTAGAGGTGTACTCAGTGTGGGAGTCATGTCATCCTTAGTAGAGGTGTACTCAGTGTGGGAGTCATGTTATCCTTAGTAGAGGTGTACTCAGTGTGGGAGTCATGTTATCCTTAGTAGAGGTGTACTCAGTGTGGGAGTCATGTCATCCTTAGTAGAGGTGTACTCAGTGAGGGAGTCATGTTATCCTTAGTAGAGGTGTACTCAGTGTGGGAGTCATGTCATCCTTAGTAGAGGTGTACTCAGTGTGAGAGTCATGTCATCCTTAGTAGAGGTGTACTCAGTGAGGGAGTCATGTTATCCTTAGTAGAGGTGTACTCAGTGTGGGAGTCATGTCATCCTTAGTAGAGGTGTACTCAGTGTGGGAGTCATGTCATCCTTAGTAGAGAAGTTGTGTATCTGTCATGCCGCCTGGGGGCTAATGTACAACTGAACAGAACAGAAGTGTTAGTGCAAAAACCACTTTTCATCTTTTTGATTACCAGGGGCTCAGCTCAAATGAGATTGGACATGTAACTGGGCGGGGCCAATGTGATGGTTTAAGGAATAAGAAGCAAGGTTATTTCAAGAAGTGGACACAGAACAATAACCATAGTAACACTTGTAACAACAGTGAGCTCTGAACCCTTCAAAGCTGATTTTTGGAAGAAGAGTGTAATGTGTGTGTCTGCCATGTTATTAGAGAGCTTGTGAGTCTGTCACGCCAACAGTCAGGCAGACGACAGGGAAAACAGATGGTTAACTTCCTCTTTACATATGAGCATGCTCGGTAGAATAAGCTGGACCAATGTTTTTTGGATGGTTGGTTCGATTCGTCTGCCCCACCCATCCAGCTAAGCCACACCCCTGTGAGATAGCTCGGCTCCCAGTGAAGCATGGTGGCCTAGACACCACCCACCGGCAGCAGTCACTTCGTGGCTAGGGCAAGCTAATGCATATAGATGGATGGCAGAATCAGCTCTAGGCCCAGGGCTAGATTAGGGACAAAAGAGAAATTGAAATTAGGGCAGATCAATTTCTCCCATTTGTTGCACACCAGGCTCTCTGAAAATCCGGCATGACAAGTTCTGTTCTCCATCTTAACAAAGCCTTTGCATCCTGACAGGAGACAAGATTAATTAATCCTGGAGCACCTCCTACTCTATGGGTCTAAAGTGCAGTTGGTGTTGTTGTTTTCTTTGTTTTTAAGAACAGCAAAAGCATTTTGTTTGTAACTACTCGCACAGTAACGGGACACATGACAACGTGCCAACGTGTGGGGCCAATGCGTTCATAATGAACACAAGAAAGAAAGCATTCTTGGCACCCACTCAGCACACACACCTGCTGCTTGCTGTAAGAGGTTAGTCCGTCCAGGGCCATCTGCTACCGGTGGCTCTCAGACTGGACAAGAAGTGCCTAATTATTTATGCATGCATGGCTACAAACCACCAAGTAAATAACAATTAGCACTTGAGGTTTGCTGGTCATCAATTTCCCAATAGTGGTGTGAACTGCATACAAGGCTTTCTAATTCAGTATTAAGTTACTAATATTTATGATATTATTATTATTAATTATTATTATTATTATTATTATTATTATTATTATTATTATTATTATTACTATTATTATTATTATTAATTAATTGTCAATTAGACCCTGTCCTAGGGATCAAATTCCCATGGCTTTAGTGGTAGTATATTGAATTATATTTTTTATTAGTAGTAGTAGTTGTGGTTGGAAGTTATATATCTAATACATATTTACATTGCCCAGGAAGGGTAAAATGGCCAGCAGAGATGCACAGGATGTGTTCTCTCTCCTTCCCACGCCCTCTCTCAAGTGTGGACCCACCGATGTTACTCTCCCAAGCCACACCCTTTCCCCATGGCTAGCTACCTACAAAAGATAAAGCCAGCCCAAAACCACTCGACCCTGCAACTGCAGTGTTAGTTGTTTCTAATAGAGGAGGCTAGAAGCAGCCTCGCTAGCGAGCTGCTTAGGTGATGTCTAATGCCGCTAGCGTAGCGTGTTGGTGATGTCATGTTGCGTTGTGTGACATCTAATGCAGCTGTGTTGGTGATGTCATGTTGCGTTGTGTGACGTCTAATGCAGTGTGTTGGTGATGTCATGTTGCTTGTGTGACGTCTAATGCAGCTGTGTTGGTGATGTCATGTTGCATTGTGTGACGTCTAATGCAGCTGTGTTGGTGATGTCATGTTGCATTGTGTGACATCTAATGCAGCTGTGTTGGTGATGTCATGTTGCATTGTGTGACGTCTAATGCAGCTGTGTTGGTGATGTCATGTTGCATTGTGTGACGTCTAATGCAGCTGTGTTGGTGATGTCATGTTGCATTGTGTGACGTCTAATGCAGCTGTGTTGGTGATGTCATGTTGCATTGTGTGACGTCTAATGCAGCTGTGTTGGTGATGTCATGTTGCATTGTGTGACGTCTAATGCAGCTGTGTTGGTGATGTCATTGTGTGACGTCTAATGCAGCTGTGTTGGTGATGTCATGTTGCATGTGTGACGTCTAATGCAGCTGTGTTGGTGATGTAATGTTGCATTGTGTGACGTCTAATGCAGCTGTGTTGGTGATGTCATTTGCATTGTGTGACGTCTAATGCAGCTGTGTTGGTGATGTCATGTTGCATTGTGTGACGTCTAATGCAGCTGTGTTGGTGATGTCATGTTGCATTGTGTGACGTCTAATGCAGCTGTGTTGGTGATGTCATGTTGCTTGTGTGACGTCTAATGCAGCTGTGTTGGTGATGTCATGTTGCATTGTGTGACGTCTAATGCAGCTGTGTTGGTGATGTCATGTTGCATTGTGTGACGTCTAATGCAGCTGTGTTGGTGATGTCATGTTGCATTGTGTGACGTCTAATGCAGCTGTGTTGGTGATGTCATGTTGCATTGTGTGACGTCTAATGCAGCTGTGTTGGTGATGTCATGTTGCTTGTGTGACGTCTAATGCAGCTGTGTTGGTGGTCTAACGCAGCTGTGTTGGTGATGTCACGTTGCGTTGCAAATGTGAAAATGGCCGACAGTGGCCGTGCCATGCAATGGTGGCTTCAAGTCTGAATCCTGGTCAAACGTTGCCTAAAGCTGCCTGTGCATCCATCTAGTTCCAGAGGTGGTCAAACGTTGCCTAAAGCTGCCTGTGCAACCATCTAGTTGCAGAGGTGGTCAAGTGTTGCCTAAAGCTACCTGTGCAACCATCTAGTTCCAGAGGTGGTCAAACGTTGCCTAAAGCTACCTGTGCAACCATCTAGTTCCAGAGGTGGTCAAACGTTGCCTAAAGCTGCCTGTGCAACCATCTAGTTCCAGAGGTGGTCAAATGTTGCCTAAAGCTGCCTGTGCATCCATCTAGTTCCAGAGGTGGTCAAACGTTGCCTAAAGCTGCCTGTGCAACCATCTAGTTGCAGAGGTGGTCAAGTGTTGCCTAAAGTTACCTGTGCAACCATCTAGTTCCAGAGGTGGTCAAACGTTGCCTAAAGCTGCCTGTGCAACCATCTAGTTCCAGAGGTGGTCAAATGTTGCCTAAAGCTGCCTGTGCATCCATCTAGTTCCAGAGGTGGTAAAAAAATTTTGCCCTGTCCATCCATCTAGTTCCAGAGGTGGTCAAACGTTGCCTAAAGCTGCCTGTGCATCCATCTAGTTCCAGAGGTGGTCAAACGTTGCCTAAAGCTGCCTGTGCATCCATCTAGTTCCAGAGGTGGTCAAACGTTGCCTAAAGTTACCTGTGCAACCATCTAGCTCCAGAGGTGGTCAAACGTTGCCTAAAGCTACCTGTGCAACCATCTAGTTCCAGAGGTGGTCAAATGTGCCTAAAGCTGCCTGTGCATCCATCTAGTTCCAGAGGTGGTCAAACGTTGCCTAAAGCTGCCTGTGCATCCATCTAGTTCCAGAGGTGGTCAAACGTTGCCTAAAGCTGCCTGTGCAACCATCTAGTTCCAGAGGGGCCAAACGTTGCCTAAAGCTGCCTGTGCATCCATCTAGTTCCAGAGGTGAAGTTTCGTGCACATCTGACCTTCTGTTCAGCCGTGCATAGCAGACAGATAAAGCAGTTCAAAATTAACAGACATCAACATGCATATATATATATATATATAATACAGTTGCCTGCCTTGCAGGAATGGCTCCCACATACTAATATATTCTGAATCAGCATGACCAGGAGTTGGTTGTAGAGAAACGAAGGACCACCCCATCACATGCTTGTCACGTTCCTGATGATAGCTCACAAACTACGCAACATGGCGGCATTGCTAGCGAGCAAGACTGGAGCTTGCACAACTTGCTGCATCTAGCCCTATTCTATTAGAAGAACACCTTAGTTACTTGCAATAGTTGCTACTCTGTCGTCAGAAACATATAGTTCCTTCCTGCACCTTCGGTACGGGTGCCTCTGCTAGTTAGTAATAGTAGTAATAGCAGTAGTGGTAGTAGTAGTAGTAGCCAATTAGGCTTATGGTCATAATTAGACCTGTCCTAGGTGTGAAGGACTTTCAAGTCTAGGTGATATATATTATTAATACCACAGCAACATGCTTGGAAAATGGCTGGTATTTGCAGGCAGCTGGCTTGTGTTGTTGTTGCTACACATTTGTGCCTCGGCTTTGGACTGGTGTGGTCTTTATGATGCCAGACATGTTGTAGCTGATTGGCTGGTAATGAGTTAGCTAGTCTGCTCGGCAAGAAATGGCTGCCCAGTCAGCTTCTCAAAACTCAGTCCAGTGGATGTGAATGACCTCATCGACTCGCCATTTTTAGGCAGTGAAACATCCTTCTGCTGGAGTAGCTATACTGTGTGTCTGTGAGTGTGTGTGTGTGTGTTGTGTGTGTGTTGGGGAGCTGCTGGAAAATTTGGCATTGCCGCACATGCATGGTGTGTGTGAATCAATATCTTCATCACACGTAATAAGTACGAGTGGGGCGTCTACCTTAGAAAGCACTGGCTTGTTGTGAACTAGAAAAGGTTACCTTTAGTGAAAACAGATCATGAGGATTGGCTGGCAGATTCCAAGATCGAGGAGAGAACTTGCTGCATGGTGGGCTGCATAGTTAGTAGCCGTTAGGTCTAGGATGCTGGGATTCAGTATGACAGCGAGTCCCAGTTCCTCACAATAGCTATGGAGGTGGATGCACTGTACTTGTCATGAGGCTTTATCATGCTAGGCAAGGTGAAGAACAGAATTCCTTATGTGCACTGCCATTCTTGATGCTGCTCTCTCAGACAGCGAGGACGAAGAAGAGATCAGGCTACATGTGTCCTACGGAGGAAAGATATCTGACTCCACACTGAATAGAGAGGGAGATGGGCTAATACGGAGGAGAAGATATTGAACACAAACAGATCAAGAGAGCAAAATACATAATAGAGAAATGTCTGAAGTCATTGCACTTCCTGACAACTCAGTCAGCCTGTAAGTACCTCCTGTTGACCTCACTCAATGTCTGGCGTTCTCGTTGCTTTCTGCATGATCTTTGTTTCAGTGCTGCCCTCTCGCAGCCTTATTTGGTTGTCCTTTCATGACGTGCCAGCGCATTGTCCTGCAGGGCATCTGGTTGTGCATCCATGCACAGGCTAGGCATCTGTGAAGAACATTCATGTGCACTTTTAAAAAAGGCAGGAAGCTAAAGGCATATGGCTAGGAGCTTCAGCTCACCACCAACCAGTGCCTTGCAATCACTGCTAGTATTCTTCTGGAGGTGAGGAATGCATAGAGTCTGGCATGACTCTATTCTTCTGGAGTTGAAGAGTGCACAGACTCTGGCATGACTCTATTCTTCTTGAGTTCTGGAGTTGAAGAGTGCATAGACTCTAGCATGACTCTATTCTTCTAGAGTTGAAGAGTGCATAAACTCTAGCATGGCTCTATTCTTCTAGAGTTCTGGAGTTGAAGAGTGCATAGACTCTAGCATGACTCTATTCTTCTGGAGTTGAAGAGTGCACAGACTCTGGCATGACTCTATTCTTCTTGAGTTCTGGAGTTGAAGAGTGCATAGACTCTAGCATGACTCTATTCTTCTGGAGTTGAAGAGTGCATAGACTCTAGCATGACTCTATTCTTCTGGAGTTGAAGAGTGCATAGACTCTAGCATGACTCTATTCTTCTGGAGTTCTGGAGTTGAAGAGTGCATAAACTCTAGCATGGCTCTATTCTTCTAGAGTTCTAGAGTTGAAGAGTGCATAGACTCTAGCATGACTCTATTCTTCTGGAGTTGAAGAGTGCACAGACTCTGGCATGACTCTATTCTTCTTGAGTTCTGGAGTTGAAGAGTGCATAGAGTCTGCATGACTCTATTCTTCTAGAGTTGAAGAGTGCACAGACTCTGGCATGACTATTCTTCTTGAGTTCTGGAGTTGTAGAGTGCATAGACTCTAGCATGACTCTATTCTTCTGGAGTTGAAGAGTGCATAGACTCTGGCATGACTCTATTCTTCTGGAGTTGAAGAGTGCATAGACTCTAGCATGACTCTATTCTTCTGGAGTTGAAGAGTGCACAGACTCTGGCATGACTCTATTCTTCTTGAGTTCTGGAGTTGAAGAGTGCATAGACTCTAGCATGACTCTATTCTTCTGGAGTTGAAGAGTGCACAGACTCTGGCATGACTCTATTCTTCTGGAGTTCTGGAGTTGAAGAGTGCATAGACTCTGGCATGACTCTATTCTTCTGGAGTTGAAGAGTGCATAGACTCTAGCATGACTCTATTCTTCTGGAGTTGAAGAGTGCACAGACTCTGGCATGACTCTATTCTTCTTCTTGAGTTCTGGAGTTGAAGAGTGCATAGAGTCTGCATGACTCTATTCTTCTGGAGTTGAAGAGTGCATAGACTCTAGCATGACTCTATTCTTCTGGAGTTGAAGAGTGCATAGACTCTAGCATGACTCTATTCTTCTGGAGTTCTGGAGTTGAAGAGTGCATAAACTCTAGCATGGCTCTATTCTTCTAGAGTTCTAGAGTTGAAGAGTGCATAGACTCTAGCATGGCTCTATTCTTCTAGAGTTCTAGAGTTGAAGAGTGCATAGACTCTAGCATGACTCTATTCTTCTGGAGTTGAAGAGTGCATAGACTCTAGCATGACTCTATTCTTCTGGAGTTCTGGAGTTGAAGAGTGCATAAACTCTAGCATGGCTCTATTCTTCTAGAGTTCTAGAGTTGAAGAGTGCATAGACTCTAGCATGACTCTATTCTTCTGGAGTTGAAGAGTGCATAGACTCTAGCATGACTCTATTCTTCTGGAGTTCTGGAGTTGAAGAGTGCATAGACTCTAGCATGACTCTATTCTTCTGGAGTTGAAGAGTGCATAGACTCTGGCATGACTCTATTCTTCTGGAGTTGTAGAGTGCACAGACTCTGGCATGACTCTATTCTTCTTGAGTTCTGGAGTTGAAGAGTGCATAAACTCTAGCATGGCTCTATTCTTCTAGAGTTCTAGAGTTGAAGAGTGCATAGAGTCTGCATGACTCTATTCTTCTGGAGTTGAAGAGTGCATAGACTCTAGCATGACTCTATTCTTCTGGAGTTGAAGAGTGCATAGACTCTAGCATGACTCTATTCTTCTGGAGTTCTGGAGTTGAAGAGTGCATAAACTCTAGCATGGCTCTATTCTTCTAGAGTTCTAGAGTTGAAGAGTGCATAGACTCTAGCATGACTCTATTCTTCTGGAGTTCTGGAGTTGAAGAGTGCATAAACTCTAGCATGGCTCTATTCTTCTAGAGTTCTAGAGTTGAAGAGTGCATAGACTCTAGCATGACTCTATTCTTCTAGAGTTGAAGAGTGCATAAACTCTAGCATGGCTCTATAGTTCTGGAGTTGAAGAGTGCATAAACTCTAGCATGGCTCTATTCTTCTAGAGTTCTAGAGTTGAAGAGTGCATAGACTCTAGCATGACTCTATTCTTCTAGAGTTCTAGAGTTGAAGAGTGCATAGACTCTAGCATGACTCTATTCTTCTGGAGTTGAAGAGTGCATAGACTCTAGCATGACTCTATTCTTCTGGAGTTGAAGAGTGCATAGACTCTAGCATGACTCTATTCTTCTGGAGTTCTGGAGTTGAAGAGTGCATAGACTCTAGCATGACTCTATTCTTCTGGAGTTCTGGAGTTGAAGAGTGCATAAACTCTAGCATGGCTCTATTCTTCTAGAGTTCTAGAGTTGAAGAGTGCATAGACTCTAGCATGACTCTATTCTTCTGGAGTTCTGGAGTTGAAGAGTGCATAAACTCTAGCATGGCTCTATTCTTCTAGAGTTCTAGAGTTGAAGAGTGCATAGACTCTAGCATGACTCTATTCTTCTAGAGTTGAAGAGTGCATAAACTCTAGCATGGCTCTATAGTTCTGGAGTTGAAGAGTGCATAGACTCTAGCATGGCTCTATTCTTCTAGAGTTCTAGAGTTGAAGAGTGCATAGACTCTAGCATGGCTCTATTCTTCTGGAGTTCTAGAGTTGAAGAGTGCATAGACTCTAGCATGACTCTCTTCTCTAGAGTTGAAGAGTGCATAGACTCTAGCATGACTCTATTCTTCTGGAGTTCTAGAGTTGAAGAGTGCATAGACTCTAGCATGACTCTATTCTTCTGGAGTTGAAGAGTGCATAGACTCTAGCATGACTCTATTCTTCTGGAGTTCTGGAGTTGAAGAGTGCATAAACTCTAGCATGGCTCTATTCTTCTAGAGTTCTGGAGTTGAAGAGTGCATAGACTCTAGCATGACTCTATTCTTCTGGAGTTCTGGAGTTGAAGAGTGCATAGAGTCTGCATGACTCTATTCTTCTGGAGTTGAAGAGTGCATAGACTCTAGCATGACTCTATTCTTCTAGAGTTCTGGAGTTGAAGAGTGCATAGAGTCTGCATGACTCTATTCTTCTGGAGTTGAAGAGTGCATAGACTCTAGCATGACTCTATTCTTCTGGAGTTCTAGAGTTGAAGAGTGCATAGACTCTAGCATGACTCTATTCTTCTGGAGTTCTGGAGTTGAAGGATGCTAAGTAGGTAGACCAAGAAAATGATTTCGGGCACACCAAACCTATCCCCATCCTCTCTAACCACCCCCCCCCAAAAAACCACCAGGGGGTTCAATTTCACTTGCACATGCTCAGAATAGAGTTTGGACAAGAGCTTAAAAAAATGATGTAAGGAACTGGCTCACCTCAAAAATTCATTCCAGAGTAGAACAGCAGTTAGCTGGCTAGACTGCTTGCCACAAGTCCTAACAGTTAGTAAAATAAACCATGTGCTTACTAGATTGGCAGGACTTGTGGTCAAAGGTTGCTACAAACAAACCTACAAGTGTTGACTTGGCAACAAAAATAAGAATAGATGTGCCTTCCGCTTGAAAGAAATCTTAAAAGCTGCTTTGGGAATGCCAATCCCTAGATTATCATAACTGGCATTTGATTTTTGAAGGAGCTATGCACTTCTGGCTGACCTTGCCATTTGTAGATCAGCAGGTACACTCGACAGGGTTTCTTGCCTGGTTCGTCCCTATTTCATTACACTAGACACTTGTGCTATGTCCACATCAATAGGGTCGGTTACCATTAGGTGCGTAGTACATATGTGCCAGCAGCCGAGACACACGTGGGTTTACGTGGGTTTCGGAGATTTTTTCACCTTTTTTTTGTTATTATTATTATTTTATTATTATTTTGTTGTTGTTTTCTTTTTGTGAAAATACTGTTCCCATGGTTACTCCAACCTTCCACATCATCACACATCATGTGACTCACTTGTCGAGACATTTTCTACTAGCAATGACTGCAAGGTTTATTGATGAGCTGTTCCTGTCCTTTATGGCTGCCATGTTTTTTCTCCACCAAACCTCTTCCGTACAGCCTCTAGGACTTCCCAAAACGAACTGTTAAGGGGAGGGAAGGAGGGGGCTACAGGTCAATCATTATCACCATACCGTGTGTGTGAGTGTGTGTGTCTTGACAAAGAAGTACTGATGTCTGTCAACTGCAGTACACGTCAGCATTTGTATGCCTGAAGTACAGTAGGTGTGGCCATAATTTCTCTCCAACCAGAGCAAATGTGTTCATCTCTGCTGGATTGAGGGAGTGAAATGACCTCGAGTGTTTGAGAGAGCGGCTTGATCCGTCCCGAGTGTTACACACACGTACATGCACGTGGTCATCAAAACTATTACGCATCCTGATCCCTTGGAAACGGATGACAAACAAGTTAACATCACACTGCAGCCCGGATGCATATGATTTTCTATATTTAATTTAGTATTATATATAATGACTGATGGCTCTGTCTGTGTGCTCTATTATGGCACCACTACCTAAGTATTACCATATCAGGGTTACGTTTGTCTCCTCACCCCCAAGCTTCATAATGGAAGAACCAAGTCACACAACTTTCTGAGGTCACCAGATGCCTTGCATTCCTTGGAGGCTGGCACGGACAGAAGAGGCATGTGTTGTGGTTTAGTGGTGCAGCGCCGCTGCCTAATGAGGAGGAGAAATCAGTCTCGAAGTGACATGGGAAGGAAGTGAGTAAGATTCCTCACAGCTCAAGGCTCTTTTTCCCCCCCTCCTTTTCCCCCCCTTATTTTTCTCACGCTCCATTCAGTGGAATTTTACTCTTGATTAGGTAGCAACTAAAGCCACCCAGAAATCTTCACCTGTTCATGTCAACCCTGGGTGGGCTTAGAATGCATGGCATCTGGTCACCTCACAAGCCTGTGAATTGCAGCTGCTGTGTGCTTGCAAGTGTCATATTAGTGCGGTATCTATGGGCCATATGGAAGCCCTGGGGTGCCTTAAATAGGTCCTGGTTTTGGTGTTTCTACCTGCTGGCCTCCACTAATAAATACTTTAAAATAAACAATGGACTTATACAGCCATTGGCTATTTATAAAGCTAAACAACAGTATCTTGCCTTCTGCAATGTATCGCTTTCCGGGACATGGAAAATATGTTGATGTCATTATCGGTAATGAACACTGACCTACAAGACCACCATTGAAGTGGGCAGAGCTGTAATAGTCATCGGATGAGAATATTGGGGGGGGGGGGGGAGGGGAGGAGGCATTTACCCCCCTCATGTGTACCCTCACTTGTATCTACAGGCACGAATGTCCAGTATCACATCACCTCAAGCTCTTCTGTTTTACTTGGAAAGTGCTGAGCAAACTCGTCTTTAAATGCTCACCAAGTTGATTTTTTTTAAATGGTGTATTCCAAAAGATGCCTGCTGAAGCTCACACTGAAGCTTCTTGACATCAGACCTTATGCCTGCGGCTAGCAAAGCCACTTCCAGTGTATCCTGAATTCTTTCACTACAGCGGCAAATTGTCAGGCCATTGGCTCTGTGTTGCCAACGTCTAGACCATTTTGGTGTAGCGTATGTTTTCAAGTGGTTCCACCAGCAGTAACTAAGAGCAGGGCGTGGCTTGCGCTATACACTACGCAATACACAAATATTCTTCTGTGAAATCCATTAGTCGGTGTCTGCAAATATTTGACTCCCTGCTCTATATCCTCTCTCATCCTGGAATTGATAAGCTTCTGAGGGCATCTCTGGACTCGAACCTCTGAGAGCCTCTCTGGACATTAACCTCTGAGGGTTTCTCTGGACGCTAACCTCTGAGGGTTTCTCTGGACGCTAACCTCTGAGGGTTTCTCTGGACGCTAACCTCTGAAGGTCTCTCTGGACGCTAACCTCTGAGGGTCTCTCTGGACATTAACCTCCGAGGTCTCTGGACGCTAACCTCTGAGGGCCTCTCTGGACATTAACCTCTGAGGGCCTCTCTGGATGCTAACCTCTGAGGGTCTCTCTGGACGCTAACCTCTGAGGTCTCTGGGCGCTAACCTCTAAGGGCCTCTCTGGACTCTAACCTCTGAGGTCTCTGGACGCTAACCTCTGAGGGCCTCTCTGGACGCTAACCTCTGAGGGTCTCTCTGGACGCTAACCTCTGAGGTCTCTGGACGCTAACCTCTGAGGTCTCTGGATGCTAACCTCTGAGGGCCTCTCTGGACTTTCTAGCCAATGGACCTTTATCTCGTAAATATTGGAGACCTCAACTCGTCATGTTTAACCAAATTATTGTGAGACAGATCCACTTAATTGCTCTGTCAAGCTTATCGTTTGTGCTGTGTGAGCAAGAAGGATTGAGTCCAGTTGTGTGTGGTTGCAGAGCTAGAGTGTCTGTGTGTACAGAGTTTAGATCACCATGTTTGCCCAACAATATCTAGGCAAGCTTGAATCTTGGTATAACTAAGTCCGATTGCTCCTACTGCTCACAAAATACACAGGATGTTGGCATCTCCTTCATCATTGTCTAGACCAGACATGTCTTCCACTGCGATACCACAATGGTCACAGATATACTTTTAACGGTGAGGCAAGAAGAGATCCATGTAATCATCATGAATGGAGTGCGCTAGTATTTCTAGTATTTGACCTTTTTTTAAAATGATTAATGGAAAAAGCAAAATTATTTTAAAAAATTAAGAAAAAAGGTTAATATCTCATCTAAAACTCACATAGGCAGCTGCTGTGTTCCCCTCTCGAATCTTACATGCAATAGGTCCATTCTTAAATGCTTGAGTTTCTCAATCGCTGTAAAAAGGCTTGTGTAGTAGTGGTTGTCGATAACAACCAGCTAGCTCAAGTCCCGTTTGGTAAAAGTGCTTGTGTAGTGGTGGTTGTCAGTAACAACCAAGTTCTGTTTGGTACAATGACTTGTGTAGCAGAGTTAGTTGATTAGCAACCAGCTAGCTCAAGTCCCGTTTGGTAAAAGTGCTTGTGTAGTGGTGGTTGTTGATAACAACCAGCAAGCTCAAGTCCTGTTTGGTACAGTGACTTGTGTAGTGGTGTTTGTTGATAACAACCAGCAAGCTCAAGTCCTGTTTGGTACAGTGACTTGTGTAGTGGTGTTTGTTGATAACAACCAGCAAGCTCAAGTCCTGTTTGGTACAGTGACTTGTGTAGTGGTGTTTGTTGATAACAACCAGCAAGCTCAAGTCCTGTTTGGTACAGTGACTTGTGTAGTGGTGTTTGTTGATAACAACCAGCAAGCTCAAGTCCTGTTTGGTACAGTGACTTGTGTAGTGGTTGTTGATAACAACCAGCAAGCTCAAATCCTGTTTGGTACAATGACTTGTGTAGTGGTTGTTGATAACAACCAGCAAGCTCAAGTCTTGTTTGGTACAGTGACTTGTGTAGTGGTTGTTTTTGATAACAACCAGCAAGCTCAAGTCTTGTTTGGTACAATGACTTGTGTAGTGGTTGTTGATAACAACCAGCAAGCTCAAGTCTTGTTTGGTACAATGACTTGTGTAGTGGTTGTTGATAACAACCAGCAAGCTCAAGTCCTGTTTGGTACAGTGACTTGTGTAGTGGTTGTTGATAACAACCAGCAAGCTCAAGTCATGTTTGGTACAATGACTTGTGTAGTGGTTGTTGATAACAACCAGCAAGCTCAAGTCATGTTTGGTACAGTGACTTGTGTAGTGGTTGTTGTCAGTAACAACCAGCAAGCTCAAGTCCTGTTTGGTAAAAAGGCTTGCAACCGGCTAGTTCAAGTCCTGCTCTATAATTAGAATTGGGTACAGGGTGCACATAAAAGCAGAAGGTGACCCACACTCACTTCTGCTTCTTGATTTGTGGAATTGTCATTTCTGAGAAAGTGTGACCAAGTCCAACAACAGAGGCTGTAGCTGATTCTCTACCAAAACATCTGCTGGTTGGTTGGTGGAGTTCTCCTGTGCAACTGTTACCAAGTCCTTGAAATAGACAGTAGCTCGACCTACAAGGCCACAGTCACGATACCAAATGGTCTGTGCTGATAATTGTGAGTGGACAACTTGGCGCACACGGGTACAGTCAACAATAGCAGCACAAGACATGGCACGTGCTGATGCGTACAATGTCCAACAACAACAAAGCTCCGCCTTGAGCTTTGTAAAACTCGGACTTGGTGCAGTGTCCTCCGCTCAACTGCAATGTTCAGAAAGAACGAAGCAAACTAATGGGAAAAAGAACTTGAAACAAGTTATTCAAAAACAAACGACTCAACTAAATTGGCAGGTTTTGAAGAAAGAAAGGGGAAAAAAGACTGTACCCATTTGACCACAACCATTGAGATGACCCTTTACCATTTATAGTCATGTTCACCAATGTGCTGCTTTTTATTAGGTGTGCACAATTTGGTATGGTAAAGGGTCACTCATTGGTTGCGGTCGGCATGGATACATCTTGTTGTTTTGGGCATTGTTTTAATATAAGATGTTTGTTTTCAAATAAAAGCGTTTTGACCCACCTTTATGTACGGCATTTTTTAGCCGTGTCTTCAACTGTGCACCTCTTCAGAGGACTGAGGACTCCAGCCTTAAACCAGATCAGAGGCATGCGCGAGGTGAGTGTGTTGGTCTTCACTTTCAACAATTGAATATCGCCAGCCGATGACGAGGGGTGGGCAGGATGAATGTGGGACATGCTCTCTTGCCCTTCGTAGAGTGTTTGTCCATGTTTGGAAATCTGTCCCCACACGGGCAGTGGCATGGACAATTCCGTGATCATCCATGGATGTCTAAAAGTTCAAACTCGTGATTACATAATCCTGTACCTATCCAGTCTCAGGCGAGCAAGAACAGTGAACTCTGGATATCCATGGCTGACCCTGGGATTCTCCACACCAACTACCGGACATACGTGAGTGCCCAGAAGAGGATATCGATAAGGTGTTCACCCAGGTGTGCAGAAGGGGACTTAATCTTGAAGAAGACTCTGGAGATTCCGTATGTCTACATCCTCTCAACGAACTCTTAGTCGACATAAAATTACTCAATAATCAAACTTGAAATTTATGTACTCTCTCGACGTTTCTGCTAGATTCTCTGGCCTTCACCACGATCTCCTGATGAAGACTAGAGCACCTACCTAGTCGAAACATCGATAGAGGAAATTTCAAGTAAATTATTGTAAGGGTCATTGTAATATCTTCTTCCTTTATGGACATAAACTGTCAATTGACACTGCATGAAGATTTGGATTTCTTTTTGTGACGTGGTAGAGGAACTGGATTGGACCTGGCATAGAGGATCCACTGCTGGATTGGACCTGGCATAGAGGATCCACTGCTGGACTGGACCTGGCGTAGAGGATCCACTGCTGGATTGGACCTGGCATAGAGGATCCACTGCTGGATTGGACCTGGCATAGAGGATCCACTGCTGGATTGGACCTGGCATAGAGGATCCACTGCTGGATTGGACCTGGCGTAGAGGATCCACTGCTGGATTGGACCTGGCGTAGAGGATCCACTGCTGGATTGGACCTGGCGTAGAGGATCCACTGCTGGATTGGACCTGGCATAGAGTGAATTGGACCTGGCGTACAAGAACTAAACGATGAGTCTTACATGGTTCGTTGAAGTCGAGAACGCGTTTGTCTTTTGCCAGGCCATTTTGAGGGAGTGGGAATGAGTTGACGTAAATGGTGCACGGAACCGCATCTACAGCCAAGCATGGCAGCCATGCTGACATGGAGAGTTGTGATGCCTAGAACCTGCGTTTTTATGGACAAGGGAGGTACACTCTGTGGCATTTAGAGGCTGCACGATAGGGCCAAGAGGGGGTGCATATTTTCTCATCATAGTTTCTCATTGGACGTCTGCGGTCACTGGTGATGGGTACGGAGAGTGCCAACAACAAAAATTCTCTGCACCTTTTGATTAGACCAATGTGTCCCCATGCACAAGTTCATCTCAGCACCTTGGTTAGACCAATGTGCCCCCCATGTACAAGTTCATCTCAGCACCTTGGTTAGACCAATGTGCCCCCCATGCACAAGTTCATCTCAGCACCTTGGTTAGACCCATGTGCCCCCCCATGCACAAGTTCATCTCAGCACCTTGGTTAGACCAATGTGTCCCCCATGTACAAGTTCATCTCAGCACCTTGGTTAGACCAATGTGTCCCCCATGTACAAGTTCATCTCAGCACCTTGGTTAGACCAATGTGCCCCCCACGTACAAGTTCATCTCAGCACCTTGGTTAGACCAATGTGCCCCCCACGTACAAGTTCATCTCAGCACCTTGGTTAGACCAATGTGTCCCCATGTACAAGTTCATGGAGCCGAATTAATATGGGTGTAGCTTGGATCATCGTCAAGCTCATTTCTGTCCTTGTCAGGCATTCGAAACAGAACATTTCCTCTCCATGATCCTGGTCTTTGTACTCTTGAGCACTGATAATAACATTCTGAAGCACAGCAACAACCAGCTACCAACTTAGAAGAGTATTTGGATTATCAGCTTCATTTTTTACCCTCTCTTTAAATAATTTTTTATTTTTATTTTTAATTTTTATTTTTATTTTTTTAAATTATTTGTTAGGTGAGGGTGTAATATCTGATGGGGAGAATGCTCCCCTGCAAGGAGTAATGGGGTCTGCAGAGTGGAATAGATTTCTTGCATGTTTAAACACGGATACCAGAGAGGGTTCATTGCTGATATATATTCTATGCCAATTTGTATGTAACTGTAACTGCATACATTATTATGTGTAATATCAGGGTTTCATTTAGGCAGGGACGGCTGCCTCCTCTTGGAAATTGTATTATTAAAATTCATTAGAAACTTTGTCACATCTTTAACCATCGTGCCCTTAGCCCCCCTTAAAATCCAGATTCCTCCAGTTGCCCCTTGGACACTTTTCTAAATGAAACCCTGAATATACATATATATATAGGATGCAGCCTGCCCATTCTGCCTTCAATAGAGCAACGCTACATGCATTTAGAAACCACTGCCTCTTTAGAGCCCCTTAGCTTTGGTAACCTTACTTAATATCTATAATTTATACATATATTTGTTTTAAAGTTTTCATTTTTCACCTGTTCTTTTTTTTTGTCTAGAGAAACAAACTTTTTGAAGCATTTGTTAGAATGTTCCAGAGTGTGATCTCAGGTGGCTATTCATTTCCTGTTTCTGTGATTTAAAAAAGCTTGACCCCCCTCCCCCTTGTGGTGTCAAGCTTGGAAATGAAACTTGAACTATGTGGCCAAACTCTTTACCAATGGCTTCACTCTGGTCAGTATTGCCCATGTTTTCCTTCCTGTTGATAGCCACCATTCAATTTTGGAAGGAAAAACTGGACTTACTAATTTTAATGTGAAAGAGAGTGGCCAATAGAGACAAGGCCAGGTATGAAGACCTAGGAATTTCTAGATCAACTTGTATGACATCAATGTGGGGAAAGGGTCTGTCGCACCACTGTGCATGTACACAATCAATCCGGTTAGAACTGGAAGGTGCCCGGCGCAGCCTAGTAGCTACAAAACGTGAGAATGTTGGTGCACAAGGGCATATTGTTCGAGAAGAAGAGCTTGCATCTATCAATCAGTCAGTACTAGTATGTGCTACAGTGTATTCAACCTAGTGAACCAGATGGTTTAGGACCCAGCTGTTGACCCCTCCAGCCAGTATGGCGGCGATCAACAGACAACCCCTTCTCCCAACTCGTTGCCTTCCGACTGTGCATACTATTCCTCGGAGGCTACCACTCCAAATAGCAGTGGCTACGCTAGTTACAATGGTAGTCCCGCCAGAGATGCCTGCGCCCTTCTCCTGAATACCTCTCGGAGATTGAATAACTTTCTCCTAATAGTTTGCCAGAGGTTTTCGCTAAAACTGGTCTCGGTAATGGACCTGGCTATTTGAATGCGACTTGTACCCAATATGGCACTCAGTAGGCCCCTCCCCCACCTTATGGCGTCGACTATAACCAGGACTGCTTTAATCCTTACAATGGTTGCTTTTTCAATTACCCACAGACTGCGGAAGGAATGGATAGCAAATTGAATAACCATTCCCTGCAGCAGACTCTTTGTAAGGTCTGTGGAGACACAGCCTCTGGCAACCACTTTGGCATCCTCAGCTGTGAGGCGTGCAAGAGTTTCTTCAGGAGGAGCATCCGTTCAAGTGCTCGCTATGCCTGCAGGGGCACTCGTTCCTGTGCCATCGAGAAGCATACCAGAAACCGTTGCCAATACTGTCGACTTCAGAAATGCATGGCCATTGGCATGCGAAAAGAAGGTAATGTCAATTTTAAAAATATTGGTGTTTGATATATTGAATGCTGTTTTATTTGTTGTTTCTGTAGCAGTTCAAGAGGAACGTACACCACAAGGAGCCAAGCTCCAGAGGGCCAGCACTCCAACACCTCTTGGCTTCTCCAATCTCAACTTCGTTCCACCAGCTGTTCCTTACTTTCCACAGAATTTTGACTCTCCTACCAGCCCAGTTCCCAGGATGCTCTCTCACTCTGCCAGTAGAATGTATGGCTCTCTACCAAACCTAAAGATGGAGTTTGATCGATCTGCCCCTTCTCCTGGTCTTCTAACCCCTCAGACCAGGTCTTTTACCCCTCCTACCTTGGATTCTTCATCTTCCTCTGTCCAGATATCTGTTTCTGTGCTTGTTAATGCTGACATGCAGTCTGATTACCAGCCAGAGGTAATGAAGAAGCAAGCCAATAATATCAAGCTTGAGGATCTTTTTGAGGGCATCAAGGCTTCACTCCTCAAGGTGATTGAGTGGTCGAAGCGCATTCCAGCTTTTGGAAACTTGAGCTTAGATGATCAGGTCAAGCTCTTAAAAGCAAGCTGGTGCGAGCATTGCACTCTCAAGATGGCTGCCCAGAATGGACCGAAATCTGACACTGTGCTGCTCGCTAGTGGTCTTTCCTGCTCCAAGGACAACATTGACGATCCTGAAGTTCGACGAGTGTTGTTCAGGGTTTTCAACGAGCTGGCGTACTGGCTTGATTACCTCAATGTCGATCGCGTAGAGCTGGCCTGCCTTAAGGGAATACTCCTCTTCAACCCTGGTAAGTGATTTTGCTGTTATCACATTGCATCCTTTACTTGTCCTTTTCCTTCTTTCTGCAGATGCCAAAGGGCTCAGTCCAGCATCCAAGAAGAAGGTGGAGATTTTCCAGGAGCAAATCCTGCAGAGCCTAGAAACCCGCACCAAGACAATGTACCCAGTAACCCCACAGCGCTTCTCCAAGTTACTCCTGCGTCTGGCTCCACTCAAGGCCATCAGCCTGGAGGTCATGCAGCACATGGAGGTTCAGAGAGCTCTGGGCAATGCAAAGATGGACAATCTCTTTGGGGAACTGCTCGATTTTGAGTGAACAATGTCCCCTTTTTTGTTTGAACTCATCCAAACATCCAAATACATATTGTACCATACTTGATGGCTTTACCGTGTCTTTGTTTGTCATTATATACTCTTATATTTTGCAATGTGCTGCTTTTTCTCTCACTGATTTTATTCACCATGTTATCTCGTATGTGTTTTTTTCTCTTTATTATTATTATTATTATTATTATTTTTAATATAAGTATTCACATTTCCAAAGTGAGTTTTCAGCCTCCTCTCCCTCTTGATCTTGCTCTCACCTTCCATGTATTACAACCACCAATAAGCTCTCGAGTGATGCAATTTTTTAATGTATATTTTTATTGTTTTAGCAGTAGGCAATATTTCCTGTCCACATATCTAAGTCTATGATTGCGGCAGTCATCTATATACCTATGACTGGCTATGTTCCATGGATGAAGGGACATTTCGCTCGGCTGGCTGGATGGCTGGATGGCATGTTTCTCTCTTGAGTGGGTACTAGACAATGCAATGGCAACTATTGTCCTTCACAAGTAGACTAATTGCTGTCTAACGGGGTTGGAAATGATCCATACTGACGAGGAAGGATGGGTGACATACCTGTGGGCAATTGGGATGTTTCCCACAATGGCAGCAACGCCCAAAAATGAAATATGGTCACTTTCGTTTCCACCATCTGGATCTAAGAGGGCCAAAAAATATGCAGTTGCATTTGACCAGACCTTAACAATGGTAATGGCCTGGCAATCGACACGTGTTGTGGCCTGGAAGGGGTTGGATGTGAAATGCATTTGATTATTCATACATGCAGTATCTCTGAGTAGCAAATTGCACATGGGCATTTATGGCCAGCAGCTGATCATACATGATACCTAATGCTCTACTTTTGACACTGGCTTAAAAATAATTGTAACAAATCAATATTTTGACTTGCAGGTGATCAATTTATCATAGAAATCATCACCCCATATCCATTACCTTCCAGGCACAGCGCTCCCATTACTCACCTGAAATAAGTCAAAATGTCCGTTTCTGAATCGTTTTTAAGGTGATAAAACTAACTTATGGCCGGCTTCACTAGGCTGGCTTTTGTATGCATCACGAGTTTAATTAAGGATGTAAAGTTTGGGTATTCCTATGCAGTCGTATATAGTACCACTAGGGTGGTGGTAGGTTTAAGAACTATTTGAATTGATTGAATTGAGAGGAGATTAATTTTGAATTCTGGGTCCACATGTTAACTCCACTCGACACGTTTTAGATATGCCACTGCAATAATTAACGTATACATAGAGTTGTCATTTTCTAGGAGGTAAAATTATATGTCATCTCTTCAGAGAACTTGGGTATGCAGTCGGTCACGGGTTCAACCTCGTCTTGAGCACTTTTCTTAGCGGTACCTTCTAGTGCTGGTCTGACGGGACATCTCTCGCAAGCAAGAGGAGGTAGCGCTCACAGTTTGTGGATTTTTAATAAGCTGGTTGATTCTCATGAACAGTTAGTAGTGCCTTCACCACTCGGGGTGCTTAATTCTAAAGTGGTTACCATTAGTTGGGTATATGTATATAATTGCCCCGAAGTGGGATTTGCCATCATAATGTAAGAATACTCTGTCTAGACCTTCCTAATAAGAGATATAATTTTTTCTTGTTGATCTATGAGCTAATGGTTGGCGCACTGTCATAGCTACCAAGTACATGGATTTGTAGATTAGCATACTACTATCTAGTTACAATATTGCAGGCTCTCGGAGAAGGTAAGAAATCACAAGGCATAGCAGAATTTGTTGCTATGGTGGAGCTCAAGTTTCTGATCCTTGTCTGCTACAACAAATACTGTTACCGAAGGCACCGAAGGCACTATGCTTCTACAAGGATCAGAGGACTGAAATGACTCAAAATGTTGTATTGCCAAACGTAATCGGTGTTTTGCAAATGCCTTGTCACCTGTGGGTAGAGCAAAGTAATACTCATAAGATCAGGCCTGGTAGATCAGGAATCAAGTTTGGTTAGATCAGGACCAAGCGACTAAATGATCTAGAATATTCAGAAAAGCAAATTCCTCAGGCGGTATGTGCTAAAGCTATTTCGAGCATGTGGATGGATCAGTTTATGCACCCTATCTATACCTTCATATGCAATTCTAACTGCTAAGACACAACACTCTCCTAATTGCTGCCCTTGAGAAGAGATTGAACGGGGAGATATATTATTGCTGTGGTTTTCAGACCGGCTTATACAAAACCAATACACTGCCCCTGACTAATTGAATATTTGCAGTGGTTGTTTTTCTATCATACTTTAGAGCTCAGCTTTCATTCAGCGAAGTGGTGCTGCCAAAGTAGTTTCGTCGTGCCCTTCTCTTGGAGGACCTAACTAGAAGGAAGAGCTAAAACGAGCTTTGTCACAATGTATGTAGCTCTAGTACTGTGTGGTATCCCCAGTCACTGTTGCATGTGCTCCTCACACATGGTCACAACACATAACTAGAACAAAAGGATTGTGCCTTCAGAAGACGAGTAAGAAATTAAGTAGTTAACTCTGTGTACATTTTAGTGTGGGGCAAGAATAATTAGCAAGGTGTTAGTGTGTGTGTGTACCTTAATTATTTTTTTGTCCTTGGCTTTTACTTAATTTCTATCCTTAGCTTTGTTTTTTTGACCTTAGCTTTGGTTACCTTACTTAATTTCTGAAAATAATATCAGATGCTGACAAACTGTCTGTCACCTCAGATGAGGTTGGGCTAGGTGTCGGGGCGTACCAGTACAGGCACTGACTTGGCTCCTAACCCCCAACTGGAGTTGAAAGAGAAGAGCTCCTTAACTTTGGTTACCTTACTTAATTTCTGATCCTTACCTTACTTAATTTCTGATCCTTAGCTTTGGTTACCTTACTTAATTTCTGATCCTTACCTTACTTAATTTCTGGTCCTTAGCTTTGGTTACCTTACTTAATTTCTGATCCTTAGCTATGGTTACCTTACTTAATTTCTGATCGGTGGTTACCTTACTTAATTTCTAATTTTAAAATTGAAATTTAATATTCTATTTCCATGAAACTTTTAATTTAATTTCACCTTTTTGTTTGTTAGTCAGTTTGAAGGAAGCACTTGTTAGAATGTTCCAGAGTGTGACCTCAGGTGGCTATTCATTTCCTGTTTTTGTGATGAAAAAGCATGTGGTGTCAACCTTGGAAATGAAACTTGAACATGTGGCCAAAGTCTTTATCAATCATTTCACTGGTCAGTATTGCCCAGGTTACCTTCCTCAAGATTGAAGCCACCATTCAATTCTGGAAGGAAAAACTGGTCTTACTTTTTTTTTTACTTGAAAGGAAGTGGTATAAGACCAGGAATTTCTTGCTGACGTCAATGCTGGGGGCGGGTCTGCACACCGCGCATGTGGTATTCAACCAATCCAGTTAGAACCGGAAAGCGCCTCGGCTACAAAAGGCGAAAACTTAGTTCGCTAGGGCATATCTTGTTCGAGAAGAAGTGCTACGTATTACATAAGTCAGTGCTAGTATGTGCTACAGTGTATTCAACCTAGTGAACCAGACGGTTCAGGACCCAGCTGTTGACCCCTCCAGCCAGTATGGCGGCGATCAACAAACGACCCCTTCTCCCAACTCGTTGCCGCCCGACTGTGCTTACTATTCCTCAGAGGCTACCACTCCAAATAGCAGTGGCTACGCTAGTTACAACGGTAGTCCCGCCAGAGACGCCTGCGCCCTTTCTCCTGAATACCTCTCAGAGATTGAGTCACTTTCTCCTAATAGTTTGCCAGAGGTTTTCGCTAAAACTGGTCTCGGTGATGGTGGACCTGGCTACTTGAATGCGACTTGTACCCAATATGGCGCTCGGCAGGACTCGTCCTTGCCGTACGGCGTCGACTATAACCAGGACTGCTTTAATCCTTACAATGGTTGCTTTTTCAATTACCCGCAGACTACGGAAGGAATGGATAGCAAATTGCATAACCATTCCCTGCAGCAGACTCTTTGTAAGGTCTGTGGAGACACAGCGTCTGGCAACCACTTTGGCATCCTCAGCTGTGAGGCGTGCAAGAGTTTCTTCAGGAGGAGCATCCGTTCAAGTGCTCACTATGCCTGCAGGGGCACTCGTTCCTGTGCCATCGAGAAGCATACCAGAAACCGTTGCCAATACTGTCGACTTCAGAAATGCATGGCCATTGGCATGCGAAAAGAAGGTAATGTAATTTAAAAAAGATTGGTGTTTGATATTATTGACTGCTGTTTTATTTATTGCTTCTGTAGCTGTTCAAGAGGAACGTACACCTCAAGGAGCCAATCTCCAGAGGGCCAGCACTCCAACACCTCTTGGCTTCTCCAATCTCAACTTCGTTCCACCAGCTGTTCCTCACTTTCCACAGAATTTTGACTCTCCTACCAGCCCAGTTCCCAAGATGCTCTCTCACTCTGCCAGTAGAATGTATGGCTCTCTACCAAACCTAAAGATGGAGCTTCAATCGTCTTCCCCTTCTCCTGATACTCTTACTCCTCAGGCCAAGTCTTTTACCCCTCCTACTTTGGATTCTTCATCTTCCTCTGTCCAGATATCTGCATCTGTGCTTGTTAATGCTGACATGCAGTCTGATTACCAGCCAGAGGTAATGAAGAAGCAAGCCAACAATATCAATCTTGAGGATCTTTTTGAGGGCATCAAGGCTTCACTCCTCAAGGTGATTGAGTGGTCGAAGCGCATTCAAGCTTTTGGAAACCTGAACTTGGATGATCAGGTCAAGCTCTTAAAAGCAAGCTGGTGCGAGCAGTGCATTCTCAAGATTGCTGCCCAGAATGGACCGAAATCTGACACTGTACTGCTTGCTACTGGTCTTTCCTGCTCCAAGGACAACGTTGAGGATCCTGAAGTTCGACGAGTGTTGTTCAGGGTTTTCAACGAGCTGGCGTACTGGCTTGATTACCTCAATGTAGATCGTGTAGAGCTGGCCTGCCTTAAGGGAATACTCCTCTTCAACCCTGGTAAGTGATTTTGCTGTTATCACATTGCAATCCTTTACTTGTCCTTTTCCTTCTTTCTGCAGATGCCAAAGGGCTCAGTCCAGCATCCAAGAAGAAGGTGGAGATTTTCCAGGAGCAAATCTTGCAGAGCCTAGAAACCCACACCAAAACAATGTACCCAGTAACCCCACAGCGCTTCTCCAAGTTACTCCTGCGTCTGGCTCCACTCAAGGCCATCAGCCTGGAGGTCATGCAGCACATGGAGGTTCAGAGAGCTCTGGGCAATGCAAAGATAGACAATCTCTTTGGGGAACTGCTCGATTTTGAGTGAACAATTTCCTTTTTTTTTGTATGAACTCATCCAAACATCCAAATACATATTGAACCATACTTGATTGCTGTTACCGTGTCTTTGTTTGATACTCTCTTATATTTTGCAATGTGCTGCTTTTTCTCTCACTGATTTTATTCACCATGTTATCTCGTGTTTTTGCTTTGCTTTTAATATAAGTATGAAGTGAGTTTTCAGCCTTTTCTCCATTCTTGATCTTGTTCTCACCTTCCATGTACGACAATCACCAATAAACTTGAGTAATGCCAAAAAAATTACAATAAGCAATAATATGTTTGTGAGCCCCTTGTTGCTGATGCTTGCAGTCATCTATCTACCTATGGATGGCTGGTTATGTTCTATGGATATGTTTGTTTTTTGGTGTGTTAAAAAATATATATTTAAGCCAAGTCTTCACAAGGCACATTTCACTCAGCTGACTGGATGGCCTGTCTCTCTCAGAGTAGGCACTAGACAACACAATCACTTTAATATTAATATTGGGCTCCACAACTAATTCTGTCTAACAAGGTTGGAAATTATTCATAATTACTAGCAAGGAATGGGTGACATAACTCATGGGCATTTTGGCAAGCATGGGTGCTGAAAATCGTGCAGTAAAGGGTCTGAAATAATGATGTGGTTTTGTCACTGACATCAGAAAGAAAAAATTCTGAACTCTCAGTTGACATAACATTAAAATCACCTTCTCAATAATCAACTTCAAATTGTATTCACTCCACATTTTGACTTGGTGCTCTAGCCTTCATCAGGAATATGCCTTCATTTTTGTTTACACAAACTTGTCTAAGTGGCCCAAAATGCAATTGCAACTGACCAGACCTTTCATGTGGGTAATGTGCCTGGCACCACTTGTGTTGTGCCTTGAGGGGGTTGGGTGTGAAATGCATATGATAATTCATACATGTGGTAAATATGTCTGAGTAGCAAATTGCACATGGGCATTTATGGCAGCAGCTGACCACAACCTAATGCTACTTTTGACACTGGCTTAAAAATAATTGTAGCAAAACAAACCAGTACTTATGGCCTTCTTCACTCGGTTGACTTCTTTATGTGTCAAGAGTTTATGTGTCAAGAGTTCATGTGTCAAGAGTTTAATTAAGGATGTGAAGTTTGGGTGTTCCTCTCTATAACTCTAGTTCACCACTAGAGTGATGGTAGGTTTGAATTGAGAGGCTGGGTCTACATGCTCTCACTCCACTCGACACATTTTAGATAGGCCACTGCATATAGAGTTGTCGTTTTGTAGAAGGCAAAATTATGACTCGTCTCTTTAGAGAACTTGGTTATGCAGTTGGTCACGGGTTCAATCCTGTCTTGAGAACCTTTTCTTAGTTACATTCTAAGTGGATTAGGTGTAGTACCTCAGACAGGCACTTAGTCCACCTTACAGGCCTAACTTACTTACTAGTAGTGCTGGTCTGAGAGGACAAGAGGAGGTAACTCTCACAGTTGCGTTAAAAAAAAAATTTATCATCGATTTTCTCATGAACTACTTAAATGCTTAATTCTACAGTGATTGCCATTAGTTACGTACAGCTATATATATATGTATATGTACGAATATGTATATATATGTATGTATGTATCTATATGTATATAATTGCCCCGAAGTGGAATTTGCCATCATAATGTAAGAATGCTCTCTGTCTAGACCTTCCTATTAAGAGATATAATTTTTGCTTGTTGACCTATGAGCTAATGGTTGGCGCACTGTCATAGCTACCAAGTACATGGATTTGTAGATTAGCATACTACTATCTAGTTACAATATTGCAGGCTCTCTGGGAAGGGAAGGAACCACGAAGCATAGCAGAAGTTGTTGCTATGGTGGAGCTCACGTCTCTGATCCTTGTCTATTCTCTACAACACTATTCAACAACAAATACTGAAGGCACTATGCTTCTACAAGGATCAGAGGACTGAAATTACTACAAAATTCAAACGTAATATACCGAGAAAAAATTGTGTTTTGCAAATAAATGAGTGGGTAGAGTACCTCTCCTTATAGGGTCAAGGCTTGGTAGATCAGGAATCAAGTTTGGTTAGATAATCAGGACCAAGGATCTAGAATATGCCCCAGGCTGGTATGTGCTAAAGCTTTTTGGAGATGGATCAGTTTATGCACCCTATACCTTCATATGCATTCATATGCAATCCTCACTGCTAAGACACAACACTCTCCTAACTATTGCCCTTAACAAGAGATTGAACGGGGAGATGCATTGGTAATATCATTGCTGTGGTTTTCAGACTGGCTTATACACAGTAACAGAAACCAATACACTGCCCCTGACTAATTGAATATTTGCAGTGGTTGTTTTTGTATCATACTTTAGAGCTCAGCTTTCATTCAGCGAAGTGGTGCTGCCAAAGTAGTTTCGTCGTGCCCTTCTCTTGGAGGAGCTAACTAGAAGGAAGAGCTAAAACGAGCTTTGTCACAATGTAGCTCTAGTCACTGTAGCATGTCCCCAGTCATTGTGCATGTGCTCCTCACACATGGTCACAACACATAACTAGAACAAAAGGATTGTGCCATTTCAGAAGACAGAGTAAGAAATTAAGTATTAAGTAATTAACTCTGTGTACATTAACTCTGTGTACATTTTAGTGTGGAGCAAGAATAATTAGCACGGTGTGTGTGTGTGTCCATGACGGTGTGTGTGTGTCCATGTTGTGTAAATGTATGCTATAAGTGTGTGTTGTGTGTGTATGGGGGGGGGGGGGGGGGGGGATGGAAGGGGTTGTGGGATACAGTTATCTAGCAATTAATATGAATTGTGGTTTTGGGGTCTTGACCCAGCATCCCATGGGAGGCAGCTGCTGAGGTGGTGTGTCAAGGATTGAGAGTTGAGACAGATATAATCAACCACACACCATAGAGGAGAGCAGAATCAAGAATCTAGAACCTCTCATGCACAGAGACAGATTGGCTCACAATTAAAATGTTAGGGACTCCTGTGTTAGCCATGATCCAAATCCATCATGCAAAAACTAGTTTTCCTCAGCTCAAATAATCTTGCTGAAAATTGTGACACACACGAATGCAATTACACAAACAAAACCACCAATAAGAAATGGTAACAAAAAGGATTAACAAAGGATTAACAAACAGAAACGGTAATAAACAACCTGATTAACAACAACAATAAACAACAACAGCAACAAACACAATGACATAAGCAAACCTGGTTCGTGGTATCTTTGGTATTTAGAAACCAGAAAGTTGAGGTTGAAAAAGGGGTTTGTAAATTTTCTGATGTCACACTGTTTCAACTCAGAGTCATGACAACTGCATGGTGAGTGAAAGAAATAATAAATGGTAGCCAGTTGATCAAGCACAAGTACCTCACCCCGCCCCCACTGTCCTAATAGGGGGGATAAGGGGGTGCAAGAGGATGCAATTAACTCTAATGGATTTCCTGCAGTAGTAGGACTTAGTACAAGAGTTTACTTGATGAGGGGCGACATAATACACAGCAGAACAGGAAGAAACACCATGAACACAAGAGGACGCACTAGCTACTGAGAATGTTGGTGTCACTGACACTTGCTAAGCGTGAAGGTTCAACTTCCTGCACGATGATCAGGGAAAGCCTTGGTCATGGCTGAAGAAGAAGAAACAAAGGAACTGCAGTTCTGTCAAAGCTCTTTTTTATGGGAAGGGTATCCCCTGCATCAGACTCCAGGATTCTCTAGAAAGTGATACAAGTGACTAGCATCAAAGGGATTTAGGAGTAATTTCAGTGAGCAATGTGGAATATCAAGTTTATGTGTACTCCACAGAACCAGTCTGTTGGAGGAATATGCTACAACCACTTATTGCCTTTACTCCAGCTTTTCTCTCTAGTTATACTACATCAGTACACATCAGTACTGTACTTCTAACAATAACGCTTCCCACGCGAAAATATTCATGTACTGCTCGAGGTCTATCTGTTGTAGTCAAGGCTGTGTTTTGCTAGTTTAGTAGAAGTCATTGTATTTATCACAAGTAGTCTAGCAGTAGTAGTATTGGTGGTAGGTGTTGTAGCGATAGTAGTAGTAGTGTAGTACTAAACACTTACCTCAAGAATGCGCGCCAATCAACGCAATGCGAGATGACATTTGGCAGGCTAGTCTCCTTTTGGCACTAATTCTAACCTAATCATGACTTTCATGACTTTATTAAGTAGCAGTGTGTGGATGTCTAAGATTACTAGGATGTAATCAATATAGAGTGAGATTTTTTACATGCATGTATCAGTTCAACAGTTGCTAAGAAGCAACATCATGTGGAGGTCTGACAATCAAAGTCTGCGCCCTGCCCTTCAACACAATCTTGATTCACTCAAGTATGGTGATCTCTTCAAAACTTTCAGATAAATCTCGTGAGGTATTGCATTGCCTAAAGCCCAGACTGTAGTCAATGAGGACACACAAGGCAATCACTTGCTTGATTAAATCAGGGTGGGTCACATCATTGGACATGACCTGTCATAGATGACCTGTCAATAGTAGTGAGTAACCCAACCAGACTATGTGACTACTTCATGTGGGAAGGAATGTTACAACTGGCTGTTTAATAGACCACGGTAATAGCTAGGGGAGAGTAAGCGTTCTCAGTGCACCATCCCATGTCTGTGTTAGGGAGATAAGATTTCAATGAAATCCTCTCACTCGGACCTGCTGCGACAATCTTTATTTGTTCTTATATATAAAAAAAAGAATTGAGACATAACCTTGCTTCCCAGGCCACTCCCACTTTAATAAGCACATACCAGACCGCATAGTGTATTCATGGCGAGTATGTGAGAAAGTTGTGCAGTGGCTTCCGGCTATCTATTGAAGCGATGACATTAGAATGTCTAACATCTGATCATATGAAACATCTGATCATATGAAGAGGGCATCATTACCTCTGGGACATTTCTCCCCAGGCAACTTATCACCTAGTAGCGCATAGTCAGTGTACATAGACATTAGAATGTCTGGCAATATCTCCTAAGTATGCAACAGCTCTGGGTGTATACGAGAAAGAATCGGTGTTGCCAAAGGTGCAGGCCATCCCTCCACCCGTCAGGATACTTTCCTATCCTTATTAGACATGATTAGCCCTTAGAGGGATGGGGGGAGGCCCTTTTTATCATAATTATTGTTTGCAGTAAATTTTGGTGCCATGTTTCAACTTCATGAAGGCTAATACGTCTTTATTATAGTGACTAATATACTCGCTTAAAAACTGATTACCTTAATAAATTCTAATATAACAGAGTGCCTGTAAGTACTTCCACATAGGCAGTTATGAGCTGAAGGTTTTACAGAGAGGCCCATAAAGATTTTTTAACGCCACCCCCCCCCCTCTTAAATTAGATTTTTCCACTGGATCACTGGAACTACATCATGTGGAGGTCTGACAACTAAAGTCTGTGTCCAGCCCTTCAGCACAATCTTGATTCACTCCTCAAGTATGGTCCTGGGAAGATCAATACAGTGAAGCATGGCCGGTACTCACAGGTACTGCATATCTCACTGTATGCACTCGATATGCACTCGATATAATTAAGGATGTGAGAAAATGGCTGAGATTTGATGATTTTTTTTTTTTGATTTTTGATTTTTAAGGTAGGGCAGATTTCTCCTGCCACAAAAGGACTAGCTCACATCATTGTGATGACTTAATCAGAATAGCCATTGCCCTAGCCCTGGCTACTTCCTTGAGTCATAATCCCCTGGCCCTGATCTAGCTATTGCCCTGCCCCCATCCCTAACTATTGCCCTGGCCCTGATCTATCTATTGGCCGGTCCTATCCCTTGCTACTTCACTGGTCCTAATCCTAGCCACTAACCTGGCCCTGATCCAGCTATTGCCCTGGCGCAAATCCTAGCTACCACTGGCCCTGACCTAGCTACTGACCTGATCTAGATACTGCCCTGGCCCTCTGATCTAGTTATCCTAGCTATTGCCCTGGGGCCATCACTACTGTTGCTCTGGTCCTAATCCTAGCTACTGCCCTGACCCTAATCCTAGCTACTGCCCTGGTCCTAATCCTAGCTACAGCCCTGACCCTAATCCTAGCTACAGCCCTGACCCTAATCCTAGCTACTGCCCTGGCCCTAATCCTAGCTACTGCCCTGGCCCTAATCCTAGCTACTGCCCTGGCCCTAGCACTAGCTACTGCCCTGGTCCAATCCCTGCTATTACCCTAGCCCCATCCCTAGCTATTACCCTAGCTATTACCCTAGCCACACCCCTAGCTATTACCCTAGCCCCACCCCTAGCTATTACCCTAGCCCCATCCCTAGCTATTACCCTAGCCCCATCCCTAGCTATTACCCTAGCCCCATCCATCCCTAGCTATTACCCTAGCCCCATCCCTAGCCATTACCCTATCCCCATCCCTAGCAGCCCCATCCCTAGCTATTACCCTAGCCCCATCCCTAGCTATTACCCTGACCTTACCCTGACCCTAATAATGCTTAGCCTCTGCCTGTTTATTCAGATGATTTTGTTGGGCTGGAAAAGAGCTGATTCACATACTGTAGGCAATTTTGTGTTCTCTGACCTGATAGACAAAATTATTCTGACCAAAGGCGCCTTCTTATCATCTCTATCCAAAACTAAGTGTAACCACACCCATTAAAACTCAGTAGGGAGTTGGCTTTAATTAGTGATTGTTCACACTCCATTCCCCCCCCATCCCCCATCCAAGATCATTTATGAGTTTTGAAGCTTCCGTTTAGACTGGCACCTTGCTGCTAATTCACCACACCATAAGGTTTGTGGTGTCCTATCACGAAGCCAGCTACATATGGAATGTTCACCCATAATCAATATGAACAGGCGTCCATCCTAAATATGAATTGGGAACTTTTCAACAACACCGATCCTTCTGTTCGAAAACAAGTCTTTTTTAGCCTTTTGCTTTTTTAGCCTTTTGCTAAAAGTAGTCCAGGGACTCATGAATAGGAGTGTGAAAGAAAGAAAAAAATATTTCTAAGGGCTTGGTGCCTCTCACTAAAGCTGGCCCAGGCACTAACAGGTGGGGGTGGTGCCTGCCAACTTGACTTATTGCGAAAAGGCTGGTCCCCTCACCAAGCAGGCTAGGCACCACCCACCAGCTGCAGTCACCTCATGACAAGGGTTGAGGGCTAGAACCAGCTAGAGCTAGATCGGTCGCATCCCGCCTACATCTTCTCTCTTCTGCAATGTCATCTACCAGCAGAGCTATGATCATTGTATCTGCAGACATGCAGCTGTGGCAAATAACTGACAAAATGAAAAATACATGCTCAGTACAGGATAATAGTACTAGAATAAACTTTTTTTAAATTTTTAACACTGCACAAGAGGACTATATAATAGCTTAGACTTAGAGCCTTTCAACTACACAGTTCAGGATATTGTTAAAAATTACTCTTAATGAACTCTCAGTTGACATTAACACACAATAACCTTCTCACTAATAATCAACTTGAAATCGGATTCTCTCGACATTTTGACTAGATGCTCTAGCCTTCATCAGGAATTTTTATTTGGAAAGCTAAGGCATCTATCGAAACGTCGAGAGTTATTGTGTGAATACAGATAGATATATGTATATCAAATGCTGCGTATCATTCCATTCCTGTGCACTGCAGAAGGATTACAAGCTGTAGCAAACAGCTAAATAAAGTCTGCATTTCCCCACAACAAAGGCATGCATGCACTAGGTCAAGCTGGTCTACAAATGGAACTTGAACTAATCATCTCATCACATAAGGATGCCCAAGTCATTTGTAAGGTTCATGGTTTGGTGTCTGTGTAGATTAGTACATTTACAGTCTTCAAAGGCTGGCTCCACTTATAGAGGAGCAGTGGTGGGCTATGCCAAAGTCTTCATAGAAGGATAATTATATACAGGAACTGTAGAAAAAAAATTACATTCATCTTATCTTGGACTACTTTCTTGAAAAAAACAAAATGGAATATTCCTGACAAATTTGTGCTGGACAGCGTAACAATTGAGAAAGTGTCTCGCCTTCAAGTACCTAGGGGGTTGGATCTTGGACAAATCTCACTTGGTCCAATTGACCGTACACGAAATGTGTAGCCAAACACGTCCATCTAATCTACAGATATTACTATTTCTTATGCGTCAGGAAACATTCTTGTGGCTCCCCTCCGGGATCCCTACCAAACCAATCATGTCCAAGCTCTGGAAAAGTTTTCCCTTGGGATATTTAAGTTATGGGAAGAAGACCATGATAATTTATTGTTCTAGTCTGTGGGTGCCAAGCGTAGATTCAAGAATGAATCTTTATTTGGCACTACGATCAATGGCCATGTTCATTTCATTCACTCGGCTCTCCTTACAAGACCAATGGATTCCAGGCAGGAACTCAGGAACTTACAGTACATCAATGCTGGCCCACCTGCACACCAGACATTATACAAATACTCTTTCTTTTCCCTCTTCGTAATAGCCCTCTGGAATTCATAGCGGAAGATATCTGGAACGTTTGTGTCTAAAATGCCTTGCATGTTGAATCCCTTCATTAACCACTCTCTTCTTACAGGATCATATTTTTAGTTTGCTAACACTTCCATGCATGCATATTTGCATAGTAAAAATAAAAAGGGCATTAGTGGATGCAACCTTAGGGCCAGGGCAATGGCTATTCCTGGTTTAGGGCCAGAGCAATGGCTATTCCTGGTTTAGGGCCAGAGCAATGGCTATTCCTAGTTTAGAGCCAGGGCAATGGCTATTCCTGGTTTAGGACCAGAGCAATGGCTATTCCTGGTTTAGGACCAGGGCAGTGGCTATTCCTGGTTTAGGACCAGGACAATGGCTATTGGTTTAGAGCCAGGGCAATGGCTATTCCTGTTTAGGTCCAGGGCAATGGCTATTCCTGGTTTAGGGCCAGGGCAATGGCTATTCCTGGTTTAGGGCCAGGGCAATGGCTATTCCTGGTTTAGGGCCAGGGCAGTAGCTATTCCTGGTTTAGGGCCAGGGCAGTAGCTATTCCTGGTTTAGGACCAGGACAGTGGCTATTGGTTTAGAGCCAGGGCAATGGCTATTCCTGGTTTAGGACCAGGGCAATGGCTATTCCTGGTTCAGGGCCAGGGCAATGGCTATTCCTGGTTTAGAGCCAGGGCAATGGCTATTCCTGGTTTAGGGCCAGGGCAGTAGCTATTCCTGGTTTAGGGCCAGAGCAATGGCTATTCCTGGTTTAGGGCCAGGACAATGGCTATTCCTGGTTTAGGGCCAGAGCAATGGCTATGTCAGGGCAATGGCTATTCCTGGTTTAGGACCAGGGCAATGGCTATTCCTGGTTTAGGGCCAGGGCAGTAGCTATTCCTGGTTTAGGACCAGGGCAGTAGCTATTCCTGGTTTAGGACCAGGACAGTGGCTATTGGTTTAGAGCCAGGGCAATGGCTATTCCTGTAGGACCAGGGCAATGGCTATTCCTGGTTCAGGGCCAGGGCAATGGCTATTCCTGGTTTAGAGCCAGGGCAATGGCTATTCCTGGTTTAGAGCCAGGGCAATGGCTATTCCTGGTTTAGGGCCAGGGCAGTAGCTATTCCTGGTTTAGGGCCAGAGCAATGGCTATTCCTGGTTTAGGGCCAGGACAATGGCTATTCCTGGTTTAGGGCCAGAGCAATGGCTATGTCAGGGCAATGGCTATTCCTGGTTTAGGACCAGGGCAATGGCTATTCCTGGTTTAGGGCCAGGGCGATGGCTATTCCTGGTTTAGGACCAGGGCAATGGCTATTCCTGGTTTAGGACCAGGGCAATGGCTATTCCTGGTTTAGGGCCAGAGCAATGGCTATTCCTGGTTTAGGGCCAGGGCAGTAGCTATTCCTGGTTTAGGGCCAGGGCAGTAGCTATTCCTGGTTTAGGACCAGGGCAGTAGCTATTCCTGGTTTAGGACCAGGACAGTGGCTATTGGTTTAGAGCCAGGGCAATGGCTATTCCTGTAGGACAGGGCAATGGCTATTCCTGGTTCAGGGCCAGGGCAATGGCTATTCCTGGTTTAGAGCCAGGGCAATGGCTATTCCTGGTTTAGAGCCAGGGCAATGGCTATTCCTGGTTTAGGGCCAGGGCAGTAGCTATTCCTGGTTTAGGGCCAGGACAATGGCTATTCCTGGTTTAGGGCCAGAGCAATGGCTATGTCAGGGCAATGGCTATTCCTGGTTTAGGACCAGGGCAATGGCTATTCCTGGTTTAGGGCCAGGGCAATGGTTTAGGACCAGGGCAATGGCTATTCCTGGTTTAGGACCAGGGCAATTGGTTTAGGACCAGGGCAATGGCTATTCCTTAAACCAGAGCAATGGCTATTCCTGGTTTAGAGCCAGGGCAGTAGCTATTCCTGGTTTAGGGCCAGGGCAATGGCTATTCCTGGTTTAGAGCCAGGGCAGTAGCTATTCCTGGTTTAGAGCCAGGGCAATGGCTATTCCTGGTTTAGGACCAGGGCAGTGGCTATTCCTGGTTTAGGGCCAGGGCAATGACTATTCCTGGTTTAGGGCCAGAGCAATGGCTATTCCTGGTTTGGGGCCAGAGCAATGGCTATTCCTGGTTTGGGGCCAGAGCAATGGCTATTCCTGGTTTGGGGCCAGAGCAATGGCTATTCCTGGTTTAGAGCCAGGGCAATGGGTATTCCTGGTTTAGGGCCAGAGCAATGGCTATTCCTGGTTTAGGACCAGGGCAATGGTTTAGGGCAATGGTTTAGAGCCAGGGCAATGGCTATTCCTGGTTTAGGGCCAGGGCAGTAGCTATTCCTGGTTTAGGGCCAGGGCAGTAGCTATTCCTGGTTTAGGGCCAGAGCAATGGTACACTGTATTCTTGGTTTAGGGCCAAGAAAATGCTGGTTTAGGACCAGGGCAATGGCTATTTCTTGTTTAGGACCAGGGCAATGGCTATTTCTTGTTTAGGACCAGGGCAATGGCTATTTCTTGTTTAGGACCAGGGCAATGGTTTAGGGCCAGGGCAGTAGCTAGGGTTCGGGCCAGGACTGTAGCTGGGGTTCAACCAGCTAGGATTAGGACCAAAGCAATTGCTAAGATCAGGGTCAGGACAGTAGCTAGAGTTTGGACCAGAGCAGTAGCTAGAGTTTGGACCAGAGCAGTAGCTAGAGTTTGGACCAGAGCAGTAGCTAGGAAGCAGTTGCTAGGACTAGGGTCACAACAGTAACTAGAGTTTTGACCAGTGTCAGGGCAGTTGCTAGGCTTTGGGCCAGGGCAATAGCTATAGGGCCACGGCAGTAGTTAGAATAAGGGTTAAGGTAGTTTTTAGGATTAAGTTAGGTTAGTAGCTAAGGTTTAGACAAGAGCAGTAGGTAGGTAGGGTTTGGGTTAGACAATATATACCTAGGGGTTGGGCCTAGGCAGTGACTACGGTTTGGTCTGGCAGTAGCCAGGGTTAGGGCCAAGGCAGCTGCTAAGATTAGGCTAACTAACACTGATGTCATGACACTTCATGATGTGAGCAATCCAACAAGTATTGTTGAACAAGTTACCAAACAAGGTAATGAAATGGGGGGGAGAGGGGGGGAATGGGATATTAAAACAACCACAGTTTGTCCACAATATACGGCCAGCTAAGCACGCAAATTTGTCTTCTATATACATAAAGCAACTCTCTATTGCACATACCTCGAATTCCATACCGAAGATCATGTATGCTCTGGCCGGTGCTATGATCTCAAGCACACTCCATCAACAACACCATTTGTGGATGCTTTTTTAATTATGTTTTTGAAATTTCAACAATTCCTTTGATAGTACAAATGCAATATCAAACACACATTTTTTATGACCTATGTTAAATTTTTTTTTTTAACGGCAATACAAACTAACTCCAACTAGGAAATTCCTTCTTCACCTGTGTCCCCTCCTCGATCTGATCCGCACTGCCCTGAGAGTCTCTCCTAGACAACAGGACTGCTCCACGTTCCGTAGCCCTGGGAAATACAGTCAGGGCATCCTTCATGGTGGCCACTGCAAGCGTCCCATTCCTCCTTCTCACCAGCAGTCCGAAACCGTCCAACTTGGCAAGAGCGTCATCTATATCAAATGAAAAGTTGTTGAGCTGGAAATGTCTTTCCAACCATTCCTCAACTCGAAGTTTGAGAGTCTCGGGAGTGTCGTACACGCGCAGGTCCGATCCTTTGACTTTGAGAGGATTCAACAGGAATGTGTATGCTAGGATAACCTCTTTGATCTCCTCGTCTTGTGCTCGATCGCAGAGTAAGGCCAACACGCTGCGGTTATTGGCTATCATCTTGTAGTAGAGGGTGGTGGCGAGGTTAGCCAGGTAGTGGTTGCGTTTGTTCTTGTAACCTATCCACGCTCTTCCTGCTATGAACGCCGCCAAGCCGGCTCCACCCCATACCCACTGGTCCTTCAAGTCAGGGAGAAATGAAACGACCCGCAGAAGAGGCAGGCATGCTCCCAGCAACACACTGGACACAAGAAAACGCTTGTCAAAAGTCGACATCTTTATCTTCCCTTTTGGAAGCAGGTGCTCCAGTTTGTTGACGTGCACTTCCTTGAAGACTTTGAGGTGCAACTGCTTCTCACCTTGGGCACGTACGGCAAGGAAAACCCGGGTGTACAGATGGCCGCACGTGTCTTCAACGTGCCGGACATTAAACACCGCACTTACCCTGCTTCTCACGTAGGAGAGAAGAGATCTCTTCTTTTGCTGGAGGCCTTTGGTCCAAACCTGGAGGAACTCGTAGTCCGAGTAATTCACCGAGACAATGACGCCACTAGTGTCTCGGTCGTGCAGCATTGATACAAGGTCCTCTCGAGGAATTTCAGTGAAATTGGCCATTTCAAGGAGCTTTCCTACTTTCTGAAGGAGAGAGTATTCGCTACCCAAAAGTTCTTTCTTGGAAAGCTCTCTAGCTTGGAAAGTGTCTTTATCCGGATCAAGAGAATCATAGAGCATCTATTGACAACAACAACAACAACCACAACAGGTCAACAACAACATCAGAAAGTAAGAAGGAAAAAACGTAAATTGAAACACTAACTTGATACCTCTCAAGCATTTCACTAACTAGAAACATTTTAGGATTTTCTTTTAGATTTTCTGTAAGGAGGAGGGGGAGATCACCAGATCCAAGGACGGGTGGGGAAGGGAACAGGGGACACAAATGTCCCCTCACACTCCCAACAAATCGGGTTCAGCAATGCAACTCCCAGTGAGGTAACTTGGCACTCCCAGTGAGGCCGCTATCTAGCATGGACACATAATAGAGACTCGACCACCAGCATAACTGACCACCTTACTATATTGTGTATTGTGTGTGTGTGGTCAAGACATAGGAGGGGCGACTAGACAGACTGGAAAAGGGGAGGGCAAGCGGCATGTTCTGTGAATACCATCATCTGCAATTAGTCAAGTGTTGCATTGTTTTAGGGCAATTCATGTCTTAGCAGGTCAAACTGTGTGGCCATGAATCTCACTAGAGAACAAAGGAAGAAAAAAAGAAAAAATAAGATGCGGACTAACATCACATCTGCATGCCACATCTGAAAGCGGACTAACACCATCTCTGCATGCGGATAATGCCACATCTGCATGCAGATAATGCCACATCTGCATGCGGATAATGCCACATCTGCATGCGGGTAATGCCACATCTGCATGCGGGTAATGCCACATCTGCATGCAATGCCACATCTGCATGCAATGCCACATCTGCATGCAGATAATGCCACATCTGCATGCGGATAATGCCACATCTACATGCAGATAATGCCACATCTGCATGCGGATAATGCCACATCTGCATGCGGGTAATGCCACATCTGCATGCAATGCCACATCTGCATGCAGATAATGCCACATCTGCATGCGGATAATGCCACATCTGCATGCAGATAATGCCACCTCTGCATGCGGATAATGCAACATCTGCATGCAGATAATGCCACATCTGCATGCGGATAATGCCACATCTGCATGCGGACTAATGCCACCTCTGCATGCAGACTAATGCCACCTCTGCATGCGGACTAATGCCACATCTGCATGCGGACTAATGCCACATCTGCATACAGATATGCCACATCTGGATGCGGACTAATGCCACATCTGCATGCGGACTAATGCCACATCTGCATGCGGACTAATGCCACATCTGCATACAGATATGCCACATCTGCATGCGGATAATGCCACACCTGCATGCGGACTAATGCCACATCTGCATGCAGACTAATGCCACATCTGCATGTGGACTAACACCACCTCTGCATGCGGACTAACGCCACCTCTGCACGGAGTCAATGAAGACAACGAGATTCAAGAGCATAAGCCATCCATCGCCCAGCCATAGGTTGGCTGCGCAAGATTTACCAAGTCTGGGGCTGTCACGCTCGGCTGCTTCACAGCTTGCAAAGCTAACACTGTGCATTGCTTCCTGTCTCCGCGCTAACACTGCGCATAGCTTCCTGTCTCTGTGCTAACAATATGCACTGCTTCCTGTCTCTGCTAAATTAAGCAGATCATGTCACAACTATAAATGTCATTTCCCTCCCCTCTCACCGCCTCCCATCCTCCTTCCTCCATATTGTGCAAACTGGCTTCGAGACAAGAACACGGTGTGCAAAAAAAAAAGTGGGTCATGGTAGCTCAATTTTTCATGATACACAGCTGAGCCAGCCACGTCCCACTCTTCCTTAAACAGCTGCACACCTGGCCCAACTGCCAGGATGGCTACATCAATGCAGTCCGAGAGTCACATAACTGTCATGTGACCAAACAGCAGAAAGAAGGCACATACCAAATGGTCGGCAAGAGAAGTCGCAGATTCATCTCAATCTCCTCTCACTCTTCACTCAAGTCCATCTCACTCTTCACTCAAGTCCATCTCACTCTTCACTCAAGTCCATCTCACTCTTCACTCAAGTCCATCTCAATCTTCACTCAAGTCTCATCTCACTCTTCACTCAAGTCCATCTCACTCTTCACTCAAGTCCATCTCACTCTTCACTCAAGCACATCTCACTCTTCACTCAAGTCCATCTCACTCTTCACTCAAGTCCATCTCACTCTTCACTCAAGTCCATCTCACTCTTCACTCAAGTCCATCTCAATCTTCACTCAAGTCCATCTCACTCTTCACTCAAGTCCATCTCACTCTTCACTCAAGTCCATCTCACTCTTCACTCAAGTCCATCTCACTCTTCACTCAAGTCCATCTCACTCTTCACTCAAGTCCATCTCACTCTTCACTCAAGTCCATCTCACTCTTCACTCAAGTCTCATCTCACTCTTCACTCAAGTCCATCTCACTCTTCACTCAAGTCCATCTCACTCTTCACTCAAGTCCATCTCACTCTTCACTCAAGTCCATCTCACTCTTCACTCAAGTCCATCTCACTCTTCACTCAAGTCCATCTCACTCTTCACTCAAGTCCATCTCACTCTTCACTCAAGTCCATCTCACTCTTCACTCAAGTCTCATCTCACTCTTCACTCAAGTCCATCTCACTCTTCACTCAAGTCCATCTCACTCTTCACTCAAGTCCATCTCACTCTTCACTCAAGTCCATCTCACTCTTCACTCAAGTCCATCTCACTCTTCACTCAAGTCCATCTCACTCTTCACTCAAGTCCATCTCACTCTTCACTCAAGTCCATCTCACTCTTCACTCAAGTCCATCTCACTCTTCACTCAAGTCTCATCTCACTCTTCACTCAAGTCCATCTCACTCTTCACTCAAGTCCATCTCACTCTTCACTCAAGTCCATCTCACTCTTCACTCAAGTCCATCTCACTCTTCACTCAAGTCTCATCTCACTCTTCACTCAAGTCCATCTCACTCTTCACTCAAGTCCATCTCACTCTTCACTCAAGTCCATCTCACTCTTCACTCAAGTCCATCTCACTCTTCACTCAAGTCCATCTCACTCTTCACTCAAGTCCATCTCACTCTTCACTCAAGTCCATCTCACTCTTCACTCAAGTCCATCTCACTCTTCACTCAAGTCCATCTCACTCTTCACTCAAGCACATCTCACTCTTCACTCAAGTCCATCTCACTCTTCACTCAAGTCCATCTCACTCTTCACTCAAGTCCATCTCACTCTTCACTCAAGTCCATCTCACTCTTCACTCAAGTCTCATCTCACTCTTCACTCAAGTCCATCTCACTCTTCACTCAAGTCCATCTCACTCTTCACTCAAGTCCATCTCACTCTTCACTCAAGTCCATCTCACTCTTCACTCAAGTCCATCTCACTCTTCACTCAAGTCCATCTCACTCTTCACTCAAGTCCATCTCACTCTTCACTCAAGTCCATCTCAATCTTCACTCAAGTCTCATCTCACTCTTCACTCAAGTCCATCTCACTCTTCACTCAAGTCCATCTCACTCTTCACTCAAGTCCATCTCAATCTTCACTCAAGTCCATCTCACTCTTCACTCAAGCACATCTCACTCTTCACTCAAGTCCATCTCACTCTTCACTCAAGTCCATCTCACTCTTCACTCAAGTCCATCTCACTCTTCACTCAAGTCCATCTCACTCTTCACTCAAGTCCATCTCACTCTTCACTCAAGTCCATCTCACTCTTCTCTCAAGTCCATCTCACTCTTCACTCAAGTCCATCTCACTCTTCACTCAAGTCCATCTCACTCTTCACTCAAGTCCATCTCACTCTTCACTCAAGTCCATCTCACTCTTCACTCAAGTCTCATCTCACTCTTCACTCAAGTCCATCTCACTCTTCACTCAAGTCCATCTCACTCTTCACTCAAGTCCATCTCACTCTTCACTCAAGTCCATCTCACTCTTCACTCAAGTCCATCTCACTCTTCACTCAAGTCCATCTCACTCTTCACTCAAGTCCATCTCACTCTTCACTCAAGTCCATCTCACTCTTCACTCAAGTCTCATCTCACTCTTCACTCAAGTCCATCTCACTCTTCACTCAAGTCCATCTCACTCTTCACTCAAGTCCATCTCACTCTTCACTCAAGTCCATCTCACTCTTCACTCAAGTCCATCTCACTCTTCACTCAAGTCCATCTCACTCTTCACTCAAGTCCATCTCACTCTTCACTCAAGTCCATCTCACTCTTCACTCAAGTCCATCTCACTCTTCACTCAAGTCCATCTCACTCTTCACTCAAGTCCATCTCACTCTTCACTCAAGTCCATCTCACTCTTCACTCAAGTCCATCTCACTCTTCACTCAAGTCCATCTCACTCTTCACTCAAGTCCATCTCACTCTTCACTCAAGTCCATCTCACTCTTCACTCAAGTCCATCTCACTCTTCACTCAAGTCCATCTCACTCTTCACTCAAGTCCATCTCACTCTTCACTCAAGTCCATCTCACTCTTCACTCAAGTCCATCTCACTCTTCACTCAAGTCCATCTCACTCTTCACTCAAGTCCATCTCACTCTTCCCTCAAGTCCATCTCACTCTTCCCTCAAGTCCATCTCACTCTTCCCTCAAGTCCATCTCACTCTTCCCTCAAGTCCATCTCACTCTTCCCTCAAGTCCATCTCACTCTTCACTCAAGTCCATCTCACTCTTCACTCAAGTCCATCTCACTCTTCACTCAAGTCCATCTCACTCTTCACTCAAGTCCATCTCACTCTTCCCTCAAGTCCATCTCACTCTTCCCTCAAGTCCATCTCACTCTTCCCTCAAGTCCATCTCACTCTTCCCTCAAGTCCATCTCACTCTTCACTCAAGTCCATCTCACTCTTCACTCAAGTCTCATCTCACTCTTCACTCAAGTCCATCTCACTCTTCACTCAAGTCCATCTCACTCTTCACTCAAGTCCATCTCACTCTTCACTCAAGTCCATCTCACTCTTCACTCAAGTCCATCTCACTCTTCACTCAAGTCCATCTCACTCTTCACTCAAGTCCATCTCACTCTTCACTCAAGTCCATCTCACTCTTCACTCAAGTCCATCTCACTCTTCACTCAAGTCCATCTCACTCTTCACTCAAGTCCATCTCACTCTTCACTCAAGTCCATCTCACTCTTCACTCAAGTCCATCTCACTCTTCCCTCAAGTCCATCTCACTCTTCCCTCAAGTCCATCTCACTCTTCCCTCAAGTCCATCTCACTCTTCCCTCAAGTCCATCTCACTCTTCCCTCAAGTCCATCTCACTCTTCACTCAAGTCCATCTCACTCTTCACTCAAGTCCATCTCACTCTTCACTCAAGTCCATCTCACTCTTCACTCAAGTCCATCTCACTCTTCACTCAAGTCCATCTCACTCTTCACTCAAGTCCATCTCACTCTTCACTCAAGTCCATCTCACTCTTCACTCAAGTCCATCTCACTCTTCACTCAAGTCCATCTCACTCTTCACTCAAGTCCATCTCACTCTTCACTCAAGTCCATCTCACTCTTCACTCAAGTCCATCTCACTCTTCACTCAAGTCCATCTCACTCTTCACTCAAGTCCATCTCACTCTTCCCTCAAGTCCATCTCACTCTTCCCTCAAGTCCATCTCACTCTTCCCTCAAGTCCATCTCACTCTTCCCTCAAGTCCATCTCACTCTTCCCTCAAGTCCATCTCACTCTTCACTCAAGTCCATCTCACTCTTCACTCAAGTCCATCTCACTCTTCACTCAAGTCTCATCTCACTCTTCACTCAAGTCCATCTCACTCTTCACTCAAGTCCATCTCACTCTTCCCTCAAGTCCATCTCACTCTTCCCTCAAGTCCATCTCACTCTTCCCTCAAGTCCATCTCACTCTTCCCTCAAGTCCATCTCACTCTTCACTCAAGTCCATCTCACTCTTCACTCAAGTCTCATCTCACTCTTCACTCAAGTCCATCTCACTCTTCACTCAAGTCCATCTCACTCTTCACTCAAGTCCATCTCAATCTTCACTCAAGTCCATCTCACTCTTCACTCAAGTCCATCTCACTCTTCACTCAAGTCCATCTCACTCTTCACTCAAGTCCATCTCACTCTTCCCTCAAGTCCATCTCACTCTTCCCTCAAGTCCATCTCACTCTTCCCTCAAGTCCATCTCACTCTTCCCTCAAGTCCATCTCACTCTTCCCTCAAGTCCATCTCACTCTTCACTCAAGTCCATCTCACTCTTCACTCAAGTCCATCTCACTCTTCACTCAAGTCCATCTCACTCTTCACTCAAGTCCATCTCACTCTTCACTCAAGTCCATCTCACTCTTCACTCAAGTCCATCTCACTCTTCACTCAAGTCCATCTCACTCTTCACTCAAGTCCATCTCACTCTTCACTCAAGTCCATCTCACTCTTCACTCAAGTCCATCTCACTCTTCACTCAAGTCCATCTCACTCTTCACTCAAGTCCATCTCACTCTTCACTCAAGTCCATCTCACTCTTCACTCAAGTCCATCTCACTCTTCACTCAAGTCCATCTCACTCTTCACTCAAGTCCATCTCACTCTTCACTCAAGTCCATCTCACTCTTCACTCAAGTCCATCTCACTCTTCACTCAAGCACATCTCACTCTTCACTCAAGTCCATCTCACTCTTCACTCAAGTCCATCTCACTCTTCCCTCAAGTCCATCTCACTCTTCCCTCAAGTCCATCTCACTCTTCACTCAAGTCCATCTCACTCTTCACTCAAGTCCATCTCACTCTTCACTCAAGTCCATCTCACTCTTCACTCAAGTCCATCTCACTCTTCACTCAAGTCCATCTCACTCTTCACTCAAGTCCATCTCACTCTTCACTCAAGTCCATCTCACTCTTCACTCAAGTCCATCTCACTCTTCACTCAAGTCCATCTCACTCTTCACTCAAGTCCATCTCACTCTTCACTCAAGTCTCATCTCACTCTTCATCTCAAGTCTCACCTCACGGTGCCAATGCACATCATGCAAGCACGGTCTTGTGATGCTTTGCTCTGCTATAATCTTGTTTGTTGGAGACCTTCCGTATGGTTTCAGTTTGTGCTGAACACCAATCAGTATTTTTAGTATTTTTGGCCTCGGAGTTGCAATTTGAATAAGGGACACACACAGACAAGTGGAACTTGATTGAAGTCGGAACACCAAACATCAATTAAAATTCTTCACACCTCCAATTGCGGAAAATCCTTCACCAAAAACCACACTCCAAGGGTCATGCACATGGCAACTTGGACAGGAACAAAAATGTTTAAAAACAGACAAACAACTACATTGTATCAAAAAAGATGCCTTGTATGGCGTTGGTTGGCTTCCTTCGTAATGAAGTAGACCTTTTAGAGGTTCTTGCTCAAACAGAAGGCCATCTACGCACTCCATCGTATATATATTTTTACCAGCTTTGCAGTATAAACAACATGTAGACCACACAACCAATGAGATATCCCTTTACCATTTAAAATCACACACTTCAGTTAGATACCCTTTACCATTTAAAAGTACATGCACCAATCATTATGCAAAAGCAGTAGAAAATTGGTTTAATGAAAGAGTCGTCCAACCTGTTGAATAGGTGCAGGTGACTAAATTGTAAGTAGCAGTCCACATAGCTCCGCCCACATAGCTCCAGTCTTCTCCCTTCTATTTTGACAAGTCAATACAATCAGTTGCTCATTTATAAATGAAAACATTTTTTGTTCCTTTTTCAAAAAAAAATTTGTTGTTGTTCCTTTAAATTTATTTGTTGTTTTTATTTATTTTTTATTTGTTTGTTTTTATTTGTTTGTTATTTGTTATTTATTTATTTGTTATTATTTTATTATTATTATTTATTTATTTTTGTTTTAATTTTTAATTTTTTATAGTTATTATTATTATTATTTTTTTACAGCATCCCTTCTAGGTTGCGGCAGATGAGAACTCCACAAACCACAGAAAGACTCCGGCACTAGAGTCTCCTCTGAATCACTTCTGCCAACGTGTTATTTGTGAGTGAGTGTGTGAGTGTGTGTGTGTGTGTGTGTGTGTGGTGCTCAGTACATGCCCATTGTTGTTGATACTGTTGTCATCCATTATTGTTGGTACTGTTGTCATCCATTGTTGTTGATACTGTTGTCATCCATTGTTGTTGATACTGTTGTCATCCATTGTTGTTGATACTGTTGTCATCCATTGTTGTTGATACTGTTGTCATCCATTGTTGTTGATACTGTTGTCATCCATTGTTGTTGATACTGTTGTCATCCATTGTTGTTGGTACTGTTGTCATCCATTGTTGTTGGTACTGTTGTCATCCATTGTTGTTGATACTGTTGTCATCCAATGTTGTTGATACTGTTGTCATCCATTGTTGTTGATACTGATGTTATTTATTGGTAAGTGGAAACAGTCCCTCTTGCTATGTACAGGATCTACAGAGGACTTGATTTGATAACAGATGCCTATATAGGATGAACAGCAGAGAAGAACCAAACAGGCACTTGATACAGATATGTTAGCTCGATTGAAGCTTACTCTCCTAATGATCCTTACCATGACACTATTCTGCAAACCAGAAACAAAGCCGGCATGGAAGGCATCGAGTAACTTGGAGTTTCTGGTACCAAAAGTTGTAATGGATGAACTTATTGCATGCAAGTCGTGCAGGGAAAGAAGGAAGCAGATGCACTACATATAAATGAGAGAGAACAAACATGTCCACCGCCCCCTAACTATACTTGAATGACTGCAAAGAAAAGAAACTAGAGAGCACACATGAACACCACAACCAGTCAGATGACCCTTTACCTTTTCATAAAACATACAGGGTTTTTAATATTGATTTTTAAAGGTAAAGGGTCATTCGCTAAATGTGGTCGGTACAGTCATGTCTTTTTGACCAGACAATCCTGTTTTAAATAAAAATGTCTCTGTTCTTTTTCATTGTTTGTTTGTTCTTGTTGTTGTTGCTACAGATTCCTTCGACATAAGAATCTTTTGACATTAGAATCCTTCGACATAAGAATCCTTCGATATAAGAATCTTTCGACATTAGAACCTCTTGACATTAAAATCCTTCAACGTCGTGGCAGGGGAGAACTCCACGAGCAAGCCAAAGAGACAGAGGTGAAGCACTCCTGTTAAAGGTTCATCTAACTTACTCCTTGTCGTTGTACACGACACAAGTAAGCACGCATCATACCTTGTGGCCTTCTTGTTAGGGTCGGCCAGGGATCAGCAATGGCAAGACTTGGCAACAGTTGCACAAGGGACATCCAGAAATGACCAAACATAGCAATGTTGCTCCTAATCGCACACTTATTGCTCAAGTAGAAACTCAGCTGCACAGCTGTAGCTTAATTGAGTGGAGAATTGTAATCTTTACTGATTTCTCTATTGTTAATACTACATGAGCTCTTACGTCATTGACAACAACCCTTAATCCCCCCCTTCCTCCCCCCCCCCCCCCCCCCCTCCCTCTCCAGTCGTGGACATCCATTGGAACACTTGCATTTCCTGGTATTAAAGATTATTTTAATGGGTCTCTTCTACACAAGTTACACTAGGGAAATCAGAGATTGATCCTGGGGCAGTCAATTTCAACATTCTTCTAGCTTTCAGGGCAGCCAGGTCACTCCTTATCAAAAGTTTCAAGGCACACTGGGAATCTTTTTGGAGCTATGTAATAGTGGTGAAACCATCACTTAGGAGGAGTCTTAGCTGAGGAGCTTTTGGTTGTCCCTTTTACTGTCAGCAATTCTACAGAGTGGGTCTAACCCAGACACAGTAGAGAGTACTGGCACGCTCCCAGATGTATCCGTGAAGATAGCGACATCCAGTGTTAGAGTGGTTTTATTTTCCCTACGTTGGTAAATGATTCACGGGGTGCGATTTTTGGAGCTGGTCAACCGAAATCTCTTTATGCTGCTAAGAGACTGTCGGTGCAAGTATTAGACTAGATATGAGCCTTATTTATTAGCAGTCCATAATATTAAGGAGTGGGTCAAACTAATACAGGCAGTGGTAGTGCACTCCATTGTGTAGCTATATCGCTACATGACCTAGAGTCTTAGTAAACAATACCACACAGACAGAGAATAACTGCTAACAGAGACCTTCCCTTCAATGAAACTATCTGTGCTGCAGAGACCTTCCCTTCAATGAAACTATCCGTGCTGTAGAGACCGTCCCTTCAATGAAACTGATCCGTGCTGTAGAGACTGTCCCTTCAATGAAACTATCCGTGCTGCAGAGACCGTCCCTTCAATGAAACTGATCCGTGCTGTAGAGACCGGCCCTTCAATGAAACTGATCCGTGCTGTAGAGACCGTCCCTTCAATGAAACTGATCCGTGCTGTAGAGACCGTCCCTTCAATGAAACTGATCCGTGCTGTAGAGACCGTCCCTTCAATGAAACTGATCCGTGCTGTAGAGACCGTCCCTTCAATGAAACTGATCCGTGCTGTAGAGACCGTCCCTTCAATGAAACTGATCCGTGCTGTAGAGACCGTCCCTTCAATGAAACTATCCATGCTGCAGAGACCGTCCCTTCAATGAAACTGATCCGTGCTGTAGAGACCGTCCCTTCAATGAAACTGATCCGTGGTGTAGAGACCTTCCCTTCAATGAAACTATCCGTGCTGCAGAGACCGTCCCTTCAATGAAACTATCCGTGCTGTAGAGACCGTCCCTTCAATGAAACTGACCCGGTGCTGTAGAGACCTTCCCTTCAATGAAACTATCCGTGCTGTAGAGACCGTCCTTCAATGAAACTGATCCAGTGCTGTAGAGACCGTCCCTTCAATGAAACTGATCCAGTGCTGTAGAGACCGTCCCTTCAATGAAACTGATCCGTGCTGTAGAGACCGTCCCTTCAATGAAACTGATCCGTGCTGTAGAGACCTTCCCTTCAATGAAACTATCCGTGCTGTAGAGACCGTCCCTTCAATGAAACTGATCCATGCTGTAGAGACCTTCCCTTCAATGAAACTATCCGTGCTGTAGAGACCGTCCCTTCAATGAAACTGATCCATGCTGTAGATACCTTCCCTTCAATGAAACTGATCCGGTGCTGTAGAGACCGTCCCTTCAATGAAACTGATCCGTGCTGTAAAGACCGTCCCTTCAATGAAACTGATCCAGTACTGCATAGACCGTCCCTTCAATGAAACTGATCCGGTACTGCATAGACCCTCCCTGAAATGAAACTGATCCGTGCTATAGAGGCTGTGTGTAGCTAGCACATAGCAACATATGGTATTGTTTACATGTTATTGTCTACAGGGATTTAGTCAACACAAAAGAGATTCCGAGTTGCTCCATGCCATTCTCTATCTGGACATGCAGACTGGACAGTGCCAGACAGAAAAATCATCTCCATGAACGACTCTACTGTACAGCAGTACTTCCATCTGTAGGGATTGATGTCCAACAACTCACTTATTTGGAAATTGGAAACACTCCTCCCCCTCCCCCCTGTGTGTGTGTGTAGGGGGGGGGGGATTTTTTTTGCCTACTTGAACTTGCTGCCAAAATCAATTGTCTACTTGTAGTCTGGTATGAGTATTTACAACTAGTATAAATTTGGTTGTAATTTTTTTTTGAGCATTAGCAGATTATAGCTGCTATAGGCAATCCCCCCTCCCTAGGTTTCAAACTCCCTACCCCCCTCCTGGGGGGACGGGGTGATAAGAAGGTTCATGCATTACTGTATTGGAACTGTTTGGATATCAAGATTGGTTATCCCATACACAACATAACAAATAAACAAGCCTTCTTCATCACACTCTTGGAATACAAACATGCTAATACTACAGCCAGATCCATCCACAAACCCAACAAGCCTTCTTCATCACACTCTTGGAATACAAACATGCTAATACTACAGCCAGGTCCATCCACAAACCCAACAAGCCTTCTTCATCACACTCTTGGAATATAAACATGCTAATACTACAGCCAGATCCATCCACAAACCTAACAAGCCTTCTTCATTCACACTCTTGGAATATAAACATGCTAAACTACAGCCAGGTCCATTCACAAACCTAACAAGCCTTCTTCATCACACTCTTGGAATATAAACATGCTATTACTACAGCCAGATCCATCCACAAACCCAACAAGCCTTCTTCATCACACTCTTGGAATACAAACATGCTAATACTACAGCCAGATCCATCCACAAACCTAACAAGCCTTCTTCATCACACTCTTGGAATATAAACATGCTAATACTCTACAGCCAGATCCATCCACAAACCCAACAAGCCTTCTTCGTCACACTCTTGGAATATAAACATGCTATTACTATAGCCAGATCCATTCACAAACCTAACAAGCCTTCTTCATCATATACAGATGGATAACAAGCCTCTAATTGAGAACTATCCCTCTTTCAGTGGCCAATGATAATAACCTCAGTATTTTGAAATTTACTCTCAAATAGATGCTCTAGCTTTCACCAGTAAGACTTGCGTGAGCTTGTTGGCTAGCTATTCACCACATAACAACTGCCTTATACAATAGAATTAAGCCCACTGGAAGTAGACCACTGATTTATGAGCTCCTTGTGTCTTGTATACGTGCACCGTCGTATAATCTTTCCAAGTTCATAGCACATTTGGTGTCAGCTCTAGCTGGCAATACAAGTACATATGCAAGGATTATGGGCAATTTATCAAGCATATTCAAAGTGAATGTTTGGCACGGGATGAGTGCCTTGTCAGTTTTGATGTTTCCTCTCTTTTTACCAATTTAGATGAGGCGGTGGAAGACATTTTTGGAATGTTGACGAAAGACGAGAGCCTGCATAAGAGGATTGCACCAGGTGCTGACAGGATTTCTGAACTGTTGGAGTTGTGGCTAAAATTCACCTACTTCAGGTATCAAGGAAAATTCTATGAGCAGAAAGAGGGTGCAGCAATGGGCTCTCCAGTATTTGCTGTGGTAGCCAACCTCTACATGAGGATTTGGCACACAAAACTGTCCCCCCGAAGCCAAGCTGATATGTGGATAATACCTTCTGCATTGTGAAGAAGGGAAGCGACCACGACTTGTTGGACCATCTGAACAACATCAGTCCATCCATAAAGTTTACCATGGAGCTTGAAGTGGATGGACCGTTGCCCTTTTTGGACTGCCATCTACACAAGAAGGAAGATGAAAGGCTAACTGCAACTGTTTACACAGAAAACCCATGCACACCAACCGGTATCTTGATTATAGATCACATCATCCTATCCATGTCAGGAGTGGTGAAGAGCTTGTATGATAGAGCCAGGAGAGTAGTGACTGAGAAGGAGGACCTTTGGAATGAAGAACATCATTTGAATAGGGCCTTTATAGAGAATGGTTACTGCAAGCCTTCATCAACCTTTCCTCTGTAGATACATCTAAATGCAGAAAGGAAGATAAGTACACCGATACAGGAAATCAGGGGTCTAGAAAGAAGGATCTTATGGTAGTGATTCCTTATGCAGCAGGGATGAAAGACATCAGGAGGGTCTGCAGGAAGTTCAATATTAGAGTCGTTTTCAGATCGGGAAGAACTCTGAGGACACAGCTGAACAGAGTGAAAGGATGAGTTACCAGATAATATGCACTCATGTGTTGTGTACCACATTCCTTGTAGCTATGGGGAGTACTTCTTAGAGGAGACCAACAGAAGACTGGAGACCAGAGTGAAAGAACCTCAAGATGCCTGTAAAAAGTGTGCTAAAGTAAAGTCTGCAATTGCTGAACATGCATGGGACAATGGACACCCGATCTTGGAGAGAAAGTCACCGTCTTAGACCAAGCCAGGACAGAAGGAGTTGCTACTGAAAGAGGCACTGCACATCAGCCTAGCACTGGAATATGAGTAGTTCAATAGAAATTAATGAACTTACCTGGCTGCTGGGTGGCCACTCTCAAGAGCCTGAACTTGAAACCACGACGACCATAATTTTTTCTGTTTTAATCTTTTAGTAGTACAATAATATGAGGTTATATAGAGTACATCCTTAACTAGTAATATGAGGTTATATAGAGTACATCTTTAACTAGTAATATGAGGTTATATAGAGTACATCCTTAAACTAGTAATATGAGGTTATATAGAGTATATCCTTAAAAATATTATTTTTATGTTTATTACTATTTTTTGTGTGGATTAATTATGTTTTGGTGCTATGTTTGTTTTGGTGCTATGTTTTGGTGCTATTTATTAATTTTTATTTCTTATTTACTATTATATTATTATTATTACTATTATTTAACTATTATATTATTCATGTTGCTCATAGCTGGAGGCATGTGGAGGCACTCATGTTGCTCATAGCTGGAGGCATGTGGAGGCATTCGTGTTGCTCATAGCTGGAGGCATGTGGAGGCATTCGTGTTGCTCATAGCTGGAGGCATGTGGAGGCACTCGTGTTGCTCATAGCTGGAGGCATGTGGAGGCACTCGTGTTGCTCATAGCTGGAGGCATGTAGAGGCATTCGTGTTGCTCATAGCTGGAGGCATGGGGAGGCATTCGTGTTGCTCATAGCTGGAGGCTGTGGAGGCACTCGTGTTGCTCATAGCTGGAGGCATGTGGAGGCATTCGTGTTGCTCATAGCTGGAGGCATGTGGAGGCACTCGTGTTGCTCATAGCTGGAGGCATATGGAGGCATTCGTGTTGCTCATAGCTGGAGGCATGTGGAGGCACTCGTGTTGCTCATAGCTGGAGGCATGTGGAGGCATTCGTGTTGCTCATAGCTGGAAGCATGTGGAGGCACTCGTGTTGCTCATAGCTGGAGGCATGTGAAGGCATTCACGTTGCTCATAGCTGGAAGCATGTGGAGGCATTCGTGTTGCCCATAGCTGGAGGCATGTGGAGACATTCGTGTTGCCCATAGCTGGAGGCATGTGGAGACATTCGTGTTGCTCATAGCTGGAGGCATGTGGAGGCATTCGTGTTGCCCATAGCTGGAGACATGTAGAGGCATTCATGTTGCTCATAGCTGGAAGCATGTGGAGGCATTCGTGTTGCTCATAGCTGGAGGCATGTGGTGGCACCCGTGTTGCTCATAGCTGGAGGCATGTGGAGGCATTCGTGTTGCTCATAGCTGGAGGCATGTGGAGGCATTCGTGTTGCTCATAGCTGGAGGCATGTGGAGGCACTCGTGTTGCTCATAGCTGGAGGCATGTGGTGGCACTCGTGTTGCTTATAGCTGGAGGCATGTGGAGGCACTCGTGTTGCTCATAGCTGGAGGCATGTGGAGGCATTCGTGTTGCTCATAGCTGGAGGCATGTGGAGGCACTCGTGTTGCTCATAGCTGGAGGCATGTGGAAGCATTCATGTTACTCATAGCTGGAGGCATGTGGAGGCACTCGTGTTGCTCATAGCTGGAGGCATGTGGAGGCATTCGTGTTGCTCATAGCTGGAAGCATGTGGAGGCACTCGTGTTGCTCATAGCTGGAGGCATGTGAAGGCACTCGTGTTGCTCATAGCTGGAGAAATGTGGAGGCACTCGTGTTGCTCAGGCCATTGTACGCCATCAGCTGTTCTAGACAGGGCCATTGTACGCCATCAGCTGTTCTAAGCAGGGCCATTGTATGCCAGCTGTTCTAGACAGGGACGCCATCAGCTGTTCTAAGCAGGGCCATTGAACACCATCTGCTGTTCTAAGTAGGGCCATTGTATGCCAGCTGTTCTAGACAGGGACGCCACCAGGAAGGGCCATTGAACACCATCTGCTGTTCTAAGCAGGGCCATTGTATGCCAGCTGTTCTAGACAGGGACGCCACCAGCTGTTCTAGGAAGGGCCATTGTTGAACACCATCTGCTGTTCTAAGCAGGGCCATTGTATGCCAGCTGTTCTAGACAGGGACGCCACCAGCTATTCTAGGAAGGGCCATTGAACACCATCTGCTGTTCTAAGTAGGGCCATTGTATGCCAGCTGTTCTAGACAGGGACGCCACCAGCTGTTCTAGGAAGGGCCATTGAACACCATCTGCTGTTCTAAGCAGGGCCATTGTATGCCAGCTGTTCTAGACAGGGACGCCATCAGCTGTTCTAGGAAGGGCCATTGAACACCATCTGCTGTTCTAAGCAGGTCCATTGTATGCCAGCTGTTCTAGACAGGAACGCCATCAGCTGTTCTAAGCAGGACCATTGAACACCATCTGCTGTTCTAAGCAGGGCCATTGTATGCCAGCTGTTCTAGACAGGGACGCCACCAGCTGTTCTAGGAAGGGCCATTGAACACCATCTGCTGTTCTAAGCAGGGCCATTGTATGCCAGCTGTTCTAGACAGGGACGCATCAGCTGTTCTAGGTAGGGCCATTGAACACTATCTGCTGTTCTAAGTAGGGCCATTGTATGCCAGCTGTTCTAGACAGGGACGCCACCAGCTGTTCTAGGTAGGGCCATTGAACACCATCTGCTGTTCTAAGCAGGGCCATTGTATGCCAGCTGTTCTAGACAGGGACGCCACCAGCTGTTCTAGGAAGGGCCATTGAACACCATCTGCTGTTCTAAGCAGGGCCATTGTATGCCAGCTGTTCTAGACAGGGACGCATCAGCTGTTCTAGGTAGGGCCATTGAACACTATCTGCTGTTCTAAGCAGGGCCATTGTATGCCAGCTGTTCTAGACAGGGACGCCATCAGCTGTTCTAAGCAGGGTCTTTGTATGCTACGAGCTGTTCTAGACAGGGTTGGCTGTCTTGAACTGGGTCAATTCAGACAATGAATACCATCAAATTTGAAAGATCCCTTTGCCTGAACACAATGAATACATACACACTGTGTGCTATATAGAGAGAGCAGAGTGAGATGCATGCAGTGAGATGATGCAGTGAGATGATGCAGTGAGATAATGCAGTGAGATGCAGTGAGATGATGCAGTGAGATAATGCAGTGAGATGACAGTGAGATGGTGCAGTGAGATGATGCAGTGAGATGATGTAGTGAGATAATGCAGTGAGATGATGCAGTGAGATGATGCAGTGAGATGATGCAGTGAGATAATGCAGTGAGATGATGCAGTGAGATGATGCAGTGAGATGATGCAGTGAGATAATGCAGTGAGATGACAGTGAGATGGTGCAGTGAGATGATGCAGTGAGATGATGCAGTTAGATGCAGTGAGATGATGCAGTGAGATGATGCATGAGATGATGCAGTGAGATGATGCAGTGAGATGATGCAGTGAGATGATGCAGTGAGATGATGCAGTGAGATGATGCAATGAGATGATGCAGTGAGATGATGCAGTGAGATGCAGTGAGATGATGCAGTGAGATGATGCAGTGAGATGATGCAGTGAGATGCAGTGAGATGATGCAGTGAGATGATGCAGTGAGATGATGCAGTGAGATGATGCAGTGAGATGATGCAGTGAGATGATGCAGTGAGATGATGCAGTGAGATGATGCAGTGAGATGATGCAGTGAGATGATGCAGTGAGATGATGCAGTGAGATGATGCAGTGACTGCTGCTAACACACAACACCCTAACAGGTTGGCTGCACATGGTACAGATCTTCCCCTGCAACTCTTGGAGCTTTTCTAATGCTCTGTTTCTTCACTACCATATCCACATGATGGAAGGAGCTCATATAAGACCAGCTCTCCAACTGACCCTTACCAGAAGCATGGCTTTTTGTATTGATGACCCTTTACAAAAGGGTTCTTGAAGAAATGTGTTTCTATGATGACCTTACCATACTACTATGTACAGAGGTAGTGCACTAGCACTCTGGTATTGGTTTTGACTCACATTTCAAAGTAGTAGATAGTAGTAGATATCTAAAACTAACACACACACACATGCACCCACACAAAAAACAATAATAAAATTAATAGTTCTTAGAAGAGCTAAAACTATTTTCGGCAGCTTCTTAGCAGCTAGAGTGGGGTAAAAAAAAACACAAGGCATGCAAAAAAAATTCAATAATAATAACAATAAAATAATAATAATAATAATAATAATAATAACAGCAATAAATAATAATAACAACAATAAATAATAATAATAACAACAACAACAACAACAGCAATAATAATAACAATAAATAATAATAATAATAATAATAATAATAATCATAATCATAATAATAATAATAATAATAATAATAATAATAATAATAACATAATAATAATAATAACATAATAATAATCACATAATCATAATCATAATCATAATCATAATAATAATAATAATAATAATAATAATAATAATAATAATAATAATAATAATAATAATAATAATAATAATAATAATAATAATAATAATAATAATAATAATAATAATAATAATAATAATAATAATAATAATAATAATAATAATAACAATGTAAATTTAATCTTCCATCTTATTTGTATGTAATTTGTTGCCCACCATTTTTAAAGTGGAGTGCTAGCACTGTTCCTCCCTCACACAACATGTGCACAACAAGTCCAATCTAGTGCCAACTAGAAGACACAACTCTTAATTCCTGGGGGGGGGGGGGAGAAGTTGGATATTTAGCTATAGCTCACATGCAGTGTTATAAACAGAGCAAGTAACCTTTCAGTTGATTTGCTGAGAATCTTATTTTCTGTGGAAGAATAACATCTTCTGATTGGTGTGCGGAGTTCTCTTGTCAATTGTTACCAAGTCCTTGAAGGGAACTGTAACTGATCCTCCAGCAAGGGGCAGACTGGAATTAAAAAACCATAGCAACAACAAGGAGGCGTGCCATGTGCCGACTTGTGTCATGTACAACAAGTTGAATGATGAAAAGAAGACACTTGTGCTCTGGAGTTACAGAAACTGGACTTTGCAGGCACTGGCGTTGCTGGAATGGTGTAGTGCTCAACGATACAACAGCTTGCCTATGCTCAGTTATAATATAGAAACAGATGCATTAACATTATCAAAAAAGGATGACAAGATATACCCATGAATATTTAGAGGACCCTTTACCATTTAAAATCATGTATACCAATATTATACTGCCGTTTAAAATCTGCGTAATGATCAGTGTACATGATTTTAATGGTATTGTTTTTTTTAATGGTACATGCTTTAAAATATATATATATATTTATAATTGTTCTTGTACAAAGAAAGCTAGTTGAGATCCTTACTAATTGTAGTCAAGTGGTGCAGGTGCAAAAAGAGACTCAAGGCTGATGTGGATCGAAATGTTGCACAAGCCCCACTTTGCATTGTGCCTTTCAAAACATGATGTTCTAATACAAAGGGTTAGCACTAATGAATGCCCTCTGTGGCATACAATTGACCACAACCACTTCTGGCTGCTGCACTTAACGGCAGCAAACCAAAGAAAATCAAGTTTGTGTCTTGCTCTGGTTCAAGTCACTTGTCAGCCAGATAACTAACAGTAATGTTTGCTTCCTGAAGAACTCCAGTAAAAGTAGCTGAATGCACTGGTTGCTGCGCCTTATCAAGTGCATGTATTCTGTAAAATAAAATATATTTTAAGTCCGCAAACTATTTTTTGTTCGAGCCTTGTGAATTGCAGTGGCAAGTGCGCATATGTATAAATATATATATATTATATATGTATATTATATATGTATAGTATATACATCCACACACTACATGTGCTGCCTACCATGTACACTCGACTATTCTGCCTTGTCATGTGACTGATAAACCACATTAGAATCTGGCTTGCTATAGTGAAATTCCACTAAAGAAACACTAGGGGAAACACAATCACTCTAGCCACTGCATATAAAGATACCACGTACCTTTGTTTCCTCTAGAATGCCGCAGAACTGTTGCGAGTATTTTGTGTCTAAAGAGGCCACCAGTTTGTCTAGTAATCTCTTGTCTTCACCGCTAAGCACATCTTTGTCTTTAACGAGTAATTGAAGAATACTTCTTAGAGTGACAGGGATAAACCTTTCACGTTTCCTCTCAGGCTCTCTGGGCGCAGCTACTGTTGTGACTCGTTCTGTTTGATAGTCTCTAGCAGCAGCTGTAGTAACATCACTAGAGGCATAGCGTAATTGAGAGCAGCAGCTACGCAGAGGCTGGGGAGATGTGTGAAGTTGTGTCAAACTTAAACTTAAAGGACCTGCTGTCTTGCCACATTGAATGAAATTTGAGGTTATGAAGTAGAGTTTGCCAGCAGTTCTGCTCGGTAGAACGCATTTCAACATATTCAAGCAAATGTTTACACTCCAACCTAGGTTATCTGGAGCCGATCCTTTCCCTTCCTGTAAAGGTACCCGACCAAATGGTAAAGGGTCTGGCTCGCGCATCGCGCGCTTCCTGATGGCAACATTGTGAGTCGAGTTTGCTCTGCATAACTGACACCCAGCAGCTTGTCTTAAATGTGGACCCCCAAAAAACTTCAGCTTCTGCAAATTAGAACTAGTGCTAGGTCTCCAGCACGAGGGGAGCAGGGGCTGCTGCTGGTTAGGTGGAACTGCTGAACACTCGCTGAACACTCACTCACTTGAACCCTTACCAGGGCAACTTCCAGCATGGGTACATCAAGTGTCCCCTCAATTGCCACCAAACCATCCCTACATGTGGCCAAGGAGTGTGTCAAGAGAGATTACGTCTGCCAGTACTGTGGTTTCAAACAACTTATGAGGATGGTGGACACACATTGGCCAGAATGCATGTACTTTCCTCTAAATTGACCTAATTTCTGTGGGATGACTTGTGAGTGTGAAGTCATGAATGACCACCCGAGGATGTGCCATCTTGTGAAGGTGATGTGTGAATTTAGTGGCGTTCGGTGTGACGGGAGGTTCAGATGAGAAAACCAGAAGGAGCAAATAAGCAGAAACATCTTGCCATGAAAGCTGTTGCAGCAGTCAAAATGAACCAGAAGCTCCACCAAAAGCTGCATGAGCACTTAAAGAATAAGAGCAGCAGCTTAAGAGCAGAAGCTGGAGCAGAAATGAACAGCAAGGAAGAAGGGAAAAAATTCTAACTCAAGAAAAAGAATTACAATAACCGGAGCAGAAATTTGAGAAGAAATGCAAGAACAGAACTAAAATTACAAGATAATTCCTTACAGTTTCAAGAGAAATTAGACCTGAATGAAGTGGCACTTAATGGAAGCAACAAACTTCATTAGCTTAAAGTGAACAGCGAACTGCAGCAAAGAGAAACCCAAGGAAAAGTAGATGATTGGAGGAATCCAGCCATGTATACACACGTGGATACAAGTTCTGTGTAGGTAGATGTTAATGGTTGAGCTACCTCACATGGAAAGGCTATGAGAGTGGACTTATTGTCCATGCAGGGAGATGATCATAAGTTGAATGGCCAGCACAAGCAAGCTTCACCATAGAGCTAATCAAGGAAGAGAGAATATATAAGAGACAATCTCAGAATAATATGTGGAAGTAACCTGTAACACTATGTATGCATTACTGTTTTCCACATATATATCCAGGTTGAATCAAACTGGGCCTTCTTAGAGTTAAAACTTAAAAAGAATTTGTATGTAATAAACTTAATTTTCATCTTGTTAATTAGGCATCCAGGAAGACATTTATTATTATTATGTGAGCGCCAAAGAATCGAGAAAAGAATTGAAAATTTCCAAAGTCATATATATCTATATCGTGAGATCCATTCTTCCCCTTCACTTGCAATGAAAAACACAAACCAACTTGTGCATGTGTGCACTAAAAGGCCATCCTGAGTGATGGTAAGGCATTTCTATATAAATGCATAATTATGTATATACATGAAAATAGAAAATTTCCTGCTGACACAGTAAAGTTTTTCTGAGCACAAACAAACACAAACAAAAAGCAACAAGTAATTTGATGCAGTGAGATGCAGTGAGATGCAGTGAGATGATGCAGTTAGATGCAGTGAGATGATGCAGTGAGATGCAGCGAGATGATGCAGTGAGATGATGCAGTGAGATGATGCAGTGAGATGATGCAGTGAGATGATGCAGTGAGATGATGCAGTGAGATGCAGTGAGATGCAGTGAGATGATTACAGTGAGATGATGCAGTTAGATGCAGTGAGATGCAGTGAGATGCAGTGAGATTATGCAGTGAGATGCAGTGAGATGATGCAGTGAGATGCAGTGAGATGATGCAGTGAGATGATGCAGTGAGATGCAGTGAGATGCAGTGAGATAATGCAGTAAGATGATGCAGTGAGATGCAGTGAGATGATGCAGTGAGATGATGCAGTGAGATGATGCAGTGAGATGATGCAGTGAGATGCAGTGAGATGCAGTGCAGTAGTTGGAGTAGGTGAGAAAAATTGCAATACACTTTTGTGAGGACAAAATAAGACCAAAAATGGATTGGCTGGTCAAAAAAAGAAGCAAAACAAGAATTTACCAACAAAAACAACACATATTTATACGACCCTTTACCTATAAATGTCTCCATTTTTATTAAATAGGTAAAGGGTCATGTAAATATTTGTTGTCTGCATTGGTAAATTCTTGTTTTATAGTACATGTACATAATATATTTGTTTTTAAATAGAGTTTTGTTTCTATTTGTATAGTCAAGAAGCTATATACCTACCTATATAGCAGAAACTACTCAAACCAATCATTATTTACTATGTTTGAAGTTGATAAGTGCCAATATATATATATATACAATTCATATAGACACATAGACACGGGCACACAAATAATTACCTGGTTTTGTTAAAGGTCTGTGATGTTAATTATTGTCTTAGGAAGCCAATTGATCACTTACTGGTACCAAGACGTGTAGCTTCGTGACTCATCTCAGTTCTAGCTATTGTCATGAGAATAAACTTCTGAGTAGACCACCTGATATATACACATGCATTATAAGTATACAGTTACCTTGTTTTGTTGTGTTAATCATGTTTGTGGCAGTAATTCTCCTTTACCAGATCTTTGGTTGTTGGGCTGAGTAGGAGAGAGTGCTGAATCAAGAAATGGGTATGCATTGGACAGTTTACAGTCTTCTGGTAGAAATACTGGGACATACTGCATGCACAAGTTTATGTGTGAGAAGAAAAGAAGATAGATACAGTGATAGAGATACATAGAGACAAGACAAAAATGTTTTTGAAATTACTAATGTACAAAAAAACACAGGAACCAAATCCAAATATGATACCAATTTCAATAAAGCAATTGGATTTTAATAGATAAAGGGTCATGCAATTTGTTGTCTACATTAGTAAATTCTTGTCATTTTTTTTGGTTTAAAAACATTTATGTCTTGTTCAACTTCCCGTTCAATTTGTCTTCTTGTTGTTATAGTCAAGCAGCCGCCTACAACAAGTTACTCAGTATGGGATCAAAGATATTATTTATCATCTATTAAAGTATATGTAAGTATATGTTACATATAATTCACTTAGATAGACACATGCATATAAATAGTTACTTGGTTTTGTTATTGCCACAGGAGAAGACTTCTGAGAAAATCAACTCATCTCTTCTTGTACCAAAACGTGCAGCTGTTGGTAACTCAGCTCAGCTCTGTGCAGTTTACTCTAGTCTTAAGAATAAACTTCTGAGAAAAACACCTGATCACATGATATATACAATTACCTGTTTTTGTAGAAGCTGTAGCATATATATATACATAAGCAAAAACAAAACATTGCACGAACATGTGCACAATGCAAGTAAATCCAACACCAATGCAAATTACATATAACATGCACGTTTCGTTTGAGGTATATAGATTGATTGTCTTTTGTTGTTATATGAATGCATCTATCGAGACTGCCTGGGATAAATTGGAACCAATTTTGTTGTTGAGTTTCAAATGTGGAAACTTTCTGGACACCGAATCAAGATTTTTGGTGCAGAGGTTTCAGATGCAACTGGAAGCGCATAGTATTCCCAACCATCCCTGAACGTCAGGGACAGTCCCTGACTTTTCATTCTCTCCCTGTCCTGTCCCTGAAATGTTGTTTGTCCCTGAACTGTGAACTTTCTATTGTTTTCCCGTGGTGGTGTGGGGGGGGGGGGGGGGGGGGGGGGGGGGGGGGATTAGTCAGATTAAGTCTGCAGGAGCTTGTCAAACAAATGCGGACAGCTGGCTTGAACATAATCAGTTCCAGCTGCTTTCTGTTCCAGCTGCTTTCAGTTCCAGCTGCTTTCAGTTCCAGCTGCTCTCTGAGTCTTCTATTTACTGTTTCGGTGGACTTTTTATTTAATTTTAATTTTTGCTTCTCCTCAATTATGGGTGAGGCTGCTCCACCTACAAAGAAATCTAAGAGGGTCTATCACTTTAATCCCAAGTGGATCCAGTAATTCAAGGGAATTAGAAAGGTAGCATTATAAATAAAAGTGACAATAAAATAACCTTTGCTAATATATAGGTGATGGATTCACAAGGTCGACCAAGAGTGCATCTTGTGAATCCATCACCTATTAGCAAAGGTTATTTTATTATCGATTTAAAAAAAGCTTGGTAGCATGGTCACTGGTCAAAAAAGCCAAGTTAAGCTACAAACTCTGACCATCGTGTTTCAGCCTCAATAACACTTTGTGCCACCTGTGATTTGAAGAAAGAAGCTATAGGCCTGGAAGTAGAAGCATCTGATGCCAACCCTTTGTGATACTTCCCATATACATGAGTGAGCATATCTGTTCGACCTTACCTCAGTCAGATTCAGTATCTCCGGTGTCACAGGAAATCTGACATCCCCACTTTTTGGTATCCCCATTCCAAATTTCCTAGGAAAGTTGGCACCCCCGTATAGAATTTCCTAAGGATATTGGGTATCCCCAATTATATAGGAAATATTGCATCCCGCCCGATCACACAGAGAGAAGAGAAGATAAGAACGCTTGTGAGGAGACTATCTACGAGGAGCTGCACGATTACATTTCAAAGAGCCAATATCCACCTGAGCAGGAGAAATGCGTAATCAGAAAGCGTGCCAAAAACTTCCAGATTGTGGATGGAATCATTCACTATAAAGGCAAAGAAGGACTTAGACAAGTTGTAACTAGCTGTAAGATGAAGCGGAAGATACTCGAAGCTTGTCATGATGACTTAGTAGGAGGATGTCACTTTGGTAGGGATAAAACATTAACAAAAGTATCTGCACACTACTATATACTGGAAAGCGATCAAGCAGGATGTTGATGACTGGGTAAGTAAAATTACAGTATGTTTTGTACATCACTCTAGTATACCCATTGCATGCATTAAACAATGTCCTTTAGGTGAAACGATGTGAAGTGTGCCAATGGAGTAAACGGAAGTTTGATAAACCAGCACCATCCTTACACCCTATTCCAGTGTCAGACACATGGAAAAAAATTGGAATAGACCTTATCGAGTTGCCTATCAGCAAAACTGGAAATCATTATTGCATTACGCTTACTGATTACTTCTCAAAATGGGCTGAAGCTTTTCCAATCCCCACAAAGGAAGCGAAGCATGTTGCTGCTTTCCTTTACCGCATGATCCTTAGACATGGATGTCCTCAGGAGATTGAATCTGATCAGGGTAGGGAATTTTGCAACAAGATTGTCTATTCCCTTGAAGAGTTCACTGGATTTAAGCACAAGATCACTAGTGCTTACCATCCTCAATCAAACGGACTGGATGAGCGTTTTAATCAAACGCTGAAGAAGCAGCTCCAGAAGCTCGTTAACGATCACCAGGATGACTGGGATGAACTTATAGATAATATCCTATTTGCTTATCGGTCGAGTCGCCAGGATTCCACCAAGTGTACTCCATTTCTTCTAATGTATGGACGAGAAGCTCGTCTCCCCATTGACATCTCTCAAGTGCATGGCGAACCTGATGAACTAGACTTAGACACAAAAGTACAAAGAATGCTTGAGTTTCAGAAAAAACTTCATGAGCAAGCATATGCAAATATTGAAAAAGCCCAAGCCCGTCAAAAGCGTCAATACGAGTCATAGCACAATACCAATACTAAAATCAAGGTTGGTGACAAAGTGCTTGTCAAGTCGATGAAGATCGTAAGGGTGGAAAACTTGAGCCTCAGTTCCCTGGAGGTCCATATACAGTTGCGGAAGATATCGGGAAAGGTCGCTATCGTCTTAAAGGCCCCAAAGATGACTTGTTGAAGACAGCAATCAATTGCCACCACCTTAAGATATGGTATGATCCTGATGGGAGAAGACTGAATTGCCATGACAACAATGAGGTAAGATGGTTATAGACAAATAATGTAATGACAATATGGTATTAACAATTTGAAAAGCTGGTTTACGCTGTCAATTTTTTAATTATAAACATTAGCTCTGTAATTATTTGAAGAGATGGTTATGCTGTCAAACATTTGTTGTTATAAACATGTTAGCTCTGTAATTATTTGTCTCTTCCCCCTGCCCCTCCCCAAAACAACAATAACAACAACTAAACACTATAGGATGCAGGTGCTGATGAGAATACTGACCCATCAGCTGATCAACATAAGCCTTTACCTGTAAGGCTTGCAAAGAGACCCCTGTTACCCCTACCAGTAACTGAACAAAAGCGTCAGAAACTAGATGTGGATCCAGTGATAGTTAGCAGTGGAGAGGATGATGAAATTGTTAGTGATGGCTGCTGGCAGAAAATTGGAGGAATCGAACTGAATGATGAAGACAAAAATGTACTGCTAAATGGCAGATGGCTCAATGACAAACTGATTCATGCAGCACAGCTTCTCATGAAACATGACCTGGATCTACTTCCTGTTAGCTGCTTGCAAAGTCCACTTCTTGACAAATGCTCAGTTTCAACATCGCCAGTGATGAATGCGTCCAAATACTCCATTCTGGGGGTAATCATTGGGTGACAGTAAGCACTGTTGGCATTCAACATCCCACAGTTCGAGTATATGACAGCTTATCCACTTCGCTCACATACTCTACAAAAGTACAAATAGCATCACTTCTGCACACTACAGAAGAAAAAATTACTTTGGAATATGCCAATGTGCAACAACAGCCTAACTCAGTAGACTGTGGGTTATTTGCAGTCGCTTTTGCTATGGCTATTTGCAATGACCAGAGCCCAGAAGAGCAGTTTTTTTATGTGGGTCATATGAGGCGGCATTTATACAACAGTTTCAAAGACAAGCTAATAAAGCACTTCCCATCAAAGAAGAGGAAATGTATCCACATGACGAAGAAGGTTGAAGTAATGAAAGTCTTCTGTCACTGTAGATTGCCAGCGAATGAGGATGGAAATAAAATGGTCTCATGTGACAGCTGCTTGGAATGGTTCCATGACACTTGTCAAACCATCCCTCAAGATGTGTGGAGTAATCCAGACTATAAATGGTGCTGTAGTCAATGTAGTCATAATTAATACTGTAACTGTTCTATAAACATTCAAAATTGTCTATAATTATATCACTATGGGGTATATACTAAATATGGCTTTGCATAGTTATATCTATCTATTTATAAATATAACTGATCCAGATTGTAGTTGTCATGATATAAATTGATCGATGCCAATGATTTCATAAGCCTCCAATGACAAGCAGGAGGTATTGCTTCAGGCCATGACATTAATGGTGGACATCAATGTCAGACGGTATGGTTATGCTGTGCCTTCCACCCTATACAACACACTGTATTCAACCCCTTACTGTTAGTTTTTTAAGTCTCTCAAAGCTCATTGGTTAGCCTGTCATGGCCATAAATGATGGTAAAAAATCCTGGTCGGGTTGTGACTAAATTTCAGTTTTCTTCTCTCTTTAGAGAGGTCTGGTTTAAAGGCTTGAGAGATTCTAACCTTATCTTATAAAGGACATTCTTTTATTGGAAGGATTCAGAGAAGATCTACTAAGTACATTTTGTCAGACTAGACTATATATATACTGAACAAGTCCAGATTGAAGGCCCTCCATCCTCTTCCCTCGATGACAGTCTTTGACAGAACATCAATGGACAACATTTGAACTTTAGCAATTAGTTGAACTTGAGCTAGCTGATGCTTTCTGTTTGTCCACTTGGGTACACTAACGCTACTGCTACTCATTTGAATCACAAAGATAGCCAAACTAACTATTTAAAAAAAGAGAGAGAGAAGGGAGAGAAAAAATAGGGGGATTCCATATTTCCTAGGATATTGGGGTGCCAAATTTCCTGGGGGGATTCCATATTTCCTAGGATATTTGGAATGGGGGTGCCAAATTTCCTGGGATGCCAGATTTCCTGTGACACCGGCAATGTGAAAATAAGGTTCTTTAGACATGCCTGTGGTAAATATAGACAGAGTGGCTAACCTTTTTAGTGCCTTGATTCATGAAGGCCTTGAGAAATACAATCTGGACTTCAGTAAACCAATGGCCTTTATGTCAGACCATAGACTACTAATTAGTTCTAGTAGTCTATGGTCAGACACATCCAATGTTATGAAGGGGTCAAGATCTGGTGTTCAGAAGCTTATAAAAAGAGACAATCTTTCTCTTTATGACATTGGATGCATATGTCACCTTGCTGATCTCTGCATCAAGGAATGGAATGTCTACTCTTCCATTAGATGCTGATGGGCTTGGCTATTCTTTCACACCTGTAGCTATTGAGACTTGGGTGCAATTGGGAAGAGATCACTGGTCTTTTTGAATGAGCTGGAGGGCGAGGCAATGTACTGGGTAGGTGAAGGTGAGAACGTACCTTTTTCAGCATCTTGCCTTAACTGTATGCTGCATCTGTGGGGTGTTAATAGGGGGCCAGTCAGGACTGGACTTGTTTATTAGTTACTTATAATTATTTTTTGTTGATAATCACAAATATTTATTTTTTAGAGAATATTCATCTTCCTTTGTTTTGTTGGAAAAAAACACAGTTACAGAACAAAACAAGTCCACCCCTCCAGGCTTTCCACCAACCAACAGGACAGTGCATTCCCTGAACAGAATTACACCTGCCTATGTATATACACACACACACACAGACACATGATCAGAAGTGTAAAGCTGTTAACAGTTAGTTAGCTGCAACTGTTGGCACTATTTAGGAGCTCACTAATATATTATATTGAACATCAGCTTGGCAATAACTCGACTCTGACCAAACTAGCATGTGCATGTACTAATTATATTATTGACGCTGGATGTAAATTTACCACAAATGACCATCAATAATGTAGGTACATGTCCTACGTATCATTCTACATCTCCCCTTCTAAGCCAGTCTCTCTGTAGGGTTGACGGAGATCGAGTCATAATCCTGGCTTTATCAGAAGGAGGTGGTTCACCTGTAAAGTATTTACAGATTACTCTGTAGAGGGTATTATATTCAGATTTCATCTGATATCACCAGATAGGATACTCACAATGTAAGACTGTGGTAATTGTGATGTGGACATCACTCTACTTCAAACTGGATTAGTTCCTGAATTCACCTAGACTTCAGCATCATCTGGGATTTCTGGGAGGCTGCAAACCATATGTCAACTGTCGAAATTCTCTTTCTTTTCTTGAGGTCAGAATTTTTCTTACAAAATCAGCAAGGTATGGCCACTTACACATTAAAAGCTGGTTAATCTGCACCCCAGAAGCATGTTCCGGCTCATCGACGACTCTACTTGGCTGAGATCGCACCATAGCAAAGATGGGTAGACCACCTTCATCATCCTCTCTGCTTTCCTGTTGCTTTAAGGAATTAGAGGACTACTTGTCAAGTGCCCATTGTGAGTCAGCAAACATGGCAAACTTGTGTGACGAATACTGAGGCCCATTGTCACTTCTGACAATCTCCGGAATGCTATGCCTGGATAATGCCACCTTCAATGCTGAGATGACAGCATTTGAGATTGTGAATACTGCCTCGTACCACAAAAAGTAGTCCACAATCAAAAGGGAATGAATTGCTTTCAATTCAAACAAGTTTGTATCCACCTTTTGTAGGGATAGTCTGGTAATGGTGTGGCTATGGGTGGCTCTTTTCTTTTGCTGACAGTGTTGCTACACACTTTACACAGCTGCATCATCTGCATCAGCTGACCAGGCCACCCAACATGATTTCATCCTCACCTGACATGGTTCAATCTCCTGGTGTCCATCATGGATTTCTTTCCCATCATGGATCTTGTTCACCATTTCCTTCTGCAGATGTTTGGGTATTACTATCCTGCTGTTGAACAATAACCACTTATCATGGAGGAGTCCTCTGACTTCCAATATGGTGTGAGACTTGTTCTGAAGTTCTTTCCAAGGCTAACCATGTTTACAAAACTCTGTGACATGTCTACACACTGAATCCTCTGCCTGGGCCATGCGATGACATCCATTGATGTGGACGTGCAGGTAGGGCTGGGACGATGACAGTGCTGACGAATACTTCCACATTTTCTTCTTCCTTCTCTTGAGGATAAACTGCCAGTGCTCTAGAGAGAGTGTCTGCTGTGTACAACAGCTTCCCTAGAACGATGGTGTAGTTAAATATGGCCCATCTTAGTAAACCGCAAAATACGAACCATTGAGACATTTGGTATTCAACACGGGAATTAGTGGTTTGTGGACTGATTCACGAGTGTCTGAAAATGCAATCAGTAAACTTCTTGCTGGCCCATGTGTTTCCAAGTGCTTCTCTTCAATTTTCACATAGCGTTTCTCCATCTCAATCATGGCTCTTGATGCATACGTCACTACTTTGTGTGCCGTTGCAAGATAACTGAAGGATTGGTGGATATCTCGGTGCTGGCTTCTGGGTCATAGAGAGCTAAGACTATCAGATCCCACTATTAGAACGTCATATATCTAGCACAGGACTCCTGGTAGTCACTCAAGGATAGTATAATTCTGGGGCACTGGAAATCCTGAGAGGAAGCTTATTAACAGAATCTTCCAAAAGGGGTCACAAATATGGTGAGCAGCTTTGAAAGGATCTGCTATTAGCATCCAGTTTGCTTGCTTGTATTAACTGGGCAAGAGTATTGTCAACTTTTGGGATTGGATGGATTTCCATCAAACTGCCTTCATTAAGGGGTTTCAGATCTACACAGATCTGAGTATTCCAACCTTTTTAGGAACTACAAGCATCCCTGCATAGCAGGCTGTGAAACTTTCTCTATCACACCCATTTCTTCCATACGACTAAGCTCCTCTTTAACCTTTGGAATGGAGTGGCATAGGTACATTCCTAGGTTTTAAGGACTTGCATTGTCCTTTTAACTTTATTGTATACTCCCCTCCTAAAGAACCTAGTTCATTAAATACATTTGGGAACTGTTGTTTTATGTCACTAGATCTAGTCTCAGTTGCACACATCCTCTTGATGTGATGTAGTGAGATTCTGGGTAACACTAACCCCTCCTCTTCTTTGGGGTTGTCATGTAACTCTGTGGTGTGGTTGATGCCAGTCTAAGCAAACACATCTGGCTCTCTGCCTTTGCTTCAACTCTTCTACAGGTAAGCTTTCTTTTTGGTCATTGCTTACAAGTTCTTGCCTCTGCTCTCTAATGGCCTTTTTCTGCCTGATAGTTTTCTTGGCTTTCTCTTTTTGTCTCTAATGCCCACAACTAATCTGTCCCCGAGCATTTCGTTCTTAAGATCACTGTAATTGCAACACTGTAGAATGCTGTTACATATTTCTCTGCAGTCTCACTCTTGAGTTGGTTATGTCCACCCATTTACCTTCTTTACTTTTAGAGCCATGAAATGATGCCAGAGATAAGGTTTGGCACAACCGCTGTTTTGGAGATTAAAAAAAAAAATGTAAATTGGTGCCACTGCACTCCATAGTTTTACAACATGGCATGTTCTTGCATATTCTGTACACACACGCACACACACACACACACCACTCACACACACACAGAGACACACTCACTCACTCACACACAAAAAAAACATGCACACAAACACACAAACACACACACAAACACACAGACAAACATGCACGCACACACAATATCTTCATGAAAAGTAGCTATGCATCAAAATGGTACACAATATGTTTTTTCCTTGGACTCACAAATGCACATCTTGCTTATTCAAAGTTGTTCTCTTTCTCTCTCTGTGTGTTGTTGTTGTTGTTGTTCTTGTGGTGGTGGTGGTACAGGCTCATTATGATGAGAGAGTGCCACAAACAACCCGAGGTTTTCTCAGGGAAATTCTCCAGACACGTGGTCAATTTTGACCCTGTGATCAGGTCTCCAGGTCCGTGAGCAGCTGCGGAGTATTTCTGGTCAGTTGTCCGCTCTTTTATGCACTCCAGTCATTGCATTTAGCTAGAGTACTCTCGGCTATACAGCAACTTCCAAGATGAAAACTGGTATATATGTTCCTAGCAGAATATTGTTGCAGTGTATAATTAACATGAACTAATCAATAGTAAGTAGATTAGGATTGACAGTTCCAAATTGCTATATTTGTCTTGTGTAGCCATATCCTTTACCGATTGCTGACTAAGAAAGAGAAGTATTATAATGTAGAGGGCATCATATTCTAAATGCCATTTTCTGTTTAAAAAATGCCATTTTTGGGTTAAGTTTTACCTAATTCTGTTTCATCATTAACGAAAACTTACTCTTTAAAAATTATCTTCATGAAAAGATATAAAAAAATGAATGCAAAAGGTACAGGATATATTTTCCCTTGAACTGCTTGGCATGTTGCTCTGCTGATATAATGGCTAACAGCAACTACAGTAAAGGGACATCTCTTCCAAAGAAAGAAAGAAAGGTAATGCAATGATGACAGAATTAGAAGGAAAAAACCCTCAATCACAAACTTCAATTTTTAAACTGACCTCCCTTCCCCCACCTCTACTAGAGGGCTGCAATAGCTACTGCTGTGGTTTGTAACTCTATCTTTTACACAAGCATCAGACTTGCCTCTTCAGCTATAGATGCTGGGGGTAACTAATTGAGATAACATAGGGTTAGATTATTATAATACCCTGCTATATGGCAATAAAATTCAATGGACCTCCAGCACTTATAAGGTTAAATCATCTGTATAGAAGAAATATGATACTGTAATAAGGACGCTTTATGAAGATGTTTCAGAATGGACTCAATACACATGCCTAGAGCCTCTACAAACTCAGCTACAGCTTTATGAGATGTATTCCTCCATGAGATTCCCACTTCCACAAGTCACTACTAAATCAACAAGTTTTCGAACTTATTAGTATATATATGCTATGTAGTTACATGCAAGAAAGTGTGTGTAGCAAATGAGAGCTGCTCTAATCTTCACTCTTTCTTGCCTTTCTACTTTATGGAAATGTTGAATAATTCACCCTCTCTCAGAGCTCCCTCTGCTGCCAAAGCTGCTTGACTAGCCTGGGCATGGGAAGCACTATTTTCATGGGCTTTCATTTTTTCTTCCAATTGGAAAATGGTTTGGTAACAACCCACCTCCTGTTTGCTGAAGGCAGGATATATACATTTTTGCTACCCATTCATAACTTTGTGGTTGTTGACTATGTGCAAATATTTTTAGTATTAAATTGTAGCTCTTTGTATGTGCTTTCTGATGATATGTTCACTTTTTGTATTACTACCTTGTAGGGGAAGTTATGCTCCTCCAAGCAAATTTTCCAGACTTCTTAAAATACATTTTTATCAAGTTGCTGGAGCCTTTACCACTCCCTACCTTAACGGCACTTAGGGGAAGCCAAAATGTTGGTTAACAGTTGAGGAAAAGGTCATATCTTGTGAAATGTATTTTTAAGAAAGGTCCACCCAAAAATATTTTTTCTGGCCTCTACATGATTGATAACTTTTCAATGGAATGACTTATCACAATTTTGTCAACCTTTAAGATAGAGCAGAAACAGAGCTTTCAAATGATACATTAATTGTTAGAATCTGTAAATAATTGAGGGAGTATGCTGCATTTTTTATAAAAAACCTCGTTTTGAGATATAAGCAGAAACATGTAAGTGGGCATGCAAGGTCATATAAAGTGCATGATGTTCAGCAATTTGCCTGGAAAAAATGTTTTTAGGGTTTTTGTCCACTTCTTATTCAAAACCACCAGCTTCATCTTCATAGGTAGTTCCCTCTGCCTCTGCATGCACGGCCTCCACATGTTTCTCCACAACCAATGGTCAGAGATTGCGGCTTACTTTCGCGTGGTCCCTCTTTTCCAATCATATGTAAGTATCTTGTAGCTCAATAGTTAGAAATGGCATGGACAAAATGGAGCATAACTTCATGATGGAGCATGCAAATGCTCTGAAACTTGAAAGATGAATACTGCATAGCCTATGCTACAGAATGGACCCAAAAAACAAAACAAAAAAATCATATTTTTGGGGGGAAATGTATATATCCTGCCTGAATTGACTGCCCAGATATTCTGCAGACTTTGCAAACTGCACCCTTATAATCCTCACCATATTCCAGCCAAATAAAGTCTTTTTCCACTTCTTAGAGTATTTCCTGCGGCTTGGGTGGCTCACCTGTTTCTCTGCAGATATAACTTTACAGGTGCTGCAGTGTGTCTTGGGTTGACTTGGTTCTAAATTGTCTTCATATTCTGTACCTTTCGCATTCCTTTTTGAGCTTCTTTTCATGGAGATTATTTTGTAAAACATTTTTTTCTTCTAAAGATATTGCAATGATGAACAGAATTAGAAGGGGGGGAAATCTCAATCACAAACTGCAATTTTTAAACTGAAAATGACCCCTCCCTTTCCCCCCCCCTCCCTCCCCCACCTCTACTAGAGGGCTGTAATAGCTGTGGTTTGTAACTCTATCTTTTACACAGCTCTGGTTAGCATCAGATTTGTCTAATTGAGAATAACCTAGGGTTAGATTATTATAATACCCTGCTATATGGTGGGGCAATAAAATTCAATGGACCTCCAGCACTTATAAGGTTAAAGCATCTGTATACGGAAGAAATATGGAAGAAACATCACAGGGAGCAGCTAACAGCCTCCATATATGTGTGCAGAACTACAACATTGTAATTCTGCGCATGCACCTAATTCCAATGCTAAGCAAAGTGTATATAGTGATGAAAAGATGAAATTGGAGCAGGGAATGAGCTACAGCATGCTATACAAACTGATGAACTGAGAACAGAGCAGGCTACGAAAATTGTCCTCCCCTCGGGTATGCATGTATACGTAACACACCAAGCAATAAACATTGGCTTCCACCGGTACCTTCGCTCGACACCCAATGCTTGAACATTACATGAAGCAATAAACATTGGCTTCCACCGGTACCTTCGCTCGACACCCAATGCTTGAACATTGCCTAGTTAGAAACTAATTGCATGTTTCGAACTCCAACTAGGTACTTTGGGGGGGGGGGGGGGGGACTGATTGATTAAGACCTAATAGGAACATGCAGCCTTCATTATTTAAACTCTTGAGGAGAAAGAGTTGTTGGAGGTCTGGATAAGGGGGAATATAGTTTTCACTGATGTCTATGAAGTTGGCAATTCATTCTTGGGTTGAGGTTCACTGATCTTCTGGTATCATCAGAACTGTAGAAAGAGAAAAATGTGGGATGTGGTTCCAGTCAAGATGAAACCAAGGCTTACCTCTGTCATTATCCAATCACAACCATCACCTCCACCATCATTATCTCTCTTCCATTACCGTACCATCACCACCACCATTAACAATACCTCTATCCTGACATATTTTTCCATTATGGCAGCAAAATGTTTTACTCTTGATGTCCTCACATTATTTGGCAGAAGGTGACCACTACTAGAACATGCACTCACCTAGATGATTTCCCCATACTGCTCATGGGAGAGACCAGGTAGTGGGGCTGTTTGTCCACATATTTGGTTTGTCCCCTATATAAATGACTGATGTCAACAAGTGGACCCATTGTTACAAGTTAGTGTGGAAAAGCAAGTAAATAGAGAAGATATAAGGTCAATTTCATGTGCTTATTTTTTGCTTTGGGAGGGCTGCCAGTTTATACTTTTCTAGGGAAGGATTTTACGACACACTGGAAGTGTTAATGGAGCAATCAGCTGACACACACACACACACTCACTCACTCACTCACTCACTCACTCACTCACTCACTCCCTCACTCTCTCACACACACAGAGAAGTTTGTATCTCAGCTATAACTCACTTTGGCAGGATTTTACTATTACCATAAATGGGATTAGCTGATTTTAGCTCCAACAACACTTCCTGTGTGCCTTGAATCTTTCCCTTAAACTTAGTAAACTGGCAGCCCCCTCCCCCCCCCCCCCCCCCCCACCCCAAGAAAAACCCATGATCTTGCGTCTATCTGCTTGTTTTCCCACACAAACTTGCAGCAATAGTGAGTCCATATTGAGTAGCAGCTGAGCTGATTCAGCATATTTTTCACTGTTTTGGAAAGATCATCAGCATAAAATGATCACCAAGACTATCTAGCTATATAGTTGCAATCTTCTGCAGCTGCATATGGTTGCAATATAGCAAACCAGTGAGCAGCCAGAGAAACTTTTGAAAAAATAATTAAGAACAACCATGGAACAATAGAACAGCCTGGTCTAGCAAATCAGGTATTGTATTGTTCTTTGATCTTATTTATTAGGGAGATAGTATTTAAAATGGCGGATAAAAAAAATGGAAGTATATATCTGAGCACCTTGGCATATTCTTAGTAATCTGAGCTAAAACTCACTTTGGCATATTCTTAGTAATCTGAGCTAAAACTCACTTTGGCATATTCTTAGTACCATAAACAGTACCATCAGCCAATTTTGACCCCAAAAAAGTTTGAGCATGCTTGTATCCTTTGCAGCGAAAGTTGTGAACCACAGCCACCAAAATCTGCTAAAAACCTGTCAAATTCCCTTTTGATTTTTTTTGTGTCTATGTATCTATAATCTACTTTTCTTCACAAAATCTGCATACAATATGTCTATTCATTATAATTTTATTACCAGAAGACTCCAAACTGTCCAATAGATTGTCCATAAAAATCTGGAAATTGGTAAAGGTGGTAACCCCCATAAACAAGATTATAACCCCCATAAACAAGATTATGTAGCAGAACTTCAACAAAACCACTACTTAATTAAGATGCAAATACATAAATACAGAGGCATGTGTGTGTCTACTGTAGTAATGAACATGGTAAAATAATAAGTTATAGGCTGCTTCTTGAAAATACAAAATATTTTATTTGAAAAAAAATTATATTGGTCAAAAAGGAAAATTAAAATTAAACAAGAATTTGCCAATATAGACAACAGATATTTGGATATTTTATCTATTATAATGAAGACCAATATTATAATATTGCTCTGTAGTTCATTTTATTAAGTCCTGCAAAAATGTTTGTTGTCTTGTAAAAATGTTTTTTGTGTGTGATTTAAATAAAACATTTTTGTCTTGTCTACGTATGTGTTTCTATCTACTTTTACCCACACATAACTAGCATATAGCATGCCCATTTTATTAACACAAAATTCCTATATAACTGTCCACTGCATTACAATGACCATCTTAATGAGCATCATCTATATATCTACATATCTTTTGACATTTTTCCACGCATAATTAGCATACAATATGTCCCTTCATCATTATTTTACTATCAGAGGACTCCAAACACTCCAATGCATAGCAAGAACTAATTCATTTCTTGATGCAGTACTAATCTGGTTCTCTACTCAGCCAAATACTTGAAGATTAGTAAAAGATTTCAATGTCATAAACACGCTTGTACGCATATACTTGTGACAATAGTTAATTAACAGCACAAAACATCAATAAAACCAGGAAACTTACATGGATGTGTATCAGTTAGTCTCCTCAGAAGCTTGTTCTTGAGACAGTTAATAGGACATAATTGAGTTGAGTCACCAACAGCTGCAATTATTTATATATTAGTTGGTTTCCTCAGAAATTTACTCCTGTGAGAATAGTTAATGGCACAGACCTCAACAAAGCCTGGTAACTACTTATAATGCATGTGTCTATGTGTATTATTGAATACATAGGCTATACAAAAACAATAACAGGTGCCTGCTTAACTAAAACAAGAACAAGACAAAAATACTTTAAAGATTCTCTTTAATCAGCTTTTATATTCACTGAATGGAGAGTTCACAAGGTGATCCCAATACCAAAACAAAATCACAGTGATAGTATTCACCGATATCTCTGCTTTGTATCATATCTAAGGTCTTGGAAAAGATTATTTAAGGGAAGATAATTGACATTATCAGACCCTCTTTATCATCAACCCAGTAAGATACTGCTGAAGTCTACACATTGTGCTATGATGTCAGGTGTTGGAATAGCTTCTGGCCAGCAAGTAAAGCAGTCGATAATAGATCAGAAACATCCTGTGCAGCTTGAGCTTTTCACTCGGTTCCCCACAAAAAGAACAAACTTTGAAAGATAGGTGTAACTGTACCTTTGTGAAATTTGTTCAAAACCTACCTGACCAATCATTGTCATCATGTGGTATATGATGGCTCACAATCATCATGTCTTTCAGTTGGTGTTGGGTATATTATATTATAGGGTAGTGTTCTCTGACCTCTTTTGCCTTATGATGTCTATACCTATCCTCGATGTACCTTTTTGCAGACGATGCTAAACTGATTAAGGCTGTGTGTTCTATCAAAGGACTGTGCACTTGTGTAAAGTGATATTGATGTATTTAGTGGATGGAATAAGACATGAAGCATGTCCCTCAACATCTACAAACTTGTAGCGCTTTGTTTCACCCTTGGCCCGAGATCCTCATCATCAAAGGATCGCACACTGGCTGGTATATCCTTCGAGTCAGTCTAGAAATTTAAGTAATTACTCTTGACATTTCCTGGTCAAAACATGTAGATAGATTTTCTAGAGCATACTCCTCACTCTACTTTATAAAATGTTACATTCCCTCCTCCAGCTCTGTCAAAGAAGTTATATTGAACTCTAGTAAGAGTCATCTCACATACTGCTGTAGGTCTTAGAGACTTATATACATGTAGGCCACCCCAGGATCAGAACTCTGGAAATAGTTCTATGAAATACATTGTGCACAACTATACAAGTACCACTCTCATTACCTCTTATGATATGGTACATAATGCAAGACATCTGGTAAAGGTGAAATTTTCAAATGTGGAAACCAGGAAATGTCAAGAGTAATAACCTAAATTTCTACACGACTCGAAGGATATTCGATCCAGGAAAATTTGGAAGTGCTATATACTGTGACCTGTACTCGGATAAACAGGTATATATTACGTGTCTCCCTTTTCTCCTCCAACATATTACTTGCATCGTCATACAATGGTATTAATACTGGAAGACTCCATATGTTATAATGCAGTCCACAAATACTCTTTTTCTCCATTGAAGAATAAAGCTGATAGTAAGGATCAGCCAGTTGGTTCATCAACGACACAATTAAGCTAATATTCAGGTTCCTTTTGTAATATTGTTTAGTTGTAGAGGAAATTTTCAAATGTATACATTTTTGGAAACTATATACCTCCATCGGAAAACAAAGTTGTCATTTCTCTGTGATGTCAATCTGCTACCACAAGCTATGACTTTACCTTCTTCTAGTTGGCAGTGTTGGATTCCTTGGCCCTCAAAATTTGGATTTACCTACCGGAATCATGATTCCGGGCCATCATGAAGCTTAGATATTGCAAAATCCCTATTTTGAAGTTGCCATTAAAAAAAAATCCACCAAAGATGGCAGCCATCTTGAATTTGAAGTGTGGAGTATGGAAATATGCATTTTAAAATCTATTGGCTTCTAAGATTTTGATGTATTATATTTGCTAAACCTACATGTTCAGTACCAATGAACTGTGTGTTATATAATCAGGAACTATGTATCTCTGTATTACATTAATGTTAATAGTGGTGCTGTTCTACTTGCAGGTAATAGAGCACAATAAGCAGCTTAGTCAACTAGGGGGAGAGGCAGCTTCCGAGCAAACCACAAACTGGAAGCACTGCATACTCTGCCAGTCTGATTGGTCCTATGGTGGAGACTAGATGCACACCCAAATTAGCTGTGAGAAGGGCAAGATAGGCAAGCCTGCATGATGGGAATTTTGAAGACAACTTAGAGACAAACACAAGAAACATTATGCCACAGCATTGCAGCTCTACACTAGTGCAACTAATATTATATACACGCATGATAATGCTCTGAACATGTACTTTCAAAGGTCGCACACTGCCAAAAATGTGGAAGAAAAGTGTAAGCACTGAAATTGAGCCACAACCGCTTCACTATTCAAACAGTGCATTGAATAAAGACCAGCTTCTTCTGTCATGAGGACACAACTAGCAGTAGCACCAAGTTAGGACTTTTAAATGCTGGAAAACCACTTGGGACTTGTGAGTACAACCGCCTCCTCAGATCATGCTAATGCAATAAATGCTAGATACCACAAAGTATATTAGTCAGAGGATATATTCCATGTACTAGACAGAGAAGTAACTACCGTGGGCCCACATGACAAAGATAACCCCCAACAAATGCCATAATAGCTGGAATTAATCAACATTGCTCACATGCAGTTCAAAAACAAATCCTACTACCTCTCTATAGAATATATTGAGGCCATGTATGTCAGAATGCAGGTTTTCACTGGCATTCAGCAGACATGGCTGAAAGACAAGCTACAGGCTGAGCAAGTGTGATGCTGGTACCACAGAAGGACTGAAAGAAACACCTCATCTGATACATGTGACGAAAAGGTTCATTCTGCTATCACAAGTGATGCCAATGACATGGATAACTCGAAAGTTATTTTTGAATTAGCATTGAAGAAGGACAAGCCAGCAAAACTATGCCAGTGTTGAGCAACATCAATTCTGTCCATACTGAACTACACAAGATGATCTGCTAGATGATGCTAGGTCCTGTGAATAAGCTAGAAACTTAAACAATAACCAGCAGAACTGATGTTCTTCTCATCAGATATAATTGTGCGCCAAAGTGGAGCACACTATGAGCATAGGCTCAGACAAACATAAGAAAATTATCTCATAATGGTAAGGCTACAGATATACCTCGAGAAGATGAGAGGATACTTACTGTTTCAAAATGCTCACCAACAGATCATCTGCTGTTCACCTTGGCTAGATTTGTATGTACGACATACTCATCAAAGGGCATCCAAATTAAGAGCAACCCCCACAACAGCATTGCAAATAATGGTCTCTATAATAATACCTGGCTTGGATTCCATTTCCAAATTGGTCCATAATTTGAGCTATCTGTGTTCTTTGCTAGTCCCAAAGAAATAGGCATGATGGGCATCTCTTCTCTCATGATGTGAACAAGTAGTGGCTGAAAAGTGATAATCACTCCTAGCCAGCTATACATCAGTGCGAACTAACCTCGAGTTATTTTTAGTTCACATGCAACCCGCTCATAACTGTAATCACTCTCTAGAAGTTCTTTTGAAGTGGTACAACTCGTTCAACGAGGCTGACATGTCTTTATTCTATGCATGGAACCACTCCTTGCATCCATTAAACTTTACCATCTCATGGCCATCATCAATCTGTCTGTAGGAACAGTGGATATGAAGAGTTACTTCCTCCATATACAAGCTTTTTTCTTGACTGGCTTTGCAGGAAAAGGTACAAGTAGGTACTTGATTTCTAAATGATTCTTGCAAATTCTCTCTGGCTCGACAAATAGCGGGGATTCTGGTATTTCTCCACAGTGCTGTGACAATTGCAATGGCAAGCACACCACAGTCATCACCCTCCTCTTTGTGGTTGCACATGAGCATACTCGATAGCTATGGATTTCTGCTTTCAATGAAGAAAATAGGCTATTTTTTTTTTCACTGATGTTATCAAGGGTTAGGTGCATAGTATCATATACTCTGACAACAGCTGGTGCACGTCCAATAGTAGAGACTGTCATCCAGTGGCTATTCATAATATTTAACTCTCCGTGGATTTGATACGACTGTGTAAACATGTTCTTTGTTCGTGTACAAATATTTAGGTGGATACTGCTTACAGTTGGGCAATTACATATGCTCACCAATTTTATTTCATGGTCCAAATGTCAAAGAGCTTGATGAATACATCCAGTCCATGCTCCAATGGGCTGAAAGTGTTGATGCAAAGGCACATCAAGAAAACTCAAGATAAACAAAAAGATGCAAAGCATAAAGCCATCCCACATTCCAAGTTGGAGATATGGCTCCCGAAAGGACATAAGTCAAGAAGTGATTCCATAACAAGCATGCACCTTATATAGAGCAAACATCAATATCTTCTGCAAAAGAGAGGTTAGCTCAATTAGAAGTCAGGGTTGATGTGTGTACAATAGCTTGAATGGTATATATCTTGCTAGAATCATGTTCTAATGGTCCTGTGCATGCCTGGACTTACATGTATGCAAACAAAGTGAAGCCATGAACAGACGAGCTATTTAAAGGGATGTCACCAGCAGTTACCAAACTATGCCCATTACTTCTTCCACTTCTGAGATATCATTTTCTGCTTTGAAATGGATTTACCCTTACCTACAGTCTGAAAATGACAGAATTCCGCTTAAACAATTGCATATTCTCAAAGAGTATACAGATTACCTTAACAGTATCCAATCAATTTGTGCAGAGACACGATAGATCTATTCTGGAAACTATTAACTGAGTTTTTGTTGTGAATATTATTCAGCTGTTAATAAATTTTTTGGCAATATATATTATGATGTCGACATTGAGCCCCCTAAAAAATTTGTTGTCACAGCCACTGATTGAGGATAGGCATAGAAGATAGTGCTATCCAGGGTACATATAGATCTGTGGCATGTAGCTTGGGACCAGGCACTGTCCATAACTTGAAACAGCCACATCTGGGAACACCCCATTTTCCCCATTATTGATGATTGCATCCACATATATGAAGTGCCTGCATGCACACACATAGTATGGTACATACTGCACATGTGTGTCAACTGAACAACAAGAACACAATCATTCAGTTCTTTTAGAAATAATGGAGATTTGCCTCAGTGATTCCTGTCTCATCCGAGCTGCAATGATGTCGTGCCATTTAGGTAGCTATGAACAGAAACTAGCTACAATCTAAGCAAGAGTCACTCTCTGTCATGCTTCCATGGGCTCGAGGACCATGATACACGTGACATGATTGTGCAATGTGCGGGTGCCTGATAGACAGATGAGTACAGATTTAAGTGTATATGTTCATGTGATTTGCAAGAGGCATATCAGTAACCTAACTTTGATAGTTTGTACCTCTGGTCAAATGGTCTTGATCTTTGGCACTGATGACAAGTGGATATCTAAAATATGACTATAATTTTATGAGGCAACATTTTTATATGTTATATGTTATGAGAAAACCATGGTTTTGTGCACAGATTACCCACACTAATCTCCTGGAACCATACATTGATAAGGCAACCCATAGATTGTCCACACAAACCATGGATCCATACTTTAGACTTATCAATGTCTACTCAAAACATGTATGCTGCTTCTAAAGATGATTCACATTTCATACTTGGAACTTGCCTAGTGACAATTGGATAGAAATAATATAAGAGGGACATTAAATACAGGATTAGAATGCCACATTTTTATGAAAATTCTTTTAGGAATGTTAGGGGAAATCTTCACCCCATTTCATGATATGCACATATTTCTTGATCACTTCCTCCTTAATCTGTGTGCTTGGGAGAGCATGGAAATTTGCTGCGCTTATTTGAAGTAAAGCAGTACAAAAGATGTGACCCCATTGTTGTATTTGGATCAGATCGAGCTTAATGCAGGAGTATTGGCAATTGCATATAAGTCGGTGTCTATTGTGTTGGTCTGCTGATGAACATCTTTTTTCCCCAAAGCTGGGTGGCCTTTAGCCAGTTCAATATTTGGCAACAGGCAATGGAGGCTCACTTACTGGAACTCCATACCTTCAGGGTTGCACAGTGCTGTTCATGTGAGGAATGCTTCCATTAATCATGTGCTAACATTCCTCCTAAAGCCATTACAAACTTACATGATGAATGGATGCAAGGACAGAGGCATGTAAAATATTAGGAGTAATTGGCAAGTCAGTAAACTTGTCAACAAATTTATAATGTAGTTGGAAATAAAACATCTTGAGTTGTGAAATCCTGCTGTAAAAAATATTCATAATATACATTGCAAGTTATTTGGCAAGATAATTTAATCAAATTCATGGTCATTTGTTTGAATGTCACTGAGAATAATTACAGTGGTTACCAATCTATTCATACATACAACACTTTATGATATGAATGGGAGTAATTTGACAAGTGCGATCACTTGCCATAATTGTAACCCTATCAAGTAAAATATATGTTGCTATAAGAATAATTCAGACATAGTATTAGAGGGAGAAAAACAACGAGAGAAATTTAAAATATGTAGCTAGTAGATGAAACAGAAACAAGTGAATGATGGCCCTAGATCAGCGTACTTTGGACATAGTCCCACAAGGCTTGGACAATGGCAACAAAGTGAAATAATAATAAGGATATTATAATCAACTTCTCAATAATCAACTTCAAATTGTATTCTTCTTCTTCATTCTTCTTCTTCTCATTCTTCTTCTTCTTAATCATTCTTCTTCTTCTTCTTTCTCTTCCTCCTCCTCCTCCTCCTCCTCCCTCTTCCTTTCCTCTTCCTCTTCCTCTTCTTCTTCTTCTTGTCAATGATTCTTAGTTGACATAATAAAATTACAATTACCTTCTCCAATAGTCAACTTGAAATTGTACTCGCCCGACGTTTCAACTATATAGATGCTCTATCCTTCATCAGGATGGTTATTGTAAAATTATTATTTGGGTTATTATTTTTTGTGTTGTTGATATTATTGTTGTTGTTGTTGTTATTATTGTTATTATTGTTGCTATTGTGTTTTATTATTGTTGTTATTGTTGTTGCTATTATCGTAGTTATTTTTGTAGTTATTTTTGTTGTTGGTTTTGTTCATTTTGTTGTTAGTTTTGTTGTTTTTGTTGCTATTATTGTTGCTGTTGTTATAATAATAATGTTATGTTGTTGTTGTTGTTATAATAATAATGTTATGTTGTTGTTGTTGTTATCATATTATTATTATTATTATTATTATTATTATTATTATTATTATTATTATTATTATTATTATTATTATTATTATTATTATTATTATTATTATTATTATTATTATTATTATTATTATTATTATTATTATTATTATTATTATTATTATTATTATTATTATTATTATTATTATTATTATTATTATTATTATTATTATTATTATTATTATTATTATTATTATTATTATTATTATTATTATTATTATTATTATTATTTTATTATTATTATTATTATTATTATTATTGTTATTATTATTATTATTATTATTATTATTATTATTATTATTATTATTATTATTATTATTATTATTATTATTATTATTATTATTATTATTATTATTATTATTATTATTATTATTATTATTATTATTATTATTATTATTATTATTATTATTTTATTTTATTTTAATAAAACAATATATAATATATATATTATACATATATAATATAGTTATTATTATTATTATTATTATTATTATTATTATTATTATTATTATTATTATTATTATTATTATTATTATTATTATTATTATTATTATTATTATTATTATTATTATTATTATTATTATTATTATTATTATTATTATTATTATTATTATTATTATTATTATTATTATTATTATTATTATTATTATTAATTATTATTATTATTATTATTATTATTATTATTATTATTATTATTATTATTATTATTATTATTATTATTATTATTATTATTATTATTATTATTATTATTATTATTATTATTATTATTATTATTATTATTATTATTATTATTATTATTATTATTATTATTATTATTATTATTATTATTATTATTATTATTATTATTATTATTATTATTATTATTATTATTATTATTATTATTATTATTATTATTATTATTATTATTATTATTATTATTATTATTATTATTATTATTATTATTATTATTATTATTATTATTATTATTATTATTATTATTATTATTATTATTATTATTATTATTATTATTATTATTATTATTATTATTATTATTATTATTATTATTATTATTATTATTATTATTATTATTATTATTATTATTATTATTATTATTATTATTATTATTATTATTATTATTATTATTATTATTATTATTGATGGAACCATTTGTTGACACAGATAAACACTGGAGAAATTTGATAGGCACTAGAGTAGCTTCATCAAATGGCAGAATCATCCCTATATATCTGGGGAGAAATTTGGCGTGGAGGCCAGGTCAGGTTAACTCGCACTCCTCGTGGGGAATCTCAATGCCTGACACCGGATTACACTTCCCCCCTTCCCCCCCCCCCCCCCCCCCCTTCCGACTGCAGGGCCTATAATCTATAGTGTTATTGCAAGCAGTTCAAAAAGCTTCTGCGGCTTAGTAGTGCTGTAGCGAGGTAGAGTATCTGTTCGGTAAAGCACCCCTAACATCGTCATAACAGTTTCTTCCAGGTGTAGACAGCTATAAACTAGTTTCGCGTAAGGAGGAAGGAGAAATGTTGTCAACCCTGCGATATGAGAATTTTAGAGAGGGAAGAACAGATTCTGCCCTGGTTGTAAGTTTGGGCGATTTCAAGGAGCTGAGAAATCAAATCCAATCTGGAAAAGTGATTGTGAGAAACTGGGTAGATGGCTTAACTTCACAGACTCTTCTCCATGTTGCAGCTGCAGCCAATCAGGTGGAAATGATTCGGTTCTTGACTTCCAGGACCCATCCTGTATCCATCAACATGCAGGACAAAGAGGGCAACACAGCTCTTCATGTGGCTGTGATCAGTGGACACAGAGAGGCAATGAACGCCCTCCTAGACCAAAATATCGATGATACGATTCTGAATAATAACCAGGACCCAGCGCTGCATGTAGCTCTCATGCAATGCTCGGAAGAATTACGTCTCATCAAGGATTTCATCAATCACCCCAATGTGCACCTCTTGGTGAAAGGTCGTCAAGACCGGACGAGCCTTCATGTGCTGGCCAAGTGCGATAACATTGATGCACTCAAGTTGATCCATGCAAAAGCTATTTCCCAGAAAAAAGATTCTTGTATTCCTTACAATATGCTAGTTAAGGACCGGAATGGTGCTACTATCATGCATGTTGCAGCAAGAATGGGAGCATGCCAAATCATGGAGTTCATTTTTTCTGGTTGCAGTGATTGTGATCTGCAACCTGAAGATTTTATGAGTATGACTTTCAATGACAAGAGTTCTCCTCTGCATTATGCTGTAGAATACAACCAAATTCACTCTGTTCGAATGTTGCTAGAGCATGGAGGCAGTTGCACTAGACATGATGGCAGTTACACTCCACCCATCCACATGGCTTGTTCTAAAGACAACCTAGACATTCTTAAGTTAATGGTGGACATCAGTGGGGTGGACATCCTTCAGTCACGTAATAAGGAAGGTGGAACTGTGCTACACAGTAGCACTTCTTCCATTTGCAGCCATGAGCTGATTATGTACATCGTGGAAAATGGAGTTGGAGTGGATGAAGTGGACAACAATGGACTCACTCCACTTGCCAATGCTATTCTGCTTGGCAATGTGACTGCCGCAATAAGCCTTCTCAGTCAACTCGCTGACCCTCTAATTAAAAATGAGCAAGGGTTCAATGCACTTCATCTTGCAGTTCTAGGGAAGAGGACAGAAGTATTCAAGAGTATAGTTGTCTTGGATAAAGCAAAAATTATGGCAGTAGATCGCTGTGATCAGGGGATGTGTCCTATTCATTTTGCTTTGAAGTTGGGCTTGAGTGAAATGTTGGGTCCTTTGTTGGCAGTGACACAAGACCGCATTAGAGATGGGGATGGTAACAATTACATCCATTTGTCAGCCATGTCAGGAAATGACAAAACCTTGTTGCACATGCTTAACATGCCATATGCGAATGCCATGGTCAACGAAGCCAATCATGCAGGGCTTACCCCATTACACTTTGCTGCAGTGGGGTCAAGCCTAACTTCTGTTCAAAAGCTTATTGATCGTGGATCCTTCATCCACAGGAGTCACACTGGTCTCACACAGTTTATGAACGCATGTTCTAAAGGAAACCTAGAATTGGCGAAACTTCTTTACTCCACGAACAAGTTCCAGAAGAATTGGGTAGATCACTGTGGTAACACTTCTCTCCATTTAGCTGTGGATGGAAAGAACCCCCATATGATCACTTTCTGCTTAGATGAGGGAGTTGACATCATGCTCAATGTTGATGGCATTAGCTTCTTTGACAAAATTCTTTCTCTTGGAGACCAGAAGCTAGCAGAAGCTGCTCTCCAGCACAGACGTTGGGAAGAATGCATAGATATAGTGTCTCCCATTAAGTGTCATCCTCTCCTACGGATCTTAGACAGTATTCCAGAGGCTTATGGGATCATACTAGACCAGAGCTTCTCAAAATGTAGTCTCGATCCTTCACACTACAAATACTGGGAGGAGTTCAACTTCAAAGGAGTGACAACAACCCTCCACGGTTATTCAAAGAAAAAATTGGAGTATACCAAATATGAGGAAGTGGCTTTGGTTAACAAACTGCATGCTGGCAGTGGAATTGCTGAGGAGGACATACTAAGAATTCAGGAAGAAATAACCATGACAAAAGAAGTCAGCTCAAGGTGGAAACTCTTCAAGAAAAGAAAAGAGTCGTGTCCACTAGCTATAGTCCACAAATTGATAAAAGATAAGCAGGAATCATACCTGCTGCATCCTGTTGTGGTGGCTTTCATAAGTTCTAAGTGGAATGGATTTGCTCGGTGCTATCACTTCAGTAAGTTTTTTTTCCAATTCTTTCTGGCTCTTTTCTTGAGTATCTTTGTGAGCATTATTACTTTGCCACAACAGTCTTCGTCTAACTCGGGAAATACTTCTAATCTACATGATAATGGCACTTACTTCAAGCCTTCATTCTGTAATGGAGTGCAAGCTATGCTTTACCTCACTCTGCTCTTAAGTGTGATAAATATATCTATTTTCTTCCTTGAAATCTACATTCATCGCTGTCATTTGTTCAGGCACTTCAATGAAGTTCTGGTCTTTATGAACTTTATAGCACCATTTTCAACCACTATCTTTCTCTCTTCTATCTTGACCAATGGGTTGGACTCAGCACTATGGAATGCTGCAGCTATCGCAATCCATTTCGCATGGCTCTCAGTGGGGTTTAGTATGCAGCTGATCAGCTTCTGGAATGTTGGTGTCTACATTACTATCTTGATTAGCACCACACGACTGGTTTTCAAAATGATTACAATCTTGTTTGTCTTCCTTTTGGCATTTGCCATTCCGCTTCACATCCTTGTTGGAATGGAGGATAGTCTACAGTTCAAGTCCATAGGCATCAGTTTGTTTTCAATGCTTCAATCTCTTATTGCAGTCACAGACTACTTGGGTTTCATCAAACTCGAGCAGACAGGCCAGCTTCGCTTCTCAATCATTACCTTCATGTTCCTAGTGGAGATCACAATACTGTTGCCAATTGTGGTTATCAACGTTCTTATTGGTCTAGCCGTTGGCGACATTGCTCAGATCCAGAAAGATGCTGTAATCTCACGTCGAGCAATTGAAGTGCGTGCTTTGGCCCATTTGGATAATTTCATTCTTCCACACTGTATGTTCAAGCACGTGGCAGCCTCAAGCCACAAACACTTCCCTAACCAGAATAAGAGCATATGGCAAAGGATCGCTAACATTTTCTACAAATTTGAAGTTGACACTTTGGAGGCACAAAGACCAGTGAAAGCAATTGTGAGAGAAGTTCTAGATGAGGAGAGAAAACTCCATGAGAAGCGATTAGAGAAACTAGGAGACAGGATGGAGGAACTAGTGGCTGACCAGATAGCACAACTTGAAATGTTGGGGCGCTTGGAAGCAATGGTGATCAAGATAACTCAGTGACTGGAACCTTAAAAAAATTTTTTTTTAATGGAGAGTGTGTATGTGCATTTCCCCCCTTTCCTCCTACTATTTGCAACATTTAAAAAATAGCATATCAATCATTACAAGCTTGTTTGCATGACCCCAAAAAAATCAGCATCAGTTTATCCTTTCCCTTCCTGTCTGCTGTCATTTCCTGTCATGTTAATTGTATTCAAACTTTGGTTGGTATGACAATGCAGCTGCCTTGTGATTTTGTCATTTGTCTATGTAATTTTCTGTCTTGTTACACTTGCTTTTGTCTCTGTTAAAACCATTATGAATTAACTCTTTGTTTGCTCTAAAATGCTCACCAGTACTAGGGAGCATCAGTCAGGGTTGGATAGTATATCATGTAAGAACAAGGTATGCACCTGGGACAATTAATCCACTGTTTTATTGTTTCCTCAACATTGAATAGCTCTCTATAGACAACCATGTTGTACTTGCTTTGCTCCGAGGCTGATACTCTCAGAACAGTGTTCGATTTGGTTCGTTAGACACGAGGGAACCACCTCAGAATGTTACTACATGCCGACTCATGTGACTAAATGTGTTGAGAACAAATCAATATCCCCAAATGGGATATCTGTGCTGATGATATTGTTGAGATGTGCAACATTTTGATTCCTGTCATTTTGTGTGTAATTTTGTAAAAAAATGAAACGAGGTCTGCCCACTCATTTCTTCATTTCTGTAGTGGGTCAGTATATGTGCTGTATATTCAACCTAATGAGAGGAAGTGGTGGGTAGTTAGGTTTACAGGAAACAATTCATAATGGCCTAATGTGTAACTTTAATGTGCACTTTTAGTAAGACTTTATGATTATTTATTGCAAAAGGGCAGAGACTAACATGTCGTCCTGATGCTATTGATCAAGATAACTCAGTGACTGGAACCTTAAAAAAAATATTTTTTTAAAATAGAGAGTGTGTATGTGCATTTCCCCCCTTTCCCCCTACTATTTGCAACATTAAAAAAATTGTATATCAATCATTACAAGCTTGTTTGCATGACCAAAAAAAAACAGCATCAGTTTATCCTTTCCCTTCCTGTCTGCTGTCATTTCCTGTCATGTTAATTGTATTCAAACTTTGGTTGGTATGACAATGCAGCTGCCTTGTGATTTTGTCATTGTCTATGTAATTTTCTGTCTTGTTAGACTTGCTTTTATCTCTGTTAAAACCATTATGAATTAACGGTATGACAATGCAGCTGCCTAATGATTTTGTCAGACTCCTATGAGTCATCTCTCACAAGGTTCCTGACTCCTGTGAGTCAGCTCCATCTCTCACAAGGTTCCTGACTCCTGTGAGTCATCTCTCACAAGGTTCCTGTCTCCTGTGAGTCATCTCTCGCAAGGTTCCTGACTCCTGTGAGTCAGCTCCATCTCTCACAAGGTTCCTGACTCCTGTAAGTCATCTCTCACAAGGTTCCTGTCTCCTGTGAGTCATCTCTCACAAGGTTCCTGACTCCTGTGAGTCAGCTCCTTGTCTTGTTACACTTGCTTTTGTCTCTACTAAAACCATTATGAATTAACTGTTTGTTTGCCTTAAAATGCTCACCAGTACTAGGGAGCATCAGTCAGGGTTGGATAGTATATCATGTAAGAACAAGGTATGCACCTGGGACAATTAATCCACGGTTTTATTGTTTCCTCAACATTGAATAGCTGTCTATAGACAACCATGTTGTACTTGGTTTGCTCCGAGGCTGATACTCTCAGAACAGTGTTCGATTTGGTTTGTTAGACACGAGGGAACCACCTCAGAATGTTACTACATGCTGACTCATGTGACTAAATGTGTTGAGAACAAATCAATATCCCCAAATGGGATATCTGTGCTGATGATATTGTTGAGATGTGCAACATTTTGATTCCTGTCATTTTGTGTGTAATTTTGTAAAAAAATGAAACAAGGTCTGCCCACTCATTTCTTCATTTCTTGTTAGCATTCAAAAAAACTGGAATTATGGACTTTATTAATGATTAATGTACTGTTCTTATTTTCACAAGGATTTCACCTTGTTTTTCATGCTATAAAACGTTAACATTAATGGTCGCTAAAATGTGCATGATATCAAAAACGCTAAATAAAACGGTCGCCAACTTTTCTGGGTTTACAGTATTATGAATTGTTTCCTGTAAACCTAACTACCCACTTCCTCTCATCAGCACATGTGCCGACCATTTGGGGATAACACATTTAGTCACATGAGTCAGCAAATGCTCCCTAGTACTGGTGAGCATTTTAGAGCAAACAAACAGTTAATTCATAATGGTTTTAATAGAGACAAAAGCAAGTGTGGCCTAATGTGTAACTTTAATGTGCACTTTTAGTAAGAATTTATGATATTTATTGCAAAAGGGCAGAGACTAACATGTCTTCCTGATGTTATTGACAGCTTAGGTGTGGACTCCAGAGCGAAACAATCCTGGTTTTGAAGGCAGACATCACCTTAGATGGGAAAATATCCAATGGCATGGAAGTTGCCTCTAAGAAGTTAATGGAGCTCCAAGGCAGCAGTCGCTTCAGCATTGTGTTGGCATGAGGAACAGCATCTGTAAGAGACTGCTTTGTGATTGATGTGGACTTTGAAATCATAGTGGATGTAATGAAAATTCAAATACACAAATGTGGCAAGATTGGTATATTGCACATGCAAACCCTTCAGGGAAGTCTCACAAGCATTTCCCTAGGAATAAATGGATAGTGGCTACTCAGCACCACCCCCAAGACAGCCAGAGGAAGTCATCCAGGGACAGATCTTACCAACCTTATATGGTAGAGTTGCAAGTCAATGTAGAATTTCTCATCATAGACTGAGGCGGTTCTCTCTGGCTCCTGAGTGTATGTTTGCCTCGCATCTTACCTTTGTGGAGCTGCAGTAGACAATATAGTCCTCAGAATGAAACTCTAAAAGGTGCTATTTCAGTGGATATCAAAATGGCCAGAAACGTTACAGGAATTTGAAGCTGTTCAAGGATTAGGCCTCAGCTTAATGAGAAGAGATTGGTTAAAGGTCATGAAACTCTACTTGAGTAGTATTGAGAGGATGTTTACTACTTCAGGAATTTATAAAGTCGAGTGGAAGTTCTTCAAGAAAAGTACCAGAACATTTTTGCAGCCTTACGAACAATTACTCCTTACAAGGCCAATGTAAAAGGATGCTCCATGAAGTTCTTCAAGCTCACTTTGTCCTTTTTGTTTTACGAGAATGTGTCCGGAGTGAGGAAAAAACGTTTAGAAAAGGATGAAGTATTGGAGAAGCCACATTATAGTGAATGAGCTATTCCTAGCTATAGCTGTAACAAAGCGAGATGGTGACATCCATCTTTGCAGGGATTATAAGTTCACAGTCTGTCAATGTGGACTAATATCCTCTATCAAAGCCAGATAACATGTTCGCCACTTTTCAGGTAACATTTGACCTGTGCATATAATCAGCTGTTTTTTAAATGAGAATTCCTGTAAATATATAAAACATTAAACTGCGTATTATAAATGTTCATAGATGAAGGGTCTGCTAAATGTTTGTTGTCTACATTGGTAAATGTTTGTTTAATTAAACATTTTGTCTTGTTTCTATTATTCTAGCAGACACCTACTCAATATACACCAGAACTAACCAATCATAATATACATGCAAGTCGACGTGCATGCCTATATAGCTTATCGGGTTTATTAAATCGACGATACTTTACCTATTCCAGATTATTATTTTTGAAAAACAATTGTGTAATCGATGTAGACCACAAGTTAGATAAACCTACCACTTAAAATCATGCACACAAATCTATTTAAAAAAGAAGGATTGTTAATACGATTTTTAATGAGGAAATGATTGTCTAACTTGTGGTTTGCATGGATACATAAACTAAATTAAAATGACTTTCTCAATATCAACTTGAAATTTACTCTCTCGATGTTTTGACTAGATGTTCTAGCCAACTAAGTTTTTGCCTCATCCGGTTCACATGCTGGCCGTGTGTGTCAGGGTGTGGTTTGTATCATGTGGTAGATAGCTAGCCACCAAAGCTCATGTTAGTCTTGGCATCTCTGATGAAGACTAGGGCTTGTCAACTGAGTTTGTTGAGATATTTACTCTTGTTTCTTATTAGTTCTTTGTTTGTTGGTTTTCTTGCTAAGAGAGCCCAGTAGTCCCTTATAAGATTTGACTGTCTGAATTCTTGCTTGTGGGAGGCGATACGGGGGTGAGCTGACGGAGAAAGATACTCACCCATGACAATGTTAATGGTGGCCATGGCTGTTAGGTGGTTGATTGGAAAAGACCATTGCCTGGTCATTTAGGAAGACGAGTAGCTTCTCCTTCTCACTCTGTAACAGTTCTGTGTTTATCTTGAGAGGCATAGAGGTGGGAGTGTCCTCGGGTGTTTGTATGAGTAGCTATGTGGCGATGCTGTGGAGGCTGTTTGCCGATGGGGACTCCTACCTGACAAGCATGCTCTTTATGGCTTCCTCGAACCTGACATTCTGACTCTGTAGGTGGTGGGAGAGAGCACTTCCATGATGGGGAAGGGACCCTGTCACTTTGCCAGGAGTTTATTGGTAGAGGATAGGAGAACGACAAGAACAAGGTTGTCTATCATGAAAGTCCTCTCCTGGGTCTTTTGGTTGGACCAATTCTTCACGTCAGCTTTGCATAACTTTTCGTTGGTGGATGCAATGTCCTTGGCTGCCTCCAGCCATGCATAGCATGTGGGATACCATGCTCTCTTGGCATCCAGTCACTGAGTGTGCTCCTGCCAGGCTTCTTTCAGCACATCAAGAGGTCTGCGAAGTTGCCTGCCAAATATCAGCTCAAACGGGCTGTACCCATCGAGCTGTGGGGAGATTCTCGGAAGGCAAAAAGTAAATGCTCGCCAAATAGAGATATACTTACACAGTCCTGTTTTCAACGTGGCATTATATCTTTCATCATGCCATCTGTTTCAGGGTGATACGCCAAGATTGTGATGGACCTGCCAAACAGGTTGTAGAAGCGGTCGATCAGCTGGCTGTTGAAATTTGCTCCTGGTCAGTATAATGATCTCTTTAGGTAGGCCGATACGTGAGAAGTTACTGCACAGGTGGTCATTCAGAAGGGGATGTCATCCGGGTACTTGATCCATAATCTACGATGGTGATGATATACTTGTGACCCTTACTGGTCGCAGGCAGAGGTCCCACCATATCTAGAAGGGGGTTGAGATGATGGGTAGAGGGACTGGTGGAACTTTCCTTGTCCTTGGGCCATCCTCTGGCAGGTCCGACATCTGCAACAGAGTCGTGTCTTACCCTGGCCAGTGGGACGATGCTCCTCTGTATAGGCTCCGTCTGACGTGGGGGTGTCCAGCTTCTCAGCATTCTTGGAGGAAGAATGGGGTACTGTGGTCCTTACACTTCCTGCTAAGATTGTTGAGATAGAGGGTCAGATGACTGTGCTTGCACTTCAACTGTGTCGAGCCTCCATCCCGGGTGGCTGTCTGTCTCCATATTGCATCATATCTACGTCTGTCCAGCCGCTTCTGGTTGCAGGACAGGCGGTTCCTGGTGGAGACCTGCAGGAAGATTTCATCGTCAAAAATCTGGTAAGTCCAATAGGGGTTGGGGTTAAGGATGGTCCTCCACTGCCTAGGTGGGGGAGGGGGCTGATCTCATCTGATGAGTGGTAGTGATGGAGTTGACTATGTTTCTGTGGCCAGTGGTGGTGGGTTTCTGGGAGTGTGTAGGGAGGTGCACCTGTCAGAGACAGTGGAGGATGATGTCTTCTCCTTATAGTTGACTCTATTTCTACATCTTCTAATGGGTCAGGATGAAGGGTTACTTATAGTTGACTCTATTTCTGCATCTTCTAATGGGTCAGGATGAAGGGTTAGGGTTAGAGTTCTGTACATGAAAATATGAGATAAGAAAAACACAGAAAGATTAGGAATGATTGAGCATGATAATGACAAAGATCTGGTTATTGCCTTGCATGAAATTGCGACAAGTAATATTAGAAATTCAAAATTATTTTCTTCAATAGCACGGATATTTTGAATATGGAGCAAGTCGTTATTTGCTCACGTCGGATGAAAAGTTTGAACCACATGAAGATTTTGTTGGCCTTCATGTAGTTGACTCTATTAAATCAGATGTGCTTGTTGTGTTTTCAAGGATACAATGTTATGGATGAACCTGAGCATCAGTGATTGCAGAGGTCAGTGTTATGATGGGACAGCCAATATGTGTGGATCAAAAAATGGTGCAGCATCTCAGATAAGATGTCTTGAATCACTTGCTTTATTGTTATGGCCATGCCCTCAACTTGGCCATTGGAGACACGATCAAGGGATATAAAATTCTTCATGACACTCTTGACACCTCATAAGAAATTTCTAAACTACTACAGCATTCCCGAGGCAAGATGCTCTTTTTGAGAAAATATAGGCAGAAATAGCACCTGACTCACCAGGATTTAGAACCCTTTGTCCCACACGATGGACTGCAAGAGGTAGTTCTCTGGAGAGTGTTCGGCTAAATTATAATGTTTTTCACAAGTTCTGGGATGAGGCAGGGAAATAGTTAAGGACTCTGAAACTAGGGCTTGAATCATTGGGGTAGAGTCTACTATGAAAACGTTTGATTATTTGTTTGGAATGGTTCTTGGAGAACGTCTACTGAAGCACACTGATAACCTTAGTAAAACTCTGCAGAGCCCTTCTCTGCTTCAGATGGTCAACAGATTGTTCAGCTGACCATCGAAACATTACAACAAATTCGAACAGTTGAGGCTTTTGATTTGTTTTAGAAAAATTCATTATTACTACAAGAGGAACTTGAAGTAAATGAACCCTGTTTACCACAAAAATGAAAGGCTCCTGCTAGGTACGAGGAAGGGTCAGATGGCTTGGGTTATCATCCCACTACCCACAAGGAGTTTTATCGTCATCAGTATTATGAATGTTTCGATATGTGTGTGAGCTGCACTAAAGAAAGGTTTAATCGACCAGGTTATACCGTTTTAAAGAATGTCGAAAATCTATTGCTAAAGGCAGCAAATAATGATAACTATACTCCAGAACTGGAATTTATTTCAGCCTTTTATCATGATGATTTTGATGGTCCTCACTTAAGCTTAAGCTTGAACTGCTAGCTAGCTACATCTTTCAGTAATCAAGAGAAGCCTACCCTCAAGAATGTGAGGGATCAATTCAAATCATTGTCATCGGCTCAAAGAGGTTGCATGTCAGAAGTTTGTACCTTGCTGAAATTGTTAGTTCCTGCAACTAATGCTGTGAGTGAGTGGAGTGCTTCCGGAGTGAGAAGAGTTAAAATGTACCTTCGCTCCACAATAACCCAGATGCGACTCAACAAATTGTTGGTCCTTCATGTACTATCTTATAACCTTGTTTAAATGAATTTATATCCATGAACAATCATCATAGATCCTCTGTATTTTGGAAAGTTTTAAGTTTTAATAATTTTTTCTGCATTACAATTATTTTCAACACAATGTCAATTGGATGTGATCATTAAAATGGGTGCAGTCATTAAGGTGGGTGTGGTCACGCTTAGGTCACTATGGCCGCACAGGTTTATTTACTACTGCTACAGTTTTATACAGTAGCTAACCTCTGACTCAAGATTATATGTGGTCTAATGTGACTTCTTAGGATAACAGAAGTTTATAGTTTCTCAGGTTGCATAACTGTACAGGCCGTTAATCTTAAATTAGTTGGTATGAGTGGTGGAGCATGGAAGAACTTGAGATGAAAAACTTACAACGTGGTGGATGGGAGAGTCCTTTTTGCACTGAACAAAGGAGTCTCAATAAGTACAATGTCCTTCACTTATGCAGCCTCTATATTGACCATCTATGGCAGCATATTATCTTCAGTACCTATATTGTCTCCTGGAGTGGATATGTTACCCGTAGACCAAATATTTCATGATAGCTCATCTCATGGATAGTTATCACAGGCAGGTAAAAACTGAGTGAGAAAAAACGAACCCACTGGAATGATGATTCTTCCCTTTGAATAATCCATAACCTAACTAAAATTATTTGATGAAACCTAGATCCCATGAACTCCTGTCACACAAAGCACCCCGCACTCATCCTTAGGTTAGATTTTGTGCATATGCTCTGCATTACTCTTATATACAATTTAAAAGGAGTCACTGATGTGTGAAATCTCTACAGGAAAATGTTCAGAATTAATGCTAGCATCAAAAAATTCCTTTTTTGATTGATAATGGCCTTACAATGGAAGGGGGTAAATAACCTCTTGTAACATTCTCAATTTTCCTCCCAATCCCTGACAATAATAATAGACAAGTTATATTTTTACAGCCTTCATAACAAGGAAGAAGTACAAGCATGTGATCACAGTGAAATATGTACCATGAAATCATCTTAACCAAATACATGAGAAACTAACACACATCAGCATTATTTTAACTACACAATACATGAGAAACTAACAGACATCAGCAATATTTTAACCCAAATACATGAGAAACTAACAGACATCAGCAATATTTTAACTATAAGAGTGTTCCACAATGTTCCAGTATGTTCTTAGTCTGTTGGTTGACTAACTCCCATGCTAGAGAAACTCAAGTGCTCTGTCTATTTTTATTGTGTAGTGGTCTTAGCTCGAGTTACAGATAAATAACTGAAGCGTATAATGGAAATGTTCAGTCCCATTATTTTGGCTCACTTTGCCTCTTCTCTCACATTTTCTAGCTTTCGACCACCAAATTTGAAGTTGCCATATTCACTGCACCCATGATAATGCATTTTCTATCAACTACACTCTTACTGGGCCTCTTCTCTTGCACATGGCCTAGGACTAGAGCATCAGCTATAGCCCTAGGCCTTGTGCAAGACATAAAGCCCAATAAGAGCTGCAGATAACAAGTTCGTCTTGTACGCTTATTTTCAGCTGACACAATACTTTTAAGGTTTCTCTTTCAATCAGCTCTTTTTTTTTTTTTGCCCATGTTTCAACCGAAATACTTTGGTCTTCATCAGGAAAACACACACACTAAAAACAACGCAATGCATCCGGTATTGCTGGCAACACATTTCACACACAAAAAATGCACGTGATTTATGGTCTGTCTAACAGTGTATACCTGGTATGCAGAGCACATCAGACAGTTGCATGCATAATCTAGGTCAGATTGCCGGGTCTCCTCAAGACTATGCATGTGAAACCACATCCATCTTTACCTGTCTGATTCTGATGTGTTGCTGTGCGTACCCACTGTTATTCAGACCAATTGGATCAGGAGTAACATGCATTTGTTGTGTGAAATGCACTGCCAGCAAGTGGATGCAGGTATTGTTTTCATTTTATTATTCCTGAAGGCTGATGTGATTTGGTTGAAATGGTAAAAACAAAAAAAAAGCTGATTGAAAAGAGAAACTAAAAGAAAGTTTGTCATTTGTTCTAGTTATTGTTTCTCTTGTCATTGTTGATATTGTTATTGTTTCTCTTGTCGTTGTTGATATTGTTATTCTTTCTCTTGTCATTGTTGATATGTTATTGTCTCTCTTGTCATTGTTGCTACTATTATTGTTTCTCTTGTCGTTGTTGATATTGTTCGATTCTCTTGTAGTTAATATTATCGTTACTATTGTTGTTGAAATCATTTATCTTGTTGTTGATATAGTTATCGCTACTATTGTTGTTGAAATCATTACTATTGTTGTTGATTTGATATTCTAATTTTGTTGATGTTAATCTTTGGAGTGTTCTATTTATTATGATGGACAGTACCAAAGCAACAAATGTCAGGGGAAGTGAATTCTTCCCACTAGATGAAATCCTGGTTGTCTATATAAATCCATCTTCTCTGATAAACCTTAATGCTTTTTTGGAATTCTCCAGGGAAGAAGCTGCGATAGAGTTGCCTTATGGCAGTACATGACAAGCTAAGACCTTATATATACAACATTAAACAGATGAATGCAGCCATCATTGAGAGTAGAAAGAAATATTTATTACTATCAACTACAACAAAAGAACACAATTCATGTGCAGACATGGACGATGAGATTTAGGACAATAGGCTATCAGCCAGACTGGGCAACTAAGGTTGTGGGCCATGAGTGCAGGAAATTCATGCCTTGAAACAAGTATGCTGTAGTGTATAGTGCTATTAAAAAGTAAGATGACCTCTTGTTTATATAATACTGCAATTTCAAGCAAGCAAAATTTATGTACACCAAATATATTAATGGTATATTGCTTGTACGTAATATATTGATCAGGATTGAACAGGTAAACAGTTGAACAGGTAAAGGATTACCAGAGCCGATGCAGTATAAATGAATTACATTCTTGTATAAACTCCCAATGAACTCTCAGTTGACATAATGAAATTATAACGACCTTCTTATGAAATGTACTCTCTCAACGCTGACTAGATGCTCTATATAGCCTTCATCAGGAATCATGTGATACAACCCACATCCTGGCACACCTATTGAGCACAAGAACGAGATGTGACAAAAATATATAATAATGGTTAATAATAATAATCGAAACTAAACAAACACCAAATAAATGTGCATATAGAATTAAAAATTAATAATAAAATATTTTTTAATAAAAAAGATGCTTGACAGTATATAACAAAGAATGATAATTACTGAATATAGAAAAATTATGGTGGTTATAAATTCAAGTTCAGGCTCTTCAGAGTGCAGCCAGGCAAGTCCATTCTACAATCTTGATTGACCATTCATCTTTGGTGCTAGGCTGATGTGGCAATGCCTCCTTCACTAGCACTTCCTTCTGTCTTCTGGCCTGGTCTAAGATGGTGGCTTCCTCCCACAAAATAAGATGTCCATTGTCCCACGCATGTTCAGTAATTGCAGATTTCTCTTTAGCACATTTTTACAGGCATGTTCTTTCACTCTGGTCTCCAGTCTTCTGTTGGTCTCCTCTATGTAATTCTTAACAGCAGCAAGGGATGTTATTGGTAAACAACGCATGAGTGCATACTAGCTGGTAATTCATCCTTCACTCTGCTCAGTTGTGTCCTCAGAGTTCTTTCCGATCTGAAAATGACTCTGATTTTTGAACTTCCTGCAGGCTCTCCTGATATCTTCACTCATCCATGCTACATAAAGAATTACTGCCATAGGATTCTTATTTTCAGCTCGATTGCCTGTATCGGTGTACTTCTTTTCCTTTCTGCATTAGAGTATTTACAGAGGAAAGGTTGATGAAAACTTGCGGATAACAATTCTCTATAAAGACTCTACTCAAATTGTGCCCTCTTAAAAAACCTTGAAACTTGGCACATGACCATGAAAAGTGTATATCAGAACAAGCTTTCCAATGCAAGTCCACAACTAACCTGTTTCTCGATAGCAGAAACAAGGTGCGGGTAAGTGTTATCATAAAGAAAGGTCAGGTAAGATCATGATACAATAAAGATATGTAGCTCGCATGCTACGTAGCAAATATTGTTTAAGAACATAAGAACTGAACGGTCAGTTGATTCACTGGTGAGAAGCATCTTCTTCAAACAAATGGTAAAGTGAAGGCAAGCAGCCATATAGCAGTGTGTGTGTGTGTGTGTGTGTGTGTTGTGTGTGTGTATGTGTGTGTGTGTGTGCACGCACATGTCTACTCAAGCATAAACAAGGCATATTGCTATTGCAGCTGTTATTGATTCAATTACAGTTGATACCATCATTATTGGTTAACCTTGGACTACCTTGATAGCCAGCACCACAGCTGCAAGTGCAAAGGGTAAGGAAAATGAGTTGAAAACACAAGCAATACTGCCAATCGAAGAGATAATTGTGCAGCCACAGCTCATGGTGAAGAGTTTGCTGGAAGGCATTGGCATTCACAGGTTGTTCTGCTGGTACACCATAGATGATGTTCCATAGAGAGCAGATGGACCTGCCGTGCCCACTTGGGCTGAAATCTTAAGTATGAATATATAATGAGCAAGAAAGTTTGTGAGTGTGTGTGTGTGTGTGTATGTGTTTGTGTGTGGTGGGGGGAGGGGGGGGGGCAATTATGCTGGTATAATTTTTGTTATTATAATACTAGCAGCAAGCGTGTAATTAGCTGTTTGGGTTGTTGTTGTTCTTTATATTGATGGTTCAAGATGGACCTAATTATTAGGCCTGGGACAGCAGGGCCACCAAACATGTGGACCTCACACACACATAACCTCTAGTTACCCCTTAGCTCTCTTCCAGCTGTAGGTTCTATTCACTGCTATAGATTAACTCTATCTATGGACCTATAGTCCACATATTTTTTGTAGTGGGAGTGCAAGTTCACTGCTCAAATCTTGACCAAAGTTTTGTATTTGTCTTCTATATATTCCTGGCAGATAGCTACATACAAACTTAATTGAATGACCGCTTCCTGTAGCAACTGCACTGATAGTGATCTATCCATTGACATATCCTGGACTTAGTTTGTCTTAGTTTGTGCAGCATCGAAACTGTCTACTGGTTTACTGCAAAAACTAACAAAAACACTTACCTAACTGACTAGGTGGAGCCATAATTTCCCAAAAATCGGAATGGGGGGTGGAGATTATGGAACTTTGGAGATTACTGAACATGTCAACATGATTGATGATGTATATCCTCCAAAGTTACTATTTACTTCTGCCTGCGATTACTATTGGGAGGATGGTTACTTAGAACTATTGATTATAGTTGTGAAGGAGTTCAAGTTCGGAGGATTTCTAATCATTTGGGTACCCGCGGCTCAATGGTTGAGTAACCCACCTGGAAAGCAGAAACCAATGGTGGTGTCACAGAAATTTTGGTCCATGAATAATAATGAGGTTCTCATCAGACCAAAATTCCGGAAATATTGATCCCCCAGAACCAATGTTACCCTGAAAAAATGGTCCAGGAATGTATATTTGTTCTGGGTAAGTTATTCCTTCTGGGAGTCCAATATTTCTGAAATTTTGGTCCTCCTGACCATCCATACCAAAACTTCCGTGACACAAAACAAGATGGAACAGCAAAAGATCATAAGTGTTGAACCAATGGGAGGGCATTATGCAAAAACACGTTCAATTTCCCACACAAGGAGAGATTCATGTGGCATGGCATGGTGAGAGATGTTCCATTATCATAATTATGGGCATCATATGTTGGTAATCTGATATCCATATTTGATGTCCATTGCATTGTGGCCATTAACCTTGAATGCAAAATTTGCATTTGAATCAGCTATATACCATTATTGTAATCCCCTTTCTTCATGTGATATCGCAAGATTAATTGTTCAAGTTTGATAGGCATCCTATATAACACAATTGTCCAAATAGGTTCTACTACACCATATGATATTTAACATGCTGTGCTGAAGTAATATGGATAATATTAAATAATGTAATAAATTACACTTCATAAGACCATTTTTTGCATATGCTGAAATGATATTGAATTGTGTGGAGGATTAAGGTTGGTTTATGCCATACCTACCAAGACTTGTAGTAAGTAAAGCTTTATGACAAATCTTCAGACACTCACATATACACTGTCTACACCCCAAGCAGCCTCCTTAGCTAAGCAAATAAATAGGCTACCAGCTGCGAACTTAGGTTTGAATGGTAACATGCATGCACTCCACACGATGTTTTGGCCAATTAGATCTGGCCAACCATTTGATGTTCTAAATGTTTATTGTTAAGTGTTTAATGTGTGTGCATGGGGTTCAGGGTATTCGCGTTGTGCCTGGCATCTTGGAATCTTGTCAGGGGTGACCTTCAGGTTACCATGCCTCTTCATGCAATGCCAGAGGTCGCACTCCTATAAGCACCATCAGTGACGTCAGCTTGCACCACTTGGTGGTCTGTCTCATCAGTAGCCAGCCTGCATTGCCAGAAAATGGTGGTGCTTCTGATTCTCGTTCATCTAACTTTTCAAGAACATCTGCTGTTTTCTCCCTTAGCAATGGTCCATGATTGGAGTGTCTTCCTCCCTTACAGAAAAGGGAGGAAACATAGAGACCAGCTCATCAGTCTGCCTCCGATGTGTGGAGGGTGTGATAGACCAGGTGGTTGTATCTTCATGGTCAGGGATGGTATGGCGTACTTCCGTGCTATGGAGGCAGATAGCTGGGGACTCCCATCGAGAGAGCATATTGACATGAAATGTTCTAGATATCTTCCTTGAACCAATCGTCTTCACCTTGTAAGTAGTAGGTAAAAGTACTTCTGAAATGGGGAAGGGACTCTTCCACTTCACCAGTAGCTTGTTGGTTGAAGTGGATAGCAATAACAGGACAACAGCAAAGGTTCTGTCTCTAGCCTTGCTCTCATACCACTGCTTCATTAGCCTATTTGGAAGCAGCCTCTGTGGTTGTTGCAATGTCTTTTGCAGCTTGGAGCTTGGCATATGTTGAGACTCTCTGGGCATTCTGTGGGTTCCTGCCATTCCTCATGGAAGACATCAAGGAAGCCTCAGGGGTTCCTGCCAAACACCAGTTCAAAAGGGCTGAAACCTGTGGAACTGCGAGGGATACCATTCCGTCAGTCTCCAGGTGGTAGGCTGACATCTTGAAGGAGCAGATCACGAAGAGGTGGTAGAACTCGGTCATCAGCTGGCTGCAAAAGTTTGCATCTCAGTCAGTGAGGATCTCCTCAGGTAGCTCCACCCTTGAAATGAATTCTACCAGGGCCTCAGCAATGTCAGAGCTAATGCATAGTGGGATGGCCTCCAGATATCAGGAGTCACAATCACATATGGTAAGGATAAACTTGTTGTAGCCTTCATCTATCTCTGGTAGGTCCCACCATGTTCATTAGAAGGGAGTGTCTATCACAGGGAGAGGTACAAGAGGCATCTTGCAGTTGGTGCCCTTGGCTGTCCACTGGAAAGTCTGACATATTCTGCACATGTCCACCACGTCTCTACAAATGCCCAACCAGAAGAATCTGAGCAGGATTCTTTCAAAGGTTCTCTTCCTGCCAAAGTGGCCAGCCAATGGTGTGAGGTGGGCCATCCAGAGGGTTTCGTCTCCCTGTAGATGGAAGGTAATATGAACTGGTCTATTGACTCACACTGTTTGGGTGGGGTACAGCTCCTGTAGAGGACACCATCTCTGGCGAAGGCGACGCGGATGCTTTGCACTTCTTGCGGATTATCTCCAGTGTTGGGTCGGAGACCTGGGCCTTTCTTCGCTGTGCAGGTCCACCATCTAGAGGTCAGGCTGCTCCCAAACTGTTGAGTATCTCTGGCAGTCCAGCCTCTTCTGCTCTCTGGAGAGTCATTTTCTGTCAGATACCTGCAGAATGAGATAGCCAGGGAAAGGTGGCAGACTGTCTGCCACCGGTGGTAGAGTGTGTGGGTTTTGATGATCTCTCTCGGACACACGTCTAGGTGTTGGGGCAGGTAGAGCATTGTCTGAGGGCTGAGGGCATGATTCCAAATCCAAGGTTGGGGACAGGGACTGTCGCACAGAAGCTTCTCTCATCCTGTTTCAGGTGACCTGGATGTTCGTCCCTTCCAAATCTGTGGTGGAGGATTGCTCTGCTTAGTTCATCTGTCTGTGGCACCTTCTTCTCAGCCACTTGGGGGTGGAATGCTCCTCATTCCATGGGCCTGTGCGAGGGACTACGGTGAAAAGGTTAGGTACATTGGTGCCTAGGATACAGTCAAACCTGATGCTTGGATTAACTGCCATTCTTAAAGACAGCTTCTTCCCCTTCACTCTCAGCTCCACCATGGTCGTAGGATAATGTTTGGTGGCGAGGTTGGAGCCAATGGTGAGTACATGACGCTGCTTCTGATAGCTATTGGCCAGCCTACAAGGGTGCACCTGCGATATGTTGCAGGCTGTGTCGACTACCTCTGCACCATTGACCGTACGTGGGAAAGTGAGAAAAGGGGGTTAGAGCTGGTCAAGCTTACCAGACAGGTCTTATTGGGGCATATCTATGCAAATCTATCAGAGCAATCTTCAGCATCTGATAGTCTGACTTCTGGTCCACTGACAGCTGTTCCTGGAATCTGAAAGAGATAGGGTCTAACAAGGGTAACAAGTTTGCAGTCCAGTATTCTGCTGGAACCTCAAATAGAGTCATGTGAATCAGGAAATTGTTGAAAATTGTTGAGGAACATCTCAATGTCCCCCACATCCTGGACTGCTGAGTATCTCTAGCAGCTCTCTCTGCAGGGATTTTCTGGCATCCTCTTGCCATTCAGCTGCTCTGTCCGGGTGCTTGGATGGCAGCCTCTTTGTTAGTGGTTAGGAGGGCGACCTAGCATTCCTCATTGGCTTATCTCTCCTCCTTCACTTCTTGTCTTGCTCTCTCGGCTCTCCTAGCTTCATCAGCAGCTTGTTCAGCTTCTTCAGTAGCCTGCCTTCGGGCATCCTCTCTGTCCTGTTCCTGCTGTCTGGCTTCCAGAGCTTCCCTGCATCTCTCCTCTCTGTCAGACTTTTGTATTTGTAAGAACATGGCTATTATCGTGGCCATCTCTCCAGTGTTGCTCTTTCCCTGGATGGTGACAGCAGGGAAGGCAGATGACTCTTCCCCAGGTGGGGGAGTAAGAGGTAGAGTGCGGGCTGCAAGTCTGCCAGTGGTCATTAACCTACCTCCTCTGGATGCCATGGCTCTGAATATTCTTGGAGAGTCCGCTCCAAGTCAGGATGATAGCTAGTAGGGGCACTTAGTAGGAGTAGGGTCGGATCTAGCCACTGCCACCAGTGTTAGGTATCAGGGAACAGTAGTGGGATAGAGCAAGTTATTCTCAGGGACATAAGGCAGGATGATGATAAAAGAAGACTTTACTGTCCACAACTTGAGCTGACTCTGACTGGATTTCTTGAACTGTCTCCTTTAAATAGGTTGCCAGCCCGTGAAACCCAGTCAGGACCTTATATGGCAATATGCTAATTAAAGAGATATGGGGTCAATGGTACATTGGGTGTGTGCATCTGGCTCCTTTACTGCAATATCCTTATATGGCAATATGCATCCTAATAAGGCAGGTATGGGGGTCAATGGTGCTGCGTGCATCCTGTCTACTCTACTGTAATTTCCTTATATCATTTGTCAGTGGGTTGTCGGGGTTCCGGGATCCCGCATTCGAGGTTTGGATATGCAAGGGTCCACTGTACATTTATTTATTTATATTATTATTAATTTTTATTGTATATTTTACTATATTACTGTTGATGTCTATATATTAGCAAACCTAATTTTTCAACTTTTGGTAAATTTTTGTTTCAACTTTTTTAACTAGTCACATAAACATTTTTGTCTTGTTCCTATTTATACAAGATCCTTTACTAGAACTCCAAATATAATATATATATATATATATATATTTTAAAAAGACAGTAGTGGTATATAATTTATATTAATAGCCTGTATATATATATTTCCTGGTTGTTTTGAAACCTTGTGTGTTAAGTGTTGTCACAAGAGTGAGGAAACCAAATGATAATTTCATGGTAGGAAAACATGCAGCTGCTTGCCGACTCAAGCTTGACTGGATAGTGCAGGTGCACAAGTGCGTTTATGGAAGTGAGAATCCCTTACAGACCATTGAATGTTTGTCTGTTAGGTTTTGCAATGCATTGGGAAATTTGGAGTCTTCTGATAGAAAAAGGGACATATTCTATGAAGTTAGGTATGGGGAAAATAAAAACTATGCAGAGATAGATGGTGCTAAAGTAACGAGCAAGTTATGTGTGGGATAAAAAGAAGATAGATGATCTATATACAAAAAATATATAAAAACAAAAAATGGCGCCCAAAAAGAAATCAAACAAAAATTTTCCTTTCCTCTATCCATCCTTTCTTTTTGGAGGCTACCCTATTGGCTCTAGAGAAGAAAGGGGGTTGTCAGACCAGTAGTAATATGATGCACCCTTCATCGTCTAGTGGCCAATTGGGAACATGGTCAGCAAGGACATGGTATCCCTGCAACTGGGTTTTGGGATCAGTGCGAAGGGGGGGGGGGGGGGGGGGGAGGGGGGGCAAAGTAGCTGTCCATGCACCACCAGGAAGGTTCTCAACAACTTGCAATCCCAACCATGCAGTAGAAAAGCTTGCCACAAAAACAAAATGCTTTCAATTCCCTGCGCAGAGACAAGGTGTTGGAAGGTATATCTTAGCACTTGTAATCTACATTCTGTGTGCTCTTGACCATCCTCCTTGTTCTGGGGTGACAAACAGGAAAATTCTTTTGCCCCTCTACTTTTCTGTCACTCACTCCATCATGACTGCACTCAGTTGTTACCAGAGTTGTCTGTAATGTTTCTGGATGACATCACTCTGGAAGGCTCAACAGAAGACATGATTCATGATCTTGAGCTCATCAAATAAACTGAAGAGATTGGGTTAATTTTAAACAACGACAAGTCTGAGACCATTTCCCATGATGCAATTTTGAGAGGAACCATCTTATGCTCTTTGCCAGGAGCTCATGTGGTTGATCCCTCTGATGCCTGTCTCCTCAGTTCTCCTCTGGGTAGCTTGGATTCTGTTTCAACTGTTCTCAGGGACAAAATCAGTGCCCTAAAGGTCATGGGAGACAGGCTCGGATTCGTCGCTGCTCAGGATGCCTTAATCCTGCTGCAAATTCATTTTCTATCCCTTAACTGCTGTACACCTTCAGGACTTCTCCATGTTTTTCTCTCCTGCCCTGATAGATTATGATGAGAGTCTCAAGTCAATTGTGAGTGGTATTACTAACATTAATTTATCTGAGAATGTCTGTTCTTGGTTGCAGGCCACTCTCCCTGTTGGTGTAGGGGGTCTTGGAATCAGGAGTGCAGTGCAGCTTGCTCCCTCTGCCTTCTTGGCTTCAGCTGCTGCCACTCAAGACCTGGTCCAAGCCATCCTGTATCACCTCACTTTTGTCCCTTTTGTATGATGCCTTTTCAGCATGGTCTATGGATCATGGCAATCTTCCACCATCTTGTCATGCAGTGTGCTTCCAGAACTCCTGGGATTCCTGCATGGCATCAAAGTCCGTGGAATCTTTGTTGCAGAGTTCACCTGATGATTTGGATTGAGCTCTGCTTTGGGCTGTTTCAGTGAAAGAATCCGGTGGGCTAAATGCCCTACCCATCTTGTCCCTGGGCTTGAGGATGGATGACGATACCATCAGGGTTGCCATGGGTCTCCTTTTCTGATTCACTTTGTGTCATCCTCATAACTGTCAGCACTGTGGAGCTGAAGTGGATCATCTCGCCATGCATGGTTCTGCTGCAAAATGAAGGATATTTGTACCATCATACATCCTCTTCATCTGCAGGTGCTCTTTCCAGGCTTAGTTATGAATCCAAGTTATTGTTAATTAGATATAAATATGTTTGTTAATCTCAGTTATTATGATTTCTTGTTGTATATATAACTCCAAATACAATAATAAAGATTTAAAAAAGGAGTATTACAATATTGTTCTTTATTATAAAAGTCCGCTCAATGTTTGATAAATTCTTCTTTCATTTCTTTTTTGACATATATATATTATATTTTGTCTTGTTTCTATTTATTTATAGTCAAGCAGCCACCTATAAGAAGTTACTTAGTATAACAACAGAATTAATCATTACCCAAGTAGTCAAGTGCCTGTATATATACGTATCATATAATACACATAGATACCTGTTTTGTTGTCAACTATTGTCAAAGGATCTAAGGAAACCAAACTGATCACTTCTTGGCATCAAAACATGCAGCTATTGGTGCTCAGCTCAGTTCTGTGCTGCTAATAATAATGTTTCTAATGAAACCACATGCATAATGTTACTTTGCTTTGCCCACAGACTTATCTTTATCCCAGTCTCGTTTGTCCATCATTGTCTTCCTCAACATGTGGCTTGAGGGTTTCATGAAACCGCTCTATTGACCCATTGGTTTGGGGGTGGTAGGGTGATGTCTTCAGGTGGCGGATGCCCAGCATCTTATGCATCTCTTCCATGAGTTCTGAGTCGAAATTTGAACCTTGGTCTGTGAGGATCTCTTTGGGCACTTCTAGTCAGTGGAAGAACATTAGTGCTGTCACAACTATTGCCGAGTCAGTCATCCTGCTTCGGGATACCTGGTGCCATAACCGAGGTGAGCAGGTACTTGTGGCCTGTCTGGCCCGACAATGTCAATAGCCACTCATTTGAATGGTTCTGCCATCACCAGAGAGGTTGTAGGTGTGCCTTGGTCGATGGTTTCGGGCTGCCCTCTGGCAAGCTGGACAGCTCCTGCAAGCCTTGGCCACATCTTTGTGAATTCCAGGCCAGAAATATCAACAGAGTAGTCTCATTCTGCCATTCTGTATCATCCCAGATGGCCCGCCAGTGGGGTAGAATGTACCATGGAGATGGCCGTTGTTCTTCTTGCCTGAGGGACACTAGTTGCTGGATTTTGTTACCAAGTTGGTCATAACCGTGGTGGTAACAGCCACTTGCCTTGGTAGTAGTAGGCTGAGTCATCCAGTCCTGCCGTCTGTCGGCCTTGTCGGAGAGACTCATCCATTTCTTGTTCTTTGGCGACATCATGTCTTTGTGCAGACGTGTGATCTGGTCGTGTGAGTGGTGCCACTTGCTCAACCCTGTTGTGACCTTCTGGTGTTAACTCCTCTGAGTCGCCCAGGGTGTCTGAGTCGTATTCGTATCTGTGTCTGACTCGTTCATGTGGGATAAAGATAAGTCTGTGGGCTTAGCTCCAGAAGTGTGTTAACTCCTCTGAGTCGCCCAGGGTGTTAGTCATATTCACCATCTGTGTCCGACTCGTTCATGTCGGATAGAGATAAGTCTGTGGGTTTAGCTCCAGAAGTGTCCGACACCTGCCGGTCACTTGTCAGCTGGGCGATCATTTTTACTGCCGCTTGTCGTGTGTTGACTGCATTGACCTGGTCGGTCGGAACCCTCCTTCGGTCAAAGGCAGCTTTGCAAAGGCTCTCTAACTCAGGTATGTCTAGCCTGAACAGAGCATTGTCCATCAGACCGTCCATTATGGTTGCATTGCAAGTGAAGGTCCTTCCATCTAACTCCAGATGGATGTGTGCTCGAGGTAGAGCATGTACCACACTCGATGCTGTGATGATGTTGGCTGTGGTGCCGATCCAGTTCTGTGGCCGCACACACTTGGCATAGACTAGGGTGATGGATGCATCTGTATCTATTCTAAGTCAGTCTGATGTCTTACCATTGATAGTGTCAGGCAGGAATAGAGATCGAGCCTGCCACTTGACAGGTGTGTTGGTGTCAGCAGCTGCTGCATTGTGGATTCTCCTGGGGCATGCTGCTGCAATGTGTCCACACTCATGGCACTCAAAACACATGGGGCCCTTTTTGTCATCAAAGTATTTTGACAGATCAGCCTTCTTGGTTTGGCTGACCGGGCCTGAGTGGGGTAGATGCTGTGGGGGTGCTTTGGGTTGATATCTTGTTGCTTTGTCCACTTGCTCCAGAAGGGTCGGCTTGGTTTTGGCTTGAACAGTAAGTCAGAGTCGAGATGATAGTTCCCGGATGTACTGGTCAGCCAGCACACCTGCATCTCTGGTCATGTCGGGGTTTTGCGTCCTGACCCAGCAAGTGATGTTGTCCGGAAGAATACTATAGAGTTTCTCCTTGGAGAATGTGGCTGCTGCTTGATGCATGGTTGTATATATGTGCAAGCACTTCTCGGCTAGGTCCTGCAGTCTGCAGGATACTTGTGTGACTGTGTCGCCATGTTTCATTGTCATTCTCCACCATTTGGCCATCTGTGTTTTCTTCGATATTCCCATTCGCTGGAGTACGGCCGCTTTGGCATTGGCATATGACAAGTTGTCAGGCCCGAGTGCTACAATTGCCTCCTGTGTCAGTAATGGCCGGAGGTGACCCAACCAGTGCGTGTGGAAGGTAGCGATCTGTGCTTCAAATGTGTTGAACACCGTATCCATGTGGATATCCCCAGTCATGGGTTCCATTTTTGGTGTCGGGAGTCATGGTCTTGCGGCTGCCGCTGACATACTTGCCATTCACTCGGTGAGTTGATCTATCTCAAGTCTTCTGTTGTGTTCCTGGCATTGGTTGGCTTCAGCCATCAGCTACAAGCACTGTATCTCCAGCTCCCAGTCTGCCTCCCTGTCTTGGCATAGTAACTCACCAGCAGCTAGTCTTTCAAGTCGTAGTTGTTCTCTCCTCTCTGCCTGGGTTCATTCCCTCTCTTGCTGTGTAATTCTTGCAAGATCCTTTCGTTCCCAACATTGCTTCTGCAGGGCAGCCTGTTGGGCTTGTAGGGTGGATTGTTGCAACAGCAACTGCATCACCATATCAGTGGTGATTGTGTCCTCCTGGTGAGACTTGTCTGTCATTTTGCAAGACTGGGGTTGGTGGTCCTAGGATGAGTTGGAGTTGCCGCTTTCAACGTATCTAGGATGTCGTCCCGAAGTCCAGATGGATAAATTGTTCTGCTCAAGTAGCTGGTGATCAAAAACCACACTTTCGTCAAAAATTCCACAATCACCTTCTTTACACAATCAAATACACAATCAAATAAACCACTCGACAGCTAAAAAGGGTACAAACTTCTATCTACGATCATGCCTAACAAATTTAGCTATCTGCAATGGCTTAGGTTCAAATTGACTATGCTGCCACCAGATGTTAGGGTACACACCGCCTCCTAACTGCCAGGATGTGGACTGACTCTCACTAAGCTCCACTTATATCCACAACTAACGAGACTACAACACAAGTTACAAGATTCAGCTTTGACAGAAATGGTTATCCAGGGGAGGCTGGCCTTAAATAGTCTGGCCTTCCTCAATGGATATGCCATTAGGTATGAATATGAGTGTGGTTAATGAAGGTGGACCAATGGTACCATGGGTGGTGAGTGTGTGCTTGAAGTGTGCATGTCATTGATTAGGCGTGATTACTTCAAAGAGTCCAGTTCTCATGTCACCCGAAGGTTTTGGGCGGTAGCACCCAGTTGTTAGGGGATCAGGGTGGTTCCCTAACAACAAGCAAAAAAGATACTCTCTCGATGAACTCTCAGTCGACATAACAAATTACAATAATTTTCTCAGTAATCAGCTTGAAATTTACTCTCTCAACATTTTGCCCTATAGCTTTCATCCTGACAAAAGCTGGAGCATCTAGCCGAAATGTCGAGAGTAAATGGTTATTTAGAAGGTCATTGTAAAAAATATATTGCACCAACTGCCTCCCTCCGGCACCTGTGCCAATTCAAGACCATTGTCCACTAAGACACCCATCTCACTACCAGTTATCGCTAAAATACCACTAACTCCTTTAAATTCGATTCTAACTTCGGCTACACAAGCCAATTTTCCAACCGCTTGATAATACCTTAGTATTACCACAATCAAACAGACTCAGACCAACCACTACCATTGATCCTAATAATTTAAATTCAAGCACCTACACCTGACCAAGCTGTGTGTACACCAGTCACAGGCAGCATTCACCGCTGCCTACCACATGTGGCAATTACCTGGCCAATCATATTAGGTCTGTCCATGCTCTGTGATGGGACTTTCCCAATCAAGCCTCCCAGCCACAGATAGTAATGGCCTCTTGAATACACCTTCCCTACCTGTGTTTCATTGATCTCCTCTAAGTTCACCTGGGGTGAAAGACTTTCACTCAAAGGTTTAATTGGCATGTCTACTCCACAGTCGTGCACTGGAGGAGGAACAATTTTGTCATTCTCTCTGGGAAGGCAGGGATAGGCTTTGTAAGTGAGCTCTCTCACCTTTTTCATGCATATGCTTTTGGTTGGGCACTTGAGTCAGTAGCTTTGAAGGATTCCATGACAATGTGTGCATTAGTGCTACAAAAATCCAACCAATTCACAGGACCATGTGGCTTGTCTGGAGAAAAGCACGATTTCTTTGGAAAGCTGGACTTTGTTGAGCTGATAAAAGACGGCTTAACCATTCAGAACCATCTATCACTAAAAGGAGAGGAAAGCACAATGAGGCTGACATAATCAGAAGGATTTTCATAAAAGAAATGGGAAAAGGGAATATCAAGGCTGCTCTTTGCTTTCTCTTCAGGGACCACAGAATCTCCACTAAGGGATTCTGTTTTTACCGCAAATGACAAACATGCTTCAACTCCTAGACTATCTGAACAAGCACCCTCTCCCCCTCCTCCCCCTCCTCCCTCCCCCAGGCATGCCATCAGAGGATGCCATGGTAAACCATAGAGATAATCCGCCAGTGATTCTCTCAGTCATCTTTAATATCATCCAGAGCAAAACAATCTGCTCTGCTGCACTTTGCACCAGTGGGGCTGCTGGACTATCGGACATTATGCTCGGAGTTGGAGGAGATTATGCTCCTCCTTTAAGACTGCATGATGACCTTTGCCACTCCATAGCACTACTCACAAGACGTCTCTGCGGGAATTTGCTTATCTAGAAGGCCTTGCCACTTTGATGTCTAGCTGCTTGGTAGCATTGGACAAAAATTCTTGAGTCCATCCTATGTATCTGTGAGGTAGTTCATGAACTTTTTGAAGATCCAACTGACTCCCTGAAGCCAAGATTTTAGAAGAGAATGTGGATGATACCTGCAACATAGTGAAGAATGGAGAGAACAGGAGACGAGTTGTTGAACCATCTGAACAAAATCAGGCCATCCATAAAGTTTACCCTGGAACTTGAAGTGGACAGATTATTACCCTTTTGGGATTGCAACCTGCACAGAAAGAAAGATGGCAGGCCAACTACAGCAGTTTATAGAAAACCCATCGAACAGATGGTAGCTACCTTGATTATCGGTTATACCACTCTATATATCTGCAACTGAAGAGGATTGGTGAGGAGCTTGTAGGATAGAGCCAGGGGAGTAGTGTCAGTTAAGAAGGCCCTACGCAAATATGATAACTTGAATATGATAATGGTTACTCACAAGCTTTCATCAACCTTTCCTCTCACACATTCATGAGTACCAAGAGTCTGAAGAGCAGAGTCCAATAGTAGTAATTCATTACATAGTAAGGATGAGTGAAGAGATCAGAAGGATCTGCAAGAAGTTCAACATCAGAGTCGTTTTCAGCTCAGGAAAGACTCCGAGAGCACAACTTGCAGAGTGAAAATGGGTTACCATAGTTTGTACTCATGTATTGCGAACCATATCCTTGAAGCTTGGGTAGTTCATAGCTATGGGACAAGGTAGCAGGATAAAAGAACACCAAGGTGCCTTTAAAATGTACAGAGAAGTATGCAGTTGCTGAACATGGCAGTGGTACAATGGATGTTGTGGAGGAAGCCTCCATCTTACCATGCCAGGATACAGAAGGAACTGCTAGTGAAACTACACTGCACATCAGCCTAGCACCAGAGTGTGAGTGCTTCAATAGGGACTTAGGGATGCTTGCTGCTGAGTAACCACTCTCAAGAGGGCCTCCATGGCTTTCTCAATAATCAACTTGAAATTAACTCTCTCAATGTTTCAGCTAGATACTTAGCCTTCATCAGGAATAAATTATTGTTGTGTTTGTTGTTGTTGTTATTTTAATTATGTGTGTATACATATACATGCATACTTTAGTGGTAAACATGGCAACGAACAAAATTTGTTTTACTTGTAGGAGGCTGTTTCAAGTATTATTAAAGATAAGAACAAATATATATGACTTGTGAAAATGAGAACATAAACACGACCCTAGCCCTATCCCTAGCCCAAGCCCTAGCCCTACTGTATCCATCTCTACCACTATCAGTAGATTACCCTTTACCATTTTGCAAAAATCAGCAAAATCGTTGTGGTATGATGGATACTACTGCCTTTGACATGGCATTCAATAAACACTTTTTATTGGGGAGTGAGGTAGCAATTCCTATAATTGGTTTTGACATTCATTTCAAAATGGTGTAGGCTAAAAACAACAACAGAATAACATTCATATCTTAGTTAAAACAGGTTTCTTGGTATCCTAAACGCTGGTTTTCTGTCAGTTATAGCTCCAAGAGAACCAACTTGCCTAGAGTCTATCGTGAAGGTAGTAAACCAGTAGCCCCACTCAAAACCTGTGAGATTTGACTTCAAAGTTCTGATTAAGGAGTGAGTAGCATGTTCCCTACGAAAAGTTCATATCTCAGATAAAACTCACTTTGACGTTTCTTTATATTCTAAGCAGTTACTTCAAATTTAGTTAACTTAAATCCTTCACGGGTGTAGTAAACCAGCAATATATATTTTTTTACATGAAATTTGTCTTTAAGATCTCGTATTGAGGAGATGAAAATACCCGCAACCAACTCACTTCAGCAGCTTCTTAGCTAAAATATTCATGATTTATCTCTTTTTTGGAAGGTGTGGGGGGGGGGAGGGGTTAAATCTTCGCTTGTTAGCTGAAAATCACAATACAGACTTCTTAGCTGCCTAAATGGTGGTCTTGGCCAAAATTAGCTCCCAAGAGTGATAAGGCAGTAAAAGACACAACGTAAAAAAACCACATAGAGTTTTAAAATTCATCTTCAAGAATCTATCTCTTCCCCCAGTCTCCCCCTATCCACCCACTCCGTCGTTACAATAGATCCATTCAAAAAAAGTTACTATCAGAAGATTCCAACGTATATCCTCAACTACCTGACTCCTCTCGACTGCAGAATAAAATAGCTAATAGGTGATAACCCTGAGAGTAATCTAATGCATGTGCAGTATTATAAGCAGAATGAGTGACCCACTCAGTTGTGCTGTTTGGTTAGTGGAGTTCTTGATCCTGTCCTACATTTACAAGTCCAGAGGAGACTGATCTGTTGCTTAGTTAGAGTTCTTCTCTGCAGCTTACCAACTCCTTGAATGGAGGTTGCCTGACATTAAATGGGTGCAGTCATGACAGCAAGGTATGGTACATCAGTGTAGTCAAGGTGATGTACCTGGATTCAGTGAAGTAGCAACAAGGTAGGGTTGTGCTGATATGTGAAGGCCCTGGAGACTTGGACTTTGTAGAACTCTGATTGGGTAGTCTCCTCTACCACCAAACAGACAAACAGAAACAACTTGAAACATGTGGTCTATTCATTAAAATTAAACAAACAAAACAACACAACAACAAAGGCCGCTAGTGTTATTGGGATTGACACACTTAATTTTATTTTTTAAGTCATGATTTCCACCTGTACTTCCACAAATGTAATTTCTGTTGTAGCTTAGATCATCAATGCAGTAATTCTATTCTCGTACCAGTGATTTTATGGTTGAATCATGGTCATTATAATATTTGATATGGAACAGCACTTAAATCCGTTGCTTGACACTGCACTTCTAAAATCTGAAAATGAGATATAATATCAGCAAGAAATGGGATTGATATTCTTCTTCTATAGTACTCCTTTGGTGAACTTGAAGGCACAGTTTTTCTATGGGTCTGGTGCACACACTTCCATGGCAAGGTGGTGATGAATCAAGTGATACTGCTGAATCATAACATTTCTTATGATATGTATCAACATTGCCACAAACTGAGACTAAGGCCTCCTTAACAGTCACAATTTCATTACAAGTGGCTTTGATGGTCGCTGCAGAGAAACTGTGAGACTTTTAAATGTAACCTAACCTGCCTATGCTACTTCCGATGCCATCAGAAATTGAATTGAGTGATAGATATCAAAAGGGCTGAAGCTTTCTTGAAGATGCAGCATTCCAACCAGGGGGTGTACTTATTACTTCAAAAGCATCGATCAAAGCTCTGGACACTTCAAAGGCATCTATCTGAGTAACCCAGCAAGTCTCACATCAGTTGACTAACTTTATTTTAATAACAGTTCCACCATGTAAATGTACAATATGAACCTCCAGCTTTGTTACTGTTTGGCATAATAGTAATAATTACTTCTTTAGCTATTCCACACAGCAGCCACCCACACAGAGATTAAGTGATGAATTAGCTTCACAATGGACGTGCAATGCCTTGAGAAAATGATGGGTGCAGCTTGGTATTTACCAGACATGCTGCCAGTCCCATCATAACCCTGTCCATGAAGATATTTGAGATCCAAGTGAAAGCTGAACTATGTTTTGGCAGCTCTAGCCTGACCAGTTGTACTCTATAAAGTCAACTTGAATCAGACCATGTACTTCAGTGAATCTAATGATCAGTGGCAACTGCTGTCCATGAGCTGAATTGGTTCCTACATCAGCACAGAGAGCAAAAAGTTAGAAAAGCTGATTTAAAAAAAGATGAGAGTAAAACGTACAAGTTTTATTTCTTATGCATTTTTCTTTCTGGATCCAATTTCCATCAGAATTGTCAGGGGCAGTTTTGTACGTTCTTCGGCCAACAACAAAATGTTCACTTAAAGTTTCATCTCGTGGCTTGATTAAAAATTGAAGAATTGCTTGACGGTTTACATGGTTTGCAGAATGGAGAGAAACTAGCAGGTTTCACCAGTTCACAGTTCCTTCTCGGAACAATATTTCATTTGCCTTGTTCTTTGCCCCTTTTTTAAAACTATAACTAGGCTTGGTTTTGCCACTGTTTGCTGAAGAGATAGGTGACTGCTCTTCATTTGACCCATGACTGCCATAGAATCTCCCATTGCCATTTTATGTGTGCACTGTGACTTATGTTTTTGGAGATGAGCCTTTGCTTGAGTAAAGTAAGTTATTGGCTTTGTACCAAGAAGGGAACAGTTCTTGGCAAAAATAAAGTGATTTTTACAAAAGCCACCATTTAGGGATTTGCTGTACAGCCAAGAATACTGCTTTATCTAGGAATGTTGAAATGGTCAGGATTTACCCTATTCCTGCTTGAGTCGTAACTATAATAAGCAGCCAAAGGGAGAAATGCATTAAAAAAAAGCCAAATTTGTTGCCGTTGGTGGTTACTATACAAAGCAAGATCTGCTAGTCAGATAACTTGGACTCAGATACCCTGGACTCAGATACCTTGGACTCAGATACCTTGGACTCAGATACCTTGGACTCAGATGCCTTGGACTCAGATATATACCCTGGACTCAGATACCTTGGACTCAGACACCCTGGACTCAGATACCCTGGACTCAGATACCTTGGACTCAGATACCCTGGACTCAGATACCGGGACTCAGATACCTTGGACTCAGATACCCTGGACTCAGATACCTTGGACTCAGATACCTTGGACTCAGATACCCTGTGACTCAGATACCTTGGACTCAGATACCTTGGACTAGTACTGGATAATGTCAGAAGATGAACTTTCACCTGTGAATATATAATGTAGTACGAGATTGCACTATATAGTGATTTAGTAACTTTCTTGGATGGTTTACAATCCAGGACAGACGAGGCCAAGTCAAGGGCAAGTCTGGTGAAAAATGGCAACAGCTACTCAATGTTGGTTGGGATTCTATAATCATATTAACAATTTGGGTTGGGTTGCCAGGCAACTGGAAACAACCTTCGTAAGCCCCAACATCTATGACGAGTTATCCTCTTATGGGAGGCTGCTTGAGCAACAGGAACAAAGCAGAACAACTGACTTGTCAAATAAACAACAACACAACAACATTGTATGTATCTATTCCAACTCTTACACATCATGTGGAAGTCGAGTGTCTCGATTATATAAACAAAAACCTGACCTGTATTGTTCTATTTAGTGATGGCTTATCTCAAGGCCCAGACAGAGCAATTAATAACGACTACAATAAAAACTGCAATCGTGGAGGCCAGGGCATATGAACAATGGTCGTCTTAGATGACTAATTCCATTTTTTGTGGATTTTTCATGGCATGTTGAACATGTTTTGGAGTTATAACATCCTCTGCTTAAATACTCTGTTGTGCAGATTGAATGACTTCCCCCCCTTGATAATTGATTGGTATTTTACCCCCTCACTCTAGGGAGCAGATTTAAGTGATCGGAAAAATCTTAAAATCAATTTTTGCCGAGATGCACTGTTTTTTTTTGCGTGTACCTCAAGGCTCCCGCTATTTTGAAACGTGGTTAAAAATAAATAAATAATTACTCTGTGCCCAAGGTTGTGCAACAGTTCATTAGGAGGAAGAGAAGGAGCGCACATTAGGAAAGATGAAGGACATTGTAACATACTGGGTAGATTATAATCTCTGTGAAATAAATAGGTTACAGCACCATATAGGGACATATTATATTATGATACAAGGAATCAGAGTGTGTATAATCAATTGAAGTGCAGAATGAAATAAGTAGGGGGTATCAAGTGAGCAAATCCAGTAACACACAATACCACTTGAGAAGTGGAGCGGGGAAAAAAATCATGAAAGGAGATCAAACTATACCAAGAAATAGAACACGACGTGATAAAAAAACAGCAACAACAACAACAACAAATAACAACAAATAACAACAAATAACACATGTTGCTCTTTCTTAAAATAGACCGGTGTCTCTCAAGTGCTCCGAAATGATGACGTTCGTGACAGCGTTGAAGACGAACCCAATGTTGCTAGTGTCTGTGGCACACGTTGCGTGTGTGTAGACGGTCTTCCTCTCTGGGTATTTATTCAACTGTACGAACTTGTCACGAATGAAGTTGACGCTGCCTTGGTAGTTGGCAGGTCCTGCGTGTGTGTGGCATGCGTGAAAGGAAAGCAACAGAGGCAACATTATACAGCTGTGGGATTGCTCCTATGAGGCTACAGAGGCAACAACATTATACAGCTGCTCCTATGAGGCTACAGAGGCAACAACATTATACAGCTGTGGGAGTTGCTCCTATGAGGCAGCAACATTATACAGCTGTGGCAGTTGCTCCTATGACGCTACATGGGAGTTGCTCCTATGAGGCCACAACATTATACAGCTGTGGCAGTTGCTCCTATAAGGCAACAACATTATACAGTTGTGGGAGTTGCTCCTATGAGGCAGCAACATTATACAGCTGTGGCAGTTGCTCCTATGATGCTACAGATGGGAGTTGCTCCTATGAGGCCACAACATTATACAGCTGTGGCAGTTGCTCCCATGAGGCCACAACATTATATACATAGCTGTGGCAGTTGCTCCTATGAGGCCACAACATTATACAGCTGTGGCAGTTGCTCCTATGAGGCCACACAATATACAGCTGGCAGTTGCTCCTATGAGGCCACAACATTATACAGCTGTGGGAGTTGCTCCTATGAGGCCACAACATTATACAGCTGTGGCAGTTGCTCCTATGAAGCCACAACATTATACAGCTGTGGCAGTTGCTCCTATGAGGCCACAACATTATACAGCTGTGGGAGTTGCTCCTATGAGGCCACAACATTATATAGCTGTGGCAGTTGCTCCTATGAGGCCACAACATTATACAGCTGTGGCAGTTGCTCCTATGAGGCCACACATTATATAGCTGGCAGTTGCTCCTATGAGGCCACAACATTATACAGCTGTGGGAGTTGCTCCTATGAAGCCACAACATTATACAGCTGTGGCAGTTGCTCCTATGAGGCCACACATTATACAGCTGTGGCAGTTGCTCCAATGAGGCAAAAGTAATTAGGCAGTGGCTAAAATCAGGCTGGTTCTAGGGCGTGGCACACACACACACATCACCAACACCAGGAAGTATTCCCACCAGCTAGAATACATGTGCATATGTATGTATGCACATATGTCACTGGATTTGTGAAAACCAGACTTACATTAAACGCAGTGAAGCCATTGAGATATAGGCAGTTTTATTATTTTTTTGGAAAATAATGACATTTTTTAAATTGCGCCAATGATTAAAGCTATCCTTCAGTTACACCTGTGGCAGTGATAAGTCCAGCTTCTAGTTCTAGAGGACAAAATAAGCCTTTGCAGTGGGATAGGTTGTTGCACTTACCCTTTGTGAATGGAGCATTGTTATGCTGGCTTCTTTCGAGCATGCAAATTAGGCGCGCTTTCTTCAGCTGTCATAGTTTCTCCTGCTTTCAAGTTAGCCTTGATTTACAGAGATGACTTGTGTAGAAGACAGCTAGTGCTCTAAATAGGTGAGCCAGGGAAAGCCTCGAAATGGCGAGAAGCTTCAAGAGTCATGTACTCGAACAAAGCTAGTAGTATATGGCTTCACCTCAGAAGTATGCGGCTTCATCTTGACTGTTGCCATAACAACATGTTTGGAATGTAATTTCTCCGATTATTAATTTTTTTTAGCACTTGTCAGAGGGAAACTGTGTCATGTCATAGCTCGTGGGACAACACACTCTCAAACAGTATCAAACTTCCAGGACAGGAACTTTAAGGCATAATTAATAAAGAAAGAAATGATTTTAAAACAACTGATTTAGTCCAGTTTTCGCAAATCGGGCCACATATATTATATGCACAGAATTAAAAATTGTTTTAGCATTACTACAGTAGCTACAGTGACTTTCTTGACAACTATCTTAAATTTATTGACTTGCTGACTTTGCTAGATGCTTTAGCCTTTTCTCATAGGTTGAATTGACTTGTTAAAAGAAAAGATGGGAACCATAAATTACCCCCACACCTGGCGTAGATAATTCTGAAAGGTAAAGGGTGTTCTAGGTAAGCCGGCCCTATATAGTTGGCTTGTTTAATACAATTTTTTAAAATTTTTAAAATAATATTTTTATTATTTATTTATTTATTATTTATTGTTATTATTATTTTTTGTTGCTGTTGTTGTTGCTGTTTTTTTTTTGTCTGGCTATAAAATATTCCAGCCAAAAAGAGAGTCAGCTCTGAGAATGTCAAGAGCTTCACCAGTCCAGGCAGCTAGAGCTTCACTAGTCCAGGCAGCTGTAATGCCAAGAGCTTCACCAGTCCAGGCAGCTGTAATGCCAAGAGCTTCACCAGTCCAGGCAGCTGTAATGCCAAGGGCTTCACCAGTCCAGGCAGCTGTAGTGTCAAGAGCTTCACCAGTCCAGGCAGCTGTAACGCCAAGAGCTTCACCAGTCCAAGCAGCTGTAATGCCAAGGGTTTACCAGTCCAAGCAGCTGTAATGTCAAGAGCTTCACCAGTCCAAGCAGCTGTAATGTCAAGAGCTTCACCAGTCCAGGCAGCTGTAATGTCAAGAGCTTCACCAGTCCAGGCAGCTGTAATGTCAAGAGCTTCACCAGTCCAGGCAGCTGTAATGCCAAGAGCTTCACCAGTCCAGGCAGCTGTAATGTCAAGAGCTTCACCAGTCCAAGCAGCTGTTGTGTCAAGAGCTTCACCAATGTAAAGAGCTTCACCAGTCCAGGCAGCTATAATGTCAAGAGCTTCACCAGTCCAGGCAGCTGTAATGCCAAGGGCTTCACCAGTCCAGGCAGCTGTAATGTCAAGAGCTTCACCAGTCCAGGCAGCTGTAATGTCAAGAGCTTCACCAGTCTAGCATCAGTCTCTAAGCCTGATCTTCTGCACGACTCCAGCATGAACATTGCATCCTCATACATATTTTCTGACTTGTTTTATGATCTCATACAGTTCACACCATCTACTACATTTGGCTTCCTTCAAGGACTTGGTAGCAGTTGCACAGGAGAACCCCCAAACCATAACTGATGTTCCATGCCTGTCACTAGGTACACACACGCGCGTGGATGACAACTAGCCGACCTGGTCTTGCTGAAGGTCTGTCCTGGCACTGTCTGCTCAAAGCACGTTGCTACAATAGACTTTCATTAGTGGCTTTTCACACACGAGTAAGCTCCTCAGTAAGCCAACTCATTGCTCACTTCTTTCCAGTGACAATGGGCAGCAGCAGCTGTCAGCTAGGCTCAGTGTCGCACACACACACACATGCATGCACACACACACACATGCATGCACACACATTGTCTATGTACAAATGTGGACATTTTGCAGGTACAAAGCATAACCAAATAGGTAAGGTATCATTACTGTATAGAATACAAGTTGAGAACTCTTGCTACTACTGGCACTAGCAACAGAATGTGTTGTTGTCCACCTCTGCTGTGTATACATAGCACCCTAGAAATGTGCAGCAACACACCAGAGCAGAGGACATGTGTAACACACACCAGAGCAGAGGACATGTGCAACACACACCAGAGCAGAGGACATGTGTAACACACACCAGAGCAGAGGACATGTGTAACACACACCAGAGCAGAGGACATGTACAACACACACCAGAGCAGAGAGCTGGAGGAGGAGGTATATTTATGCATGTGTTTGAATTTCTTAGCACAAGATGTGAGAGAGACAAGAGGAAGTTCGCGGGGTACACAGGGATGCCCTACGAGCCAAAAGGGTGGTTAAAATGCCAGGTTCCAGTTGAAGGTATCAGAGGCAGAAACAGGGAAGAATGGTGGAAGTTTGTTAGGAGATGCATCAGGGACGTATACTACAATGTGGGAAGTGGCAGCTAGTGGCAGTTGAGGAAAATGAGGACGGAGCACTTATGGTACCTCAGAACAGCAGCAACAGAGATGGAGAGGAAACTTTGCCAAGATCTGAACCTCCAGAGTGAATTCTCCGTGGAAGAACTCAAAAAGGTAAGACAGAGATGTCTGACACCAGCCATGGCTGAGCCTCCGACAGAGGAGGAGTTGGCTAGTGCTTTAGAGATATTGAAGAGCAGAGAGGCAGCTGGTGAACCTGGCACCCTCCCCGATGTGGTGAAGGTTGCTTGCTGGGATTGCAAAGTTCCTAGAGATTGTGCTTGTCCCTAAGAAAGAAGATTTGAGTTTGTTTGATTAGCTTGGCAGGGAAAGGTTGTCGCGAGAGTCTTCAAGTGAGATAAACATGGGGAGGAATAGCCTTGGCGGGGAAAGGTTGTTGCGAGAGTCTTCAAGTGGAGATTGCCAAAGCTTGCATAGGATGCTGAGCCTCCTGAATGAGAGTGTGGCTTCAATGAGAGTGTGGCTTCAGGGCAGGAGGGAGCTGCATAGAGCACACAGTAATCGTTCATCACCATCACTGATCTGAAGAAGGCTAATGTCTGAAGAAGGCTCCGTAACCAGGGAGGCAATGTGGCTCGCCCTGAAGAAACGGGTGCACCCAATGAGACCGTTCGCTCTTTTTATCAAGGAACAAAGGCTAAGATTCATCTGGATGGTTCCTTCCTATGTGTGCATGCATGTGCGTGCATGTGCGTGATAGGGTATAAAGAAAGAGGTCAATTCTACAGAAAATCAAACTCGAGTCATTGGTACCAGGTCGAAGAAAATAAAATGACCCACAGAATGGAACTTGAATCAGCTCCTAAATCCATCCCGAACACAAGATAAGAAAGCCTGAACGAGGCAGAGGTTAGGCATCAGTAAAGAAGGACAAGTATTGCTTGGAAGTCTATTCTTAGACAATTCAACAAAATTAGACTGTTTTCTGTACAATGACCTTCTCTCAGGCCACTGTGTGTGTGTGTGTGTGTGTGTGTGTGTGTGTGTGTGAGTGTGTGTGTGTGTGTATGTGTTAATCTGCAGCATGGCATTACATGCAGTGCACAAGACCAATAGTACTTGTGACCAAAACACACACCACATGATTGCGCGAGACATAGCCATGCTAGCCGGCAGACATCTCAACATGTGGCATGCCATGCTAGCCAGCAGACGTCTCATCATGTGGCATGCCATGCTAGCCGGCAGACGTCTCACCATCTGACATGCCATGCTAGCCAGCAGATGTCTCCTACTTGGCGCTTAGAAATTGCCAGTTCAAGTTTTTGCACAAATTTATTTATATATATATATATAATTATAATATATATATAATATATACCCTATTTCTACCACACTTCATGTCAAGGTACCACCCTCATATGCCAACTCTATAGGACCACCCGTCCTCCTTTGCATTAGCAGCTGCATCTTGTGAAACCTGAAATGTTTCATTACACGTCTCACAGAATATGCACGTGTCATGGATGCCACAGCATTTTGCTCCCCCCCCTCCCCCAAACAGAGATATGCAGTTGATTAGAACAAGCGATTGTCAAAGGGAGAAAAGGTGGTATTTGGTGGGGTGTGTGGCCCTTGCAAGCTTGTTGCCAGATTACTATCAACTATCATGGACAAGTCATATATGTATGCAGAGAGTGCATTTTATGAATTCTAGGCATAGCTTTCTAATGTTGACAACTCTGTATGGCCACGTCAAGGGCAGGGTAAGCCAGATTTCTTGCACTGCTTGCATCTAGCCAGCAATACAAATACCATTCACATCAACTAATGCTGCACCCTTTGGCCTGTGAACTGCACCTTGCAAGGTTTCCACTTATACAAACGCTCATTGAGCAATGAAAGTTGAAATGTAATTAATATAAAAATACTCAATGAACTCTCAGTTGACATAATAACATAATAACATGACAATAACCTTCTCAATAATCAACTTGGAATTGTATTGAGAAGGTTATTGAGAAGGTTATTGTGATAATTAAAAAATAAAGAAATAATAATAATTAATAAAAATAAAATAATATAATAATAATAATAATAATAAATAATAAAATAATAATAATAATAATAATAATAATAATAATAATAACAACAATAACAATAATTGAAAACGAAAGAGACACAGAGAGGGAGGGGAAGAAATCACCAAATTTGTGGACTACAAACGACGGGTTGGAGTCTGGTTTGTGTCGTAGAGATGTGGTCACAATGTGCACCATTTTCTCACCTGCGTACTCTGGATAGACGAGAGAAAGAGGTCTCTCCTGCAGCTTCTGCTCAAACAGATCCTTCTTGTTGAGAAATAGGATGACGGAGGTGTCCAGGAACCACTTGTTATTCAAGATGGAACCAAACAATCTCAGAGCCTCGTCCATACGGTTCTAAAGGAGATATTAGCACACACACACACACACACACAAAGCTTATAGTGTTATGCACTACCTACAGTGGTTACTTATGCACCTGCTGGCAATCAGTGGCTCTAGTTAGTCACACATTGGGTCTAATTAGAGAAACAATAATTATATTTGTCTGTCAACAACGACTAAATATTTTGTAATCACCTTCTCAATAATCAACTCTTCACTCGACATAATATAGCTATCCAAGCAATTTTCACACGTGCTTAACAATAGCTAGCGGATTTCTGCACACAAAAACACACTTTGGCAAGCATACTCCAAATGCTACTCGAGAGCTGAATTCCAAGCAAGCTGCTTTGAGCAAGGCTGCATCTGTACCTTGCCGTCGCTGAAGTGGCAAGGTTTAATGCTGGTGGTAGCACCGACCATGGCTTTGACAAAAAAGGCAAACAAGAGAAGAGGAAGTGTGCAGTGTAGCTAGCTCGAGTTGAAGGTGGAAAATGACCCATCATGCTATAACATGGATAAAACTCAGAGACAAGTCCCACTGCCCGGTTAATGGAGGTATTAGTTAACATTAAAATGACTACTTCAGCTTCTGGCCTTGGCACTAGAATGCTCTAGTTGCTACAGCAAATAAGGACTCCAAGTTTTTTTGTTTGCTGCCACTGTTGCCAGGTTTGCTGCCACTGTTGCCAGGTCAGCTAGCATATCCAGGGCGCTAACCTGAAGCCCTCAAGCAATGCAATGAGGAAGGCACTCAGGACTCTCGCTGAGTCACATGATGTAATCTTGGTGTGCATGTGCACCACCTATTTTAATCCTCCCCTCCCCCCCGAAGAGTTTGAGCCTACACTCGAATAGCCATTGCCGGGGGGCACCATGGCCGGCCAAGTCAACTCACCACTGTTTGGTCCTCCCTTAGGCCAAGGTCGTACGCAGAGAGAGCCACGAAGAACAAAATGGCCGTCACATCCTCAAAGCAATGAATCCACTTCTTCCGTTCTGACCTTTGACCTCCAACATCAACAACTCTGGAGGCAAACGGAAGGGGGGGGGGAAGGGAGAAAAAAAGACGATCAAAAAATTTGAACAGTTACATTAAAAAAATGTGTTCAGGCAACACCTACTGTACGTGTCATCATCACACAGAGAGTCATTTATACACCGATCATGTGCACATACAGGTGAGTATTTAACATCATCACAAAGTACCCAAATCTGAGAAGCCCGAGGTCATTTAATAATAATTTGCTCTCACCTGAAGTTTATTGACCGATATGCAAATTGGTACTCCACGATGCCTGTGGACTTGATGCGTGTTCTGAGGATGTCTTGAAGAGTGGGAACGTAACGTCTGTCTCCTATTCTCTCCAGACTGTCCAAGTAGCTGTGGAGATGGGGGAGGGGCAGAAAGAGGGGAGGGGCATAAACATGAGGAAGGAAGGGGGCAGAAGGGGGAGGCAATTGGCAGATGGTTAATATGTTTGCTTACTAGAGATACAATTGCAACAGGAACTGTATATATAAACACTGAGGGACACATGCACACACACAACATATCAGCAACAACATCTCACGGCCATCTAGTTAGAAGAAGGCGTAGGTAATTTACCCAGGGACAGCTGGTAGCAACAGCAGACGCACACACACACACACACAAACTAGAGCAGCATCATCACTTGACAGAAGTCTCCAAGCACCCACACCAACCATACATGGTCGTCCACACCAACCATACATGGTCGTCCACACCGACCACACACTGACAGCACAGCAAGCACTGTGGGGTATACCCTCTGATCAGGAAGCCACGGTCATCCACGTTACCTGCCGCAGATGGGAACATGCTCGAGCTATCACTTACCTAGACACTGGTCATGGCTTCGCTAGGAATTTTCCCAAAGAGGAGGAAAGTATTTTGGTGTGCCCGATAATATTTCACTTACAATAAAAACTTGGCATACACATGTACTGTATGTGCTAATAATAACAAATTTATGGCCTCGGGGAGAGAGGATATATTCCCATTTAATTCTTAGACATGCAGCAGTGGCTTCCAGAGAAAAAGTGGCAAGTAAAGGGCTTCGTAATGTGTAGTTGAAAGGATATCAGGAAGGAAGTATCGTCAGGCAGCCGCTGGTTAGCAGTGGCAAGTAAAGGGCTTCGTAATGTGTAGTTGAAAGGATATCAGGAAGGAAGTATCGTCAGGCAGCCGCTGGTTAGCAGTGTCAGATTTGGGAGTGAGTGCAAAGCTCTCCGCCGCTCCATACTGGACAATGAGTAGTACTAGCATTGTGTTCACGATGACCTCACGGGACACGCACTGCAGACAGTCACACACATGCACTGCAGACAGTCACACACATGTGCTGCAGACAGTCACACACATGCACTGCAGACAGTCACACACATGTGCTGCAGACAGTCACACACATGTGCTGCAGACAGTCACACACATGTGCTGCAGACAGTCACACACATGTGCTGCAGACAGTCACACACATGCACTGCAGACAGTCACACACATGTCTGCAGGCAGTCACACACATGTGCTGCAGACAGTCACACACATGCACTGCAGACAGTCACACACATGTCTGCAGGCAGTCACACACATGTGCTGCAGACAGTCACACACATGCACTGAAGACAGTCGCACATGCACTGAAGACAGTCACACACATGTGCTGCAGACAGTCACACACATGCACTGCAGGCAGTCACACACATGCACTGCAGACAGTCACACACATGTGCTGCAGACAGTCACACACATGTGCTGCAGACAGTCACACACATGTGCTGCAGACAGTCACACACATGCACTGCAGACAGTCACACACATGCACTGAAGACAGTCGCACATGCACTGAAGACAGTCACACACATGTGCTGCAGACAGTCACACACATGCACTGCAGGCAGTCACACACATGCACTGTAGACAGTCACACACATGTGCTGGCTGCAGGCAATCACATGTACGGCTGCAGAGGTCACATGCACGGCTGCAGGTAGTCACATGCACGGCTTCAGGCAGTCACATGCACGTCTGAGGGAAGTCGCACACACAGGTGCTAGCATGGTCCTATACGTCCCAGCTTCTACCCCTCGCATTCTACCCAACAGTTCCTTCCACCATAACACAGCTCAGGCGGCTCGGCTCTTGTGGTCTGCGTCTGTCTGCAGTGGATGGCCAAACCTGCCTGGCTCCATGCAGGCAACCTGGCTCCATGCAGGCAACCTGGCTCCATGCAGGCAACCTGGCTCCATGCAGGCTACAACAACCAACCTCTTCACATTGCCTCTCTGTAATGGCCATCCCTCTCCTCTTCTTCCTCTTCTCCAACTTCTCGGCCAAATATACCTCCTCCACCATTATTATATTCAACCCCCTTGGATTACAGGTCAGAGTAAAAGCCACCAGCTGGGTCACACCTAAAACTTCACCATTGGTGATGACATCACTTCATCTGCGTACCACCCTCCCAGTGAGTCCTTCAGCCGCACTCTTCTTCCCCTCCTTGGAACTTGCAAGTGCTTCTCTTGCCGCCATCCACTCCACACCAGCACCTCGACCATCTCCTCTCCACCAACAGCGGCCACACATTGTCTTCTCCCATGCTGAAATATCTGTTGTCTGTCTGTTCGCTACAACCGCTGCCAAGGAAACGAACCTCTACTACCCAAACCACCTCCCCATGGTACATGCCTTTACATAATATGAAGTAAAAAAAAATTCTGGTCTACCAAACCATCGACGGACGGTCAAACAACTCAAGGTCCAATAAGACGTGAAGTAACAGCTGCTACACGCATCTCTACATCTCATCAACAAAGTCCCAGTCAGGACTCTTGTAAGGCCATCATGACTTAATAGAACTACGTGTAGCTGGTGTTCATTCCATTGGTTAAGAACACTCCAGTCATTTCATATAAACATGCCACACCCACACATGCAGATCTCCCCCTCAGATCGAAAGCTCCCTGCCCCCCCCCCCCACGGATTGAAAGTAAAAACAAGAAACAAAACCCAAGAAGTTGAGGTTGGACATTTTCCTTCCCCTTGACCTTTCTTCTTGACCTCAGTGGCTGATTCACCACATGTGCAGCTTCACTCATCAACCACCACAATCATTGACAACCCACCCCACCCAATCACACTAGATTTTTTCCCACCTGGCTTGTGGGAGCGGGGATTCTTAAACATGGCTGGTAATCGCAACTGCCATCGCGAATGGTCTCTTCCCCTCCTGCCATTTCTGGAAGCCCTTCTACTTCGGAGAGCTGCACAGACATCTGATCCCTCTGCTCTTAGAGAAAATGGATTTGCTCCAGAGTGAACTTCGTTTTGTCGTAGACATGTAGTGATCCAGCGATGCATAGCTTTTGTTTGCTTAGCTCAATGGAGCTGATACACTGCAGCTTATTCTAATGACAAGTTTGAAAAGATTCTTAATAAAATAATAATTAAAATTATAGTTGATATAAATTCACAAACACAGTCGGTGATTGGTTCAACTGCCACTTTCTCTCCGCCTTTAAATTGATCCCGAGGGAACAGTAATCCATCCATACTTTACCCACTTATGAGACACCTGACTTTACGCACATGCTCATTTGATTCCCCTTTCGTAAAATGTCAGACACAAGAAATTTGGTGGTGCCTGTCCTGTCTGTTCATTGTCTTCAGTGCTCATGTGTTCCGGTGTGCAGATATCGTGCAGAGGCAGAAGCAAAATGAGGAACATGTTTCTGGTTATTTTATGATTGTCACCTTCTGGAGTTGGTTTGACTAAGGCAGGGGTCGTCATCGTCTTCTGCTGGTCCGTCTTCCGGTACCAAAAGTTTTGCGCAAAGTGGAGCAAAGGGAGGGGGACCAGAGTTGTACCCTGTAGAGGTACCAATAGCGGGTGCAAGGCTGGGAAAAAGCTTTCCCCAAGAATGCCGAGGCAGCTGCGTGCTGACTAGACCACATCAATCCAGCCATAATAGCATCAGACCACCCACAAACACACATTAGACCCTTGTCACAGTCAGCAGTTCACTAGATCATAACCATTCATACCCCAGCTGCCTGGCCTCTACTAATATGGAGACTAACCTCTGCAACGTGCAGCTGCCTGCTAGTGGGTATACAAACCTCTGGAACTGGCAGCTGCCTGCCCTTGGGTATATACAAACCTCTGCAACTGGCAGCTTCCTGCCCTTGGGTATACAAACCTCTGCAACAGGCAGCTGCCTCCCCTTGGGTATACAAACCTCTGCAACAGGTAGCTTCCTCCTCTCGGGTATAAAAACCTCTGCAATAGGCAGCTGCCTCTTCTCGGGTATACAAACCTCTGCAATAGGCAGCTGCCTGCCCTTGGGTATACAAACCTCTGCAACTAGAGCAGAGATTAGGACATAACAAGGAACAAACAAACAACCGTCACGATTCAAGCAAACTGACATCAAAGAGTGCCTGCTACTATACTTTTTAATATCAAGCTGCCAAGCAGCAGGATTCCCTGGAGCTCCAGGCATCAGTTACTCCAGCCACCCAGGATTCCCTGGAGCTCCAGGCTTCAGTTACTCCAGCCACCCAGGATTCCCTGGAGCTCCAGGCACCAGTTACTCCAGCCACCCAGGATTCCCTGGAGCTCCAGGCACCAGTTACTCCAGCCACCCAGGATTCCCCGGAGCTCCAAGCATCAGTTACTCCAGCCACCCAGGATTCCCTGGAGCTCCAGGCATCAGTTACTCCAGCCACCCAGGATTCCCTGGAGCTCCAGGCACCAGTTACTCCAGCCACCCAGGATTCCCTGGAGCTCCAGGCATCAGTTACTCCAGCCACCCAGGATTCCCTGGAGCTCCAGGCATCAGTTACTCCAGCCACCCAGGATCCCCTGGAGCTCCAGGCATTAGTTACTCCAGCCACCCAGGATTCCCTGGAGCTCCAGGTATCAGTTACTCCAGACACCCAGGATTCCCTGGAGCTCCAGGCATCAGTTACTCCAGCCACCCAGGATTCCCTGGAGCTCCAGGCATCAGTTACTCCAGCCAGCCAGGATTCCCTGGAGCTCCAGGCATCCGTTGCTCCAGCCACCCAGGATTCCCTGGAGCTCCAGGCATCAATTACTCCAGCCACCCAGGATTCCCTGGAGCTCCAGGCATCAGTTACTCCAGCCACCCAGGATTCCCCGGAGCTCCAGGCATCAGTTACTCCAGCCACCCAGGATTCCCTGGAGCTCCAGGCATCAGTTACTCCAGCCACCCAGGATTCCCTGGAGCTCCAGGCATCAGTTACTCCAGCCACCCAGGATTCCCTGGAGCTCCAAGCATCAGCCACCCAGGATTCCCTGGAGCTCCAGGCATCAGTTACTCCAGCCACCCAGGATTCCCCGGAGCATCAGGTATCAGTTACTCCAGCCACCCAGGATTCCCTGGAGCTCCAGGCTTCAGTTACTCCAGCCACCCAGGATTCCCTGGAGCTCCAGGCACCAGTTACTCCAGCCACCCAGGATTCCCTGGAGCTCCAGGCACCAGTTACTCCAGCCACCCAGGATTCCCCGGAGCTCCAAGCATCAGTTACTCCAGCCACCCAGGATTCCCTGGAGCTCCAGGCATCAGTTACTCCAGCCACCCAGGATTCCCTGGAGCTCCAAGCATCAGCCACCCAGGATTCCCTGGAGCTCCAGGCATCAGTTACTCCAGCCACCCAGGATTCCCCGGAGCATCAGGTATCAGTTACTCCAGCCACCCAGGATTCCCTGGAGCTCCAGGCATCAGTTACTCCAGTCGGTACAAAAAGCTATTATAAGAAATCGGCGCCCGCTTCAGCTGTTTCGCAGACTTGGGTTGAGCATTCTAGAGAACAGGTGTGGGGCTGGGGGTGGGGCTTGGGGCGGGGCGGGGCTAGTGGGGCACAGTCCAGTAGGTAAGGGAAACACCAAGACTAGGGCAAGAGCAAGAGGGCTAGGGCTAATAGGCAAGGCCACGGTGAGGGAAACAGCAGGGTTAGGGCTAAGGCATGTCTTTTGACATGGTATGTAGTGAGGATGATGAAATGAAGTGAGCAACAAGGCCAATTAATGGACGGAGATTGGCCTCTCCTCCAATACTCCACCCACAACAATGAATAGCACGTACTCAGTCCCCAAATAGAATCACCTGTCTCCATGAAAACCACCAAGGAAGTGGCTTGATGACAAACAAAATGTTATCTTTCAACTTTTTCCCTCCTGAATTCCACAAATTGTGCCCACCACTTCACCTGCAACCACATGCTTACTATTGTGCTGAATCGTTGAGTTGGTACTCGCTGGATCTCCGAAAGCAGAGCTGCACCCCTGGGTCCATCCATAGTCTCCTCATGGCCGCCAGCAGCCCAGGCGTGAATGGTTCGGTGTCTGCATGTCTCGCTGTGATGCCAAATAGAAGCATGGCATCGTCCTGTATCACGGCAGAGAGAAAGAGAGAGAGCATGTTTGTATCAATTATAGCTTCTCTGTGCAAGTTTGCAGTTATGTCAGAGGGCTAATCAACTCTTATGGACACACCCACCCTCAATCCAGTGTGATGTTGGTCCAGTGCGTGTCCCCATAGAGCTATTGTTAGCCTACTTCAACCTTCCTTAACCCAGTGTGGTGTTAGCCAGTATGTGTCCCCATAGAGCTATTGTCAACCTACTTCAACCTGCCTCAATCCAGTGTCAAGTCGATCCATCATACACACACACACAAACAACTGCCTATCATCTCGATTATAAGGACATATCAGATAGCAATCTACATATCGAGTTTATCCTGAAAGGAAACAAGGAGTGCGACGAGGAAGGATTTAAACAGCTTCGGTACAAAGGTACGAAATTGCAACAGCAAAATTCTCCAACACCATAAGCTGGAGTAGCAGGTGACTTCCAGCGAAAGCATCGAGGAGGGGCAGACTGAGAGGCAGTGTCGCTTACGATGACACACTCACTCGGCAGATTGGAATGTAGATGAGAGCATTTGAAGCTGCTGTCGCTGTCACAGCATCTTGAACAAGACATAATCACAAGAAGGACATCTGCAGCAGAGATCCTGTCCAGCTAACCTTGATGCTAACCCACAGAACCTGGTAAAGGGTAGCTAGGATGGGTGGGTAAGCTCTCGCCTAAAATCTACCTGAACTGTTTTCTGTAAGGACAACAACAAAACAACAACAACAAAACCACTAAAAAACCCAAAACAACACACGACTTCAAAAGCAGACAACAGCTTCCATTTGCAGAGATATGCTCTCCATTGAACTATGGATCGAGCATAACCCCCAAAACAACACCTTCAGTTAACATTTGGCCAACATCAGAGGGCACTGGAAATACTAGTGAATATCATTCACATAAACTATCGTGTACTGTATATCAACCACATGCACTCAACATCGGATCTTTTAACTGCACGTGCCCAATAGTTGAACCATATGGATAGAACAGGCAGAGCGCTACACTTCAGGTCTGGAGAGTTTTTATTTTTATTTTTAATTCTTAATGGCTGATGAATCTCAACTCTTCCAGGCTTTTACTGGTGTTCCCGGAGGCCTTTTCCTTGCCGAGTAAGGCTGCACAGGTAAGGTGCCTATGCCTGCAAGGAAGCCACTCTGAGTCCCCTTCCCTCTTGAGCAAAGAGAAGAAGTGCTCCCGAATGGGTTCCTTTGCCTCTGCCATCATGTTTGGCATAAGAGTGCAGTGTAGCGCTATGTAGCATTATTGCTGTTGCTAACTGGAGCCCATTATCACACCAAACTTAAACTTAAATTGTATATCTGTCTTCCAATGAGTTTGAATGACTACTGATGGAGGAGAGATACCTGTATAAACCACATATTAAGTGGGGGTTGGTTGGTCATTCCTGTCCGCTTTTCTCTGGTTTTCAATGCATTTATGTGTTTTTTTGTGAACTAGCGACAACTAGCGACACATGTTACCAGATACCAATTTTCAATTTCGACTCGGGGACAATACTTCTTCTCAAGCCACACCTATATATACATGTGCCGCAACCTTGCTTTAAGGACAACAAGAACAGTAAAACAAGAATGGTTGCAAAAGATTCCTCTTCAAAGACCCAGAACTTGCTAAATCATCGTAATTACATTGTGATCCACGAGGATCACTAATGCGTTCAGAATGCATACACAAAGTACAAGTGGAACCAACCCATGCAGGGAAGGCGTGCACAGAGTCCAAGTGGAACCAACCCCATGCAGGGAAGGTGTGCACAGCGTCCAAGTGGAACCAACCCATGCAGGGAAGGCGTGCACAGCGTCCAAGTGGAACCAACCCATGCAGGGAAGGCGTGCACAGAGTCCAAGTGGAACCAACCCATGCAGGGAAGGCGTGCACAGAGTCCAAGTGGAACCAACCCATGCAGGGAAGGTGTGCACAGAGTCCAAGTGGAACCAACCCATGCAGGGAAGGCGTGCACAGCGTCCAAGTGGAACCAACCCATGCAGGGAAGGCGTGCACAGCGTCCAAGTGGAACCAACCCATGCAGGGAAGGCGTGCACAGAGTCCAAGTGGAACCAACCCATGCAGGGAAGGCGTGCACAGAGTCCAAGTGGAACCAACCCATGCAGGGAAGGCGTGCACACTGGACCAGAGCTGGACAAACAAGCTGCTCAAAGCCTTGGCAATATATATATATATATATATATATATATATATATACCAACACAGGTAGTGGCTTAGTTTAATGGTATTCGTAGTCCAATCCATGTTATCAAAAGGCATCTCCCCCCAACACCATGTCTTGAACTCAACATCCAATAATTTGTTGTCTGGTCTGGTGTAGCACACATGCACAACCCCGACCACCCCTCCCCTCCCCCCCCCTCCCCCCAAATAAAATACTGATAATAAATCTTATCCGCTAATCTTTATTAGCGTCTAGCTCAGCTTGAAATCCATTGGGTATAGCACTGGGATTAATAGACAATGAATAGAAATACTGCCAATTTTGAATCTGTCGAGCTTGAATCAAATTGGAGTCAACACTGAGCAATGTTCACCTAATGACAGGGTCAGTGCCAGTTCAACAACAACAGCAACAGTGAGATTTAAAGGATGGTGTGTGGGTGTGGTCAACCTCCCAGCCGGGATCAGTGTAATACAGGGCTAAATCATACGCAGTTAGTTTTAGGTTTACAGACACAGCCATTCACCTGAGGGGGCCGTGTTCTCCTGCATCTGCGGGATCAGTGTTCATCGTGCACCTGCAGGAGCATTCCAGGTGGACCAGTGAAGATCTATCCCCCCCCCCCCCCCCTCCCGTATAGCAGTCAGAGTACTCCCCAAGCATCCGTGCAAGTAGTGTCCCACAGCGCAGGTGTCACTTCTGTTGCTGCTAACAATTTAAAGCACGTTCTGACTATTTATTCCAATCAACACCACACGGAGAGCAGGCACCTTTGAAAGCTTTGACAACCACAAATGCAGTCTCACCTCAAGAAGGTCGGCCCACTCGGCGGGACACTGGGCCTTAATTAGGATTAAGTATGCTCGCAGGTCCACGCTGCCAATTAAGAGAGCCAGAAGTCTTTGGCAAGTGGTGTGAATGGCGTCTAGCTGATGTACAGGTAAGAATCCTAGAGTGGACACATCACTACAACAACCCATTCTAGTGCACCCACTCAATTGCAATGCCTAACATGAAGCTTTTCCAGAAAGGACATTGTTGAGGATGTTGCTTCCAAGCCTCCTCTCAGACGAGACTTTGTGTTGATGGGCATTAAATAAAAACACATTTTTGCCATTGATGTCAAAGCAAAGCTTTATGTATCAGTGGGAGGCTAAAGAGACACAGCGGCAGGTTCCCTCTTGGGACTTGTGTCCACATGTGTATCTCAATCAGAATACGTGAAAACAACTGAATACATACGAGACTGATTGCTGCCAACCCCCCCTCCCTTCTTCCCTTCCTCCATGACTGCAACAAATTAGGTTACTGTCAACACCTGTGAGGGTGTGAGGGTGTGGTCCACAGAAGGAGCACTTTCTCTCCGTCTAAAGGATGGTTCACAACACGATGCTGGCTGAGCGTTGTATTGCGTTGCAGTTTGTCAATTGACCTGAGTGCCACGGACACACGATGTTCTGATTGGTCCGACGCTGCGTTTCAGACGCTAATCCAGCATTTGAAAGGCAGTGTCGGACCAATCAGAACATCGCGTGTCCGCAGCACTGGGATCAAAGGTCAATTGACAAACTGCAATGCTCCGGCCAGCGTCGTGAACCAGCCTTAACTCTTACAAGTCATCAAAAAAGCCTTTTACATACAAACGCTTACAGACCAACAACAGCCAAACAACAGGCACTCTCCAACATGCAGCAGTTCATCTCCTGCCTAAATCAACTATCAAACACTCCTTGTGTATAAATAGTACAGACAACCTCTGTCTGTACTGGAGGTCTCGGCTCTCCAGCTCTGTCTGTCCTGGAGGTCTCGGCTCTCCAGCTCTGTCTGCCCTGGAGCTCTCGGCTCTCCAAGCTCTGTCTGCCCTGGAGCTCTCGGCTCTCCAAGCTCTGTGCTAGCTTCATGGATACCCCAACAGCGGCGGCACAAAAAGCACTCTTGCATTCTAACAATGGAACCCAAACAGTGCTCTACTAAGCCGACCTTGTCGGTAATTGCATCAAATATAGACACTAAAAGCATATTTGACACAATTAAAAAGCTCAGTCAACAGCAACCCATGCAACACTGGCTAAATGGCCGACTCTTTGTGTCGTCCCTATTCAGGCAGAAGCATGTGCTTATCTGACAATTAATCACTGTTTCCTCCTCTTTAAAAGGAACAGCTTCCTGTGGTCCTATTGACTTGATGAAATTTAAGGCTGATCCATATCCACAGACACAGGAGCAGGCAACCAATTTCTCAGTGAGTGTGGGCACACTTAGTGTTTGGGCTTGCCAACTCAAGACTATTATTGACTCAAATCCATCCCTCCTTGTCCCTAGTTTGATTCTAGCCCTAACCCTCCCTTGGTCCTACCCTAGTCACAAGGTGACAGCTGCTGGTTGGTGCCTAGGTCCGGAGCCAAGCTGGCACCCACTAGACATCTCCCGTGTGAGTGGCCCTGCTTGATGGGGAGCTGAGCAGGCACCCACTAAGCACCTAGCTAGCTGTAAGTGCCTAGGCCCTGCTCGGCTGCCCCAGCAGATACACAAACCTTGCTAGTCAATTATGCATTAGTGCCCAAACCACATTCAGCCTGGACCATTTCTGGAATTATATGGCACACTTCTGATAAACATTGCAGTCTCCATGGATTCATAACATGATAACTACTACTACTACTACTACTACTACTCTACCTGTTAATGAAAGGAGACTTACTCGTCTGGCAGAATTGGCAAATGTGATTCCTAATAGGTCCATCCCTCTAATAACAGCTTCCAGGGATCTGATTGTGTTGCTGTAGACAACCGGTCTGTACTGCTTGCACTCATCTCGGGGAAACCCCTCGCTGTGGATAATTCTAGGAACAGAGAGAGAGAGAGAGAGAAATTGTAATGGTCTGCAGTGTTTGGTGTTAACAAGCTGTGGGACTGACAGTAAGCCTCACAATTGCAGCTCTGTGTATGTGCAAACACTGGTTGTTAGCTCTATACAGGAGTCTACTCTCCCACCTGGTGGGTACACAGAAACACAAATCCTTATCTGTGGCCATGGTTTGTGGGGGCTAACCTAGACAGGTAGGTTAATCCGGCCTACAGAGAAGCTGAGGGTTGAATGAGCCCAGCACAGGTGGTGGTATTAGAACCACGTTAAATTAACTCACTTGGGCAACGTCTACTAGACACCTATATATCCGGGTGAGTATATATATCCGGGTGAATAGGTCAGTAAGGCTTGAGATATAGTAGCCAATGAGTTCCAAACTTCCTAAGCTAGTGAAAGCGACACACGCTCCTAGCAGGCATATGTTGGTAAAGGATCATCAGTGGCTATTCGAGCGAATGGCCTACATCATCATTGGGATGTCAGAATGTTGCATTTTATGTATATAATTATGTATTTTATGTTTGTGTATGGTAATGGCAGGGGGTAAAAAAATCTCAAATAATTGGTGTTATAATTGGTGTTAAATTAAGTTCATTTTTCTCTCTTAAAAAAATAATAACAATAAAAAAATAATAAAGATCCAGACATTTGTGATAAACTTGAAATATAATCCTCATTTAAAACTGCAGCCACACAAGGCGTCGCTTCACTGTTAGCATGCTGTCCTCAATGCCAATACTGTTGAGATGGTCATTATGGCTCTGATGTCCAAGGTGTGCATCACTTCATCCTTGGAGCCTCTGTCAAAGTCACCGTCTGAAGCATCAGCAAGAGTCACCGTCTGAAGCGTCAGCAAGAGTCACCACCTGAAGCATCAGCAAGAGTCACCACCTGAAGCATCAGCAAGAGTCACCACCTGAAGCATCAGCAAGAGTCACCACCTGAAGCATCAGCAAGAGTCACCACCTGAAGCATCAGCAAGAGTCACCACCTGAAGCATCAGCAAGAGTCACCATCTGAAGCATCAGCAAGAGTCACCACCTGAAGCATCAGCAAGAGTCACCATCTGAAGCATCAGCAAGGGATTCCACTGTTGTTCTTTTCTTCTTCCTGAGAGCATTTTAACGTCATCTTACTTCACCGAGATCACCTTCTTCAGATCGTATAGTACACAGTGTGGATTGAATAGTGAGTCCAGGGAAGTGGAAATGAAAAGTGAGTCCAGGGTTCATAGCCCACTAAATGTTTGTCTACTTTCTCTTCACAGATCCTGGACAGATAATTAACCCCATCAGCACAGAGTTAGCACCTGCTAACACTACAGGGTTAGCAGGTGCTAACTATACAGGGGACTAAAACATCCTTAACAGTTCCTCAAGCTTACAAAGCTCAAGACACACCGGTGGTGCAAAGGCTGAGTCTTTTATTTTACCTAGCTACGGACAGACGTACATGGATTTATGAGTGAGGATCAAGACCAAAGAGATATCTTATTTATGAGCTGAGTAGGTCCGTAGTAGCTCGTTAGCTTGAAGGGGACCGGCTGAGCCTGTGCAGAGCAAAGCCTGATAAATATCACTCATAGTGGACACCACATCTACAAATTTGTCTAGACAACCGGAATGGAGGACACAACCCGGTTCTCTAGCGGGAGACAATCACGACCAAAATAAGTGCTTAGCAAAAAGTAGGTGCTTAATATGGGATAAAATAAAATAAATACAGGTGCTAATATGCCTTTACCAACCAGTGTTTACGGATATCACAGTACATATATGTATATCACAGTACATATATGTACACACACTACACCCACCACATGCACACACTACACACACCACATGCACACACTACACACACCTTGCACACACACTACACACACCACATGCACACACACTACATGCACCACATGCGCACACCTCATTTGTTTGACGAAAGTACTCTTTCCAGATTCTCCAGCACCTGGGAGAAATAAAATAACACACATCAATTAGCGTTTGACTAATTACAAAGTGTGAACTAATTATAAAAATTAACTAAGGTCAGGTCATTAGAGATTAAGTTACAGAACCCAGCAATATATAACACAACCTTGAGGCACATTAAAGAGTTGGAAGTATAGGAGGACGAGAGTAACCAAAGCATAATCACTTCTTTCTTCTTGCAGCAATCAGCAAGAGACTCTCATCTAATTAAAAGATAATTCGGTGCAGCTAGCATACGCACATGCACACACGTGCGCGCGCAAAGCCAGCTCAGACAGGAAGACCCAATAGCATTAAAAAATTCTTACAAGGCAGCAAGTCCTTTGTCATTTGCATGTAACAATTTGTAGAGCTGACTGCTGATCCCCATTTTAAAAGCCATCGTCAAGGCCTGACATCAGCACAGGCTAAGTGCTCCATGGTGCATACTTGCTGCAATAATCTAACCATAATTTGTATCACAAATATATATTAATTTTTTTATAAAAGATCCTTACCAGGACTCGTCCTAGAGCAAATGAGCCCACCACTTCAAATAACCAAAGGCTGTACTGACCCTTTGCATCTCCATCGTCGTGGGAACCACCAAGCCTTTCCTAGCCCTGACCTAGTGCAATCCGGGAGCTGTCCTAAGAACTGGCTCACTATTGTTGTGGCTGATACTTAAAGTGGCTGGCGGACTGACAGTTTGGAAGTGACCTTCCTGGCAACCATAGTTTTATTATAGAATTTTCTTTTTAAAGTGAGGCACGGAGAAAGGTTAGTGCACACAGAATCCCCATCACCCCTCCCCCATTATTTGCTAGGTTTATGGGGAGAGATGGGAATTTATCTTTTTTGGGGGGGAAGGCAGGTGGTTACTTAGGTGGTTTTAGCAGCTGCATCGGTAACTAATGTCCACTACTGGATGTAGGCACCATTTAGTCCTAGAAAAAACACTCCAGAGTTGTTACAATGCCATTTATGGCCAGAAAACTCGTACCTGCTTGGCAGCTGGAAATACGATTAAAAGCCGGGCATCCCTTTTATAAATAATAACAACAAACAAATACACGACAACAACAACAAATACACAACAACAACAACAAATACACGACAACAACAAATACACGACAACAACAATGCCATTTTGTTTGCAGTGTTTTCGCTCAGCTAGAAAAATGTGCAAGTTTAGTAGTGCTCCAGGGAATTCCATATATGGAGAGGGAAAACCTCACGTCTCGATCATTAGTTACGCATCGAGATCCCCCCCCCCAAAAAAACAACAACACAACACAACAAAACAAACAACAACAACAACACATTAAAACCACACACTTCCTTCCGTGATCCCTTCTTTGATAAACTAAACCACAAATGGATAAAAAGGAAAAAGACCCACGGCTATTATGTTAGTTGTCTTTTCTATCAGTTCATTCCCTTATAATATCTGTCCAGCACAAGTTACTGCCCATTCAACGCGGAACAAATGTGTGTCCGTGAAGAATAGGCCAGCATCTTGCCTGCCCCCACACAGTGATCTGGCAGGTGCAGCGAGCATATGTCAAGCATCAATAGATACTATTCCACGTGCACACGCACACATGCACGCTACATTAGGAACAGACAACACCAAGTCAAAATAATATCTTTGAAATGAATCCTCAACTACTTCCTTTTGGAGCCCTTTCACTTACTACAAAGAATTTGTTATTGAAATTGCAAAGTTACTGTTTTAATTAAATGACACGGTATAGCTAGCACGTTAGGATCGTGCGTGTGCGTGGAATAGGAACTCCACTATTGACCTGCTGTAAAAGGTACTGGCCCTCCCAGGTCGATGGACATACCCACATAAGTGCGATCACTTTTATCATATTTCCTGAGGCTAGCAACCCGGCAACCTTGAAGTAGAAGCTCACCAAAAGCAAATTATTCAGCCAGGTGGGGATGAATTAGAGAAAAAGCCACACACCTTGCAACAAGGAATTATTTCCTTTTGAAGTCCTCAAGAGTAACTAACACCTAAACACCACTACTAGCTGAGTCAGGCAATCTCTTTCTCTCGGAAGAAGGGGGAAAGGGAGATAGGGTACACTTCTTTATGCTTTGGCTGAGCCTCAACCACCATCACCATATCCAGGACAATTTCTAGCCAATTAACGCCAAAATGTATTGATTAAAAAGCCCACAACATTTTGTCACTAAGGTAACCCAACGGCCAGACAAGAGCTGCAACAAGAATCAAGGCAGCACACACACTCCATACATAGAAATATTACACTCAACCGAATCTGTTCATTCTGCAGTGTTGTACACATTATGCTTGTATCACCATGTTGGATGCAAAAAGTAGTGCTCTACAAACGGAGCATAAACAGCCATTATCCCGAACAAAACCATATTATATCTTCACCAAAAAAATGGTTAGGGAACAAAATGGGTCTCTAGTTGTTTGTAACTGCGTGAATTGCTCCTCCCTGACACTACACCGACACGAAGGGGTTAAAATGGAAGGGAATGTAGTTCACAAATACTGTCACCACAAACCCATCACAATAACTAATTTCCTGAACTTTGGTGGGAAATAGGTCAAGTAATCAGGACTCTCATGGAATTATGTAGATTCTTGTAGGTGTTTAGCTACAAGAAAACAATTTCTGCTCGAGTTTTCGCACTGGATGTTTGCATCGTCACCTCATGCAAAGCAACAATTGCCTCTGGAAGATGACATAAAACTGGACAGAGAATATCACTGACACACATGTGACACACATGCCTTGCTAATACACTTGCTACCACGTAGCCCAATGAATTGAGGATTATTTTTGCTATATCCAACGAGCTAGGAGAGTCTTGCAGTGCAAGCCATTTGTCAGCGGGCAGTTTCAAGTGGAATGCGTTAATTAGCTAGCTATACTAGATGCTGCCAGAAATTGGTCTTACCCAGTAGAAGTAGTTTAATCTCGTTGCTTCTGTTCAGTCCTTCAGCTGCTAAGTGCCTACTTATGACTTCACTCTTTTTCTCGGCCTCTTTCTCCGCTGCGCTCAGTGCACACCCCATTTTGTTCTGGACACCTTTTCAAGAACTAAATCTCCTTTAACAGTCTTCACTATCTCAGCTCCTTCTGCTGCATCACGAATCTCTGACTAGCGTTTGCTCGGGCATTATATAAAAGACCTCAGAGCTTTTGTAATAATAGTGGGCGGATCTCTAGTTTGATAAAATAACATGTGACCTGTAGACAATCCCCTCGGGCGCGCCTCTACTATAACTGGGGTAATCAGCGGATGTGTACTCTGATCAAAAGATGCTGCTTGGAGCACCGTTTCCGGTAATCCCAAGATACCTGTGCTTTGAGTGCCCCGCATCCTCAGTGTAGTTTCCTGAGGTGTCATTTGAAGTATCTCGAAGTATCTCTACATAAACCATATCAGAAATATTAATCTAGAACTGTGTTTGAATAGGATCCTTAGAACTTTGATATTGAGCGGCACAATACATATTCATTTCCCAGTGTTTATTACTTGTGGTTTTTGTCGAGGCTCAACAGTGCTAACCACTAATTGATTCCGGGAAATTCTCGTCTTCAAAATGTATTTGTTTTTCTTTGCAGTTTGTGAATTTTAAAATAATACAGCATAATACAGCCAATAAAAAAAATGTAATTTGCACAATAGATTTTTTTAATAATAATATATATGATAATTACTGTATAGCCATCAGGTTGCATCAAACTGCTGCCTCTTGCCCCCACCAAATGTCACATAGAATATGAGAGCCAGTGCATCGATCACAGCATAGAGCACCAGCACCACATTAGGAGAACCGAACCAGATCATGGCAATACCCGTCACTTGTACACTCAGCACACCTGAAGTAGAAACAATGAACATATCACTTTTGTTATTGCCATTATTATTACTACTACTACATACTACACTACTACCATTATTATTACTACTACATGTACTAATAATAATATTACTACTGCACTGCTACCACCACTACTACTACTACCATTATTATTACTACTACTACTACTAATATTACTACTCCACTGCTACCATTACTACTACTACCACCATTATTATTATTACTACTACTACCATTATTATTACTACTACTACCACTACTACTACTACTACCATTATTATTATTACTACTACTAATAATAATATTACTACTGCACTGCTACCATTACTACTACTAATAATATTATTACTGCACTACTATATACCACTACAATTATTACTACTACTACTACTACTACTACTACTACTAATATTATGCTACCACTACTACTAATTCAAGGATAATTATATATATAATAGAAATGTTGACATTGCTACGTTTAAACCTTTCAATAGAAACACACACGGTTGAGTCACACCTCTGTATACTCGCTCAACAAAATGAGTCATTTATACAACACTTCAAGCTTAAAAAGATTGCACCACACCCATTAGCAAATGGGTCTAAGGCTCCAGTGAAGTAAAACTGATAAAAGGAGGTAATAAAACGTGCACTGAGGGTTCAAGTAGCAAGGATGCACTGAGGGTTCAAGTAGCAAGGATGCACTGAGGAGGGTTCAAGTAGCAAGGATGCACTGAGGAGGGTTCAAGTAGCAAGGATGCACTGAGGGTTCAAGTAGCAAGGATGCACTGAGGAGGGTTCAAGTAGCAAGGGTGCACTGAGGAGGGTTGAAGTAGGCAGGGTGCACTGAGGGTTCAAGTAGCAAGGATGCACTGAGGGTTCAAGTAGCAAGGGTGCACTGAGGAGGGTTCAAGTAGCAAGGGTGCACTGAGGAGGGTTCAAGTAGCAAGGGTGCACTGAGGGTTCAAGTAGCAAGGGTGCACTGAGGGTTCAAGTAGGCAGGGTGCACTGAGGGTTCAAGTAGCAAGGATGCACTGAGGGTTCAAGTAGCAAGGGTGCACTGAGGAGGGTTCAAGTAGCAAGGGTGCACTGAGGGTTCAAGTAGCAAGGATGCACTGAGGGTTCAAGTAGCAAGGATGCACTGAGGAGGGTTCAAGTAGCAAGGATGCACTGAGGGTTCAAGTAGCAAGGATGCACTGAGGGTTCAAGTAGCAAGGGTGCACTGAGGAGGGTTCAAGTAGCAAGGGTGCACTGAGGGTTCAAGTAGCAAGGATGCACTGAGGGTTCAAGTAGCAAGGATGCACTGAGGAGGGTTCAAGTAGCAAGGATGCACTGAGGGTTCAAGTAGCAAGGATGCACTGAGGGTTCAAGTAGCAAGGGTGCACTGAGGGTTCAAGTAGCAAGGGTGCACTGAGGGTTCAAGTAGCAAGGATGCACTGAGGGTTCAAGTAGCAAGGGTGCACTGAGGGTTCAAGTAGCAAGGATGCACTGAGGGTTCAAGTAGCAAGGATGCACTGAGGGTTCAAGTAGCAAGGGTGCACTGAGGAGGTTCAAGTAGCAAGGGTGCACTGAGGGTTCAAGTAGCAAGGGTGCACTGAGGGTTCAAGTAGCAAGGATGCACTGAGGGTTCAAGTAGAAAGGGTGCACTGAGGGTTCAAGTAGCAAGGGTGCACTGAGGAGGGTTCAAGTAGCAAGGGTGCACTGAGGAGGGTTCAAGTAGCAAGGATGCACTGAGGAGGGTTCAAGTAGCAAGGATGCACTGAGGGTTCAAGTAGCAAGGGTGCACTGAGGGTTCAAGTAGCAAGGATGCGCTGAGGGTTCAAGTAGCAAGGGTGCACTGAGGAGGGTTCAAGTAGCAAGGATGCACTGAGGGTTCAAGTAGCAAGGGTGCACTGAGGGTTCAAGTAGCAAGGATGCGCTGAGGAGGGTTCAAGTAGCAAGGATGCACTGAGGGTTCAAGTAGCAAGGGTGCACTGAGGGTTCAAGTAGGCAGGGTGCACTGAGGGTTCAAGTAGCAAGGATGCACTGAGGGTTCAAGTAGCAAGGGTGCGCTGAGGAGGGTTCAAGTAGCAAGGATGCACTGAGGGTTCAAGTAGCAAGGATGCACTGAGGGTTCAAGTAGCAAGGGTGCACTGAGGAGGGTTCAAGTAGCAAGGGTGCACTGAGGGTTCAAGTAGCAAGGGTGCACTGAGGGTTCAAGTAGCAAGGATGCACTGAGGAGGGTTCAAGTAGCAAGGATGCACTGAGGGTTCAAGTAGCAAGGATGCACTGAGGGTTCAAGTAGCAAGGGTGCACTGAGGAGGGTTCAAGTAGCAAGGATGCACTGAGGGTTCAAGTAGCAAGGGTGCACTGAGGGTTCAAGTAGCAAGGATGCACTGAGGGTTCAAGTAGCAAGGGTGCACTGAGGAGGTTCAAGTAGCAAGGATGCACTGAGGGTTCAAGTAGCAAGGGTGCACTGAGGGTTCAAGTAGCAAGGATGCACTGAGGGTTCAAGTAGCAAGGGTGCACTGAGGAGGTTCAAGTAGCAAGGGTGCACTGAGGGTTCAAGTAGCAAGGGTGCACTGAGGGTTCAAGTAGCAAGGATGCACTGAGGGTTCAAGTAGAAAGGGTGCACTGAGGGTTCAAGTAGCAAGGGTGCACTGAGGAGGGTTCAAGTAGCAAGGGTGCACTGAGGAGGGTTCAAGTAGCAAGGATGCACTGAGGAGGGTTCAAGTAGCAAGGATGCACTGAGGGTTCAAGTAGCAAGGGTGCACTGAGGGTTCAAGTAGCAAGGATGCGCTGAGGGTTCAAGTAGCAAGGGTGCACTGAGGAGGGTTCAAGTAGCAAGGATGCACTGAGGGTTCAAGTAGCAAGGGTGCACTGAGGGTTCAAGTAGCAAGGATGCGCTGAGGAGGGTTCAAGTAGCAAGGATGCACTGAGGGTTCAAGTAGCAAGGGTGCACTGAGGGTTCAAGTAGGCAGGGTGCACTGAGGGTTCAAGTAGCAAGGATGCACTGAGGGTTCAAGTAGCAAGGGTGCGCTGAGGAGGGTTCAAGTAGCAAGGATGCACTGAGGGTTCAAGTAGCAAGGGTGCACTGAGGGTTCAAGTAGCAAGGGTGCACTGAGGAGGGTTCAAGTAGCAAGGATGCACTGAGGGTTCAAGTAGCAAGGGTGCACTGAGGAGGGTTCAAGTAGCAAGGATGTACTGAGGAGGGTTCAAGTAGCAAGGGTGCACTGAGGGTTCAAGTAGGCAGGGTGCACTGAGGAGGGTTCAAGTAGCAAGGATGCACTGAGAAGGGTTCAAGTAGCAAGGATGCACTGAGGGTTCAAGTAGCAAGGGTGCACTGAGGAGGGTTCAAGTAGCAAGGGTGCACTGAGGGTTCAAGTAGGCAGGGTGCACTGAGGGTTCAAGTAGCAAGGATGCACTGAGAAGGGTTCAAGTAGCAAGGATGCACTGAGGGTTCAAGTAGCAAGGGTGCACTGAGGAGGGTTCAAGTAGCAAGGGTGCACTGAGGGTTCAAGTAGGCAGGGTGCACTGAGGGTTCAAGTAGCAAGGATGCACTGAGGAGGGTTCAAGTAGCAAGGGTGCACAAGCACCACAAGTGGAGTTAGTACACAGAGAACAGAGTAGTGGGCATGACTTCATCGTCAATGCCCATGCAAAGGGTATTGCTAGTTCTAAATGTGTTAGCTACTTCCTGTGAAGCAGGACCTAGGCATTCACCAGCACCTCATGGTCCAGAGCAAGCCTAAGGTGCTAGAGCTAGTGCCAGGGATATAAGTGTTCCTTGGCTAGGCACTCACCAGCACCTCATGGTCCAGAGCAAGCCTAGGTGCTAGAGCTAGTGCCAGGGATATAAGTGTTCCCTGGCTAGGCACTCACCAGCACCTCATGGTCCAGAGCAAGCCTAGGTGCTAGAGCTAGTGCCAGGGGATATAAGTGTTCCCTGGCTAGGCACTCACCAGCACCTCATGGTCCAGAGCAAGCCTAGGTGCTAGAGCTAATGCCAGGGATATAAGTGTTCCCTGGCTAAATGGAAAGTTTATTTAGCAAAGACAGCAACACCTTCAAGACAAAATGTAGCTTCATGTTTCATGTTATAAGGATATAATGAGTAGAGTTGAGTGGAGTAGAGAGAGAGCAAATAGCAAGTGTGTGTAACTGTGCATGTATATCATTATCTCAATTCAATCCATATTATGCCAAAAATATACCGAAATCAAAGATGCTCAATTATTCATTGTTTGTGGTATGTTGCTAAGCAACTCACTGTGCCAATGCTACAACTTCAACCATGGTTGCTAGGGACATTTGTGCACTCCTGAAAAAAATAGGGTCACGGTAAATAGTGGTGGAGGGTTAATGGAGGTTATGGAACGAGTTCTCTAGTCTACCACAGAGTGTGAGATTCAAAAATCCACAAATTCTAGACCGAAAGTAAACAATAGGTGCAAAGTTTTGAGACGGGCCACCACGGAGCATTCTTCCGCTGATGCAGAGATGAAAAAGTACATGGAGGATCAAAAGCAGCATCTATAAGTAACCTAATTTGCTGCAAGTCTGGGGAAGAGCCAAGCATCGAGTACTAAATTGACAAGGTCACATCATAGACAATATTCCAGAGATAAAACAGAAATCACTTGATTAAATTCTCCAACAAACTCTCAGTTGATGTAATAAAATTACAGTGACCTCAATAATCAACTTGAATTTTACTCCCTCGACGTTTTGGCTACCCTATTCTTGATGAGGCTAGATGCCCTAGCCCTATTCTTGATGAAGGCTAGATGCCCTAGCCCTATTCTTGATGAAGGCTAGAGCATCTAGTCTAAACGCCGAGAGAGTAAAATTCAATTGATTATTGAGAAGGTGATTGTAGTCACTTGATGCTTAGCAATTTCCAAGATTCGACCAAGTATATGGATAGTGTATGATAGCGTCCTTTAGTGAACCAACCTCTCACCCCACAAGGGTATAGATACTCTCCTTTCCCCCTCCTCTCCATATCAGAATGTAAAGGGAGGCTCCACACACCTACTAGCCTCTCCATATTATTATGAATTGTAATCCATGAAGTAATTATCCTATATTTATCACCAATTTGAGAAAAAACAATTCCCCCCCCCTTTCAATCAAGCGTAGAAAGTAGACTGAGAGTCCCCAGCGTGGCTGTGGTTCCTTATGCGGTAAGGGGTTAGTTGCCGAACAGTGGGATCGTCATGCCAACAGTGGTCTAGGCTAATAGTAAGGGTGGTCTGGGATGGGTGGGTTGCATAACTGGCTGTTTGGGTGCCTAGGCATTGGATTCCTTCAAAGCTGTGGGTCAAGGCACTCGTGCATGGTCTGGTTCATTGCAGCAGACTCTAATAGGTGTGTCCTGATTAGAATACAACTTGACCTCTTTGAAGATCTTCGTAATTAACTCAAAATATGTTGATGCATTTGAGTACTTAGGTGCCGGACTGGTGGGAGCATATTTACCCAAGGACATCAATACATTCTTAGCAATTAAAAAAAGTTACTTGCCTCAACTTTTAAGGTCAAGAAGTGTAAAAAACAATTGGCGTTGGGTCAGCAGATAAGGCTCGAAGATCTCCTCTACTCCCCTCCCAGTTGTGATTATCAGCTGATAACATCTATAATTATGGTAGACTTTATAGTTTATACCAACCACCAGTAGGCAGTGGGGGGATCCAGAGAGAGAGGAAGAGGATAGACTTCCAAGCTTCTCTTTCAAGCTTTTCTTCCAAACAACTGCTATATACTCGTGTGGTTGACTGCAAAAGCAGAGCTGTGATAGTTAACGGACTTCCCACTCCAGTTGCTTGAATGGTGTGTACATCAACTTAGAAAGCTGTCTCACCTCTTCCCCACAGTGGAGGCTCTCATGATATGCTAACTGCAAGTGCCAAACTTAGAAACCCACCTGTGGAGGCTCTCATGACATGATAACTGCAAGTGCCAAACTTAGAAAGCCACCAGAAGCTCACTGCAAGTGCCAACATAGAAAGCCACCTGACAAGCAGTGCCCCCTTCCACATTGGAGGCTCTCACGACAAGCTCACTGCTGAGAGCACCTTCATTTTTATCACCATAAATGAGTTGTATTCTTGGAGAACATGGTCACATTCCTTCCCGAGTTTTGCTGCACCTGAACTATTTTGTTGGTTGATAGTTGGTATATTAAAGAGTTTTTGCAAGAATAATAGCAAGTCGAGCCGAGCAAGCATTTCCCCACCCATCTATTTTTAAAACACTATGCTTACGTCTAGAGAGCCATCACTTATTCTCATGACTCAACATGGCAGTGTATACCTCAAATACACATAGAGATGGCTGTAACTATGAAGGTTCGCTTCAACCTTGGTAAAACGCGCTTATTATCACAAGCAAAAATCGACTTAAATTCACAAGCTACTAGAGATTAGAATAATATTAGAGGGTGGGTTTGATGCGGAAATTGGAAGCTATGCTGTGCACCCTTCCTCCCCACTCCCTCCTGCCACTCCCCCCACCCTTAGATCTGCCTCCCTAATAGTGTTGGTCTAGCAGAGGACACTGCAGAGCTAATGAAGTGTTGGTCTAGCAGAGGACACTGCAGAGCCAATGAAGTGTTGGCCTAGTAGAGGACACTGCAGAGCCAATGAAGTGTTGGTCTAGCAGAGGACACTGCAGAGCCAATGAAGTGTTGGTCTAGTAGAGGACACTGCAGAGCCAATGAAGTGTTGGTCTAGCAGAGGACACTGCAGAGCCAATGAAGTGTTGGTCTAGCAGAGGACACTGCAGAGCCAATGAAGTGTTGGTCTAGCTGAGGACACTGCAGAGCCAATGAAGTGTTGGTCTAGCAGAGGACACTGCAGAGCCAATGAAGTGTTGGTCTAGTAGAGGACACTGCAGAGCCAATGAAGTGTTGGTCTAGCAGAGGACACTGCAGAGCCAATGAAGTGTTGGTCTAGTAGAGGATACTGCAGAGCCAATGAAGTGTTGGTCTAGCAGAGGACACTGCAGAGCCAATGAAGTGTTGGTCTAGCAGAGGACACTGCAGAGCCAATGAAGTGTTGGTCTAGCAGAGGACACTGCAGAGCCAATGAAGTGTTGGTCTAGCAGAGGACACTGCAGAGCCAATGAAGTGTTGGCCTAGCAGAGGACACTGCAGAGCCAATGAAGTGTTGGTCTAGCAGAGGACACTGCAGAGCCAATGAAGTGTTGGTCTAGTAGAGGACACTGCAGAGCCAATGAAGTGTTGGCCTAGTAGAGGACACTGCAGAGCCAATGAAGTGTTGGTCTAGCAGAGGACACTGCAGAGCCAATGAAGTGTTGGTCTAGCAGAGGACACTGCAGAGTCAAAATTGCCGACAATTTGGACATTGAACGAGACTGCATTGAGAGACATTTGATGGTGTTAAAAATTGGGCAGTGATGATCAGCATGAATTGTTCAGTGGGTGTGGTTCAGTGGGTGTGGTTACATTGGGGGGCAACTTGGTGTTGAGGGATTTAACTGCCAATGCGTCAAGTTTAATTCTCCACCAAACATTTCGTCTCTATGGTAGCGTAAACTTGCCAGAAATAGTATTTGACATATTCATTTAAGCAAATGCACACATTCACGGACAAGAGGTGGACAGACATTGACTGCCTGAGGCATGCAGACAGTGTAGTTAGTCAACCATAGAGATAATAAGTGGCCATTGCCAACAGTAAAGTTTTAGAGGGTTGGACTAGAGTTGGAACCACCGAATGCAAACGTGTCGTCATTTCTGAGGGTTGGACTAGAGTTTTGCTTCATATTCAGAGGTGTCCTCTTTTCTGAGGATCTGGGAGGGAAGAGGGAGTGGTCTACACTAATGACAGCACTGTATAAAAATTGACCTTCCACCTCTCTTACTCAGCCACCAGATGATCAACCCCAAAGAAAAAAAAGTCAAGAAAAAAAAGAAGCCATTTTACATGTTTGATTGTCTCCCCAAAATAGCCGCTATGCCGACATCCCACAATATTGGTGCCAAGAAATGTCCTCAAACATTATAAAATATTAGGCAAGAACTCGAGCCTGCCTCAGGATCACATGAGTCTATTATTGTTGTTATCTATTATTACAATGACCTTCCCAATAATCGACTTGAAATTGTCCTCCCTCGACGCTTCGACTAGATGCTCTAGCCTTCATCAGGAATAATAACAATAACCTGATGAAGGCCGTCGAAACGTCGAGAGAGTAAATTTGAAGTCGATTATCGAGGTCATTGTAAACTTGAGAGATTTATTATTATTATATTATTATCATTATTGTATTATTGTTATTATTATCATTATTGTTATTATTATTATTAGTTTAAAATATTTATTACCAATATTTATTTACAGTCATGGAGCTACAGTTAGTTACACACCATATACTTCACATGGAGTAGAAGCTAAAGCTTCCCTCACGTAGTAATGGAGGAGAGGAGAGGTTGGAGCTACAGTTAGTTACACACCATATACTTCACATGGAGTAGAAGATAAAGCTTCCCTCACGTAGTAATGGAGGAGAGGAGAGGTTGGAGCTACAGTTAGTTACAGAACATATACTTCACATGGAGTAGGAGCTAAAGCTTCCCTCACGTAGTAATGGAGGAGAGGAGAGGTTGGAGCTACAGTTAGTTACACACCATATACTTCACATGGAGTAGAAGCTAAAGCTTCCCTCACGTAGTAATGGAGGAGAGAAGAGGTTGGAGCTACAGTTAGTTACAGAACATATACTTCACATGGAGTATACTTCACATGGAGTAGAAGCTATAGCTTCCCTCACGTAGTAATGGAGGAGAGAAGAGGTTGAAGCTACAGTTAGTTACACACCAAATACTTCACATGGAGTAGAAACTAAAGCTTGAGAACTTGATTTCCTTCTCTCAAGTAAGGGAGCTACATGGCCCCTCTCACACTGACACCAGTTCCTTCAGTTGATGGTATTTCCATCCATTTGGAGCAGCAGGTAATTACACTCTGGCAGAGGTATGCTAGCCTTCCCAGAACATTTGGTGAAAGTGGAGAATCAGCAACACAGCACTCGATTCAGTGAGTGTGACACAGTGTCACACAAAACCAATTCATGCAGGCTTAGCAAAAAGATCATTCCAGAGAGTAACCCAAGGTCGTTATGCTTCATGGAAAAGGTGCATGTTGTCCACGATGCAGCTGACTTGGTTCTCCAGTGGTCCACGAACCAGCCGAGTAAGCAACACATGAATACACTAGCAGTGTTTACATGCAACAGTGCACCTCGGACAGGTGAAGCACCTCGCAGGAGTACTCCGGACCACCACTTTCTTGTTTCGCATCCTGACTCACATCCTATTTTACAAAGAAGGCTAAGGTTGTGTCACACCTTGTGAAACTGAATATGCCAGGTAGACAGAGTTTGTTATTTTCCCGCCACCCCCAGGAAATGGAAGACCCTTATAAGGGCTTAGAAGCTCAAGTGAACCCGAACTAGACAGCAGCCCCACATGTGGGGACTGAAACACATGACAGCTAAAGGAGCATGTCACATGTGCCTGCTGTTGGTACAGGTGGCCACTGAAGCTTCCCTTAAATGCTGCGGGACCTATAGTAGGCTTAGAAAACCTTCCTGAAGTGTATTCATAGCTTGCCAGCCAGTGCCACTGAATTTTTGAATAGAATATAATTTCTGACAATGTGTGAGCTAGTGGGACATTCGGACCTAGTGAACGTCTATTACCAGTAGTTCATAGTTCAACCAATCTGCTCACAACCACACGAGACCAGTGAAGGCGTGTCCACGTTGAGCAGAATAAAGAGACGATGAAGTGGAAGGTTGTGACACACGAGTGGAAGCAACATCCATAGCAACAACCTCTCAGAAAATGTTGTGAGTTTGGGACATATGAGGTAGGAGAGAGAATTTGAGCTGCATGGACAACATGGGCACTGCATTATCAGCCGAGGCAATCACGAGTCCCTGCATTGTCAGCCGGGGCAATCACGAGTCCCTGCATTGTCAGCCAGGGCAATCACGAGTCCCTGCATTGTCAGCCGGGGCAATCACGAGTCCTTGCATTGTCAGCTGGGGCAATCACGAGTCCCTGCATTGTCAGCCAGGGCAATCACGAGTCCCTGCATTGTCAGCCAGGGCAATCACGAGTCCCTGCATTGTCAGCCAGGGCAATCACGAGTCCCTGCATTGTCAGCCGGGGCAATCACGAGTCCTTGCATTGTCAGCTGGGGCAATCACGAGTCCCTGCATTGTCAGCCAGGGCAATCACGAGTCCCTGCATTGTCAGCCAGGGCAATCACGAGTCCCTGCATTGTCAGCCGGGGCAATCACGAGTCCCTGCATTGTCAGCCAGGGCAATCACGAGTCCCTGCATTGTCAGCCAGGGCAATCACGAGTCCCTGCATTGTCAGCCAGGGCAATCACGAGTCCCTGCATTGTCAGCCGGGGCAATCACGAGTCCCTGCATTGTCAGCCAGGGCAATCACAAGTCCTTGCATTGTCAGCCGGGGCAATCACGAGTCCCTGCATTGTCAGCCAGGGCAATCACAAGTCCTTGCATTGTCAGCCGGGGCAATCACGAGTCCCTGCATTGTCAGCCAGGGCAATCATGAGTCCCTGCATTGTCAGCCGGGGCAATCACGAGTCCCTGCATTGTCAGCCAGGGCAATCATGAGTCCCTGCATTGTCAGCCAGGGCAATCACGAGTCCCTGCATTGTCAGCCAGGGCAATCATGAGTCCCTGCATTGTCAGCCGGGGCAATCACGAGTCCCTGCATTGTCAGCCAGGGCAATCATGAGTCCCTGCATTGTCAGCCGGGGCAATCACGAGTCCCTGCATTGTCAGCCAGGGCAATCATGAGTCCCTGCATTGTCAGCCGGGGCAATCACGAGTCCTAAGATCTTGGCATTGAGAAGAAAAATAAACAAGATCCGCTTAAAGCTACGGGCTCCTACGGGTCAACAGCTGCAGTGGGAACAGAAGTAGCTGGGATTCCTGCTTAGTTACGGCATATGTTTACTGTTCACACCTAACGCTTCAAGCACAGCAGTTGAGGGCTCGTCACATCACACTGCGGTGCAGTTTTAAGTTTGGTGTTAACTGTCCTGCAGTCAAGGCCAATCCACTAAAGAGGACCGTGCACGCTGTTCTTGTTGGCCCGCCACCAATTTTACATCTTGACAGGCACTTGTTCAGCTCCTTCATTCACAAAGCCTTATTGCCAAATCCAAAACTTAGAAGATCACATTTTTTTGTCCCGAACACGATCTGCCAATGCAATGTATGTACAATTGAGTAGCAAGGAGTAGGATTAAAATAATAATAATAATAATAATAATAATAATATAATAATAATAATAATATAATAATAATAATAATAATAATAATAACAATAATAATAATAATAATAATAATAATAATAATAATAATAATAATAATAATAATAATAATAATAATAATAATAATAATAAATAATAATAAAAAAGTTTAAGTGAAAAGTAGAAAAGTATAATGGGACAACCCCCCCCCCCCCCCCCAGCCCCAGTTTTTTTAAATTAAAAAAGCTTAAAAATGAGGTGACAGTAAATAAAATAAAATAAAGATATGAAAGGTAGTGCAGTGTAGTTTATAAGATTTTCAAGACACCGCTTTGTTTGTCAAGTACTTTGATTTTAATGGAGCCCTCAGTATCGCTATCTGCAGTTCAGTAGTGCTAGCTGTAGCCCTCAACATAGAGTGACACAACTGGCAAGGTCAGACAGAGGTCACTTGAAGGTCAGACAGAGGTCACTTGAAGGTCAGACAGGTCACTTGAAGGTCAGAGGTCACTTGAAGATCAGACAGAGGTCACTTGAAGGTCAGGCAGGTCACTTGAAAGTCAGACAGAGATCACTTGAAGGTCAGACAGAGGTCACTTGAAGGTCAGACAGAGGTCACCAGAAGGTCAGTCAACCTGAGGTCACTTGAAAGTCAGGCAGAGGTCACTGGAAAGTCAGACAGAGGTCACTTGAAGGTCTCCACCAGAAGGTCATCAGTCTGAGGTCACTTGAAAGTCAGGCAGAGGTCACTTGAAGGTCAGACAGAGGTCACTGGAAAGTCAGACAGAGGTCACTTGAAGGTCTGAGGTCACTTGAAAGCCAGACAGGTCACTTGAAGGTCAGACAGAGGTCACTTGAAGGTCAGACAGGTCAGTTGATTTTTACTTAGCCAACTACTTCTCAAAATTTGACTAAGTCTCCGACAATGTGCAAGGCATACCTAAGTTATTTATCTTCCCTAAAGAACAATCTCCCCCTTCCCCCCACTAAAACAACAACAACAACATATTTGCTGCTGAATGTAAATAAGTGCATTTGTCTGTACTTCATACTGCAGCATACCCTTGCTTATCAGACACAATGTCGCAAGATTGTTTATCCCAGACATTGAAATGTTGTTGTTGTTGCATGTGGAAGACTCTCTTTTAATGCCTCTAGAAACTATCACACATCTCTGGTCCTTACCAAGACACCCTTGAACATTATAATTTATTATATTTTCAATTCCATCGGATGGATAGCACTGAAGTGGTAATTATTGCACAGCTGTTGTGTTTAGCCAAAACCTGTTATTTCCTGGCATGCATAAAAGTTAAGCAACCCATTCTAGTTCCGAACTCTCTCTCTCTCAGAAAGCTAACCAGTCCTGATCTATTATCCGGGGTCCATCAGGCTTCAGATTGTTGCCACAGGTACAGGTGAAGGATTATAGAGGGAGGGAGAGAGAGGTGGCAGACATGACAGTGATAAGATGAGAGGGCAAAAATAACCGAGAGAGCATACATGGCAGGGAGGGCCGACATGACAGAAAGACCAGGTATGACAGAGAGGTAAGAGATGACAAGAGAGGGCAGGCATGGCAGAGAGGGAAGACATGGCAGAGAGACAAGGTGTAGCAGAGGTGTAGCAGAGAGGGAAGACATGGAGGGTAGAGGCAAGGTGTAGCAGAGAGGGAAGACATGGCAGAGAGGCAAGGTGTAGCAGAGAGGGAAGACATGGCAGAGAGACAAGGTGTAGCAGAGGTGTAGCAGAGAGGGAAGACATGGAGGGTAGAGGCAAGGTGTAGCAGAGAGGGAAGACATGGAGGGTAGAGGTGTGGTGTAGCAGAGAGGGAAGACATGGAGGGTAGAGGTAGAGAGGGAAGACATGGCAGAGAGACAAGGTGTAGCAGAGAGGGAAGACATGGCAGAGAGACAAGGTGTAGCAGAGAGGGAAGACATGGCATAGAGGTGAGGTGTAGCAGAGAGGGAAGACATGGCAGAGAGACAAGGTGTAGCAGAGAGGGAAGACATGGCAGAGAGACAAGGTGTAGCAGAGAGGGAAGACATGGAGGCTAGAGGTGAGGTGTAGCAGAGAGGGAAGACATGGAGGGTAGAGGCAGAGAGGGAAGACATGGAGGGTAGAGGTGAGGTGTAGCAGAGAGGGAAGACATGGAGGGTAGAGGCAGAGAGGGAAGACATGGAGGGTAGAGGTGAGGTGTAGCAGAGAGGGAAGACATGGCAGAGAGGCAAGGTGTAGCAGAGAGGGAAGACATGGCAGAGAGGCAAGGTGTAGCAGAGAGGGAAGACATGGAGGCTAGAGGTGAGGTGTAGCAGAGAGGGAAGACATGGAGGGTTTGACACAGTCAAGGTCTTTGATCCTAATATAAGCCAGGTATAGAGTAATTATAGTCCAGCTAACCTGTGCAGTGAGGCCACTTGACATTATGTCCGTATATATAATAGCAGTTTCACTGCTTTTAGTTGCACAGAGAGTACGTAAGATGAGAAAATTGCTGCATTTCCCCCTACCATTACTGCTTCGAAGTAGAAGTATGGCTCCATACCACATGCACACTGGCATTATCCTGCATGGGTGAACACTGCTATAGAACTACGACAAACATCTTCAGTCCAACCTAGCCTTCGATGTTATTTCATTTTTCTTTCTTCCTGTCTTGCTCTCTATTTCTTTCTCTCTTTCTAATTTTCTCTCTATCCCTTTTCCTCTCTCTATCTCCCTCTCTCTCTCTCGATTACTTTCTTTATACATATTTATTTATCTATTTATTTATCTATTTATGTTTATCTATTTATTTATCTATTATTTATCTATTTATTTATCTGTTTATTTATCTATTTATCTATTTATTTATCTATTTATTTATCTACTTATTTATCTATTTATTTATCTATTTATTATTTATCTATTTATTTATCTATTTATTTATCTATTTATTATTTATCTATTTATTTATCTATTTATTTATCTATTTATTTATCTATTTATTTATTATCGTCATTGTAACATCATCTTATGTAAATTGAGCTAGTCATCGTAGCTTTCTAGATAACTGCTGTAAAAATCTCGAGCCCTGATATGATCACAGACAAGACCTCCCGAGTTCAATAGGTCATAAAAGGTGGAGAAACTGATTTGGTATGCACATGCTTTATTTTGTGTTCCTCTTTCTCGGCCAGTGATCATTGTGGGGGATCTGAACTTTTTATAGGGAACTATTTGAAGGCATCTGAGAAGCAAGCAACAAATATCCTGACAGTTAACAAGCAAGGAGAGAGCAGTGAACTCCTGAGCAGCGCCAACAAAAACAGCAACACATCTGAGACAAGATGGTCATGCCAGGAGAGAGCAGGAAAGCTGAGCAGCAATATCTAGATGGCCTGATGTAAAGCCACAAGAAAGACACAGCCATGTACATAGCCGATAGTTGCAGTCAGTGTTGTGAGCCTCATGGCTGCAATACTGTGTAGCTATGTACACTGTGGAGACCACAATTGTTTTAAAGGCTGTAGCTGTGTGTAAACATGTACTTGGCAGAGACCACATTCAGTTTAAAGACTACCAGTTCCTTCATCTTCCTCCTCCTCCCTTACTTTCATGACTAGAACAACAGCTGCATACAAAGCTCCGAAGAGTGAAAATGTAATATGATTTTTTTTGTAGAACTCCTGTGAGTAAAAATATTCCCTCATAACATTACAAGGAAAAAAAAAAGCAGATGAACTCCAAAACCTTAAGAAGGGTCAAATGGAAGCAACCAACTCCAGAGGAGAATTCATTAATTGTCAAATATTGAAATAATAATCACTTAAAATTACCAGAAAATATTCTACCCTAATAGGTAGCAAATGCCCACTAGTGCTTAGGCCTGCCGGGTGGCCGCTTTATGAATGGCAGCTGTAACGACATACAAACGTTGGAAGTGGCACTGCTATGTATGGCTAGAGGTAGTTACGGTGGGGGCGTTGTCCGTCCGCATGCTGCCAAATCCTTGATAGAAGGAATCAGAGAGGTGGGTGCAGAGCATGAGGAAAGAGACCTGTAAATGCTTCAGAATTTTTTCATTCCCTTTAGAGTGTAATTCCTTTATGTTATGAATGCCTTGTGAGCTCTTGCTGTGTACGTAGATCTACCACATGAACAAATATGAATGTGCTTCACTATGGACTCCAAGAGAGTAACTGATCTGAGAGAGAGAGGGCAGAGAGGTTTGCAAAAGGAAGGGGAAAAAATGGTTTGAGAGAACCACAGTTTGTTGCAGAAGAACAAAGTCAAATCATTGTCTCTCTCCTGCAGAATAGAGTGTTTGATTTCAGCATGTCATCATAGAGCTGCTGTCAACCTACTTCAACCTGCAACAACCCAGTGTGATGTTGGTCCAGTGTGTGTCCCCATATCAACCTTACTTCAACCCAGTGTGGTGTTGGTCCAGTGTGTGTCCCCATAGAGCTACTGTCAACCTACTTCAACCTGCAACAACCCAGTGTGATATTGGTCCCGTGTGTGTCCCCATAGAGCTATTATCAACCTACTCCAACCTGCCTCAACCCAATGTGGTGTTGATCCAGATTGTGTCTCCATAGAGTTCAACCTACTCCAACCTGCTTCAAACCAGTGTGATGTTGATCCAGCGTGTTCTCATAGAGCTATTATCAACCTACTCAAACTTGCTTCAACCCAGTGTGATGTTGATCCAGGTGTCCTCATAGAGTTATTATTAACCTACTCCAAACCTGCTTTAAACAAGTATGGTGTTGATCCAGTGTATGTCCTCGTAGAGCTGTTATCAACCTATTCAAACCTGCTTCAACCCAGTATAGTGTTGATCCAGTGTATGTCCTCATAGAGCTATTATCAACCTACTTCAGTGATGTTGATCCAGTGTGTCCTCATAGAGCTATTATCAACCTACTCCAACCCAGTGTGGTGTTGGTACAGTCAGTGTCCTCATAGAGCTATTATCAATCTATTCAAACCTGCTTCAACCCAGTATGGTGTTGATCCAGTGTATGTCCTCGAAGAGCTATCAACCTACTACAACCTGCCTCAACCCAGTGTGCCTCCCCGATTCAGTGTGCCTCCCCGATCCAGTGTGCCTCCCCTAGAGCAGGTCTGTCTCAATGTCAAAATGGAAGTTGTTAAAATAAGACAAGTTGATGGTGAGATGACAGACGTGTGACATCAGGTGCGAGAAAAATCAAGTCGTAGCTGTGCTTGCAGAAAGAGACATATGGTAAGAGACTCGGGCCATACGACACCAACGAGTCTGCGGAGAAATGCCTAAGCTGGTGTTGAAGCCATCCATTGCTTCACTGCATTCTGTTTACAGAGATGACATCACTCAAGATGGCTTCTCACATTGTGAGAAAGTCCAATAGAAATGAAAGTTGAACCATATCAACTTCTCAATGCCTCAATGTTTTTGGAACTATAAGGAAACTTTAACTTATCAAAATGACCTGGAATTTGATGTTGGGACAAGTTAGGAATGATATCATGGGGTTATCCCCTTACTTTGACACATTCCTGTAACCTGATTAATTAGCAGTGTCGCCTGTGGTAATTTTGTGAGTGGGAGAAGCCATTGTGCAGGCAAACCTTGGCAACATCTTCACCACCACACAAGAAAACCAGCAAGAAGAACAGCACAACTACTACTACTACTAGTAGTACTACTACAACTGCAGTAAAAATCTTTGGAAATGCTGTAGTGCAAGAAGCCATAAACTTCCATTTGGGTATTACTTACATAAATGACTGGAACCAGTTACTTCAACACAATTAGCTTTCATTTTCAGTAAACACAAGAACACGCGTCATAAATTGTGTGGGCTTAAATTTGGGCAACATCTCATGAATATTGATGTGATCACAATTTGAACGCTTTTATATTCGTTTCTTGGAATAATTCTGTTAGTGTACAAAAATTTAAATTTGGAAGGTAATAATTACTTGCCACCAAATGAAATGTTTTGTAAAGCTAATTTTATGTCAACCATTTTTCACTCTAAAAACAAGGGGGCAGAGTTTGAGGAAAGGTGTTATATTGAAATTAGTAATTTTAAGGCAATGAGTTATGTTGGAGTTACAAAATTCTAATTCACTAAACATCTGTAAAGTAAAAAATTGATTACTATAGCTCTGTTTCAGGAACACGACGATGCGATTTATATAATTTCACAGCATCTCCTACTTCAACACCTCCTGTTTTTCCTTCACGGTACGCACGATGATGTTCCCTCACTCTTCTATAATACTTATGTATCAACTCAAGACTAACTGAATCCAAGGCTGGTTGAATGATTTTCTCCAGTGCTCCAAATGTATAATCATAGTTAGTACGTGTGAACCGTTTTGCCTGACCCCAAACCCATTCAACAGGGTTTAACTCACAATGGTATTTTGGAAGGAAAATATATCTGTGCTTGTAACTGGAAATCAACTCCTCCACTCGAGTTTTCTGGGTCTTAAAATCATGCATGCTTTTCAGGACTTTGATCATCTCCGTTTTGACCATGCCAGGGTGTCCACACCATGCTATTCCAGGACTGTTCGTAAGCCCTTTGGTTGGCCACTTGCTGTAGTCATCACTTGCATCACTCCATCCCAGTATGTGATTCACCTCTTTGGTTGCTTGCCATCACTTACATTCATACTGTGTGCATTTAAGGCATCATCAGCATAAGCAGTGTGTCCTGAGCTTTGGTCAAAGATAAAAGTTATTGAGTGTGTTTCACTAGGAGATTTTGTTTCAGTTATTTCAACTGCATTTTCCAATTGAATCAGAAACTTTTCACAGTTCCAGTATCCTTCAGATTGGGCCCCGTACTTGAACAAAACCCTGGAAGCTCTTGGAATGGCTGGATAAATTTGCAATGCTCGCTCATATTCTTCCTCATTGAGCTATAGATTACCATGATGCTCAGTATTAAAGTCACTCACTATAATCCCACGTCCAACTGATTTTGGTTGAATAGTAAGTTTCCCTGCCTCAGCCGACTGCCACGATGGTCCTTCATTTGCAAGAAAAGTAGACTCATCAGGTAAATAAGCACAAGCTTTCTTATGGCAGTTACATTTTCTTCCAATTTTCCATCCCTGCACTCTGGTGGTGACAAATGCGTGCATTCCAATAACTCAATTTTTCGTAAGAACATCTTCCTGTACTCAATTACATTTTCCCTCTCGCGACCATCGACGTACACACCCTTACGGTAAGATGTAGGATGGACGCCAAGATAATGTACCACTTACAAGCAGTGTGAGGAATTATGCTACGAGGAAAGCCAGGGAAGCAAATCATGGTTAACCCAGGAGCAAATCTAGCAGCTGTCATGGTTGGTTGACCTTTTTCATAGGCATTTTGCTGCAACCATGCCAGTGCTTTCGAGCGACACTCCTCATCATCCAATACATAGGGCCACTTGTGCTTTCCTCTTAGAGAAGCAGCAAACTCTACCTTGTTATTGTAAAAATAATTCCTCCCATGATCGAATCGAGCAGTTACTGAACACCAGATCCTGCCACATTAGCAGCTGCTACATTCGTCAGTCCAAATCTTATCCTGAAAGTGTCCATAAGAATGATAGCAAACATTTTCTGGACAGACTTCGGCTGACTAGAGATCCATTCTTTATTGCAAGCTGTTGCTTCTTCTTCTGTAAAGGCATGGCCAGAGGAGCTATCATTGTCGCTCTCTTCATCAGATGAATGAACTGGTGGCAGCACAAATGAGTCATCGAAAGGATAGAAGTTTGGACCCAATGAAATTGTGGTTGTCCCAGCTTGTGAGCTAGGTATAGGTTAACTCACTCCTTGAAGAAGCTTGTGAGCTAGGTATAGGTTGACTCACTCCTTGAAGAAGCTTGTGAGCTAGGTATAGGTTGACTCACTCCTTGAAGAAGCTTGTAAGCTAGGTATAGGTTGACTCACTCCTTGAAGAAGCTTTTGAGCTAGGTATAGGTTGACTCACTCCTTGAAGAAGCTTGTGAGCTAGGTATAGGTTGACTCACTCCTTGAAGAAGCTTGTGAGCTAGGCATAGGTTGACTCACTCCTTGAAGAAGTGGTGTTTCTGGTTCAGACTCCAATTCAGGCAACTGTGATACAGCTGTCCTTGAAGATTCACTCATATTGGTCATACATAGCGCTTTAGCAGCTCTCATTGTACTCTCAACTCTAGCTAGCTGACACATCACCCATTTGGGCTTTTTTGCACTTGTATTAGCTAAACAAATGCAGAACAAAAAATCAAGCGCTAGCATGCGTTTGGTTACCATGGAAACAGGCTGTGCCCATATTTTTGTATTGGATTTTACCTAGGACAAGGAATTTGACCCTAGCATAGGAAAACTATAATTATGATGATCAATGACACACACAAAAAAGTCATTTCAAGAAAGTGTTCGCCAGTTATTTGCACGAGTTAAAATGGCTGCTTGCACTATGTACATAGAGGAATTGTCAACCTACTTCAACCTGCCTCAACACAGTACCCATAGAGTTATTGTCAATCAACTTCAACCTGCCTCAACCAGTGTGATGTTGGTCCAATATGTGTCCCTATAGAGCAAGGCCCGTACCCAGGATTTGGAAGGGGGTGTTTCCTAGTCTCAGATGGCGGATTTCCCCCCATAGTTCCTCCCAAATGTAAGATTAATGGATTTTCAAATTGAAGTAATCGCAAATACTACAGGTCTAAGGGGGTGGCACTAGGAAGCTTAATATAAAAATAGCATGTACAAGAGCATAAATTATCCAGCTAATATGTCTGCAAAAAGCATTCTACGCTGATGCTGCCAGCAAAAATGTTAATAATGTCATCCAAGTTCAGCTCCATCCCATACTTGATGTGCACGAGTGCTAGACCTGTCATTCTCTCTTGTCCCATGGTAGAGTGGAGGTAGGTTTTGAGGCGACGAAGGACGCTGATGCTGCACTCACACTCACAACTTGTCACAGGCAATGTACAAATTAAGTGCAGAAGTATATAAATGTTTGGAAACACGGACTCATTAGCATGTTCAAGTGACTTTGAAGGTGTATCTGGAAGTCCGCCTTTTTCAGCTAACTTCCATTTGCACTTCCACAAATGCAACTCTTGTTGTAAAGTTGAAGGACTATATAGTATGATAGTATTCTATGAGCTCCTCTACCAGTGATGAATCTGCCTCCTGGTCTGTCATGAAGACAGATGGAACAATGCTTAAAGCCATAATTGCTTTACGTTGTATATCAGAGAATCTGTTGTTCAGATGAGAAATCATGTCATCCAGAAAAAGGAATTGTTATTGCTTTCTAAAGTGCTCCTCATGAGTGTTTGAAGGCACATTCTCCCTATTTGTCCGGTGGGTACATCTCCATGGGAGAGAAGGTGGCAATGCATTGACTTTACCACCAAGTCACACTACTGAGTCATACAACTTTTTTATGGTAAGTGTCAATATTACTACGTACTTCACTCAAGGCTTCCTTGACTGTAACCATTTCATTGTAAGCACTACAGAGATCCTCGGATTGCCCTTGCAGAGAAATGCTTAGGCCTTTAAATGAAACCTAACCCTGCCCATGTTACTTCTAAAGACATCAAAAACTGAAACTGAGTAATTGAGATCTATAGTGCTGACGCTTTCTTGGAAGACTCAATGCTCCAGCCATGTGCTGTGCTAATCACTTCCAGGGTGCTAACCAATGCTGGCAAGATATCTCTGAAAACTTCAAAGTCTCTATTCGAGCTACCCACGTATTTGACATAATTCACGAGTTTAGTTTTTTACTAGTGGTTCTAACAGGTAAATTTTCAATGTGCCCTTGTAGCCATTTTGGGGAGTAGTTGAAGAGGCAGATTTCCTCCACGACTCCATACATGTTCTGAATTGCCTGTACACTGCAGCTAGCAACTACACACAGGTTCAGTGCATGTGATACACAATGGACATATAATGCCTTAGAATAATCATGCTGAATGATGGCTGCAGTCCCTCTGTACTTACCAGACATGTTGCCGGCCCCATCATATCCTTGTCCTCGAAGGTCGTTGAGATCAAGTGTAAGCTTTTCCAGACTGAATTTGATCTTGTCAGCTATTGCTTGTTTAGAAGTACCAGTATCACAAACTCTAAGAATTCTTCTCGAATCATACCAGATTGGTCTACAAATCTGATGATCAGGGATAGTTGTTCTTTGTTAGCTACATCCGTTCCCTCATCAGCACAAACTGTGAATTTTTTTTGCGGCTTTTATTTCTTGGTTAGTTTTTGTTGCGTCCATTTTCCCACAGCAGCAATTAAATCATTTTGAATTTTAGGAGAACGATACTGTGCATTTTTTCGTCCAGCAGAAAAATGATTCCAGCAGAAAAATGATCTTTCAATACTTCGTCTCCTGATTCAATTCGAAATTGAAGAAGTGCTTGAAAATTGCCTGCCTGGGCTGATAGCAAACTGAGAGGAACTAACAGCTTCACAACTGCCTCTAAGAGTTTACCACAAAATATAATTGCCTTTAGAACAAATTTCAAGATGGCTCTATTTTTTTGGATTGCAATAGAGGCTTGGTTTTGCAGTTGTTGCTGAATAGACAAGTGACCACATTCTATTTGACCCATGAATGCCATAGAATCATCCATTGCCATTTTATGTGTGAGCTGCTCTTGGAGAGTTGACTTGGCTCAAGTGAAGCAAGTCCTAGGCTGTGTGAACAGCTGAGCAAGCAAGGAGTGGTTCTTGGCAAAAAGAAAGCAGTTAATGCAAAGTCCACTATTTAAGGAACGACTATATGATAACCAAGAATACCGGGTATGCTGAAATGACCTTATATTCTTGCTTGGTAGGAAATTTGTAACTTGCAGTTGGGTGGAAATAATTTTTAAGTGCCAGATTCGTTGCTGGTCAGTGAGTTTGTGAGCATCACATGATGTATACGAACTTAGTTCTCAGATGGAGAGAGTGAGGCTGCTATTAACACTTTCTCAGACTAGACACTACCAGAAGAAGATGACAGTCTGGGAGGTTGACAGTGGCTTTCATCTGTTTGAAATTAATGTATCTGACAATTAGGCCATACCAATTTGATTACTTGTTTCTCAGCACAAATTTAGACCAGGCAATCAGGAAAAGAAGAAAAAAAGGGAAAAAAAACTTTCAAGAAAAATGGTAGCTACATGTATTGCATGGTACTAGGTCCAAGCTGATAAAAAAAATCCATCTCATTACTGTTTTTTGGCCTCTTAACAACATTGGAAGGTTGTTTGCAGAAAGCAAGTTGCCCCTCACTCTTGCAAAGGAAGCATATGGGCAACACTGTTGCATATGATTCACGAAGTTCATGGACCACTTCATCATCAACTAGTGTTTCAGCCCCCATTCCACAGTAGTAGCGAGACCAGGGAAACTCACAAGTGTGGATTTGTAGTACTGCATTTCAACAGATGATTTGCAGGTAAGAGCCTCTCTAACTTGACTACAGTACTCAGCCAAGCGAAAGTGAAGGGAGAGGCCATTTTGTTCTAACCAGGCTTCAGATTTGGATCACATGAATTTTTCTTCTTCCCGTCTGCTAAAATTTGGACCCGCCGGATCTGAGAAACAAGTAATTAAATTGCAGTGGCCTTAGTGTATTTTGAGGACTGAATTACCTTAGCTTTCTTGACATCCAGAATGAGTTGGCAAAGAAGACTGGTCCTCCTGAGACAAGTCTGTTGTTACAAAGGCAGATAAAGTGTAACTGACAATCCTCACAGCATTTATAATTGTCTCTGCTATTATCCAACATAATATACCAGTACCAGTCACTGCTGCCCACTTTGTTTTCTTTAAACCAAAGTTCAGAGAGGATGGTTGCTCTCTCTTCTTCATGATCCAAGATGGCAGGCAGATTGAGCATGTGCTTCATGTAGTGCAAATGATTATCTACATCATTCATTAGTGCATCACGTGGTAATAAATATAATTGTGGTGTATGTGCTAATTAGTTTGCTAGGCATTGCTGTGAGCACCAAGTACCGTAAATCCTGGACTTATAGCGCCACCAAAAAATATTTACCACTGACCTTGGCACTGTAATTATGCACCAAAAAATATCTCTGCTCTTGCTTGGCGCTTAAATTTCAGTGGCGCTTATAAAATAGGTGCCTGCGATGATTCTCCAGTAGGTCCACTAGTAACTGATAATATTGCAGGTGCTGCTCTCTTTCGAGGCCCGCCACAGGACCTTTCTTTGGGAGTAATGGTCCAATCAAGGCAGCAGTTGGTTACCGTCAGAGGCTCTGAAATTTTCTTGAAGTAACTGAGTAATGACGTTTTGTAGATCTGGCTCTAATCAATAAGCACCCCAAAATCACCCCAAAATAATAATTAATACCCAACTCAGCGCAACAATTAAGACTCCAAAAATTACAATATGGTTGAAGTGGCGCTTAATTAGAGAGGCGCTATAAATCCAGTATATAGCTCCTATATAGAGGGTAAGAGGTTTCCAGCACCCCTGGGTACAGGACCTGGACTCAGTATAACTATTGCCAACCTACTTCAACCTGCCTCAACCCAGTGTGATGTTGGTCCAGTGTGTGTCCTCATAGAGCTATTGTCAACCTACTTCAACCTGCCTCAACCCAGTGTGATGTTGATCCAGTATGTGTCCTCATAGAGCTATTGTCAACCTACTTCAACCTGCCCCAACCCAGTGTGATGTTGGTCCCGTGTGTTTCCTCATAGAGCTATTGTCAACCTACTTCAACCTGCCTCCACCCAGTGTGATGTTGGTCCAGTGTGTGTCCTCATAGAGCTATTGTCAACCTACTTCAACCTGCCTCCACCCAGTGTGATGTTGGTCCAGTGTGTCTCCTCATAGAGCTATTGTCAACCTACTTCAACCTGCCTCAACCCAGTGTGATGTTGATCCAGTGTGTGTCCTCATAGAGCTATTGTCAACCTACTTCAACCTGCCCCAACCCAGTGTGGTGTTGGTCCAGTGTGTCCCTATGGAGCTATTGTCAACCTACTTCAACCTGCCTCAACCCAGTGTGATGTTGGTCCAGTGTGTGTCCTATTGTCAACCTACTTCAACCTGCCTCAACCCAGTGTGGTGTTGGTCCAGTGTGTGTCGATGGAGCTATTGTCAACCTACTTCAACCCATTGTGGTGTTGGTCCAGTGTGTCCCTATGGAGCTATTGTCAACCTACTTCAACCCAGTGTGGTGTTGGTCCAGTGTGTCCCTGTGGAGCTATTGTCAACCTACTTCAACCTGCCTCAACCCAGTGTGATGTTGATCCAGTGTGTGTCCTCATAGAGCTATTGTCAACCTACTTCAACCTGCCCCAACCCAGTGTGGTGTTGGTCCAGTGTGTCCCTATGGAGCTATTGTCAACCTACTTCAACCTGCCTCAACCCAGTGTGATGTTGGTCCAGTGTGTGTCCTCATAGAGCTATTGTCAACCTACTTCAACCTGCTCAACCCAGTGTGGTGTTGGTCCAGTGTGTGTCTATGGAGCTATTGTCAACCTACTTCAACCCAGTGTGGTGTTGGTCCAGTGTGTCCCTGTCGAGCTATTGTCAACCTACTTCAACCTGTCTCAACCCAGCGTGGTGTTGGTCCAGTGTGTGTACCCATAGAGCTATTGTCAACCTACTTCAACCTGCCCCAACCCAGCGTGGTGTTGGTCCAGTGTGTCCATATGGAGCTATTGTCAACCTACTTCAACCTGTCTCAACCCAGTGTAATGTTGGTCCAGTGTGTCCCTATGGAGCTATTGTCAACCTACTTCAACCCAGTGTGGTGTTGTTCCAGTGTGTCCCTGTGGAGCTATTGTCAACCTACTTCAACCTGCCTCAACCCAGTGTGATGTTGATCCAGTATGTGTCCTCATAGAGCTATTGTCAACCTACTTCAACCTGCCCCAACCCAGTGTGGTGTTGTTCCAGTGTGTCCCTGTGGAGCTATTGTCAACCTACTTCAACCTGCCTCAACCCAGTGTGATGTTGGTCCTGTGTGTCCCTATGGAGCTATTGTCAACCTACTTCAACCTGTCTCAACCCAGTGTGGTGTTGGTCCAGTGTGTCCCTATGGAGCTATTGTCAACCTACTTCAACCTGTCTCAACCCAGTGTGGTGTTGGTCCAGTGTGTCCCTATGGAGCTATTGTCAACCTGTCTCAACCCAGTGTGGTGTTGGTTCAGTGTGTCCCTATGGAGCTATTGTCAACCTGTCTCAACCCAGTGTGGTGTTGGTCCAGTGTGTCCCTATGGAGCTAATGTCAACCTACTTCAACCCAGTGTGGTGTTGGTCCAGTGTGTCCCTATGGAGCTATTGTCAACCTGTCTCAACCCAGTGTGGTGTTGGTCCAGTGTGTCCCTATAGAGCTAATACAGCAACTTGCCTTTTCCCCGTGTGATCTGATCCAATTGCTGACTGGTGGGGACATGCTAAACTTTTTATCAGTCAAAATACAGGAACTAGCAATAATCCAGACTGTTAGAACTCGCCAAGTGTGACTTCAATGCAGAAGTATAGAGACCCACTCAGAGCCCATTAAAAATTCTATAGGGACACTTCATTAGGATGAATCTTTGAAGACCTTTGGTCCAATTATGCTTAAACTCTAAGTTGGAACAATTTGTGAGGTTTAGACGTGCACTCGCAGGTCGGTAGGCGCCATGCAAACTTGTCAAACGGTCCATAATCTCCACTGGGATATATTGAACCTCCTATACCATGTTTGAGGAAAGCAATTATATTAAATATTGGCACAAAAAAAGAGGAGGGCAGGAAACTAAAGAGGAGGGCAGGAAACTAAAGAGAAGGGCAGGAAACTAAAGAGGAGGGCAGGAAACTAAAGAGGAGGGCAGGAAACTAAAGAGGAGGGCAGGAAACTAAAGAGGAGGGCTGGAAACTAAAGAGGAGGCAATGAAACTAAAGAGGAGGGCAGGAAACTAAAGAGGAGGCCAGGAAACTAAAGAGAAGGGCAGGAAACTAAAGAGGAGGGCAGGAAACTAAAGAGGAGGGCAGGAAACTAAAGAGGAGGGCTGAAAACTAAAGAGGAGGGCTGGAAACTAAAGAAGAGGGCAGGAAACTAAAGAGGAGGGCTGGAAACTATAAAGAGGAGGCCAGGAAACTAAAGAGGAGGCCAGGAAACTAAAGAGGAGGACAGGAAACTAAAGAGGAGGGCAGGAAACTAAAGAGGAGGGCTGAAAACTAAAGAGGACGGCTGGAAACTAAAGAGGGCAGGAAACTAAAGAGGAGGGCAGGAAACTAAAGAGGAGGCAATGAAACTAAAGAGGAGGCAATGAAACTAAAGAGGAGGGCTGGAAACTAAAGAGGAGGGCAGGAAACTAAAGAGGAGGCAATGAAACTAAAGAGGAGGCAATGAAACTAAAGAGGAGGCAATGAAACTAAAGAGGAGGCAATGAAACTAAAGAGGAGGGCTGGAAACTAAAGAGGAGGGCAGGAAACTAAAGAGAAGGGCAGGAAACTAAAGAGGAGGGCAGGAAACTAAAGAGGAGGGCTGGAAACAAAAGAGGAGGGCAGAAAACTAAAGAGGAGGGCAGGAAACTAAAGAGGAGGGCAGGAAACTAAAGAGGAGCAATGAAACTAAAGAGGAGGGCTGGAAACTAAAGAGGAGGGCAGGAAACTAAAGAGGAGGCAATGAAATAAAGAGGAGGGCTGGAAAATAAAGAGGAGGCAATGAAACTAAAGAGGAGGCAATGAAACTAAAGAGGAGGGCTGGAAAATAAAGAGGAGGCAATGAAACTAAAGAGGAGGCAATGAAACTAAAGAGGAGAGCAGGAAGCTAAAGAGGAGGGCTGGAAACTAAAGAGGAGGGCTGGAAACTAAAGAGGAGGCAATGAAACTAAAGATGAGGCCAGGAAACTAAAGAGGAGGGCTGGAAACTAAAGAGGAGGGCAGGAAACTAAAGCGGAGGGCAGAATAGGAGGGCAAGAAACTAAAAGGGAGGGCAGGAAAATACAAGAGACAGGAAACTGAAGAGGATATAACATACAAAAGAGGGGGGCAGCAAACAGATATTCTCCACACATGAATTTACTTGATCCCCTGACCAGGTTCCCCCCCTCGACATACAGAGTCTGCTCTGTTTTCCCCCCTCTACCCACAGTGTAGAATGACGACTAGTATTGATAGTGCTGTAGTACACATCAAAGGGGGAAAAACAAATTCCAAAAATCCAAGCAACATTCTAACAGCTGCTGCTGTTCCTCTGGATCTGCTCTTGGAGTTCCAGTTCTCACAGTTTATAGATGTATGTATATATAGATGTATGTATATAGTGTATACATGTAATGTATATATATATGTACGTACATGTATATATATATGTATATACTGTACAAGCATGTCATGGAAAAAATAATTGTGATGTATAATTATAACCAGAATCCATGATGGTTGCAAAGAGAGAAATTGAAGTGTGTTCAGAATATTTCTACACAGCAGTGTTTGTGCTCTAGAGCTAATAGTATCAACTACGGGTTCACGGTTTACATAGGATTTTGTGTTTTGGGTGGGGGAGGGGTCGGGCTCCAAAGTTTGGCATTGACACAAAGGGCGTTAAAGCACCCACACACCTCGGATTTTTTCACCAAAAAAATAGATGCTCCGGGATTGATTCTGAGGAATTCCGGAGTATACTATTTAGTAATTAGCACGTGCATAAAACATTCTAGAGTAGTTGGGACGGACACATGACCACAGAACATTCTAGACTCTTCACAATTCAGTATAAAAAGAACAGAATGGTTGGCTAGCAGCTTATGCAGTGCAACTGAGAGAAGAACTTAAATGGACCACAAGAGCTTTCTCCCCAGAAAGCGAGTGTGTGCCGAGTCTAGTGGAGGATCTGATGACGAGGAAGATGTGATGTCGACTTGCCTCCGACCAATTTCCAAGCATTGGCAGGTGGATCAGTTTGTTTCAAAGCTCAGCAGAGGAAAGTCTACAGATCCAAACTCAGTTACAGGAAGCAGTGGGAGCTGGGAGTACTGCAGAGATGCAAAAGAATGGGGGGGGGGGGGCTACATCAGAAACGTGGAAATCCACCCTCTATAGCCAGGGGAGATACTCTTGACCTGATGGAAATGCATGGAGGTGTTTTTCCGGAGGCATGAAAGCTGTTAAACACATCATGGAGGTGCTTCCTGTCGGCACAGCATCTGTTGAGCGGTCCTTTAGTCTGATGAAACTGATCAAAACTCGCCTACTTAGCTTCTATCATCCTTGAACCTGGAACAAACAGGGCCTCAGTTAGCAGACATTAACTTTGTTGGAATCTTCAACTTTCTTAAAGGAGTATTTCGCTTCAATTTAGTTACTGGTACAGTTGCCGTTATAAGTGTTGAAATCTTCATTTTCGTTGTGAGGAGGGGGTTATCCTTCCACCCCCCCTCCCCCCTTAGTGAGGTTCACCTCCACAAGTCAGCGGCTACCATGGTAACATGGAAGGGAGAAGGAACACCAGCAGTAGTCTTGTTAAACTAGTCCTCTGCTCACAGAGTTCACTACTGAAGTTGAACTCGTGAATTAGAAATTTACAAACCTCAGCATTGATGTATCGTTAAGAGATTAAGCACAGGAAACGATGCATTACCACGCACAATTAGAGGCTCAACGTAGGATAGTACATAAACAAACATACCGGTTAATCAAGTATGGACTATACACACCCACACACACACATTATTAGGGATATGTATGGTACTACGTATACAGAAAACAAGGCACATTGATTTTGGTTGAATCATAATGTATAACAGAGGACATAATATGGTTGATTGATTGATTGATCGAGTGATTGATTATAGAATTCCAGAAGTCCTGGTTGAGGACTTAAGGGGGCTCTTTTGGGGTTATTTTTCAAAAGGAAGGTCATGGACATGTCAGATTTAGGATAGGGGTGCACCCTGGGGTTACAAATGGCACAGCAATTGGCATTGTCGGCCATTTTGTTTAGGGATATACCTGCGCATGTGTTTTTCATGTTCTCCGACGATGTCTCTCAAATAACGCAAAATGGTGGCATTACTAACAAACTATGTCCGCACATTAGAGCTCACCTAATGCAGACAGTTTGCTAGTGGGACTAGTTTATTAGGGGGAACCCCCGCAGTTGCTGAAATGGCTAGATTTACAGAGGGCAACGTCATCTTCGACTCGTTCACTGGTTCGACAATTTCACTTTATGAGTTGTTTCTGGGCCTTAGAAATGCTTAGACTATCAGATACCCTACTAATACACGGGGGGGGGGGCTTAATTAAACCACATTCCCCTCCCCCCCCCCCCCCCCCCCAATTTCAACTGACCATGGTGATGCAATAATTATATGCACCATCAAAAGTAGTAGCCCACCAGTCATTGCCTATTTCCTGCCTAGACACTGACAGAATGAAACCTGGCCAGACAGTTCTATATCATTGATGAGGGCATGGCCGTTCCCTAGAGGTTGTCAACAACGATATAAAATGTGACCTGCCCACATAATGACACCTCATACTCGTGTTTATTCATCAAAATTTAAACGGGCTTTGGGATAGTAATGTGGGGGCTCAATACCTATGGGGGGCGGGGCATGGCCCTGTTCTCATTTTGGGCTCCACTGCTAGAAATTTGATCATTTTCTAGACAACGTCAGGATACCTCTAATTCATGACAGACTGTTCATAGGAACACCAGTACGCCAATTAGGAACTTTTAGTGTTCTAATTAAGATCATTATTGCAGGAATTAGGAACTGTTATCGTTGAATTATATCACAATTACAATGACCTCAATAATCAACTTGAAATTCACTCTTTTGATGTTTCAACTGCCTTCATCAGATAATGAGATGCTAAGACTCGTGTGAGCTATCCACCACGTGATACAAACCACACCCTGGCACACGCGTCCGCGTCCAGCACGTGAACCGGATGTGGCAAAGATAAAATAAACATTTAAAAAATAGTAAATTAAAATAAGAAATAATTAACAATTAAAATAACACCAAAACAATAATATAATAATTAAAATAGCACTAAAATAACACCCAAAATAACACCCAAACAATAATATAATATAATAATTAAAATAACACCCAAACAATAATACAATAATTAAATAATTAACCAAAACAATAATATAATAATTAAACAATTAAAACAACTCCAAAACAATAATACAATAATTAAGTAATTAAAATGACACTAAAACAATTATATAACACCCAAATAACACCCAAACAATAACATAATAATTAAATAATTAAAATAACACCAAAACAATAATAATTAAATAATTAGAAGAACACCCAAACAATAATACAATAAACCAAAACAATAATACAATAATTAAATAATTAAAATCACACCAAAACAATAACCAAAACAATAATTAAATAATTAAAATAACACCCAAACAATAATACAATAATTAAAATAAACCAAAACAATAATATAATAATTAAATAATTAAAATAACACCAAAACAATAATATAATAATTAAATAATTAAAATAACACCAAAGCAATAATACAATAATTAAATAATTAAAATGACACCAAAACAATAATACAATAATTAAATAATTAAAGAATTAAAATAACACCAAAACAATAATACAACAATTAAAATAACACCAAAACAATAATTAAAATAACATCAAAACAATAATACAATAATTAAAATAACACCAAAACAATAATACAATGATTAAATAATTAAAACAACACCAAAACAATAATATAATAATTAAATAATTAAAATAACACCGAATAACACCAAAACAATAATAGAATAATTAAATAATTAAAATAATTAAAATAACACCAAAACAATTTTAAAACAATATTAATATTATAATAATTAAGAAAAGATAAATAACCGAAAACACAGAAAAATTATGGTGGGTGTGGTTTCAAGTTCAGGGAGTTGATTGAGAAGGTCATTGTAATTTCGTTTGTGGGGTCGAGAATATCACAATTGCAGCAATTAGGAACTGTCAGTGCTCTAATTTAGATCAGTACTGCAGTAAGTTATAGTCTATCAATGAACTCTCCATTGACAACATTACTCAATATTCTTCTCAATAATCAACTTGAAATTGCATTCGTTTTGACTAGATGCTCTAACCTTCATCAGGAATAATGAGACGCTAAGACTCGCATAAGCCTGCTATATACCGGTAGATAGTTATTCACCACGTGCTACAAAACCACACCTTGGCATATTCGTTCAGCTGAACCAGCACACACAGATAGCACGTGAATAATAATAATAATAATAATATTATATATAATAATAATAAATAAATATATAATATAATAATAATAATAATAATAAATAAATAATAAATAAATAAATATAATTATGGTGGTCGTGGCTTCAAGTTCAGGCTCTTGAGAGTGGCTCCCCAGCAACCAGGCAAGTCCATTCCACAGTCTCGATTGAACCGCTCACACTTTGGTGCTAGGCTGATGTGCAATGCCTCCTTCACTAGCAGTTCCTTCTGTCTTCTGGCCTGGTCTAAGATGGTGGCTTCCTCCCAAAAAATAGGATGTCCATTGTCTCATGCATTTCAGCAATTGCAAAATTCTCTTTAGCACACTTTTTACAGGCATCTTGATGTTCTTTCCGCTCTGGTCTCCAGTCTTCTGTTGGTCTCCCTTATGTAGTATTTCCCACAGCTGCAAGGGATGTGGTACACAACACATGAGTGCATATTAGCTGGTAAAACATCCTTCACTCTGCTCAGTTGTGTCCTTAGATTTCTTCCCGATCTGAAAACAACTTTAATGTTGAACTTCCTTCAGACCCTCCTGATGTCTTCTCTCATCCCTGATCCTTTCTGGATTGGCACCTACACAGGAAGGAAGACGGAAGACTAACTGCAACAATTTACAGAAAACCCACACACACCAAGTGGTACCTTGATTATAGATCACATCATCCTATCCATGTCAGAAGAGGAGTGGTGAAGAGCTTGTATGATAGAGCCAGGAGAGTAGTGACTGAGAAGGAGGACCTTTGGAAGGAAGAACATCATTTGAATAGGGTCTTCATAGAGAATGGTTATCTGCAAGCCTTCATCAACCTTTCCTCTGTAGATACATCTAAATGCAGAAAGGAAGATAAGTACACCGATACAGGAAATGAGGGCTCTAGAAAGAAGGATCTTATGGTAGTGATTCCTTATCAGCAGGGATGAGTGAAGACATCAGGTGGATCTTCAGGAAGTTCGACATCAAAGTCATTTTCAGATCAGGAAGAACTCTGAGGACACAAGCAGAGTGAAGGATGTTTCACCAGCTAATATGCACTCATGTGTTGTGTACCACATCCCTTGTAGCTGTGGGGAATACTACATAAGGGAGACCAACAGAAGACTGGAGACCAGAGTGAAAGAACATCAAGATGCCTGTAAAAAGTGTGCTAAAGAGAATTTTGCAATTGCTGAAATGCATGAGACAATGGACATCCTATTTTGTGGGAGGAAGCCACCATCTTAGACCAGGCCAGAAGACAGAAGGAACTGCTAGTGAAGGAGGCATTGCACATCAGCCTAGCACCTGTGAGCGGTTCAATCGAGACTGTGGAATGGACTTACCTGGTTTCTGGGGAGCCACTCTCAAGAGCCTGAACTTGAAGCCACAACCACCATAGTGATTCCTATTTTATCTTTTATTTAGTTATTTATTTATTTTATTTATTCATTTATTTCGGCCAGGCCTGGCACCACATAACTTTGCATAGCTTTATTTGTTTGTTTATTTATTTATTTATTATGTTTATTATTATTATTATTATTATTATTATTATTATAATAGATTATTATTATTATTATTATTATTATTATTATTATTATTATTATTATTATTATTATTATTATTATTATTATTATTATTATTATTATTATTATTATTATTATTATTATTATTATTATTATTATTATTATTATTATTATTATTATTATTATTATTATTATTATTATTATTATTATTATTATTATTATTATTATATTATTATTATTATTACTATTACTACTACTATTATTATTATTATTTATTATTAGGTATTAATATCTTTAATTTTATTTTTTTCCATATCTGGTTCACGTGCGGTTCATGTTCTGGACGCGTATGCCAAGGTGTGGTTTTGCAGCATGTGGTGAACAGCTAGCTACTGGTATATAGCAGGCTCATGTGAGTTTTAGCATCTCTAGAGTATCTAGTTGAAATGTGGAGAGACAATTTCAAGTTGATTACTGAGGTTATTGTAATGCAACTATTACAGCAATTAGCAACTAATTAAAACATCACTGCAGCAACTGTTAGAATACCATTGCAGTAATTAGGAACTGTTAGTGTTGTAGTTAGACACCACTGGGAATTATTGTTTTAACTAAGATCACCACTGCAGTGATAACTAGTTCTAAGATCACCACTACAGTATTAACTAAGATCACTACTGGGTGATAACTAGTTCTAAGACCACTGCAGTGATAACTAGTTCTAAGATCACTACTGGGTGATAACTAGTTCAAGACCACTGCAGTAATTTCACTGCAGTGATAACTAGTTCTAAGATCATCACTGCAGTGCTAACTAGTTCTAAGACCACTGCAGTGATAACTAAGATCATCACTGCAGTGATAACTAGTTCTAAGATCACCACTGCAGTGAGAACTAGTTCTAAGATCATCACTGCAGTGATAACTAGTTCTAAGACCACTGCAGTAATAACTAGTTCTAAGATCATCACTGCAGTGATAACTAGTTCTAAGATCATCACTGCAGTGATAACTAGTTCTAAGATCATCACTGCAGTGATAACTAGTTCTAAGACCACTGCAGTGATAACTAGTTGTAAGATCACTACTGCAGTGATAACTAAGATCACCACTGCAGTGATAACTAGTTCTAACTGCAGTGATTAAGAACTGTTGAGCACTAATTAAGATTGTCACCCTCAGTCATGTACTAATTAAGATAAAAACCACAGCATGTAGAATACCGTCATGTATTTTAGCTTATGCAAAATGTAATTGTTACTAATGAGATTGACTGCTTGAATTACATACCTAGTGAGCATGACCTGCCCTGCAATAACTGCAGGACAGAAGTGACCCATTAGCTACTCAATGGGAAATTTAAGAGTTTTAAAGCATTTCTACCGGCCCCTAGCTCTATATATTGCCCACCTGCCACTCCTGACACAGTCTCCATAGCAGAGAACAGAACTCCCCAATAAGAAGGCGGAGCTAGATCGAGGGGGTTCAGGAGAGTGCCACCCGAGGATATGCCGTGGAACACACACACGCACATGGTGCTCACCAAATGGAATGTGGAATGGGTGTGGCCAGCCAGAGATGTGAGCACAAGGAAAATGGCCGATCCCCCCATAGAGAGGCACGTCAATACACCTCTGATGAGGGCGTGGCTGTTACCTAGAGGTTGTCAACAATGATATAAAATGTGACGTGCCCACATAATGTGACCTTGTGTTTGTTCATACTTACATTGACATTCAGTTGCTATATAGCCTATGTAAGTTACACCTCCACACAACATCACCATTATAGCCTGTCTCTACCACCACATCACTACCACTATCACCACCACCACTTTCACCATCACTACTACTTTCGCCATCACCACCACCATCACCACCAGAACACCGTCACCAATACCACCATCATCACCACCACAGCACAGTCACCACCACCACCACTATCAGCTAATTACAGGACTCAAGCCTCAGTATTGATGACACCATCTTGTTCTTCCCCTTGCCAATTTCATCTCTCCATCTAATGCTGGCCTCGCTGGTTTCCTGGTGCCACCCACAGATAGATAGAACAGTTACTCCCCAACTGCACACAATGCAAATATCCTCAGTGAGGTTACAGTTAGCAAACTTTGCAAATTTGGCAGCACCGAAATCGCTGCAGGAGCCTAGACCACAAGTTCCCTCGATTTCAAGCATAGTTCACAAATATTTGGCTACATAACTCGAACGGATTCCCTCCAATTTCCCACCAATGTATGTAACATACAAGGAAGGAGCACTAGTTGTTGCTCCTTAGTGAAGCCGCCGCGCATGTAGACCACACCTACTAGGCATAGTTGAAACCTTCATTACATAAAGAGGAAGTTTTGTTGGTGTTCATCATGTTCCTGTTGGTCAAAACAGCAGCTGCCCGCCATCATCCTCCATTTTATCTTGGCAACATATGCCAAGGCCGGCTCTGAAGGAGCTGCTCTCTCATGTGACCGAAGCCACTACCATGGCGGGACTGCCAGAGTAACGACTAGAGGTCTTCCTTTCATGGATTCCACTCTTGCCGCCGAGACTATCCATTCTACTTCAAACAGCTGCAGTTTACCATCGCTTCCTCCTTTGCTGTCTCCATAACAACGACCTTCATTGATTTGCCGTAAAATGAATCGGTAAATGGTCTGGCTTGGGATATTAGGGGGACATGCCAGCAAGGGGAGTGGCCGGGAGTCTGCCTGCCACCTTCACCGTGCTTTGCTCCAGGGCAGTTCCTTTTGGGGCAGCCCATGTCAGAGCCAGCAAAACCCATACCAAGCAGCAGAACTGTGAGGAATCAATGGCCGCCTCAAGCACATGTAGAATGGCACTGGCTAAGAAATGTGGTGAGCATAATTATGTTCCACTTCACTGGTCCGCTCGAACTTGGGTTAATCATGTGTGCCATCCCATAACCCTCGTACTCACTGCTTCACCACAGCAATCCTTAGAGGATGACCATCAAGCCATCCTTGAGATGCATATCATCAAATCACCAGGAGTGTCTTGCTCTCCCAGGGTATATATAAGCTGGTCTCAGTGATCATGTACACTCGGGGTTGCCATGGTAACCAGACGACTGCTCCCAAAGTCTCGTGTGTGTCTGTGGTTATTGATGATAACAACTGGCGGTGGTGTTATCATCGTCAGCTCCTGGCCCTTCCCACATGGATTGAAGGGGAAGACGGAGTCTTGCACAGGTTAGTGGCACATGTAACTGACTAGAATAGTTTTACCTGATGATAATTACAAGCATCTTGGTTATGGCAAATATAAGAACAATATAATAATAATAATAATAACAACAACAACAACAACAACAACAACAACATAATAGTAGTAGTAATAATAGTAGTAGAGTGGTAGTAGTACCAGTAGTAGTAGTACTAGTAGTAGTAGTACTAGTAGTAGTATTAATAAACCGTTAAAATTATTGAAGGGAATTGTTAATTTACCAACAACTTCCCATGTCAGCTCTAGCTACAGGGCCAGCACCACTGGCAGTGGCTGCAGCACCAGCTACAGGGCCAGTTCCACTGGCAGTGGCTGCAGCACCAGCTACATGGCTAGCACCACTGGCAGTGGCTAGCACTACTGGCAGTGGCTGCAGCACCAGCTACAGAGCCATCACCACTGGCAGTGGCTGTAGCACTAGCTACAGGGTCAGCACCACTGGCAGTGACTGCAGCACCACTGGCAGTGGCTGCAGTACCAGCTACAGGGCCAGTTCCACTGGCAGTGACTGCAGCACCAGCACCACTGGCAGTGGCTGCAGCACCAGCTACAGGGCCAGCACCACTGGCAGTGACTGCAGCACCAGCACTACTGGCAGTGGCTGCAGCACCAGCTACAGAGCCATCACCACTGGCAGTGGCTGTAGCACTAGCTACAGGGTCAGCACCACTGGCAGTGACTGCAGCACCACTGGCAGTGGCTGCAGTACCAGCTACAGGGCCAGTTCCACTGGCAGTGACTGCAGCACCAGCACCACTGGCAGTGGCTGCAGCACCAGCTACAGGGCCAGCACCACTGGCAGTGGCTGTGGCACCAGCTACAGGGCCAGCAACACTGGCAGTGGCTGCAGCCAGCTACAGGGCCAGCACCACTGGCAGTGGCTGTGGCACCATCTACAGGGCCAGCACCACTGGCAGTGGCTGGACACTAATATCCCTTGGAATATCCCTTGGAAGAAAGCGACATGACTTTCAGATGCGGTGAAGTGAGTTTCACATCTCAAGCTAATCCAAAGAGACAATGTAAGCAACTCAAGCAAAGCTCTCACTGCCCAGTCTCATCGTTGCTGCTCCACAACGATCACTGCCCTCCCCACGGCAAACTCTAACTCAATTACCGAACCCATCCTCACACATGCACGGTGCGTGGGAGGGTTGGGATTGATACCGACAGATCTGTTGCAGCCAATTAGGTTTCGAGGTAGGCAGCATGGAATTCTAAAGTGGACAAAATTAGATAACATTCAGCACACACGTGCACAAACAATGTCCGCAAATTGTAACGCAGTTTGTGTGCGTGTGTGTTTTTAACCCACTTTTTTTTTGAGAACGTCGACTGAACACGTGTTCTGAGTGCCCTTCAACTCTGTCCACCTTGGAATTCCATACTGGCAGCCGGAGACAAGCATAACTAAACTAGGAGGCTTGTACCAGCCCAAGCCATCTGGCGTCCCACATGTTGTTGGGTCACAGTTTGAATGATGCCAATACCAGTAATTGCATGGGAAGTGATTTGGGCACAGCACTCCCAAATTTGATTTACCCCAACACGAAGATGTTCTGTACATGCTGAACCTAGACAGAGGTGAACGTTGTTTGTTCGTGAATGAGCTGGAAGGTCAGCATCCTTGCCTCCCGGGGGAAGAAGGAATTGCAAATACTAACATTTAGCAAAGCTGTTTTTAAGGGGGTGGGAATAGAAGAGAAGAGATGGAAAAAAGAAAAGGAAAAAAAGAAAAAAAGAGCTTGTGGTTCCAACTTTGAGCTCCATAGTCTTTACACTTCACTTGGTACATGTATATAGCTCAAAAGATGGTTGTCTCTGTGTGCCCTCTTTTGAATGCTGGATAGGTATAACTATGCCAAAGTTACCGCAGCTAAAGTGTACCTGCCTCAAAACCAGGTGACGGATTTTGCAACAGTTATGGCTCGTGATTAGAGTGTGCCAGACAGTCCAAATTGGTATCTGTGGCAAGAGGAAGTCCTTCTCTATACAATCATTAGGTGCTAAAATGTGGCTAAGTGGTCAAAGGTGGTCAAAGAATTCCGTTGTGACACATTGACACTTTAATTGCACATGCTTGACCAGTTTTAGCGCCTAATGAAAACACTCATTGTAGAGAAGACTTCCTCTTGCCAGCCACAGATACCAATTTGGGATGTCTGGCACACTCTAAACACGAACCTCAGCAGTTGCAAAATCCATCACCTGGTTTTGAGGCAGGTATCTCCACTTTAGCTGCGATAACTTTGGCATAGTTATGCCTATCCAGCATTTTTAGTATCAAAAGAGAGCACTCTGAGAGAGAGCTATCCACTAAGATAATAATCAAGTTCATAGAGTGAAGTGAACAGAACCTATGGAGCTCTAAAGTCATATCCACACTTTCTTAAAATAGTATTTTTCTGGGATAGTACTTAACAATAAATTTTGAGTAGCCCCCCCCCCCCAATGTTAACCCACACACTGTAAGGGGTAACATTCAATATTAACACCACCTGCAAGGAATTAGCATTCAATATTGACACCACAATGCGAGGGGGTTAGCATTTAATATTGACACCACATAGTAAGGGGTTAGCATTCAATATTGACACCACTGCAAGGGGTTGTATTCAATATTGACCAACACACTGCGAGGGGTTGCATTCAATATTGACACCACACTGTGAGGGGTAGCATTCAATATTGGCACCACACTGCGAGGGGTTGCATTCAATATTGACACCACACTGCAAGGGGTTAGCATTCAATATTGACACCACACTGTGAGGGGTGGCATTCAATATTAACACCACACTGTGAGGAGTAGCATTCAATATTGATCAAAACACTGCAAGGGGTTAGCATTCAATATTGACACCACACTGTGAGGGGTTGCATTCAATATTGACACCACACTGTGAGGGGTAGCATTCAATATTGACACCACACTGTGAGGGGTAGCATTCAATATTGACAACACACTGTGAGGGGTTGCATTCAATATTGACAACACACTGCGAGGGGTTGCATCCAATATTGACACCACACTGCAAAGGGTTGCATTCAATATTGACAACACACTGCGAGGGGTTGCATCCACCACACTGTGAGGGGTAGCATTCAATATTGACACCACACTGTGAGGGGTTGCATTCAATATTGACCAACACACTGCGAGGGTTTGCATTCAATATTGACACCACACTGTGAGGGATAGCATTCAATATTGACACCACTGCAAGGGGTAGCATTCAATATTGGCACGATACTGTGAGGGGTTGCATTCAATATTGACACCAAACTGTGAGGGGTAGCATTCAATATTGGCACCACACTGCGAGGGGTTGCATTCAATATTGACACCACACTGCGAGGGGTTAGCATTCAATAATTGACACCACACTGTGAGGGGTAGCATTCAATATTGACACCACTGCAAGGGGTAGCATTCAATATTGACACCACACTGTGAGGGATAGCATTCAATATTGACACCACACTGTGAGGGGTAGCATTCAATATTGACACCACTGCAAGGGGTAGCATTCAATATTGACACCACACTGTGAGGGGTAGCATTCAATATTGACACCACTGCAAGGGGTAGCATTCAATACTGACCACCACACTGTGATGGGTTGCATTCAATATTGACACCACACTGTGAGGGGTAGCATTCAATATTGACACCCCTGCAAGGGGTAGCATTCAATATTGACACCACACTGTGAGGAGTAGCATTCAATATTGACCACCACACTGTGAGGGGTAGCATTCAATATTGACACCCCTGCAAGGGGTAGCATTCAATATTGACACCACACTGTGAGGAGTAGCATTCAATATTGACCACCACACTGTGAGGGGTAGCATTCAATATTGACACCCCTGCAAGGGGTAGCATTCAATATTGTCACCAAACTGTGAGGGGTTGCATTCAATATTGACACCAAACTGTGGGGGGAGGGGTTGCATTCAATATTGACACCACACTGTGAGGGGTAGCATTCAATATTGACAACACACTGCGAGGGGTTGCATTCAATATTGACAACACACTGCGAGGGGTAGCATTCAATATTGACGCCACACTGTGAGGGGTTGCATTCAATATTGACTACTGCACTGTGAGGGGTAGCATTCAATATTGACGCCACACTGTGAGGGGTTGCATTCAATATTGACTACTGCACTGTGAGGGATAGCATTCAATATTGGCACCACACTGTGAGGGGTAGCATTCAATATTGACTACTGCACTGTGAGGGGTAGCATTCAATATTGACACCACACTGTGAGGGGTAGCATTCAATATTGACTACTGCACTGTGAGGGGTAGCATTCAATATTGGCACCACACTGTGAGGGGTAGAATTCAATATTGACTACTGCACTGTGAGGGGTAGCATTCAATATTGACACCACACTGCGAGGGGTAGCATTCAATATTGACTACTGCACTGTGAGGGGTTGCATTCAATATTGACACCACACTGCGAGGGGTAGCATTCAATATTGACTACTGCACTGTGAAGGGTTGCATTCAATATTGACACCACACTGTGAGGGGTAGCATTCAATATTGACACCACACTGTGAGGAGTAGCATTCATTGACCACCACACTGTGAGGGGTAGCATTCAATATTGACACCCCTGCAAGGGGTAGCATTCAATATTGACACCACACTGTGAGGAGTAGCATTCAATATTGACCACCACACTGTGAGGGGTAGCATTCAATATTGACACCCCTGCAAGGGGTAGCATTCAATATTGTCACCAAACTGTGAGGGGTTGCATTCAATATTGACACCAAACTGCGAGGGGAGGGGTTGCATTCAATATTGACACCACACTGTGAGGGGTAGCATTCAATATTGACAACACACTGCGAGGGGTTGCATTCAATATGACAACACACTGCGAGGGGTAGCATTCAATATTGACGCCACACTGTGAGGGGTTGCATTCAATATTGACTACTGCACTGTGAGGGGTAGCATTCAATATTGACGCCACACTGTGAGGGGTTGCATTCAATATTGACTACTGCACTGTGAGGGGTAGCATTCAATATTGACGCCACACTGTGAGGGGTTGCATTCAATATTGACTACTGCACTGTGAGGGGTAGCATTCAATATTGGCACCACACTGTGAGGGGTAGCATTCAATATTGACTACTGCACTGTGAGGGGTAGCATTCAATATTGACACCACACTGTGAGGGGTTGCATTCAATATTGACACCACACTGTGAGGGGTAGCATTCAATATTGACTACTGCACTGTGAGGGGTTGCATTCAATATTGACACCACACTGCGAGGGGTAGCATTCAATATTGACTACTGCACTGCGAGGGGTAGCATTCAATATTGACTACTGCACTGTGAGGGGTTGCATTCAATATTGACACCACATCGCGAGGGGTTGCATTCAATATTGGCACCACACTGTGAGGGGTAGCATTCAATATTGACTACTGCACTGTGAGGGGTAGCATTCAATATTGACACCACACTGCGAGGGGTAGCATTCAATATTGACACCACACTGTGAGGGGTTGCATTCAATATTGACACCACACTGCGAGGGGTAGCATTCAATATTGACTACTGCACTGTGAGGGGTTGCATTCAATATTGACACCACACTGCGAGGGGTAGCATTCAATATTGACTACTGCACTGCGAGGGGTAGCATTCAATATTGACTACTGCACTGTGAGGGGTTGCATTCAATATTGACACCACACTGTGAGGGGTAGCATTCAATATTGACACCACACTGTGAGGGGTAGCATTCAATATTGACTACTGCACTGTGAGGGGTAGCATTCAATATTGACTACTGCACTGTGAGGGGTAGCATTCAATATTGACACCACACTGCGAGGGGTTGCATTCAATATTGGCACCACACTGCGAGGGGTAGCATTCAATATTGACTACTGCACTGTGAGGGGTTGCATTCACTTGTGAGGTGAGGTAGAACAAGACAAAATGACAAATGTCCTTTTGATCTCATTACCATGGTAATGAATGCTGGCTTGAATTGAAGCAGGAAGCTAGCAGAGCATCGGTGGAACTGCGCCATCAACACTCGGGACGGACTAATGCAAAACAAACTAACAGCAGCTGATGTGCACTATCAGAGGTGAACGTTTAACTTAAGTGGAGGTCTCCCCAAGGGAGGCTCTCATGGGCTGGCAAGTCCTTACATTGATGACAATACATGTGCATATATATACACACACATAGTGTATACACACACATAGTGTATACACACACATCGTGTATACACACACATCGTGTATACACACACATCGTGTATACACACACATAGTGTATACACACACATAGTGTATACACACACATAGTGTATATACACACATAGTGTATATATATATACACACATAGTGTATACACCCGCATTATATGTAAAATACAGCCATGATGATTTTAATGTATGGTTGTCAAGAACTCCGGAAACATGTCCACAAAAATAGGACTCCCACTCTCCATCTCTCTGCTCCCAGCCCCTGCCAACCATTCTGTCTCCACAGCACGAGGGAAAGACACACATCCACAGAGTCCCTCCTACATGTTGTGCAGTCAAAACCCCAACCTCCTTTCCACCATCAATCGACGACAAAAAAGTAGAGATAGAGCCTAAAGGGATCCTTCTGGAGGCTTGTGAAATTCAGAGGAGTTGATATCTAACAGGAGAGAGAGAAAGAGAACACAGACATATGCAGATAGTTGGAATAGATGACAAACTCCAATGCATAATGTGTACGGAATAGAGCCAGAAATGTCAATGATCAAAATATCAGATATTCACTTTGACGACCTAAAACATGGTGGTGATAATGATAACGTGTACGTCAGTGCGCGTGCGATGCATTGATGGTAACCTATTTGGCAGTTACAGTCTTTAACTGACAATCTGTCAAGTTAAATTCCCGTCAACATTTCTGGCTCTACAGCACGGTCTATTTCACTCGACATACACACACGCAAAAAAAACACAGCCCCCTAACAGGGGCCTGCCACTCAGGGATTAGCTTTGCAGCTGTAACAAATGAACTTCGTTGCATAGACACAGCCCCCTAGCAGGGGTCAGTCACTCAAAAAATGCTTATAGACATTTGCAGGTGTAACAATTGTCTAGACAACACTGGCAATGATTAACAAGTCTACCATCACACACTATACGTTGTAATTTAGGGATAGAAAGAAAGAGAGAGCTTATCACTTGCTTGTAATTACATGTATTACCCAATGAAATGACCTTTATTGTGTGCCTACATATGTGATATGTAATATGTATATATATAATATATATATATATATATATATACACATATCCATACAGATGAAAATTTTTCCTGTTTTTGCTTCTAATCCAGTCTGTACAATATCGCTGCGTAAAACACTTTGGAAGTCCGAATGGCATTTCACTGACTGTCTAAATAGCTAATATTATTAACACCTCTAAATGTGGCAGACAAGATCTGTCAACTAGTTCGCTCAATTATAGGCTTCACAGTCACACTCACTTCTGGTATAAACACGGTCCATGGTCACGATGGCTCTGCACAAATCCAAAGGCTGCAGTCGATCGACGTCAGGTATTTCTTCGTCGAGATAAGTAGCCAGACGGCAGGCGAGTTCTTGCAACGTAGCGTGGGGTGTGCATGAGGTCTATGAGCACCCTCTCACACAGTGTGGGGTGAGCATGAGGTCTATGAGCACCCTCTCACGCAGTGTGGGGTGTGCATGTGCATCTTCTCACACAGCATGGGGTGTGCATGAGCACCCTCTCACGCAGCATGGGGTGTGCATGAGGGCTATGCGCATGCTCTTGTGCTGTTTAGTTTAACCTTCCTGAGCCCTGCTGGATGAAGTAGGTCACAATAACCAAGTGTCTTATTGGTATGCATTTTAAGTTACCACTAGTTACCTATGTATATTAGGACCTACAAATATCCCCGACACCGGGGGCTAAGAATATACCTGACACCAAGGGCTACGAATATACCTGACACCAAGGGCTACGAATATACCTGACACCAGGAGCTATGGATACACCCGACACCAGGGGCTAAGAATATACCTGACACCAAGGGCTACGAATATACCTGACACCAAGGGCTACGAATATACCTGACACCAAGGGCTACGAATATACCTGACACCAGGAGCTATGGATACACCCGACACCAGGGGCTAAGAATATACCTGACACCAAGGGCTACGAATATACCTGACACCAAGGGCTACGAATATACCTGACACCAGGAGCTATGGATACACCCGACACCAGGGGCTAAGAATATACCTGACACCAAGGGCTACGAATATACCTGACACCAAGGGCTACGAATATACCTGACACCAAGGGCTACGAATCTACCCGACACCAGGAGCTATGGATACACCCGACACCAGGGGCTATGGATATACCCTACACCAAGGGCTATGGATATACCCTACACCAGGGGCTATGGATATACCCAACACCAGGGGCTATGGATATACCCTACATAAGGGGCATACTTAGGGGATTTAACAAGTGTCCAAGTAGTTTAAAAGTCATTTAGGCCTTGCAATCCTGGCAAGGTGGTAGGTCTGTAAAGAAGGCTCTAAACATAGGCAGTGTAGCTCTCAGGGAGCACGGAGTAGGAGTTCTGTGAATGCGTTGTCGTCTTAATCATGCACTCAAGATCAGACACACCCACACCTCTGTAGGGCTACACATTTCTGTCGCTTGATAACCATTGCCAGACAACACACCCTGACCTGTCTGCCACGCCCTCAGCACACCCATACAACCCAGGCTAGCAGACTGCAGAGTAATGTAGACTGACCTCAGAGTAATATCACTATGTTCTCGATAATCAACTTAAAATTAGTTTTTTTGATGTTTGGCTAGCATCATTCCTAGCTCATTATTCCTAATAAAGGCTAGCTCATTATTCTTAATAAAGGCTAGCTCTGATGAAGGCTGGCTCATTATTCCTAGCTCTGATGAAGGCTGGCTTATTATTCCTAATAAAGGCTGGCTCATTATTCCGGCTAGCTCATTATTCCTAATAAAGGCTGGCTCATTATTCCTGATGTTGGCTGGCTCATTATTCCTGATGAAGGCTAGCTCATTATTCCCTAGCTCATTATTCCTGATGAAGGCTGGCTCATTATTCCCTAGCTAATTATTCCTGATGAAGGCTGGCTCATTATTCCCTAGCTCATTATTCCTGATGAAGGCTAGCTCATTATTCCCTAGCTCATTATTCCTGATGAAGGCTGGCTCATTATTCGCTAGCCTGATGAAGGCTAGCTCATTATTCCTGATGAAGGCTGGCTCAATATTCCCTAGCTCATAATTCCTGATGAAGGCTGGCTCATTATTCCCTAGCTCATTATTCCTGATGAAGGCTGGCTCATTATTCCCTAGCTAATTATTCCTGATGAAGGCTGGCTCATTATTCCCTAGCTAATTATTCCTGATGAAGGCTGGCTCATTATTCCCTAGCTCATTATTCCTGATGAAGGCTAGCTCATTATTCCCTAGCTCATTATTCCTGATGAAGGCTAGCTCATTATTCCCTAGCTCATTATTCCTGATGAAGGCTGGCTCATTATTCCCTAGCTAATTATTCCTGATGAAGGCTAGCTCATTATTCCCTAGCTCATTATTCCTGATGAAGGCTGGCTCATTATTCCTGATGAAGGCTAGCTCATTATTCCTGATGAAGGCTGGTTCATTATTCCCTAGCTCATTATTCCAGATGAAGGCTGGCTCATTATTCCTGATGAAGGCTGGCTCATTATTCCCTAGCTCATTATTCCTGATGAAGGCTGGTTCATTATTCCTGATGAAGGCTAGCTCATTATTCCCTAGCTCATTATTCCTGATGAAGGCTGGTTCATCAGGAATAATGAAGGCTGGTTCATTATTCCCTAGCTCATAATTCCATAGCTCATTATGAAGGCTGGCTCATTATTCCCTAGCTCATTATTCCAGATGAAGGCTGGCTCATTATTCCCTAGCTCATTATTCCTGATGAAGGCTGACTCATTATTCCCTAGCTCATTATTCCTGATGAAGGCTGGCTCATTATTCCCTAGCTCATTATTCCTGATGAAGGCTGGCTCATTATTCCCTAGCTCATTATTCCTGATGAAGGCTGGCTCATTATTCTCTAGCTCATTACCCCAGATGAAGGCTACAGCATCTAGCCAAAAACATCGGTAACAAATTTTAAGTTGAGAGTTATTGCATTCTGCTAAGTCAACTGAGAGTTCATAGTAACACGTGCATCCTTACAGAGTAATATCGAAAATGTGGATGAACCAGAATGCATTCATAGTAGCACGTGCATCCTTACAGAGTAATAATTATTGAGAATGTGGATGAACAAGAATGCATTCATAGTAGCACGTGCATCCTTACAGAGTAATATTGAGAATGTGGATGAACCAGAATGCATTTATAGTAGCACGTGCATCCTTACAGAGTAATAATTATTGAGAATGTGGATGAACAAGAATGCATTCATAGTAGCACGTGCATCCTTACAGAGTAATATTGAGAATGTGGATGAACCAGAATGCATTCATAGTAGCACGTGCATCCTTACAGAGAATGTGGATGAACCAGAATGCATTATAGTAGCACGTGCATCCTGCCATGTACAAAGTCAGCAAGCACGACCATGAACAAGAAGCTTCGGGAGGCAGAGCTATGGTGGACTACACCCAGAGACACTTTCTGCACATGCCTAGAATGTGGGACTGAGAGGGTTAAGTGACTCTTCGGCCATAGTGACAGCTCTGCTAAATTGTAATGGTGCATAATGTCACGAAGGCATCCCAGATGTGCCTGTTCCGGCAACATGAAGTCATTTTAGCAGTCAAGAGAGAGATTCATAATTCTCTTTGATTGCACAAACATATATACATGTATAGTTATTGGGCGAGGTCGGGTGGGATACGGACTATCTCTAGTAGAGGAGCTTGTGCATGGAGAGGCGCGCACGCACTGAGCCGTGTTCGAGCTCCGAGACTAGAAGTAACCCGTATCTCACCCTAAGCTGAGCCTAACAGTGATAATCCTAACAATGATAATATAATGTAAAACAAGAAAATACATGGAACAGATACAATTATGCCAGGCCAATTATGCAGGGCTAATTATGCAGGGCTAATTATGCAGGGCCAATTATGCCAGGTCAATTATGCCAGGTCAATTATGTCAGGCCAATTATGCTAGGCTAATTATGCCAGGCCATGGTAAAGTGGCCTGAATGGATGCCATAGTGTTTACCTGGCAGGCCGATGGATGATGCACAGCACCGTACTAACCAGATATGGGTGGAGTTTACTGCACAGAGGGCAGGCTATGGGATGTATCTACCTAGTCATTAACCAATCAAAAAGACACAGAATGCCTTGTGTGTGTGCATGTGCGCGTGTGCATGCCCATGTGTTTGCACATGCATGTATATACTACGGTTATTACATCATCTTCAGACATGGATGCATTCCTTGCTCGCACATCATGTGGTGTGTTGATGGGGAGGACGTTTGGAGTAGGAAGGCACTAATCATTGCCTAATAAGTAGCCCTATCTGGTAGCACAAAAACGTACTTTAGGGGCTGGTAGGTACATTCCCAAAATTAGCTACATACGTTACTATCATGGCGAACCTACGCCCACAAACATTGGCTACGCTACTATCATGGTGAACCTACACCCACAAGCATTGGCTACGTTACTATCATGGCGTACCTACGCCCACAAGCATTGGCTATGCTACTACCACGGGGGTAGATATACCAACAAACACTGGCTATGTTAGTAGTATTGGGAAGTTACTTCCAATGATTCCCGTCCAAATTAGCATTTGTTTAGTTAATTAGTCAGGACAGTTTTGGTCAGAATAATGACCTGTGTAATATGGAATATTCAAAATTCAAGAAGCAATGGTCATGTTACCTGACAAGAAGGTCAAGTGTCCTAATAAGGACAGAGAAACATGAGGGTTAGGGAAGAACAATGGCTATCAGCTTAACTGTTGCCGTAACCCTAACCCTAGCCATTGCCCTGGCCATAACCCTAGCCGTTGCCCTAGCACTAATGGCCCTAACCCTAGCCCTGGCCCTAACCCTAGCCGTTGCCCTGGCACTAACTCTAGCCATTGCTCTGGCCCTAACCCTAGCCATTTCCCTGGCCCTAACCCTAGCCATTGCCCTGGCCCTAATCCTAGCTATTGCTCTGGCCCTAACCCTAACCATTGCCCTGGCCCTAACCCTAGCCATTGCCCTGGCCCTAATCCTAGCCATTGCCCTGGCCCTAATCCTAGCCATTGCTCTGGCCCTAACCCTAGCCATCGCCCTGCCCTAATCCTAGCCATTGCTCTGCCTCTGACCCTAGCCATTGCCCTAGTTAACCTTACTACTTGTGAGATATAGCCTAAGTCTTCAACCTCTAATTCGTGGACCAGCTAGCTACCAAGGCCCAGTTCAGGTAAAAGTTAATGAATCTCAGCCAAAGCGAACATCAAATCTCTTTTTCATCCTCACATGATCAAGGTTAAAGTACACACGCACGAACAAATGACTCTTGAACAATGACGTGATGAATAAATGACATACATGACCTCACATATTCCCCCTGTTGGGGTTCCTCACATACTCCTCCTGTTCGGCAGTGAAGCTGTTCCAATAAATGCATGTAGTTATACAGTACGTTCTTCCTTTAGGTGTCCAGGTCAAGTCCTTAGTTCATGCTTGCACCTTCTTCCGAGCCTCCACGGATGCTTGGCGTTTCGGTTGTGATGATGGTGGTATAAAACCATTCTCACTTGTCGAAGGAAGGTCTTCAGAGGGTCAACAGACCAATGGATTATCAACAGATGGGTTATGCTCACGAGTAGGTGCCGTAGCTTCCTGGCGGACAATAAGCTCTCTGACTGCAAGCGGATACAGCTGTTGAACAAAGCTCCTGATTGTAGAATGTCCTCCACCTGACTGCACCCTGACAACTGCACCTCTGATATTTCCATCCATGCCACGTACATGTATGAGCTCTTAGATTCGTCCCAATTTCCATAGCCCTCTTGGGCGGTTCTCGTCATGCACAAACACAATGTCTCCCACAGTAATGGAGTTGGGAGTGCCCTTCGGCAATCAGAGAGATGACGGTGTGCTTCTCTTAACTCCAATAGATACTCTGTTCTCCATCTTCTCCAGAAATCATTCACCATCTTGCTGAGGTGTCGCATCCTACGGGTCAGATCACCCCGAGAGATGTCAGCATCAAAGCTTGTGTCATCATCGACTGTGGGATCAGGCAGAGTGAGCTTGTGTCATCATCGACTGTGGGATCAGGCTGAGTGAGAACTCAGCTTCCAATTAGCAGGTGCGATGGTGTGAGTGGTTCCTCAACATCACCCGATGATAAGTACGACAAAGGCTGGAGTTTAATATCATCTCGACTTCGGTGACCGATGTCAGCAGTTCATCATACGTGAATCGTGCATTACGTACAGTTTTCTGCAGAAATCTCTTCATGCTCTGAATCATTCTTTCGAACACGCCACCCTACCAAGGTGCCTTCTCCAGATTGAAGATCCACTTGACATTGACACCTGAGAGATGGTGCTTGACCTCCGCGCTGTCCAGTATACTGCGGCGATGGCTTTCTTTGCAGCCTTGAAGGTCCTGGCATTGTCAGACACAATTCTCACTGGGAAGCCTCTCCTGATGTGCAGCACTTGAAGCAGCGAATGAATGCTTGCGACATCATATCAGGAACTGTATCCAGGTGGACCGCTCGAGTCACACAACACATATACAGACATATCCATACCTTCCTTGAACTTGAAGCGATCACATCACACACATATAGAGGGCCAGCAAAATCAACTCCAGTGTGGGGAAATGGTAGCGATTTACTGACTCAAAATGATGAGAGGTGGAGCAAGTGGTGGGCTGTTTGGTTTGGCCTGGAACTTGCGACAGCTAATACAATTGTATAGGAGCTCTCACCAGTTGTCTTCCACTTACTATCCAGCATCTGGAACGTATTTCTGTCAATGTTCTCTTCACGCCACTGTGCATGACCCTTTCATGGCAGTCGCAGTGATTCTTGTTCAACCACATAGGATGGGTTCCTTCTAAAGGCAGTTCTGAGTTAGCCAGTCTGCCACGGCACCTCCTCAGTCCATGCTCGTCCTGGAACAACCCGAACTATTATGTCCACTGTCGAAACTTCTCCATTTTCGGTGATGTTGACTGCGACACCTTGATCCAATATGTCAGTGCCATTTGTGGTCAGCTCACAATCTGCACTTCCTAGCTGTTTTAGGGGCTGATTCTGAGACACCCGATGGCTCTTACGAACTTTAGGACATAAGCAGTTATCCTCAACAGCCTCTTGCGACTACTGTAGTTTTCACACCTGATTGCCATATCAGGTTTAGAAGAACTATGCAAGTTGACTGTAAACTGCAGCCATCTCCTTTCTTCATCTCTAGGAGACACTCTTCAGGCAAAGCTGCTATCTCCTTGGGGACAGAGTTGGATTCTGCAGGGACGGTAACGATGTAGGTCCATTCAGCCACAAGTCAATCTTCTCCTGGAGTTCCAATGGAGAGGCACCCCCTGAGGTTATGTCAGCAGGGTTCTGTAATCCAGGACAATGTCTCCAGTTCTGGACTGGAACCAGCTCTGATTTCAATCACCCTGTTCTGCACAAACTGTTTCCCCTCCTTGTTCTGGCTTTGAATCCAACAGAGTGCTACTTGGGGAGTCCGTATGGCAGGCAGCTTGACCTCATCTTTCAGAGCTCGTCCCACTGAGGAGATGAGCCTGGCCAGAAGCAAGGTGGACAGAAGCTCTAATCTGGGGATGGTTAGACCTTTTCCAGGGGCTACCATGGGGTCTTTGCACAGAGGAAACGTGAGAAGACTCCAGTTCCCTTTACCACTCGGAGGTAGACAACTGCTACATAGGCCTTCTGAGAAGCGTCACAGAATCCTTGCAGAGAACACAAATTGGTGAATCAATCTCCTCTTCTGTACAGCAACGACCTAACAAGATAAGCTTGGCTTGTTGGAGATCAGTTGGTCAACCTCTTCCACTCAGACAGTGACCTTCCATAGAGTGGTTCATCCCACCCCATCTTGGCCTGGCATAGTTGCTGAAACAACAGTTTGAATCGTACACTGAGTGGTGAGATCACAAAGAACCTTCTAACAAGGCTTACGGCATTCCTCTTGGTTGGTGATGATTCCTGCATGGCTAGAAAGACATCACTGACATCGAAGATGAGCTGGTCACCGATGATATTCCACCACACTCCAAGGACTTGACTTTCAACCAATGCTGGTCCCTGCGACTCATTCTGAACTTCACTGCCACTACCATGAAGCAGTTTCTCTTCTTGGGTCATTGATTATCTTACGCAATTCTGCCGAGTTAGTGTGAACTTCCGAAGGTTAAACCCAGCCTCAGCCAAACGTAACTTCGACTTGAGGTAGAACTCATAAGCACATGTTATAAGACCCCGTCGTGAGGTCATCCACGTAGATGGATCAGCAAAATCTTTCAACAAAGGGTTGATCGGTCGACTTGAACTTCTCAAGGTGATGATCAATAGTAGTATTCAGGAGAATTGGACTGGCTGAAACTCCAAAAAAAACTCGAGTAAGCTCAGCAATTCCTAAGAATGACTCCCTCGAATTCACAACCCACAAGAATCTCAGGACATCTCGGTCTGGAGGTGCAACTGAGACTATAAGGAAGGCCTTTTCTATATCTACAATGAGGGCAATCTTGTGGTGCCTGAATCTGAGGAGGATGTCCAGTATGGACTAACCAAAGTTAGGACCCGTATAAAGACAATCATTGAGAGATGGGCCACTTGTCTTTGCAGAGACATCATACACTATCCTCAACTTCGTGGTCTGTTTATCCTGTCAGATTACTGCATGATTTGGGAGTTAATGCACATTTTCATTTTCAGAGTGGTTAGGATCTGTCACAACTTCCACATTCCCCGGCGAAGCTGATCCTTGATGGCCGCATCATTCTCGAGCTCCAGGTTTTGGTTCAGTTTCTGGAGAAGTTTGGCCAATCTCTAACGACACAATTCGTAGTTGTCTGGGAGGTGCGGATGAGACTCCTTCCACTGTAAATGCAACTCATATCTTCCTCTCTTGAAGGATATCTGTTGTGTGAATCTCTCATAAACTGATTTCTCGTTCCTGAGGATCCCAAGTGATTACAGTTCCCAAAACTTCTTCAATCCGGTTTGCAAATTATCTTCTTCGGTGATAGCTTCAACCCTCAAGGAATGGGTGGAGTGTGTGCCAACAAAGCTCAGCGTGGTGTCCTCTGTTGCAACCCATTCAACTGGCCCAGACAGCGCCCACCCAAGTAGAGTCTCAATGGCTGCGGATCCACTAGGTCCTTTGGTTACTCTCCCAGTAACAAACCTCCGGTACTGATCAGAACCAATGAGCATACCTATCTCCCACCTACCAGTGACATCAGCTGACTCAGCAAGATCCAGTCCTGAAATATGCTCGTACATTTGCTTGGCAGTGGAGATGGGTTGAGTAGGTACAGGGTCACAAACACGAAGGACAATAACTGCTGATAACCTTAGGGATGCGCCATCTTTGGTCAAGACCTCCACTTCAATGACATCACACGTCCTCCTGTCCTCCGTGCCAAATGCCTCGATGATCATCAAGTTGGAACATATCTTCCTCAAAGAGAGCCTTTCCCAGACACGGGCTGACATACGACCTTTGATTTTCCGGATCGAGGATTGCCCTCACTTCCAACGAAGGGGAAGGCAGTGACTTACTGACATCCAACAACACAGCCATGGCTAGAATTGGAATGTGTGAACTCACTAACATTAGCTGATGTGGCTGGTGCACGTGCTACTCCATCCTCTGATGGTGGTGGGTTATCAGAAACACAAGATGACGGAGCCCTATGACCAGTTCCTGGAGTGGAGCAGACACTTGCATGATGCCTCCCTCGGCATTTAGTGGGTGGTGGACCGACAACTCCTGCTAATGTGCCCTCGTCTGAGGTACATAAAGCAGCGTCCTGCAGCGCGAAGTGCTTGCTTCCGTAACTCTGGACTGGCGACTGTCTGACAGGAGTTGGAGGGATGAGGATGATTGCAGAACACACAGTTCACCCGTGCAGAAACACCCGCCATTAATGACAGTGTGGTCTGTGGGCTCCGCCCTGTTCCCTGGAACCTCCGTGGTGGTGGAGGCGGCCTTCCCACAGAACGCTCCCTGGCCTCCACTTCCCTCTCGATTATCCTCATTATCGAATCCCAATCCCAATTTCCTTCCGACAATTCTCTGCTTATGATCAAGCATAGCTCTGGGATAGCATACTCATCAGGATGGACGACAGAAGTCCACCATACAGTGTAGCTATCAGAGGGAACTCCAAGTGCTCTCACATCCGATTCCAATATGTCGAAAAGGTGTCTGAGAGCCTTCAAACAGTGCTGTGACATTATCACATCAAGGTTCAGTTAGAAGATCCATGTGTCGGTTAATAATCAGCTATTTGTTCCCGAATCTCCACTTTAATGTGGTCTCTTTGTAATTGGCTGCTGTCAGTGTTAGACCAGATACAGCATCAGCTGCCTCAGACTCCAAAAGGGAGTTCAAACAGTCAGTGCTTGACAAGTTATAGAATTGTTGTGCACAGAGGACTCAAACGTATCCCAGAATGTCATCCACCTGGTCAGGTCCCGATTGAACTTCTTTAAGTGACAGTTTGGCTATCTCACACAGGGTGCGTGTCATGGTAAATCAACAGAACTAGGAGGTGTCGTTATATATGTACTTCCGGATGTGGCAGTGTGGCAGTCACAAGTGCATCTACTGGTGGGGTTTCAGTTTCAGAATGGTCATGGTGCGTGACATTAGCTGGGTCACCATGGTGATCCATTTATGGGGTGTATTCAGGGGATCTTAGAACCCTTCGTGTGCCAAGTCACAACTTGAATGCTCCTAGTGCGGCCTCAAGCTCTATCACTGTTAGTTCGATACACTCACGGACCTCATTGGCTACTTCAATTTCCTCATTGAGGTTCTCCTCCTCCGCCAACTCTGTGTCAGTTTATTTAGAAGCTCAGCCTTCACTTGAAGGGCTTGTCTCTTCTGCTTCAAATTTGCCTCATCACCTTCTCCAAGGACAGTCATCATTGCTTGTACTTGTGCTATCCAGCGCGTGACTGATGCTTAGTGGGCCGCTCTCACCTTTTTCTTTCGGCTAAGCCATCTCAATCTCTGCCGGTTCGTTCTCTGGGGGTTGCGTCGCCTTTCCACGATCCGGCTCGAAGGACTATGTGAGATATAGCCAATGTCTCGCCTATTCAATGGCTAGAGCAGGTAGCTAATCCAAGGCCCAGTTCAGGTAACAGTTAATAAATCTCAGCCAAAGCGAACATCAAACGCTTAATTCATATTCACGTGATCAAGGTTAAAGTACACACGCATGAACAAATGACTCTTGAACAATGACGTAATGAATAAATGACATGCACTACATCACACGGTTGCCATGGCCCTAACACTAGTCATTGCCATGGCCCTGGTCCTAACTCTAGTCATTGCCCTGGCCCTAACACTAGTCATTGTCCTGGCCCTAACACTAGTCATTGTCCTGGCCCTAACACTAGTCATTGCCATGGCCCTAACACTAGTCATTGTCCTGGCCCTAACACTAGTCATTGCCATGGCCCTAACACTAGTCATTGCCCTGGTCCTAACACAAGTCATTGTTCTGACCCTGACCCTAGCCATTTCCCTAGTCCTAGACCCTAACTCTGCCCTAACTCAGCTATTTTCCTGACACTAACCCTAGTCATTGCCCTGGCCCTAACCATAGCCATTGCCCTGGCCCTAACCCTAGTCATTGCCTTGGCCCTAACCCTAGCCATTGCCCTGGTCCTAACCATACTGTTGCCCTAGTCCTAACCATACTGTTGCCCTGGTCCTAACCCTAGCCATTGCCCTGGTCCTAACCCTAGCCATTGCCCTGGTCCTAACCCTAGCCATTGCCCTGGTCCTAACCATACTGTTGCCCTGGTCCTAACCCTAGGCATTGCACTGGCCCTAACCCTAGTCATTTCCTTGGCCAAAACCTTAGTCATTGCCCTGGTCCTAACCTTAGCCATTGCCTGGCCCTAACCATAACCATTGCCCTGGTCCTCACCATATGTAGCCATTGTTCTGCCCCTGATCCTAGCCATTTCCTTAGTCCTAACCATACTGTTGCCCTGGCCCTAACCCTAACCATTGCCCTGGTCCTAGCCCTAGTCATTTCCTTGGCCCTAACCTTAGCCACACCAGCTATATGTCAGGCAAGCTCTACACACACTGGAGCATAACTTCCATTTCTCAATATTTCTCTTCAGCGAGTCTAGTAATCAGTCAGTAAATAGTAAAGTAAGTAAGTGAGTGGGTGGGTGGGTGAGTGGATGGGTGAGTGGGTGAGGAGTCAGTGGGTGGGTGAGTGGATGGGTGAGTGGGTGGGTGAGTCAGTGTGGGTGGATGAGTGCGTGAGTAAAAATTAAAATGAATATTATGCATCCAAAGTTTAGCGAGTTCCTAGTGTCAGACCTTAAATTTGATTTAATTCATAGTTTAATCATCATATTGAAATAAAAACACAAGATTTATGCCCCACTTTGTGGTGATTGGATATGGTCTGCATGGTTACCATGGTGACTTGCCTCTGAGAATATCTTTTCAACTAAAATTATAATTTTAACTGAGGGATTTCTAGGCATTGATGGGCCTCTTACATCATCAACTAGTCATCGTGATCACTGGCTTCTAACCAATGAAGTGGCCAGCTAGCAGTCCAGAAAACCCAGCTGCACAAGCCGCAACCTGTGTGGTTACCAAAGCAACAAGGCTCTAAGTGGCCTAACAACTTTATTCCTAGAAATTGGGCTTAAACCTTTCATATATGTACAATGGGTTATAGTATCGGTACTAATACCTTGGTGAGGTCACTACAAAGAGCAGTCCAGCTCGTGGGAGGATATATTGGGCTTCCCTCTATGGCCTTCAATATAATGCACACCACAAGTTGCTCACTATCCTGTGTATACATGTACATTCTCATGGAAGGATAGACGCACCTGTCTCATGTATGCAAGGCACGTACATACATGTGCATGCACATACATTTGCACGTACATACATGTGCACACACATCCAGTGCGGAAATTCATAGTAGGACATCAGACATTTCCCAAACATCTCGTGTATTTGTCGGAACAGAAAATCAATTTGCTCTGTCAAAATGTTTGAGCAACACTAACGAATGCTCTAGACTACGTACAACCACGAATGTATGGAAGCATCAGATGCCCCAACCTCCGACACAGACAGTAATGAGGAGGAGGGGGAGAGAGAAGCTGTCACTTGATGACTGTGCTGGCTGGCTACAGGAACCTCCGGCACAGACAGTAATGAGGAGGAGGGGGAGAGAGAAGCTGTCACTTGATGACTGGCTACAGGAACCTCCGGCACAGACAGTAATGAGGAGGAGGGGGAGAGAGAAGCTGTCACTTGATGACTGTGCTGGCTGGCTACAGGAACCTCCGGCACAGACAGTAATGAGGAGGAGAGGGAGAGAGAAGCTGTCACTTGATGACTGGCTAATGCTACTTGCATTGCTCATTATAGAGTTTCATTGTGTTTGCATTCATTTACACGATGATTTGATTGGCATAGAAGTTGTAATTTTTCAAATATTTGGTGGCAGAACAAAATTGATTGTACTCGGCCAATTTATTGGCCTACCAGATTTTGGTTGTGCACTACACATATACACACACACGCATACACACACACACATACACAAACGCACACACACACCACACACACACACACACCACATGCACACACACACACTCACACATGCATGCACACACACAGTGCACATACACACACACCACATGCACACATGCATGCAAGCACACACACAGTGCACATACACACACACCACATGCACACATGCATGCAAGCACACACAAATACAGTGCACATGTACATACACACATGCACGCACACATGCATCTACACACACATGCACACACACAGTGCACATGCACAGACACATGCACATACATACATATTTATTGTAAGTATATATATATAAATATGGTTGGGCTAATGTGTCCCACAAATGGCAGCATGTGGACAACCTGGCCATCTTGTAAATTAAAGGTGCTCTCTCACCTGACAGTTTCCATGACAGCATCGCATGAATACCTACATGTTTTAATGTAAGGCCAACTCCTCTAGTCACAAGAATGTCTAGTATCATGATGACACCATCGTGATGACATCACCAGAATTATTACATTGTACTGTTCTAGACACTGCCTTGGCCCTAACACTAGCCATTGCCCTGACCCTAGCCATTACCCTGACCCTAGCCATTACCCTGACCCTAACTCTAGCCATTATCCTGACCTTAACCCTAGCCATTGCCCTGACCCTAGCCATTACCCTGACCCTAACTCTAGCTGACCTTAACCCTGGCCATTACCCTGATTGCCCTGACCCTAGCCATTACCCTGACCTTAACTCTAGCCATTACCCTGACCTTAACTCTAGCCATTACCCTGACCCTAACACTAGCCATTGCCCTGACCCTAGCCATTACCCTGACCTTAACTCTAGCCATTACCCTGACCCTAGCCATTACCCTGACCTTAACTCTAGCCATTACCCTGACCCTAACACTAGCCATTGCCCTGACCCTAACTCTAGCCATTACCCTGACCCTAGCCATTACCCTGACCTTAACCCTAGCCATTACCCTGACCTTAACCCTAGCCATTACCCTGACCCTATCCATTGCCCTGACCCTATCCATTACCCTGACCTTAACTCTAGCCATTACCCTGACCCTAACTCTAGCCATTACCCTGACCCTATCCATTAACCTGACCTTAACTCTAGCCATTACCCTGACCCTAGCTATTACCTGACCCTAATTCTAACCATCCCTGACCTTAACCCTAGCCATTGCCCTGACCCTAGCCATTACCCTGACCTTAACTCTAGCCATTACCCTGACCCTATCCATTACCCTGACCTTAACCCTAGCCATTACCCTGACCCTATCCTTTGCCCTGACCATAGCCATTCCCTGACCTTAACTCTAGCCATTACCCTGACCTTAACTCTAGCCATTACCCTGATCCTAACACTAACCATTGCCCTGACCCTAGCCATTACCCTGACCCTAACTCTAGCCACTACACTAACTCTAGCCATTGCACTGACCCTAACACTAGCCATTGCCCTGACCCTAACTGTAGCTATTGCCCTGATCCTAACTGTAGCCATTGCCCTGACCCTAACCCTAGCCATTGCCCTGACCTTAACCCTGGCCATTGCCCTGACCCTAATCCTAGCCATTGCCCTGACTCTGCCATTGCCCTGACCTTAACCCTAGCCATTGCCCTGACCCTAACTCTAGCCATTGCCCTGACCCTAACTGTAGCTATTGCCCTGACCTTAACCCTAGCCATTGCCCTGACCCTAACTCTAGCCATTGCTCTGACCTTAACTCTAGCCATTGCCCTGACCTTAACCCTAGCCATTGCCCTGACCCTAACTCTAGCCATTGCCCTGACCTTAACCCTAGCCATGACCCTAACTCTAGCCATTGCCCTGACCCTAACTCTAGCCATTGCCATGACCCTAACCCTAGCCCTGACCCTAGCCATTGCCCTGACCTTAACCCTAGCCATTGCCCTGACCTTAACCCTAGCCATTGCCGTGAACCTTAACCCTAGCCATTGCCCTGACCTTAACTCGAGCCATTGCCCTGACCTTAACCCTAGCCATTGCCCTGATCCTAACTCTAACCATTGCCCTGACCTTAACTCTAGCCATTGCCCTGACCCTAACTCTAGCCATTACCCTGACCTTAACCCTAGCGACCTTAACCCTAGCCATTGCCCTGATCCTAACTCTAGCCATTGCCTTGACCCTAACTCTAGCCATTGCCCTGACCCTAACTCTAGCCATTACCCTGACCTTAACCCTAGCGACCTTAACCCTAGCCATTGCCCTGATCCTAACTCTAGCCATTGCCCTGACCCTAACTCTAGCCATTGCCCTGACCCTAACTCTAGCCATTACCCTGACCTTAACCCTAGCCATTGCCCTGACCTTAACCCTAGCCATTGCCCTGACCCTAACTCTAGCCATTGCCCTGACCTTAACCCTAGCCATTGCCCTGACCTTAACCCTAGCCATTGCCCTGACCCTAACTCTAGCCATTGCCCTGACCTTAACCCTAGCCATTGCCCTGACCTTAACCCTAGCCATTGCCCTGACCTTAACCCTAGCCATTGCCCTGACCTTAACCCTAGCCATTGCCCAGACCCTATATTTGCTGGAGTATCCCAGCATGTAAGTGGCAGCCACATTGGTTGTATAAGTTGCATTCCTTATTAATTGGCTATTATGTTTAACAACATTTTTGTTATATCACAAACAGGCTACCAATGGACTTGAAGAAGCCGCAGCACAGATAAGCAGCAGAACAATTCTCTGCACTTCGATTTCCCTTTTTGTCCTCCCCCTCCCCCCTCCCCTCCTTCCCTTCCAGCCCTCCCTCCTTCCAGCCCTCCCTCCTTTCAGTGAATGAAAATAACAGCAGCTTGATGTAATGAGCGTAGCTCACACGCTTCTTGCTAATTGTAACCATATTGCTATGTCAGAATAAATCCTAGTGTACTTCTTGAGGCATGCCCAACTATTGAACTTGACCAAACCTAATACCACTCGTGGTAAAAGTTGCATCTTCTTTAATTAGGGAGGGAATTTGCAGCTGCTACTGCGAATTAGACCCCCCCCCCCCCCCCGGCTAATGTGGTATAACTCTCAGAGTGTGAGGAGAGAGAGAGCATTAGCTACCACGCTATAGGGGGCATCATCATAGGAGCAGCGAAATCACAAGTACGCAGCATACAAACCAACCACAGGAATGTTAATGTGGTTGGAGCTTTGTACCCTGATGTCTTGAATAACTGCATTCATGGTTAGAGTAACAGACTTGCACCTCAGAGCACCTTAAGTTTGTGATTCAATGCTGAATTTGATGGCACACTCCTCCCAGAAAAATTACAGTTACAAAGATGAAGAGGATGTTCTCACCAGAAGCACTATGCAAGCTATCATACAGACTTTTTAGTAGTTGGGGTGGGTTCTGTTGGAGGCCCCTAAATGACATGTCATGTGAGGGGCCAGCCAGTTATCACTGGGAGATATCATACATACGCACACACAAAAGGTAAAGGATCATTGGTACCAAAAACTCGACCCAATGGCAACCACACACTGTAGTGATATTGGTAGTGACTTGTCTCACCTCACTCTGTTCTGGGCGGCTGCATGCTACCAGTCCCCTCATCATCGGCTGCTTGCAATGACCACCACCTGGTGTGGTTGAGGTCTGGGATGCCAGGTAGCCTCCAATCTTGTGCATGCTACTGGTCCCTTCATCATCGGCTGCTTGCAATGACCACCACCTGGTGTGGTTGAGGTCTGGGATGCCAGGTAGCCTCCAATCTTGTGCATGCTACCGGTCCCTTCATCATCGGCTGCTTGCAATGACCACCACCTGGTGTGGTTGAGGTCTGGGATGCCAGGTAGCCTCCAATCTTGTGCATGCTACTGGTCCCTTCATCATCGGCTGCTTGCAATGACCACCACCTGAAGTGGTTGAGGTCTGGGATGCCAGGTAGCCTCCAATCTTGATGTCCACATGCAACACAACCAAGACAAAATATTACATTTAATGAAAGAACCTTGAAACACATGTTCTTCATCAACAGGTCTCGTACCTCAGACATTGTGCGACTTAGAGACGTCCAGTCCAACTGCCCCGCAAGACGGCAAACACGGGGAGAAAAGCAGGCGGAGATTCACAGCACAACTCCGGCAAAAATTCACGCCTTATTGAGAATAACATAACAAAACATACAAACAGAAATTGTGGCGTACTTGCTGTCAGGAAAGATTCAACATCAGACGCACCTCTACCGGTGTTTTTTTTTTAGGCCAGACGATGAAACTCGTTATCCTTGTGAGATACAGTCCATGTGTCCTGGATGAACTCTGTACTTGCACGTTCAGCAAAGACTAGTGCTGCTCACGTTGCCATTTAAGCTATGTGAAGAAAGGTTAATTAAGAGCTGAACTTTAAGAGGCTTCAGCTCTCCCAGGCCACCTCCTTTGATCTCTGAACTTCTACAAACTGAAGGGCAAGGGTACGGTCGATATCCTAAGTAAGATTTTCATCATCACAAGAGCTCCAATTAAGTATTTTGTTAGACGAGGTTTGTCCTGCCTGATCAAGAAGTTATTAGTGAGCACCAGCATTCAGGTTTGTACAGCCTGATCAAGAAGTTATTAGGTGAGCACCAGCATTCAGGTTTGTCCAGCATGATCAAGAAGTTATTAGGTGAGCACCAGCATTCAGGTTTGTCCAGCATGATCAAGAAGTTATTAGGTGAGCACCAGCATTCAGGTTTGTCCATCCTGATCAAGAAGTTATTAGTGAGCACCAGCATTCAGGTTTGTCCAGCCTGATCAAGAAGTTATTAGTGAGCACCAGCATTCAGGTTTGTCCAGCCTGATCAAGAAGTTAATAGTGAGCACCAGCATTCAGGTTTGTCCAGCATGATCAAGAAGTTATTAGGTGAGCACCAGCATTCAGGTTTGTCCAGCCTGATCAAGAAGTTATTAGTGAGCACCAGCATTCAGGTTTGTCCAGCCTGATGAAGAAGTTATTAGGTGAGCACCAGCATTCACGTTTGTCCAGCCTGATCAAGAAGTTATTAGTGAGCACCAGCATCAGGTTTGTCCTGCCTGATCAAGAAGTTATTAGTGAGCATCAGCATTCAGGTTTGTCCAGCCTGATAAAGAAGTTATTAGTGAGCACCAGCATTCAGGTTTGTCCAGCCTGACCAAGAAGTTATTATGTGAGCACCAGCATTCAGGTTTGTCCAGCCTGATCAAGAAGTTATTAGGTGAGCACCAGCATTCAGGTTTGTCCAGCCTGATCAAGAAGTTATTAGGTGAGCACCAGCATTCAGGTTTGTCCAGCCTGATGAAGTTATTAGTGAGCACCAGCATTCAGGTTTGTCCAGCCTGATCAAGAAGTTATTAGTGAGCACCAGCATTCAGGTTTGTCCAGCCTTATCAAGAAGTTATTAGGTGAGCACCAGCATTCAGGTTTGTCCAGCCTGATCAAGAAGTTATTAGGTGAGCACCAGCATTCAGGTTTGTCCAGCCTGATCAAGAAGTTATTAGTGAGCACCAGTATTCAGGTTTGTCCAGCCTGATCAAGAAGTTATTAGTGAGCACCAGTATTCAGGTTTGTCCAGCCTGATCAAGAAGTTATTAGGTGAGCACCAGCATTCAGGTTTGTCCAGCCTGATCAAGAAGTTATTAGTGAGCACCAGCATTCAGGTTTGTCTAGCCTGATCAAGAAGTTATTAGGTGAGCACCAGTATTCAGGTTTGTCCAGCCTGATCAAGAAGTTATTAGGTGAGCACCAGCATTCAGGTTTGCCAGCCTGATCAAGAAGTTATTAGGTGAGCACCAGCATTCAGGTTTGTCCAGCCTGATCAAGAAGTTATTAGGTGAGCACCAGCATTCAGGTTTGTCCAGTATGATCAAGAAGTTATTAGGTGAGCACCAGCATTCAGGTTTGTCCAGCCTGATCAAGAAGTTATTAGGTGAGCACCAGCATTCAGGTTTATCCAGCGTGATCAAGAAGTGATATGCAGCCAATCAAACCACTGATCTCCCACCTGTAACAGGTCAGAGGTTGAGGGGTTGAACTCGTTATTGTCACTCGAAAAGCGTCTGCTTTTTATCCTCCTGTCCCTCCCAACTGGCTACCTCTCTCCAAACCACGCCCACTGTTCTGCCTGGCCACTCCCCTCCTTACTTTCACTCTGAACATGTAAGCTCAAGAGTTACACTACCCTGTAGCTAGAAATACAATAACCACCACTCCACCTCACTGACCGCCTGTCCGACCAGCCATGGCAGCCATGCAACAGCTGGGAGCACTCCTAGCCCAACAGACACAGGTGTGGCCATTTTATAGACAACTTCAATAGAAGATGTATTGATGAGTGAATAAATATAATAATAATAATGATAATATTAATAATAATAACAGCAATAATAATAATAATCTGTTAGAGGTTGTGAAACCCAATTAGAGGTTGCATAACATAATTAGTCCCACAGTTGGAAGCAATCACTTCCTTGCTTACATCAATAAGTAGAATACCACTGAAAATTCCGACAATTACAATGGCAAAGCTTGTTAAAAGACCAGCGGCTTGCCCTCTCTACTAGCATTTTGATTGGCCAGCAAAGAGAGGTGTGATGTTCGATTGGATAAGGCGCTGGCCAAGGACCACCTTCTCATCCTCCATGTCAGTCAGGGTCGTGACCTTTACACACACTCATCCAACAGCACTGGTTACTCCAGTGGACGAGTTCCATGATGAGGTCAGAGGTCATCACAAAACACTCCCCTTCCCCGTTCAGTGCAATACTGAAGTTGTCAAACTTGCTCGTGGGAGGGTGCCCGTTTTCAAATCACTCGGGCGCACTGAGATGCCCGATAAACCGTTCTCTCCACAAATCAGCTGGCACGCCAGCAATCAAGAAATCAATACTTATAGTACACACTGTTCATTTTGTCAGTAATTTGTATTTCTGCAAGTGCATGTGACTGGCATCCCTTTCCAGTAAGCACCCTGCAACCAAATCTGGTACTCTCAAGTTAACCATGTATATAGCACGCACTTTCCCCACAACAGAAGCTCTAAATTATTCCAATATTTCACTTAAGATTTGAAGTGGGTGCCTCCACTATTACGACTATAGCAAGTGCACCAGTTCACTTACATCGAGAGGCCTGCCATTGGCTGATCCAGCTAGCTCCAGCAGAACCCAGCGCCATGGAAACCCAAGGCAAGACACTCCACAGACCCACCTGTAATGCACAAGACCAGATCAACATCTACTAAAAATGGAGTGTAGCTCAACACAACACAGTTCAATCTATACATATCAATCTATACATATAAAGTTCATGAGTCAGTTTGTCCTCTACACACTTGAACACTGCCAGGGGAATAGATATTCTGAATCACATGATCAGGAGATGGTTTAGGGGGCTTTTTCTATTTTTATTTCCCCCCCCTCCCAATTTATTTTTGACTCCAAGCTCCTGGTAGCCATTGCCATCAGCAGCCATTTTGTTTAGAGTAGACCTACACATGTGTTTTTCACATTCCCGATGAAATTATGCAACATGGCAGCATCACCAACTAACTATACTAGCTACACTAGAGTTTGCACAATGCAACATGGCAGCATCACCAACTAACTACACTAGCTACACTAGAGTTTGCACAATGCAACATGGCAGCATCACCAACTAACTACACTAGCTGCACTAGAGTTTGCACAAACATGGCAGCATCACCAACTAACTACGCTAGCTACACTAGAGTTTGCACAATGCAACATGGCAGCATCACCAACTAACTACACTAGCTACACTAGAGTTTGCACAATGCAACATGGCTGCATCACCAACTAACTACACTAGCTGCACTAGAGTTTGCACAATGCAACATGGCAGCATCACCAACTAACTACACCAGCTGCACTAGAGTTTGCACAATGCAACATGGCAGCATCACCAACTAACTACACTAGCTACACTAGAGTTTGCACAATGCAACATGGCAGCATCACCAACTAACTACACTAGCTGCACTAGAGTTTGCACAATGCAACATGGCAGCATCACCAACTAACTACACTAGCTACACTAGAGTTTGCACAATGCAACATGGCAGCATCACCAACTAACTACACTAGCTGCACTAGAGTTTGCACAATGCAACATGGCAGCATCACCAACTAACTACACTAGCTACACTAGAGTTTGCACAATGCAACATGGCAGCATCACCAACTAACTACACTAGCTGCACTAGAGTTTGCACAATGCAACATGGCAGCATCACCAACTAACTACACTAGCTACACTAGAGTTTGCACAATGCAACATGGCAGCATCACCAACTAACTACACCAGCTGCACTAGAGTTTGCATAAGGCAGGTAGTTTCCTGGCTCTAGCCCTCTTATATTAAAACAACACCTTACTCACTTCAGAAACATATCAGTCTTGCAACACAAAAGGATATGCTCCTTCCTGCACCTTTGGTGTGGATGCCTCTGCTAGTACATATAAATAAGAGATATGTTCCTTCCTGCACCTTTGGTATGGATGCCTCTGCTAGTATATATAAATAAGAGATATGCTCCTTCCTGCACCTTTGGTGTGGATGCCTCTGCTAGTATATATAAATAAGAGATATGTTCCTTCCTGCACCTTTGGTATGGATGCCTCTGCTAGTATATATAAATAAGAGATATGCTCCTTCCTGCACCTTTGGTATGGATGCCTCTGCTAGTATATATAAATAAGAGATACGTTCCTTCCTGCAACTTTGGTATGGATGCCTCTGCTAGTATATATAAATAAGAGATACGTTCCTTCCTGCACCTTTGGTGAGGATGCCTCTGCTAGTACAGCATATACAGAACCTAAGGCTTACAAATGACATTAGCTGCAAGCATATACAGAACTTAAGGATTACAAATGACATTAGCTCCAAGCATATATACAGAACAGCTCTGAAAAAACAACATGCATAATGAAATGACGTGAATATTCATTAGGAATATTGGAGGCCCCACATGCACCCTGAACTCACGTGGCTCTGGTAGGAAGAGGTCCAATACGAGGGCAGCCACGTCATGGCCGTGTGGAGGAATAAGGAGAGGCTGAAGTGGCTCGTAAACAACACACTAGCACATAGAGGAGGTTGTGTGTGTGTGTGGGGGGGGGGGGAGGGGGACATGTCATTAATGGCCACTTCACAAAGCTCCACCCACACTCCAGGTTCGTGTCACCAATATGAACACAACAACAAGAAGAACAACAACAAGAAGAAGATATCATAAACAGTTTTTGTTGTTTTGTTGTCAGTGTTTTTAACCGAGACAAAAAAAAAATCCATTGATTATGAAGAGATCATGATGTGTGGGTAGATTACTACCACACAAAATAAATAGGAGAAGATATACGTAATAAAAATAACTCCACCACAATAAATAATAATAATCAATAAATAATAATAATAATAATAATAATAATAATAATAATAATAATAATAATAATAATAATAATAATAATAATAATAATAGTAATAATAGTAATAATAGTAGTAGTAGTAGTAGTAGTAATAATAATAATAATAATAACAACAACAACAACAACAACAACAACAACAACAACAACAATAATAATACTGTAATAATAATAATAATAATAATAATAATAATAATAATAATAATAATAATAATACTGTAATAATAATAATAATAATAATAATACTACTACTACTACTACTACTAATAATAATAATAATAATAATAATAATAATAATAATACTGTAATAATAATAATAATAATAATAATAATAATAATAATAATAATAATAATAATAATAATAATAATAATAATAATAATAATGTAATAATAATAATAATAATAATAATAATAATAATAATAATAATAATAATAATAATAATAGTAGTAGTAGTAGTAGTAGTAGTAGTAATAATAATAATAATAATAATAATAATAATAATAATAATAATAATAATAATAATAATAATAATAATAATAATAATAATAATAATAATAATAATAATAATAATAATAATAATAATAATAACAGGCAGCTAGTGGAGCAGCAGTAGCAGCAAGAGAGCTGAAGAAAGGAAAGCAGAGGAGTATTGCACTCTTGAATCTGGCTAGCAGTTCATCCCTACGCTATAGAGACTTCAGGTTTGTGGGGCCATGATCCTTGGAGTTTATTAGGGAGCTGAGCAGGTCACCGGGGAGGTAAAATCTCGTCAGAGGCTTACCATGGCAGTGCAGAGGGGGAACTCGGACTCGGTTGGGGGCCACAGCAGCCTAGCGGACATTTTTATGCCTATGCTAGATGTAGTTTAAAATAATAATGCCATTATTCCTGATGAAGGCTAGAGCATCTGGTGGAAACGTCAGGAGAGTACAATTTCAAGTTTATTATTGAGAAGGATATATAATGTTATTATGTCAACTGAGAGTTCATTGAGAGATTAATAGCATATATATATGACAGTCCCAAGTAGAAATCAAATATTATTCCATTTTTTGAAAAATGTGATTATTGATGATATCAATCCCTCAGGGAATACTCCTTATTCCTGGAAAGTCTCAGGGCTCAATTCTGTTCACACGCTCACCGATGCTTGACCTAAGCACCACACCTCAGGGCTCCATCATCAGTGTACATGCACATTCAAGATGATCAGTGTGCTGCTCAACTGATCGCTGACTTGTCTCGTTACTCTTCCATTCTACTCTACTTGGGTGGGTGAAGCAAGGTATTGTATGATATACACTGCTAGTTCATTACTCTACTTGGGTGGGTATAGCAAGGTATTGTATGATATACACTGCTAGTTCATTACTCTACTTGGGTGGGTATAGCAAGGTATTGTATGATATACACTGCTAGTTCATTACTCTACTTGGGTGGGTATAGCAAGGTATTGTATGATATACACTGCTAGTTCATTCCTCTACTTGGGTGAGTATAGCAAGGTATTGTATGATATACACTGCTAGTTCATTACTCTACTTGGGTGGGTGAAGCAAGGTATTGTATGATATACACTGCTAGTTCATTACTCTACTTGGGTGGGTATAGCAAGGTATTGTATGATATACGCTGCTAGTTCATTACTCTACTTGGGTGAGTATAGCAAGGTATTGTATGCTATACACTGCTAGTTCATTACTCTACTTGGGTGAGTATAGCAAGGTATTGTATGCTATACACTGCTAGTGCATTAGAGTTAGCTCAGCTAGCTACAGGAATTGACGCTACTCTAGAATAAAAACAATCGTAGGCAGTAAATAGTTATCTACAGCTAGCGTGTTCAGACAGTTTCAATGCTTACCTGCTTCTTAATCGCTTAGCAGTTTGGTTCACGTGGGAGTAAGGAACTGTGGACGCTCTCAGAGAAGGTGCTAGATATGGAGGTTTTAGTTGAGGTGCATTAATTGGAGTTCAATCAACTGAGGCATGTAACTTATAACTACTATGGTGATAGTACACTTGAGTTAGTCTGACTTGAGTTAGTTTGACTTGTGTTAGGAATGAATTTAGAGGATGGGACATCCAGCCTTTAGTGTGGCCTTGGTTCGATTTGGCTTTGTTGCAGTGCCCACTGCCATTCACAGCCTTCAACAGCGCAAAAACCAGACTTCCTTGGTCTATATAGCAGACCACAGGAAGATGGTGTAGAGAGTGGCTGATGGGAGTTGGGTGATGTTGCAGTAGTTTGAGATGCCAGGATGGTGGTTGATTAGACGGGCAAATAACTAGGTCGGAGGTCAGGTAAGATGAACTTGTCATACATGCTCACCATGTCTGCCATTTTGTATGTCATGTGATATGGTGTCCTTGCAGTTTGATGATGGTGTTCCAGACATTGTCGGCTGATCCACATGTAAGGGAGAAACTCCATACCCCTGTATAACATGGTCACCTGACTCTCGTGACCATGTGTGTATGTGTATGTATGTGTGTGTGTGTGTGGCAGCGGATGAAGAGAAAATCATGAATTTTTCTCACACCTGGTAAGTCTGAATATTTTTGACCTAAATACATCCCGCCACGTCAGCACATTCTGACCATCCTAAACGAAGGTTTCTGCCGCAGAAGAACAACACAGTCTGGAGTTCTTACAGTGAAGGTTGTCTGCGACATTGAAGACCCAACTGTTAGCAAAGAGGCAATCCAGAGAAAATTTGGTGAGTGCAGCAATCATAAAGCTGATGTGAGTGTGGCCAATCAATCCGCACCTCACCATCTTCATGGTCCAGGAAAAAAAGATTGATATTTACTGCTGGCATTGTCCAGGAAGGTGGCAAATTGCTGAATCTGTGGGTGTTCAATTTAGTACACACTTTCCCCCAGTACTGCAGCAAGAGTAACATGCTGTGCTCAGTGTATTTTTTGGTTGTCAAAGATGTATAGCAACATCCTTTGAGCACGGTGAACCACCATTGTGAAGATGTTGTTGGAAACGTTTTGGGAGCAGTATATGGAACCTGCTGCTCAGTCCTGCCCCAGGTTGGAATTAACTTCGCCTGTTTGTTAACAAGCGAAAATAGTTAAGGTGACATAACGTGTAAGCTTTAGTTCTTCTCCCTCAGGTGGTGTCAGTGGATTTGCTGCTAAGCAACTGCGATTTACCTCCAAGCTTGCATTGGTCTTGACATGGCTTGTAAAACTCCCTCACCTTTGTAGTTTCCTCCCTGTGTTGACTCCTCTCTTCCTTTAACTGTAGCTTCCTCCCTGTGTTGACTCATCTCTTCCTCTAACTGTAGCTTCCTCCCTGTGTTGACTCCTCTCTTCCTCTAACTGTAGCTTCCTCCCTGTGCTGACCCATCTCTTCCTCTAACTGTAGCTACCTCCCTGTGTTGACTTCTCTCTTCCTCTAACTATAGCTTCCTCTCTGTGTGGACTCCTCTCTTCCTCTAACTGCAGCTTCCTCCCTGTGCTGACCCATCTCTTCCTCTAACTGTAGCTTCCTCCCTGTGTACTCATCTCTTCCTCTAACTGTGGCTTCCTCCCTGTGCTGACTCTTCCCTTCCTCCTCTAACTCCAACCTCCTCTCTTCATGAGCCCTTTTTGTTTTTCAGGTGTTCTTCCTGATTGATGTAGATGGTTGACAATGGTCTTGACTCTCGACAGCTCCTCTCTCAGGTGTTTACATGTGTCTCAATAGTCGGTCCTGCTAGGATGAAGGATTTGGACTGTATGTCTTAGCCAGTGACTAGAAGACCATGCACTGCAGATCCCTTTGCCTGTTGCTGTGGATGCAGACACTGGCCGTGGACACCGAGAGAGGCTGTGGGTGCAGATGCTGGCCGTGGACACCGAGAGAGGCTGTGGATGCAGACGCTGGCCGTGGACACCGAGAGAGGCTGTGGATGCAGACGCTGGCCGTGGACAGCAAGACATGCTGTAGATGCAGACACTGGCTGTGGACACCAAGACATGCTGTAGATGCAGACGCTGGCCATGGATACCAAGAGAGGCTGTGGATGCAGACGCTGGCCATGGATACCAAGAGAGGCTGTGGATGCAGACACTGGCCGTGGATACCAAGAGAGGCTGTGGATGCAGACGCTGGCCGTGGGCACCAAGAGAGGCTGTGGATGCAGACGCTGGCCGTGGATACCAAGAGAGGCTGTGATGCATTCCTGGCAACAGAGGAAGTTACGTGGGCATCCAGTACATTCTGGAGAAGCCATCGATTATGAGCTGATGAAAGGAAATTGATATCGTTATTTTATTATTGTTATTATGCACACAATACATGTGAAATTCTGGTGTGTTATCTCCTGTTTCTTGGGAGTGAGATAGCTGGCTGTTTCTTGGGAGTGAGATCGCTGGCTGTTTCTTGGGAGTGAGATCGCTGGCTGTTTCTTGGGAGTGGGATAGCTGGCTGTTTCTTGGGAGTGAGATAGCTGGCTGTTTCTTGGGAGTGAGATCGCTGGCTGTTTCTTGGGAGTGGGATAGCTGGCTGTTTCTTGGGAGTGAGATAGCTGGCTGTTTCTTGGGAGTGAGATAGCTGGCTGTTTCTTGGGAGTGAGATAGCTGGCTGTTTCTTGGGAGTGAGATAGCTGGCTGTTTCTTGGGAGTGAGATAGCTGGCTGTTTCTTGGGAGTGAGATAGCTGGCTATCCTTTTTTGGAGGGTGTCTGCAGCATGCTTGCTGATAGCAGGAAAGACATCATTCAATTGGTCGAGATGGATGCAAAAGCCAGGGCCTTCCAATGATCTGAGGCAGGAGTGGAACAGGAAGAGGAGGAGTTTGCTTCCGTGAAACTTTGTTCAAACAGTTATTGAATATTGCGGATGCTTCACACTTTGCCTGAACTCAAGTTCTCACGCAGCCCTTCTTTACTTTTGTTGGAAACGGTCCATGAGAAGCAACAGTAGATGTTTTGAAGCAGCTGTTCGAAAGACGGCTAGAGCACTATTTTAGCTTCACATCATAATGGTGTACCTAGAATATAGATAATTATCGATCTGCACATGCTTGACCACCTCCTGAGTCGGTAAAGTAAATAAATAGTGTTTTGTGTGGATCTCTAGTCACTTCATTTCAAGTGTGTTTTTCTCAATAAATGAATATTTGATTTCTGCTTTGGACTGCCATTAATAATAATATTATAGTAGTAGTAATAATAATCATAAATAATAACAATAACAATAACAACAACAATAATAATAATAACAACAACAACAATGAACTCTCAGTTGACATAATATAATAACATTACAATAACCTTCTCAATAATCAACTTGGAATTGCATTCACTCAACGTTTCAACTGTATGCTCTAGCTTCCATCAGGAATAATGAGATGCTGAAGAAGGCTAGAGCATCTAGTTGAAACGTTGAGAGAATACAATTCCAAGTTGATTATTGAGAAGGTTATTGTAATAATGTTAATAATATATAATATATAATAATAATAACAATAACAATAATAACAACAACAACAACAACAATAATAATAATAACTCTCAGTTGACATAATATAATAATAATTCAGCAAGAGAAGTGAGCTGACTCACTCATCATGTCAATTTGAGATTTTTGGGTGGTTATATATATGAATCTATATCGCGCTTTTCCGTTACACTACACGGATCATCATACACAGACTAATAGGCAGTCCATGGAGGCATGCACATGACCTGTCACACACAGATCGCTAAGTAATAGCTTTCATAAAAGTGAATATAGTTAGAAGAGTGTAAAAATTGTTGGAAAAGAGCGATGCGTGCCTCAGAGACCAATGAGAAGAAAGATGGAGGATATGTATTGGAAGAATAGGTAGGAAGAGTGCAATTTTTTTTTTGCAGCTGAACATGAGAGTGCTCCCATGTTGGAGCAAAGGAAGGGGAACAACGACCAGCAATGTTCCTCTGGCTGAGACAGGAATTAATTATTATCCTCTTTACCTCACTTTAGCTCACCAAGCAAAGCTTCTTTACTAGCAACTGTTCCCAAATCATTCCTGATGAAGGCTACAGCATCTATCCTCCATTATTCCTGATGAAGGCTATTTAGCATCTAGCCTCCATTATTCCTGAAGTACAGCATCTAGCCTCCATTATTCCTGATGAAGGCTACAGCATCTAGCCTCCATTATTCCTGATGAAGGCTACAGCATCTAGCCTCCATTATTCCTGATGAAGGCTATATAGCATCTAGCCTCCATTATTCCTGAAGTACAGCATCTTCTCCATTATTCCTGATGAAGGCTACAGCATCTAGCCTCCATTATTCCTGATGAAGGCTACAGCATCTAACCTCCATTATTCCTGATGAAGGCTACAGCATCTAGCCTCCATTATTCCTGATGAAGGCTACAGCATCTAGCCTCCATTATTCCTGATGAAGGCTACATCATCTAGCCTCCATTATTCCTGATGAAGACTACAGCATCTAGCCTCCATTATTCCTGATGAAGGCTACAGCATCTAGCCTTCATTATTCCTGATGAAGGCTACAGCATCTAGCCTCCATTATTCCTGATGAAGGCTACAGCATCTAGCCTCCATTATTCCTGATGAACGCTACATCATCTAGCCTCCATTATTCCTGATGAAGGCTACAGCATCTAGCCTCCATTATTCCTGATGAAGGCTACAGCATCTAGCCTCGATGAAGGCTACAGCACCTAGCCTCCATTATTCCTGATGAAGGCTACAGCATCTAGCCTCCATTATTCCTGATGAAGGCTACAGCATCTAGCCTCCATTATTCCTGATGAAGGCTACAGCATTATTCCTGATGAAGGCTACAGCATCTAGCCTCCATTATTCCTGATGAAGGCTAGCATCTAGTCTCCATTATTCCTGATGAAGGCTACAGCATCTAGCCTCCATTATTCCTGATGAAGGCTACATCACCTAGCCTCCATTATTCCTGATGAAGGCTACAGCATCTAGCCTCCATTATTCCTGATGAAGGCTACAGCATCTAGCCTCCATTATTCCTGATGAAGGCTACAGCATCTAGCCTCCATTATTCCTGATGAAGGCTACAGCATCTAGCCTCCATTATTCCTGATGAAGGCTACAGCATCTAGCCTCCATTATTCCTGATGAAGGCTACAGCATTATTCCTGATGAAGGCTACAGCATCTAGCCTCCATTATTCCTGATGAAGGCTACAGCACCTAGCCTCCATTATTCCTGATGAAGGCTACAGCATCTAGCCTCCATTATTCCTGATGAAGGCTACAGCATTATTCCTGATGAAGGCTACAGCATCTAGCCTCCATTATTCCTGATGAAGGCTACAGCATCTAGCCTCCATTATTCCTGATGAAGGCTACAGCATCTAGCCTCCATTATTCCTGATGAAGGCTACAGCATTATTCCTGATGAAGGCTACAGCATCTAGCCTCCATTATTCCTGATGAAGGCTACAGCACCTAGCCTCCATTATTCCTGATGAAGGCTACAGCATCTAGCCTCCATTATTCCTGATGAAGGCTACAGCATCTAGCCTCCATTATTCCTGATGAAGGCTACAGCATCTAGCCTCCATTATTCCTGATGAAGGCTACAGCATCTAGCCTCCATTATTCCTGATGAAGGCTAGCATCTAGCCTCCATTATTCCTGATGAAGGCTACAGCATCTAGCCTCCATTATTCCTGATGAAGGCTACATCACCTAGCCTCCATTATTCCTGATGAAGGCTACAGCATCTAGCCTCCATTATTCCTGATGAAGGCTACAGCATCTAGCCTCCATTATTCCTGATGAAAGCTACAGCATCTAGCCTCCATTATTCCTGATGAAGGCTACAGCATCTAGCCTCCATTATTCCTGATGAAGGCTACAGCATCTAGCCTCCATTATTCCTGATGAAGGCTACAGCATCTAGCCTCCATTATTCCTGATGAAGGCTACAGCATCTAGCCTCCATTATTCCTGATGAAGGCTACAGCATCTAGCCTCCATTATTCCTGATGAAGGCTACAGCATCTAGCCTCCATTATTCCTGATGAAGGCTACAGCATTATTCCTGATGAAGGCTACAGCATCTAGCCTCCATTATTCCTGATGAAGGCTACAGCACCTAGCCTCCATTATTCCTGATGAAGGCTACAGCATCTAGCCTCCATTATTCCTGATGAAGGCTACAGCATCTAGCCTCCATTATTCCTGATGAAGGCTACAGCATCTAGCCTCCATTATTCCTGATGAAGGCTACAGCATCTAGCCTCCATTATTCCTGATGAAGGCTACAGCATCTAGCCTCCATTATTCCTGATGAAGGCTACAGCATCTAGCCTCCATTATTCCTGATGAAGGCTACAGCATCTAGCCTCCATTATTCCTGATGAAGGCTACAGCATCTAGCCTCCATTATTCCTGATGAAGGCTACAGCATCTAGCCTCCATTATTCCTGATGAAGGCTAGCCTCCATTATTCCTGATGAAGGCTACAGCATCTAGCCTCCATTATTCCTGATGAAGGCTAGAGCATCTAGCCTCCATTATTCCTGATGAAGGCTACAGCATCTAGCCTCCATTATTCCTGATGAAGGCTACAGCATCTAGCCTCCATTATTCCTGATGAAGGCTACAGCATCTAGCCTCCATTATTCCTGATGAAGGCTACAGCATTATTCCTGATGAAGGCTACAGCATCTAGCCTCCATTATTCCTGATGAAGGCTACAGCACCTAGCCTCCATTATTCCTGATGAAGGCTACAGCATCTAGCCTCCATTATTCCTGATGAAGGCTACAGCATTATTCCTGATGAAGGCTACAGCATCTAGCCTCCATTATTCCTGATGAAGGCTACAGCATCTAGCCTCCATTATTCCTGATGAAGGCTACAGCACCTAGCCTCCATTATTCCTGATGAAGGCTACAGCATCTAGCCTCCATTATTCCTGATGAAGGCTACAGCATCTAGCCTCCATTATTCCTGATGAAGGCTACAGCATCTAGCCTCCATTATTCCTGATGAAGGCTACAGCATCTAGCCTCCATTATTCCTGATGAAGGCTACAGCATCTAGCCTCCATTATTCCTGATGAAGGCTACAGCATCTAGCCTCCATTATTCCTGATGAAGGCTACAGCATTATTCCTGATGAAGGCTACAGCATCTAGCCTCCATTATTCCTGATGAAGGCTACAGCACCTAGCCTCCATTATTCCTGATGAAGGCTACAGCATCTAGCCTCCATTATTCCTGATGAAGGCTACAGCATCTAGCCTCCATTATTCCTGATGAAGGCTACAGCATCTAGCCTCCATTATTCCTGATGAAGGCTACAGCATCTAGCCTCCATTATTCCTGATGAAGGCTACAGCATCTAGCCTCCATTATTCCTGATGAAGGCTACAGCATCTAGCCTCCATTATTCCTGATGAAGGCTACAGCATCTAGCCTCCATTATTCCTGATGAAGGCTACAGCATCTAGCCTCCATTATTCCTGATGAAGGCTACAGCATCTAGCCTCCATTATTCCTGATGAAGGCTAGAGCATCTGCCGAAATGTCGAGTGAGAAAATTAAAGTTCATTATTGAGAAATTAATTGTTTCTGTACTGTCAACTGAAAGTTTGCTGAGAATATAATATAACTATTAACAATAATAATAATAATAATAACAATAATAATAATTATTATTATTATATTTGCACCATCTTATGTATATTACAGTGGCTGCTAGTGAGGTGGTGCAGTGCTGCTAGTGAGGTGGTGCAGTGCTGCTAGTGAGGTGGTTCAGTGCTGCTAGTGAGGTGGTGCAGTGCTGCTAGTAAGGTGGTGCAGTGCTGCTAGTGAGGTGGTGCAGTGGCTGCTACAGTGCTGCTAGTGAGGTGGTGCAGTGGCTGCTAGTGAGGTGGTGCAGTGCTGCTAGTGAGGTGGTGCAGTGCTGCTAGTGAGGTGGTGCAGTGCTGCTAGTGAGGTGGTGCAGTGCTGCTAGTGAGGTGGTGCAGTGCTGCTAGTGAGGTGGTGCAGTGGCTGCTACAGTGCTGCTAGTGAGGTGGTGCAGTGGCTGCTAGTGAGGTGGTGCAGTGCTGCTAGTGAGGTGGTGCAGTGCTGCTAGTGAGGTGGTGCAGTGCTGCTAGTGAGGTGGTGCAGTGCTGCTAGTGAGGTGGTGCAGTGCTGCTAGTGAGGTGGTGCAGTGCTGCTAGTGAGGTGGTGTAGTGGCTGCTAGTGAGGTGGTGCTGCTAGTGAGGTGGTGTAGTGGCTGCTAGTGAGGTGGTGCTGCTAGTGAGGTGGTGCAGTGATGCTAGTGAGGTGGTGCAGTGGCTGCTAGTGAGGTGGTGCAGTGCTGCTAGTGAGGTGGTGCAGTGCTGCTAGTGAGGTGGTGCAGTGCTGCTAGTGAGGTGGTGCAGTGGCTGCTAGTGAGGTGGTGCAGTGCTGCTAGTGAGGTGGTGCAGTGATGCTAGTGAGGTGGTGCAGTGCTGCTAGTGAGGTGGTGCAGTGGCTGCTAGTGAGGTGGTGCAGTGCTGCTAGTGAGGTGGTGCAGTGGCTGCTAGTGAGGTGGTGCAGTGCTGCTAGTGAGGTGGTGCAGTGCTGCTAGTGAGGTGGTGCAGTGCTGCTAGTGAGGTGGTGCAGTGCTGCTAGTGAGGTGGTGCAGTGCTGCTAGTGAGGTGGTGCAGTGGCTGCTAGTGAGGTGGTGCAGTGCTGCTAGTGAGGTGGTGCTGCTAGTGAGGTGGTGCAGTGCTGCTAGTGAGGTGGTGCATGGCTGCTAGTGAGGTGGTGCAGTGCTACTAGTGAGGTGGTGCAGTGCTGCTAGTGAGGTGGTGCAGTGGCTGCTAGTGAGGTGGTGCAGTGGCTGCTAGTGAGGTGGTGCAGTGCTGCTAGTGAGGTGGTCCAGTGCTGCTAGTGAGGTGGTGCAGTGGCTGCTAGTGAGGTGGTGCAGTGCTGCTAGTGAGGTGGTGCAGTGGCTGCTAGTGAGGTGGTGCAGTGCTGCTAGTGAGGTGGTGCAGTGGCTGCTAGTGAGGTGGTGTAGTGGCTGCTAGTGAGGTGGTGCAGTGCTGCTAGTGAGGTGGTGCAGTGTTGCTAATGAGGTGGTGCAGTGCTGCTAGTGAGGTGGTGCTGCTAGTGAGGTGCTAGTGAGGTGGTGCAGTGGCTTCTAGTGAGGTGGTGCAGTGCTGCTAGTGAGGTGGTGCTGCTAGTGAGGTGGTGCAGTGCTGCTAGTGAGGTGGTGCAGTGCTGCTAGTGAGGTGGTGCAGGGCTGCTAGTGAGGTGGTGCAGTGCTGCTAGTGAGGTGGTGCAGTGCTGCTAGTGAGGTGGTGCAGTGGCTGCTAGTGAGGTGGTGCAGTGCTGCTAGTGAGGTGGTGCAGTGCTGCTAGTGAGGTGGTGTAGTGGCTGCTAGTGAGGTGGTGTAGTGGCTGCTAGTGAGGTGGTGCTGCTAGTGAGGTGGTGTAGTGGCTGCTAGTGAGGTGGTGCTGCTAGTGAGGTGGTGCAGTGCTGCTAGTGAGGTGGTGCAGTGGCTGCTAGTGAGGTGGTGCAGTGCTGCTAGTGAGGTGGTGCAGTGCTGCTAGTGAGGTGGTGCAGTGCTGCTAGTGAGGTGGTGCAGTGGCTGCTAGTGAGGTGGTGCAGTGCTGCTAGTGAGGTGGTGCAGTGATGCTAGTGAGGTGGTGCAGTGCTGCTAGTGAGGTGGTGCAGTGGCTGCTAGTGAGGTGGTGCAGTGCTGCTAGTGAGGTGGTGCAGTGGCTGCTAGTGAGGTGGTGCAGTGCTGCTAGTGAGGTGGTGCAGTGCTGCTAGTGAGGTGGTGCAGTGCTGCTAGTGAGGTGGTGCAGTGCTGCTAGTGAGGTGGTGCAGTGCTGCTAGTGAGGTGGTGCAGTGGCTGCTAGTGAGGTGGTGCAGTGCTGCTAGTGAGGTGGTGCTGCTAGTGAGGTGGTGCAGTGCTGCTAGTGAGGTGGTGCATGGCTGCTAGTGAGGTGGTGCAGTGCTACTAGTGAGGTGGTGCAGTGCTGCTAGTGAGGTGGTGCAGTGGCTGCTAGTGAGGTGGTGCAGTGGCTGCTAGTGAGGTGGTGCAGTGCTGCTAGTGAGGTGGTCCAGTGCTGCTAGTGAGGTGGTGCAGTGGCTGCTAGTGAGGTGGTGCAGTGCTGCTAGTGAGGTGGTGCAGTGGCTGCTAGTGAGGTGGTGCAGTGCTGCTAGTGAGGTGGTGCAGTGGCTGCTAGTGAGGTGGTGTAGTGGCTGCTAGTGAGGTGGTGCAGTGCTGCTAGTGAGGTGGTGCAGTGTTGCTAATGAGGTGGTGCAGTGCTGCTAGTGAGGTGGTGCTGCTAGTGAGGTGCTAGTGAGGTGGTGCAGTGGCTTCTAGTGAGGTGGTGCAGTGCTGCTAGTGAGGTGGTGCTGCTAGTGAGGTGGTGCAGTGCTGCTAGTGAGGTGGTGCAGTGCTGCTAGTGAGGTGGTGCAGGGCTGCTAGTGAGGTGGTGCAGTGCTGCTAGTGAGGTGGTGCAGTGCTGCTAGTGAGGTGGTGCAGTGGCTGCTAGTGAGGTGGTGCAGTGCTGCTAGTGAGGTGGTGCAGTGCTGCTAGTGAGGTGGTGTAGTGGCTGCTAGTGAGGTGGTGTAGTGGCTGCTAGTGAGGTGGTGCAGTGCGGTGGTGTAGTGCTGCTAGTGAGGTGGTGTAGTGCTGCTAGTGAGGTGGTGCAGTGCTACTAGTGAGGTGGTGTAGTGCTGCTAGTGAGGTGGTGCAGTGCTACTAGTGAGGTGGTGTAGTGCTGCTAGCGAGGTGGTGCAGTGGCTGCCCAAGCAGAGGAGAGAAAGACAAGCAAATATTCTCAGCTCAACCAGACACACATTTTCAACGTAGTAGAGGAGACCGCAGGAGGAATGGGCCCAAATACCCGGGACTTTCTGGAAGCTTTGGGCAAGCGAGTAAGGGTAACATCTGGTGAGAAGACAGGGTCATACAGTGTACCTCACCCAGAGACTGTCTGTCGCAGAGCGGAAATACTGCATCAATACTTGGATGAACTGGTATTTCTGGTTTAGTTAGTTCCTTAATTATTTAGGTCTTTAGTCAGCGCTGATTTTTTTATTTATAAAAATATGATAGTATTGAGCTAATAATAGCAACAACATCTCATTCACCTTCAACCTATAAATAGACTTCTGATGGATAAATCCACCATTAATATCATATACACACACACAAATATAAAAGATTTTGATCATATTTGGTCATGATTTATCTAGTAGCACACAAGCTGTTATAGAGTATGGAAGTTAATGCTTCATCTATAGACAGATCGGTAGTTATCGTTCTTCATATGTAGAAACAGCGAGATAGCATTATAGAATATGGTAGTCACATTTCTTCATATAGAGTATGGTAGTCATGTTTCTTCATATAGAGCATGGTAGTCACGCCCTTCATATAGAGTATGGTATCTTCATATAGAGTATGGTATCTTCATATAGAGTATGGTAGTCATGTTTCTTCATATAGAGCATGGTAGTCACGCCCTTCATATAGAGTATGGTATCTTCATATAGAGTATGGTATCTTCATATAGAGTATGGTATCTTCATATAGAGTATGGTAGTCATGTTTCTTTATATAGAGCATGATAGTATTCTTCAAATAGAGTATGGCAGTCATGTTTCTTCATATAGAGCATGGTAGTATTCTTCATATAGAGTTCTTCATATAGAGTATGGTAGTCATGTTTCTTCATATAGAGTATGGTAGTGTTCTTCATATAGAGTATGGTAGTATTCTTCATATAGAGCATGGTAGTGTTCTTCATATAGAGTATGGTAGTATTCTTCATATAGAGCATGGTAGTATTCTTCATATAGAGTATGGTAGTATTCTTCATATAGAGCATGATAGTAGTCTTCATATAGAGTATGGTAGTCATGTTTCTTTATATGTATGTATGTAGCCACAGTGAGGCTGTTGTAAAAGAGGGCTCTGAAGAATATTGGAAAATGCTTGCACTACATTGCTAAATGAGAGACTACTTGGAAGACAAGCAGCTGCCAAGCAGTCAGAGAAGAGGACTACTGGGAAAGCCCCAAAAAGTTAGTGAGGCTCTCCTCCAAAGGCAGCGGCTACCACCAGTAGGAGAAAAGAGAACGAAGCTGTAGCAGTGACAGCCATCTTGTGTTCTCATTACTCAGACTACAGTCACTGAACACAAATGTATGAATGACCTCACACTTATAGGAAGTGAGCAGGGGGATTATGAACAGAAGCATATAATTAGAATGCCATAAATGGAATTTACAGCATGTACTTCATCACATGCATAAGCAAAAATGTATGCGTGTGCATGTGTGTGTGTGTGTGTGTGTGGTACAGGCTAAAAGAGGTCTGAGAGGGTTAAAACTCATTATTTGAGTGCTGGTTGTTGCTTGTTTAAGCTGTAGGTGCCAGCTAGGCTCTCCATCAAGCAGGGCCCAGGCACCCAGCAGTAGTCACCTCATGGCTAGGGTAGAGCCAAGGCTAGCATCAGCACAGACAAAAAGGCTCTATTTTTTCCCCTTGTGTGTTTTTCCCCCTTGTGTGCAACATATCCTGCAATTTGTAAGCAATATCACCAACATTGAAAGTCAGTGACCTCAATATGGTGCTGGACATCACATGCTGAGTAGTCAAAGTGCACATGTATAATACATTCATGTGCATGCACAAGTATACATCGTATATCGGGAGACAATGGCATTTAAAATAATTTTTTTAACTTATGGTTACCACTTTAGAGCTCTGTAGATTCTGCAAACTTCATGGTATGGACTTGATATATAGCTCAAAAGATAGGTCTCTCTGTGTGCTCTCTTTTGATACTAAAATATTTTCATGGGTATAACTATAGGCAAGTTACTAGACCTAAAGTGGAGGGACCTCAAAACCTGAATGACTGAAACCTCCACATAAATAAAGATTGCAAAGTGCTAATTAGCACCAGTGGCTAGAAGAAGCCCTCCTCTACGCAACGACTGTTTTCATTAGGCGTTAAAATGTAAGTACGCGGTCAAGCGTGCGGGTGGAAAATGAATTTCGTTAAAACTCATTTCCCACCCACGCGCCACATACTTACATTTTAGAAAACACTCGTTGCAGTAGAGTACGGCTTCCTCAGCCACTGGTGCTAATTTCAAATCTGCAATCTGGAGATATTTATGTGGAGGTTTCAGGCATTCAGGTTTTGAGGTCCCTCCACAAACTTTCCTATAGTTATACATATGAAAAATATTTTAGTATCAAAAGAGAGCACACAGAGAGACCTATCTTTTGAGCTACAGTATATATCAAGTCCATACCATGAAGTTTGCAGAATCTACGGAGCTCTAAAGTGGTAACCATAAGTAAAAAAGAAAAATAAATTAAAAAATGCAACTGTCCCCCGTTAATTAAGCTGTAGGTGCCAGCTTGGGTCCCCACCAGGGAGGGGGGAGGCTAAGCATTCCAGCTAGCTTCCTAGAGTTGCCAGCTAGGCTCTCCATCAAGCAGGGCCCAGGCACCCAGCAGTAGTCACCTCATGGCTAGGGTAGAGCCAAGGCTAGCATCAGCACAGACAAAAAGGCCCTAAATTTTTTCCCTTGTGTGCGACATATCCTGCAATTTGTAAGCAATATCACCAACATTGAAAGTCAGTGACCTCAATATGGTGCTGGACATCACATGCTGAGTAGTCACAAGTGCACATACATGTATAATACGTTCTTGTCTACATCGTATATCCCTGAATACAAGTCGACCTTAATTATAAGTCGACTCCAAATCTTCAGTCAATTTTATTAAATTCTATAAGGTATACGGTATATTGCCAAAATTAACTTTGCACCCTGCACATGAGCATTCCCGAGTGGTTCCTCAGACCCTTCGATGCGAACATACGTTTACGAACCTCGAGAAGCAAAATTGAATGGAGTATTAGTATCCTTGGTTCTCAAACGCTCGACGACCACCCGACGACCGCTACCAATCTTACACTGTGCTCTTCACAACACCAGACGACTTGCCCCCTGTGCCCTGGCTTTCTTCTAGTCTCTAATAAGTTTCTCTGACACTCCATGCCTCCTTTGTGCTTCGTAATTGTTTCTTTGCTTGTAACCATTTACCCCAATGGTGAATGATCCGTGGTTTGCATGCGCACTTGATGATATTCTCTTCGTAGCGTGTAACTTCTTTGCATTGGGAGTGATCCTGCGCACTTGGATATAAGATAACCTAATCAATCTGAGGTCAAATTTGGTGTAGAAACAGTGGGAAATACTGGTACATACATATATACAGTTGTTTGCATATACACATATTTATACACACGTGTATATATGGATGGATGCATATAAATGTGATTTGAGCATGTCTGCAAACACAACACTCCAAGCAAGTTGCACTGGTGAGGTCATGGTAAGGGTCGCTGGCTGGTGAGGGAGGCTGGCTGGCTGGTGAGGGTGGCTAGCTGCTGGTGAGGGATGCTGGCTGGTGAGGGAGGCTGGCTGGCTGGTGAGGGTGGCTGGCTGGCTGGTGAAGGTGGCTGGCTAAGGGTGGCTGGCTGGTGAGGCTGGCTGGCTGGTGAGGGGGGGGCTGGCTGGCTGGTGAGGGATGCTGGATGGCTGGTGAGGTGGCTGGCTGGCTGGCTGGTGAGGGAGGCTGGCTGGCTGGTGAGGGTGGCTAGCTGCTGGTGAGGGATGCTGGCTGGTGAGGGAGGCTGGCTGGCTGGTGAGGGTGGCTGGCTGGCTGGTGAAGGTGGCTGGCTAAGGGTGGCTGGCTGGTGAGGCTGGCTGGCTGGTGAGGGATGCTGGATGGCTGGTGAGGTGGCTGGCTGGCTGGCTGGTGAGGGTGGCTGGCTGGCTGGTGAGGGAGGCTGGCTGGCTGGTGAGGGAGGCTGGCTGGCTGGTGAGGGTGGCTAGCTGGTGAGGGAGGCTGGCTGGCTGGCTGGTGAGGGTGGCTGGCTGGCTGGTGAGGGAGGCTGGCTGCTGGTGAGGGATGCTGGCTGGTGAGGGAGGCTGGCTGGCTGGTGAGGGTGGCTGGCTGGTGAGGCTGGCTGGCTGGTGAGGGGGGCTGGCTGGCTGGTGAGGGATGCTGGCTGGCTGGTGAGGTGGCTGGCTGGCTGGTGAGGGTGGCTGGCTGGCTGGTGAGGGAGGCTGGCTGGCTGGTGAGGGTGGCTGGCTGGCTGGTGAGGGAGACTGGCTGGCTGGTGAGGGTGGCTGGCTGGCTGGTGAGGGTGGCTGGCTGGCTGGCTGGTGAGGGTGGCTGGCTGGCTGGCTGGTGAGGGTGGCTGGCTGGCTGGTGAGGGAGGCTGGCTGGCTGGTGAGGGTGGCTGGCTGGTGAGGGTGGCTGGCTGGCTGGCTGGCTGGCTGGTGAGGGTGGCTGGCTGGCTGGTGAGGGTGGCTGGCTGGCTGGTGAGGGCGACTGGCTGGCTGGTGAGGGTGGCTGGCTGGCTGGTGACTGGCTGCTGAGGGTGGCTGGCTGGCTGGTGAGGGTGGCTGGCTGGCTGGTGAGGGAGGCAGGCTGGCTGGTGAGGGAGGCTGGTGAGGGAGGCTGGCTGGTGAGGGAGGCTGGTGAGGGTGGCTGGCTGGTGTATCCATGTGACCAATTTGATTATGAAGCATTTCTGTTAAGGAAGAAGGGAACTAACCTCTGTTCCTTTCCCCTCAACCCACACCCACACAAACTAGCACTATATAGGGTGCATGCTATTATCTCCTCATTCCAGGAAGAAGAAAGGTGAAGTCCCCAGCAATTTAGCAGAGGAGGAAGTTATAGGCACATGTACCATCGTTTTTATCTTCACCATTAAAACACACCATGTGCAAGACATTACAGAACACTTCCAGGACACTTCTAGAGCACATCATTCCCAGAACATTTCTCAACACTTCCAGAACACTTCCAGAATACTTCAAGAATACTTCCTTCCCAGAACACTTCCAGAACACTTCCAGACCACATCATTCCTAGAACATTTCTGAACAGAACATTTCTCAACACTTCCAGAACACTTCCAGAACACTTCCAGAATACTTCAAGAATACTTCTTTCCCAGAACACTTCCAGAATACTTTCAGAACATACTCAAATCATCTACCTCACTCTCGGAGGCTCTCTCCATCACTGCTGTGAGAATCTATGTATAATCAGAATTGAGAATCCAGGACCAAAGTACAGTGGAATATAATTATCTGCATAGCATGCAAGTGCTCAACCTCTCCTCTATTTGGACAAGAATGGACGGGATTTTTCTTTACAACACAAGAATTTTTTTAAAGGAATGGCACAGCAGGTGTGTGATGATTCCAATTGTTGCTGCCATAGTAATATGGTAGCCTGCCGACACCGGTAATGGAGGTGGCATTGCTGCACATCACCTGGAGTTGCGTACAGGCCGTGACTCAGTGTGACGACCACCCATGCATAACATCCTGTTATTAAGTGTTGAGCCGATGCAGATTCAACACTGGACTTATGTAGGCAAGGTATTGTCTGTCTTGAGCGTGTTTACACTCCCTTTGAACAAATTAGTGGCTTTTAGTGTTAGTTATCTCACCAAGGTTGTGGCTGACCGTGCCATTGTCAAAGCTCAGCAAAAACTAGCACATGGCTGCCCCTTTGAAGTAGCGTTGATGCCATCAACAATGAATGATGTCATTGTTTACAAAATAGAGCACACTGTATGTACACTCACACCCACTCACACTTATCTTTACCACCTCTCATTGCATTTCTGCTCTTCACACTCTTATAGTGTCATGCACATCTGTGTGTGTTCCAGGGTTCAAAGTTCTATCAATAGCTAAGGCTATAAGAGCTAGGGCTAAGGTTAAGGCTAGGGCTAGGGTTATATGAGCTAGGGCTAAGGTTAAGGCTAGGGCTACAAGGGCTAGGCTAAGGGCTAGGGCTATGGTTATAGCTAGGGTTATAGGGTTAAGGCTAGGGCTATAACAGCTAGGGCTAAGGTTGGCTAGAGCTAGGGCTATATGAGCTAGGGCTAAGGTTAAGGCTAGGGCTACAAGGGCTAGGCTAAGGTCTAGGGCTATGGTTAGGTTAGGGCTAGGGCTATAAGAGCTAGGGCTAAGGTTGGCTAGGGCCATATGAGCTAGGGCTAAGGTTAAGGCTAGGGCTACAAGGGCTAGGCTAAGGGCTAGGGCTATGATTAGGTTATGGCTAGGGCTATAAGAGCTAGGGCTAAGGTTGGCTAGGGCTATAAGGGCTAGGGCTATAAGGCCTAGGGCTAAGGTTAAGGCTAGGCTACAAGGGCTAGGCTAAGGGCTAGGGCTATGGTTAAGGCTAGGGCTATAAGAGCTAGGGCTAGGGCTATAAGTGCTACGGCTAAGGTAAGGCTAGAGATATAAGGGATAGGGCTAAAGACTAGGGCTATAAGGCCAAGTATAACGGCTAGGGCTAAGGTTAAGGGCTAGGGCTAGGGTTATAAGGTTGTGGGCAATAAATTTGAACTTTGGACAATCATACTTGACCCCTGGATTGTCTGTGGTTCCACTGGATGACCATCTTGGATGCATCCTTACAATCTCTGTAGTCTAGCTCAGTATAACATCATCACAATCTCAGTATTCTAGCTCAGTAATCGACATTCACATAACACCATCATCACAACTTCAGTAGTCTAGCTCAGTAATCCACACTTACATATCACCACCACCATCACAATCTCAGTAATCCACACTTACATAAGACCGTAATAACAATCTCAGTAGTCTAGTTGTGTACTTGATGCACATATGTATGCATAACACTGTCACTATGCACTTTCAGTAATACATATTAACATCAACTCACTCACATCACTGGAGGATTTTTAAGAATCTTCCTCCAAGGGACACTAGTCACGGATCCAGTCATTCTCGCCAGCGGCTGCACCTCCAGTTTCAACCTCTCTCTCCTTCCTCCTCCTCCTACCATAATATTCCCGCTAAGATTCACACCCCCTCCTTCCAAGAGCTGCATGCTCTCAGACAATTTGTAGTGCGTCTTGTGGCTCCTGGCTGATCGCTGAAGCAGACATTTCACCAGCAAAGCCCACACCAGCCCTGCCACAGGCACCCAAAAAAACAGTCCCGGCCAATCGCTGGATGAATGGTTATCGTCGTCGTACGCCGAGAAGAAGCTGAGTGCACCTGCCAGGCCTGAACTGCAAGTACAGAGAGAGCTTTAGTACATGATATCCTTTAGAAAATATGATAATTAGCTATCCAACAGCAGTCTAGTATACTACAGGAAGTGCTGTAATGAGATTTATATCACACAAAACTCTAGAGCAATGTGAATGGTCACGACATATACAGGGCCACCATGGAGCATGCTGGTGAGAGTGGAGTGCAGAGCAATGTGAATGGCCACTACATATACAGGGCCACCATGGAGCATGCTGGTGAGAGTGGAGTGCAGAGCAATGTGAATGGCCACTACATATACACGGCCACCATGGAGCATGCTGGTGAGAGTGGAGTGCAGAGCAATGTGAATGGCCACTACATATACAGGGCCACCATGGAGCATGCTGGTGAGAGTGGAGTGCAGAGCAATGTGAATGGCCACTACATATACAGGGCCACCATGGAGCATGCTGGTGAGAGTGGAGTGCAGAGCAATGTGAATGGCCACTACATATACAGGGCCACCATGGAGCATGCTGGTGAGAGTGGAGTGCAGAGCAATGTGAATGGCCACTACATACACAGGGCCACCATGGAGCATGCTGGTGAGAGTGGAGTGCAGAGCAATGGGAATGGTCACGACATATACAGGGCCACCATGGAGCATGCTGGTGAGAGTGGAGTGCAGAGCAATGTGAATGGCCACGACATATACAGGGCCACCATGGAGCATGCTGGTGAGAGTGGAGTGCAGAGCAATGTGAATGGTCACTACATATACAGGGCCACCATGGAGCATGCTGGTGAGAGTGGAGTGCAGAGCAATGTGAATGGCCACTACATATACAGGGCCACCATGGAGCATGCTGGTGAGAGTGGAGTGCAGAGCAATGTCTAATGTGCAGCGGATATGCTGGTGATTGCATGGTCGACTCCTCCCTAGACTTGCAGCAAAATGGGTTACTTGCAGCTGCTGCTTGATCACCATAAGCTTCCATCTCTGCACCAGTAAATAGCTCCACTCCACTCTCACCAGCATGCTCCATGGTGGCCCTGTATATGTAGTGGCCATTCACAGTGTTTGTTATAGATGGGCATACCCTGGGACATCACTCATTCTCCTTCTCCCCCCTGCCCTCCATGCCAGGAAAAGAAGCATGCCAGGAAAAGAAGAAGAAAAAAACACAACAAAAACACACACAACAAAAACAAACGAAAATTAATATGACTGATTAACATGCTCAGCCACACTTTATCACATTCCACACTTTACCACATTCCACACTTTACCACATACCACACTTTACCGCATTCCACACTTTACTACCACATTCCACACTTTACCACATTCCACACTTTTCTTCCACACCTTACCATATCCAGAGGAGCCTATGCTTGTTCTTCCACTTAACCTCCCTTTCATGAATATGCAATGTTATTCATCCTGTTAAAAAAAGAAAAAGAAAAAGGAAGAAGCGAGCTGTGGTCTTCATGACTCATGGTGACCTCAGAGACTGGATCTATGTATACTAGAATGCAAAACAGGGGATTTCTCTTTTCCGCAAGCAAAAATTGTTCGTTTGTTTTCTGTCAACGTTTCATCTGATGTACTTTTCTGAGGGAGAAGAGAAGGCTTAAAGAAGACTTGTGTCCTGATGGAGGCTGGCTACTTTGAGAACAGAGCAGCACACATTTAGTTGGAGACTATGTTATGACCAGAGCAGCACACATTTAGTTGGAGATTATGTTGTGACCAGAGCAGCACACATTTAGCTGGAGACTATATATATTGTGACCAGAGCAGCACACATTTAGTTGGAGATTATGTTGTGACCAGAGCAGCACACATTTAGCTGGAGACTATGTTGTGACCAGAGCAGCACACATTTAGCTGGAGACTATATATATTGTGACCAGAGCAGCACACATTTAGCTGGAGACTATATATATTGTGACCAGAGCAGCACAAATTTAGTTGGAGACTATGTTATGACCAGAGCAGCACACATTTAGCTGGAGACTATATATATTGTGACCAGAGCAGCACAAATTTAGTTGGAGACTATGTTATGACCAGTGCAGCACACATTTAGCTGGAGACTATGTTGTGACCAGAGCAGCACACATTTAGTTGGAGATTATGTTGTGACCAGAGCAGCACACATTTAGCTGGAGACTATGTTGTGACCAGAGCAGCACACATTTAGCTGGAGACTATATATATTGTGACCAGAGCAGCACAAATTTAGTTGGAGACTATGTTATGACCAGAGCAGCACATATTTAGCTGGAGACTATGTTGTGACCAGAGCAGCACACATTTAGCTGGAGACTATATATATTGTGACCAGAGCAGCACAAATTTAGTTGGAGACTATGTTATGACCAGTGCAGCACACATTTAGCTGGAGACTATGTTATGACCAGAGCAGCACACATTTAGTTGGAGATTATGTTGTGACCAGAGCAGCACACATTTAGTTGGAGACTATGTTGTGACCAGAGCAGCACACATTTAGCTGGAGACAATATATATTGTGACCAGAGCAGCACACATTTAGTTGGAGACTATGTTATGACCAGAGCAGCACACATTTAGCTGGAGACTATATATATTGTGACCAGAGCAGCACACATTTAGTTGGAGACTATATATATTGTGACCAGAGCAGCACACATTTAGCTGGAGACTATATTGTGACCAGAGCAGCACACATTTAGCTGGAGACTATATATATTGTGACCAGAGCAGCACACATTTAGTTGGAGACTATGTTATGACCAGAGCAGCACACATTTAGTTGGAGACTATATACATGTATATTGTGACCAGAGCAGCACAGATTTAGCTGGAGACTACATATATATATTGTGACCAGAGCAGCACACATTTAGCTGGAGACTATGTTGTGACCAGAGCAGCACACATTTAGCTGTAGACTATATATATTGTGACCAGAGCAGCACACATTTAGTTGGAGACTATATTGTAACCAGAGCAGCACACATTTAGTTGGAGACTATAATTATTGTGACCAGAGCAGCACACATTAGACTATATTGTGACCAGAGCAGCACACATTTAGTTGGAGACTATATTGTGACCAGAGCAGCACACATTTAGTTGGAGACTATAATTATTGTGACCAGAGCAGCACACATTAGACTATATTGTGACCAGAGCAGCACACATTTAGTTGGAGACTATATATGTATATTGTGAACAGCATACATTTAGTTAGAGGTAACATTGCATCACACATTTAGTTGGAGACTATGTTGTGACCAGAGCAGCACACATTTCTATAATTATTGTGACCAGAGCAGCACACATTTAGCTGGAGACTATATTGTGACCAGAGCAGCACACATTAGACTATATTGTGACCAGAGCAGCACACATTTAGCTGGAGACTATATTGTAACCAGAGCAGCACACATTAGACTATATTGTGACCAGAGCAGCACACATTTAGCTGGAGACTATATTGTAACCAGAGCAGCACACATTTAGTTGGAGACTATAATTGTGACCAGAGCAGCACACATTAGACTATATTGTGACCAGAGCAGCACACATTTAGCTGGAGACTATATTGTGACCAGAGCAGCACACATTTAGTTGGAGACTATAATTATTGTGACCAGAGCAGCACACATTAGACTATATTGTGACCAGAGCAGCACACACTTAGTTGGAGACTATATATGTATATTGTGAACAGCATACATTTAGTTAGAGGTAAGATTGCATCACATATTTAGTTGGAGACTATGTTGTGACCAGAGCAGCACACATTTAGTTGGAGACTATGTTGTGACCAGAGCAGCACACATTTAGCTGGAGACAATATATATTGTGACCAGAGCAGCACACATTTAGTTGGAGACTATGTTATGACCAGAGCAGCACACATTTAGCTGGAGACTATATATATTGTGACCAGAGCAGCACACATTTAGTTGGAGACTATATATATTGTGACCAGAGCAGCACACATTTAGCTGGAGACTATATTGTGACCAGAGCAGCACACATTTAGCTGGAGACTATATATATTGTGACCAGAGCAGCACACATTTAGTTGGAGACTATGTTATGACCAGAGCAGCACACATTTAGTTGGAGACTATATACATGTATATTGTGACCAGAGCAGCACAGATTTAGCTGGAGACTACATATATATATTGTGACCAGAGCAGCACACATTTAGCTGGAGACTATGTTGTGACCAGAGCAGCACACATTTAGCTGTAGACTATATATATTGTGACCAGAGCAGCACACATTTAGTTGGAGACTATATTGTAACCAGAGCAGCACACATTTAGTTGGAGACTATAATTATTGTGACCAGAGCAGCACACATTAGACTATATTGTGACCAGAGCAGCACACATTTAGTTGGAGACTATATTGTGACCAGAGCAGCACACATTTAGTTGGAGACTATAATTATTGTGACCAGAGCAGCACACATTAGACTATATTGTGACCAGAGCAGCACACATTTAGTTGGAGACTATATATGTATATTGTGAACAGCATACATTTAGTTAGAGGTAACATTGCATCACACATTTAGTTGGAGACTATGTTGTGACCAGAGCAGCACACATTTCTATAATTATTGTGACCAGAGCAGCACACATTTAGCTGGAGACTATATTGTGACCAGAGCAGCACACATTAGACTATATTGTGACCAGAGCAGCACACATTTAGCTGGAGACTATATTGTAACCAGAGCAGCACACATTAGACTATATTGTGACCAGAGCAGCACACATTTAGCTGGAGACTATATTGTAACCAGAGCAGCACACATTTAGTTGGAGACTATAATTGTGACCAGAGCAGCACACATTAGACTATATTGTGACCAGAGCAGCACACATTTAGCTGGAGACTATATTGTGACCAGAGCAGCACACATTTAGTTGGAGACTATAATTATTGTGACCAGAGCAGCACACATTAGACTATATTGTGACCAGAGCAGCACACACTTAGTTGGAGACTATATATGTATATTGTGAACAGCATACATTTAGTTAGAGGTAAGATTGCATCACATATTTAGTTGGAGACTATGTTGTGACCAGAGCAGCACACATTTAGTTGGAGACTATATATGTATATTGTGAACAGCATACATTTAGTTAGAGGTAAGATTGCATCACATATTTAGTTGGAGACTATGTTGTGACCAGAGCAGCACACATTTAGTTGGTGGTAATGCCGTCAGAGAATACATCCAAATTATATATTGCTATTGTTGATGTGCTCTCTGATGGAGTAACAACATGAATAAATGTATGCTCTGTCATAAAGCAGCACGTCCTCATCAGCACACATCTTCTTTAAACTGCTCAGTTTTCCCTCTTCTCTTCAGCAGTTACTTCTAAGTGGCTATGGTACAGCTTATCTTGCCCCTAGGAGGGCCACTCACGACTCTGCTAGCCATGGCTCTACTAGGAGGGCCACTCACAACTCTGCTAGCCATGGCTCTACTAGGAGGGCCACTCACAACTCTGCTAGGCATGGCTCTACTAGGAGGGCCACTCACAACTCTGCTAGCCATGGCTCTACTAGGAGGGCCACTCACAACTCTGCTAGGCATGGCTCTACTAGGAGGGCCACTCACAACTCTGCTAGCCATGGCTCTACTAGGAGGGACACTCACAACTCTGCTAGGCATGGCTCTACTAGGAGGGCCACTCATGACTCTGCTAGCCATGGCTCTACTAGGAGGGCCACTCACAACTCTGCTAGGCATGGCTCTACTAGGAGGGCCACTCACAACTCTGCCAGCCATGGCTCTACTAGGAGGGCCACTCACAACTCTGCTAGCCATGGCTCTACTAGGAGGGCCACTCACAACTCTGCCAGCCATGGCTCTACTAGGAGGGCCACTCACAACTCTGCTAGCCATGGCTCTAGTAGGGGTGTTAACCATGTCTCTAGGAGGGGCACTCACAACTGCCTTATGTAGATGGGGAAGCCCACTCTAGCCACAGCGAGTGATATTGTCCACCAAAGGGTTAAAGGATGGAGGAGGGAGGAAGAAGTGAACATTCCATGAAATTTATCCCCACCTCCCATCCTCCCACCATTGAAAGGAAGTAGAGAAAAACTGGAGCACATCAACATATGGAGCAATAAGGACCCTTTACCTGTTCATGTTAGATTGCCCTTCCTGGGCACTTGCAATCACTTTGGAAACTTCGTGCAAAGGCTGAAAGCTATAATTACAACCATTTTTACTCTTGTAAGTTTGAAGATACATGTACCTTACCGTAAGATTTTAGGAGGAGGAATTAGACCATCAGAATTTCCAACGACAAACACAACAACACGATGGCGTGGCCTACCCTTTGACCTGTCATACATACGTAGCTCCTGCACTACTAACCCTGATATATCTTGTAAAGAACTCTCTCTCTCTACATAATCTCTCCTCCTGTGGCACTAGAACCCGAGGCAGGTACAGAACAAACATGCGAAATTGATACCAAAAGCAAATGCTGAGGTCTTCGAAGATGCTCAATATCCATTAAAAAAAAGTAGACCAACCAAACTACCTTTGCAGCATTCAGCTTCGGACACTCCTCGAGTTAAAATGGTGGTATGTTGGTGCACTCTGATTAGAGTCATGTATGCACACACAAAGTAGTACCTCACAAGCTCCTGCACTAAAACCAACATAAGGACTAATGCACCCCCTCCCCCCCCCCCCCCCCCCCCCCCCCCCCCCCCCCCCACCCCACCCCCCACCCCCCAAAAAGGAGGAAAGTTAATTATTTTTGAGGACTCGGATCCCACACTTGCAAGCATAGTACCAAAGGAATGCACACAGATAAACCACAGTACATGTATATACACGTATGTCATAAAACCTGGATGTTAAGCCTCTCGATGCTTAGCGCACAATAAGCTGCTAAGCGCTGATCTTGCTATCGTCACAAACCATCATTGTTAGGCGTACATGTGCTATCTTGCTAAGAAGTTCAAGTATTGTTGTCGTTGGAAGGAAAAAAACACGCCAAGATGTTTTGGTAGTAGTGAGCATTTTGTTTGGGCGATGGCCGAGGCCATATAGTGGACACTGACGGAGCATCGTCCTATCCAAATTCGGAGAAATTAACACCATTGAGAGCAGAAACTGTGAGTTGCGTGGTTTTACAGGGACAGGAAAAAACATGCAGCGGGCACATGTCGATGGTTCTCTTTGAACTCACGAACAGTGGTGAGGTGGGTCGAGGCAGAACTTTGAACTTTCAAACAGTGGTGAGGTGGGTCGAGGCAGATCTTTGAACTCTCAGACAGCGGTGAGGTAGGTCGAGGGAGAACTGTGAACCCACGAACAGCAGTGAGTTGGGTTGGGCAAGAAACGGAAATTAGGATAGCAGGAACAGAACACAGCATGGGAGGGCAGTTGGTTAGAACTACAAAGCATCCTGAGGTGGAGAAGAAGCTGCATGAGCAGTATTTAGAACCACCGCAAACAGTTATTGAAGGTAGAAATGTTTAGTAAACTACTGTCAGGTGACATTTTATGGATGAGTAATCATCACATCGTACATGCAGGTCAAGCTTTGGTGTTCGAGACATGGGCAGAGGGGGAATCTAGAGGAGTTGGAGCCAGTGTGGAGTTTGGATTCTGGCTGGTGCAATGCTCTCAAGAACATTTTTACTTACTTTCCTAGAGGAGTTGGAGCCAGTGTGGAGTTTGGATTCTGGCTGGTGCAATGCTCTCAAGAACATTTTTACTTATTTTCCTAGAGGAGTTGGAGCCAGTGTGGAGTTTGGATTCTGGCTGGTGCAATGCTCTCAGAACATTTTTACTTACTTTCCTAGAGGAGTTGGAACCAGTGTGTGTTTGGATTCTGGCTGGTGCAATGCTCTCAAGAACATTTTTACTATTTTCCTAGAGGAGTTGGAGCCAGTGTGGAGTTTGGATTCAGGCTGGTGCAATCTCAGAACATTTTTACTTACTTTCCTAGAGGAGTTGGAACCAGTGTGTGTTTGGATTCTGGCTGGTGCAATGCTCTCAAGAACATTTTTACTTATTTTCCTAGAGGAGTTGCGGCCAGTGTGGAGTTTGGATTCTGGCCGGTTCAATGCTCTCAAGAACATTTTTACTTACTTCCAAATATTGAACACTAAAACATTTCATCAAATGATTAAATGCCAAAACATTGAGCATTTAATAAGGCACTAGTTTGACTACCTGTGCTCCTAAGAGTATCCTTAGTTCTTGATTAGCTTCCTGTTCACAATGAAAAGGTAATTACAGGGTTCTTCAAGTCCCTTCTCCAGTTTTCTAGGTCCAGTGATTTTACACGCATCACTTCTCCCTGCCCAATGAAGTTCCGAACTACTCCGGATATTTCAATAGGAACATGCACAATGATTGCGTCGGGCTCAAAGAGGACACCCACAGTGTGTCTGTCCTGAGAATTGCCTTCGTCCTTCCCCAAGCAGAGCCTTTTGCCAATGAAGGGTGTCCAAATCGATTTCCAGGTTTTATGGTAGTTTCAGATGTTCATCAAATGAGTACATACATGTACATGTACATGTGTTTATAAACTATGGAGCTGAACAAAACTTTTTGGGTGGCCATAACATATTAATGATACCTTACCATATACCATATTTATTCTGCTTACACATCTACATTCACATGCATACATGTACACACACATGCATCCACACACAAACATGTACAACCCACACACACACACACACATCCCCTCTCACCCAACATGAGTCCCTGAGAGGAGAATGCTGAAGAGGAACATGCGACTGTCCTCCGGACACTTGCGAGAAATGACACTCAGAAGAGCAGGGACATGGAAGCCTGAGAGAGAGAGAGCAAGTAGACCAATGGGTTGGACTCTTATGGCACAATCCTGTCTTACATCATATGGGGTGGACACCATCAATACTGTGCAGACCAATACTGGATTAGGGCTTAATCTAGGGTTAGGTCCAGGATGGTAGCTGGGGTTAGGGCCAGGGCAGTAGCCAGGGTTAGGGAGCAGGGGTTAGCCAGGGTTAGGTCTACAGCAGTAGCAGAGGTTAGCCAGGGCAGTAGCTGGGGTTAGGGCCAGGACAGTAGCCAGGGCTAGAGCTACAGCAGTAGCAGGGCTTAGGGCAACGTCTATAGAAATGAATCTAACATTAGGTACATCTGTGGCTATAGGGAACCAGCAGACAAATAGACAAACTTATGCCAGAGGCTTTTCCACAGTACATGTATATACATCATTATCAAATCCCACCAAATGCAGCTGCTCTCTGAATCGGCTGGGACACATCATATGTTGAACATCATGGAAATTCACTGGGCAAGGTATATAATCATTAGAGTGCACTGCCAGTCTGTCTAAAATGTTGGCAGACTTGGCCAACACTGCACGAGCAGGGCTGACTCTCGGATAAAGTGGGACTGGGTTGGGCCACACAGTTCAATGGCTTAAAGGAATAAGAGGCAGTGAGTTACACCATGACGACACAACTTTGAGGCAGTGAGTTGCACCATGACAACACAACTTTGAGGCAGTGAGTCACTGTGTAGACTTCCTATATTATATTAGATTATAGCCTAGTGATCCACAGACACAACTTTGAGGCCAGTCCTGGAATGATCCTTGGACATCCGAGTACCCTGACAGTCCCTGGAATGATCCTTGGATGTCAGAGTAAATCTGACAGTCCCTGGAATTGGTCAGAGTTCAACTATGACAGAGAGTTCCTCCCAGTGGCATTCTTTCCTGATGAAGTCATCATCCCAAATCCCTGACTTGTCTAGAGACTGTCAGAGTGGCTTTGTCAAGATCAATGGCTAAGCGGCGTATAATGCATGCAAGACAGATTGGATGTCCTTGACAGCTACATGTATAGTGCAGTCAACTTGACATCACAAGATTCTACCCGGCATATGGCCACTCCAGAGAGGTGTGGCCAGGAAACAAAATGCTCCACGGCAGTGTGCCAGACAATTTTCTCCACTCACTCAAATAAAAATAGGTAAAGGGTTGACCATGCAATATAAGGGGTGGGTGTGGCCATGGATTTACTCCACCTCTGTACCTCACACACTTCCTCACCTTGTGCCAAGCCTCTGATGAACTGTAGTGTCAGCAGCAGTGCATGAGAATATGGCACCATCTGCACTGCCAGAGGGAGGCACAGGGACCAGACGATGGCCGCCACCCACTGGACCTTCTCTCCTCCATACCTGGTTGACAAGTGATGGGACAAGAGTGGAGCCATCATGTAGCCGCAGTAGAAGGAACCAAGCACATAACTCTGTGGACACATGTGTGTGTGTGTGGGTGTGTGGGTGTGGTATGTGGTGCACAAGTGGAGAAATGGAGGGGAAAATGACTATGACGGAAAGAAAATGGAACGGAACGAAATTATGGGAATGGAGAATGTGGATTCAGGTTCATTATGGGAAAGAAATACAAGTGAGGAAGTATCAATTCCGGCCTCACAGTGTACGTCGTGCTAATGAGAGTGAGCAGTGAGGACCTGCGGACATACATCCTGCGCATGTGCTTGTAGCAAAGATAATGCTGACTAAGCTATATAATTATATATTCAGGCATGCTTTTATATTAGGTGTGCTCTATTTGAGTTTCGAGGACCTATGGCAGCAGTGGAGCTTGACTAAGAAAACATTGTGCATGGCCGCACAAAAGAGAGTATTCACTCTCACCCTAGGAGGAGTCATATGCAGTACATAGAGACAGTAGTCACTCCCACCCTAGGGGGAGTCCTGTACCTGGCAGTATATAGGGACAGTAGTTACTCCCAGCCTAGGAGTCCTATGCCAGGCAGTATATAGAGACAGTATTCACTCCCAGCCTAGGAGTACTGTGCCTGGCAGTATATAGAGACAGTATTCACTCCCAGCCTAGGAGTACTGTGCCTGGCAGTATATAGAGACAGTATTCTCTCCCACCCTAGGAGTACTGTGCCTGGCAGTATATAGAGACAGTATTCACTCCCAGCCTAGGAGTACTGTGCCTGGCAGTATATAGAGACAGTATTCACTCCCAGCCTAGGAGTACTGTGCCTGGCAGTATATAGAGACAGTATTCTCTCCCAGCCTAGGAGTACTGTGCCTGGCAGTATATAGAGACAGTATTCAAGCTTAGGAGTACTGTGCCTGGCAGTATATAGAGACAGTATTCACTCCCAGCCTAGGAGTACTGTGCCTGGTAGTATATAGAGACAGTATTCTCTCCCAGCCTAGGAGTACTGTGCCTGGCAGTATATAGAGACAGTATTCACTCCCAGCCTAGGAGTACTGTGCCTGGCAGTATATAGAGACAGTATTCACTCCCAGCCTAGGAGTACTGTGCCTGGCAGTATATAGAGACAGTATTCTCTCCCAGCCTAGGAGTACTGTGCCTGGCAGTATATAGAGACAGTATTCACTCCCAGCCTAGGAGTACTGTGCCTGGCAGTATATAGAGACAGTATTCACTCCCAGCCTAGGAGTACTGTGCCTGGCAGTATATAGAGACAGTATTCACTCCCAGCCTAGGAGTACTGTGCCTGGCAGTATATAGAGACAGTATTCTCTCCCAGCCTAGGAGCCTGGCAGTATATAGAGACAGTATTCTCTCCCAGCCTAGGAGTACTGTGCCTGGCAGTATATAGAGACAGTATTCTCTCCCAGCCTAGGAGTACTGTGCCTGGCAGTATATAGAGACAGTATTCACTCCCAGCCTAGGAGTACTGTGCCTGGCAGTATATAGAGACAGTATTCTCTCCCAGCCTAGGAGTACTGTGCCTGGCAATATATAGAGACAGTATTCACTCCGAACCTAGGAGTACTGTGCCTGGCAGTATATAGAGACAGTATTCTCTCCCAGCCTAGGAGTACTGTGCCTGGCAGTATATAGAGACAGTATTCACTCCCAGCCTAGGAGTACTGTGCCTGGCAGTATATAGAGACAGTATTCTCTCCCAGCCTAGGAGTACTGTGCCTGGCAGTATATAGAGACAGTATTCACTCCCAGCCTAGGAGTACTGTGCCTGGCAGTATATAGAGACAGTATTCACTCCCAGCCTAGGAGTACTGTGCCTGGTAGTATATAGAGACAGTATTCTCTCCCACCCTAGGAGTACTGTGCCTGGCAGTATATAGGGACAGTATTCTCTCCCAGCCTAGGAGTACTGTGCCTGGCAGTATATAGAGACAGTATTCACTCCCAGCCTAGGAGTACTGTGCCTGGTAGTATATAGAGACAGTATTCACTCCCAGCCTAGGAGTACTGTGCCTGGCAGTATATAGGGACAGTAGTTACTCCCAGCCTAGTATACTGTGCCTGGCAGTATATAGAGACAGTATTCACTCCCAGCCTAGGAGTACTGTGCCTGGCAGTATATAGAGACAGTATTCACTCCCAGCCTAGGAGTACTGTGCCTGGCAGTATATAGAGACAGTATTCACTCCCAGCCTAGGAGTACTGTGCCTGGCAGTATATAGAGACAGTATTCACTCCCAGCCTAGGAGTACTGTGCCTGGCAGTATATAGGGACAGTAGTTACTCCCAGCCTAGGAGTACTGTGCCTGGCAGTATATAGAGACAGTATTCTCTCCCAGCCTAGGAGTACTGTGCCTGGCAGTATATAGAGACAGTATTCTCTCCCAGCCTAGGAGTACTGTGCCTGGCAGTATATAGAGACAGTATTCACTCCCAGCCTAGGAGTACTGTGCCTGGCAGTATATAGAGACAGTATTCACTCCCAGCCTAGGAGTACTGTGCCTGGCAGTATATAGAGACAGTACTCTCTCCCAGCCTAGGAGTACTGTGCCTGGCAGTATATAGAGACAGTATTCACTCCCAGCCTAGGAGTACTGTGCCTGGCAGTATATAGAGACAGTGTTCTCTCCCAGCCTAGGAGTACTGTGCCTGGCAGTATATAGAGACAGTGTTCTCTCCCAGCCTAGGAGTACTGTGCCTGGCAGTATATAGAGACAGTATTCACTCCCAGCCTAGGAGTACTGTGCCTGGCAGTATATAGAGACAGTATTCACTCCCAGCCTAGGAGTACTGTGCCTGGCAGTATATAGAGACAGTATTCTCTCCCAGCCTAGGAGTACTGTGCCTGGCAGTACATGTATATAGAGACAGTATTCTCTCCCAGCCTAGAAGTACTGTGCCTGGCAGTATATAGAGACAGTATTCACTCCCAGCCTAGGAGTACTGTGCCTGGCAGTATATAGGGACAGTAGTTACTCCCACCCTAGTCCTATGCCAGGCAGTATATAGAGACAGTACTCACTCCCAGCCTAGGAGTACTGTGCTTGGCAGTATATAGAGCCAGTATTCTCTCCCAGCCTAGGAGTACTGTGCCTGGCAGTATATAGGGACAGTAGTTACTCCCGCCCTAGGAGAAGTATCTGGCAGTGTATAGAACTAACAATTAAGAACAACCATGATATTCAATTTCATTTAAATATAAACCCCAGGGGGTGCTGTCAGCACACACATTCACATGTCAAGAACTCATTGTCCTCACACCTCATGTATCGTTGGCTCAGTGTGGGTGGGTGCAAAATTATGTCATTACACCTGCTAACATGCAGAGCGAAGAGTTGCCAGCTTCACCATCATCATCCCTCTAGGCCCGCCACATCCTTCATCCTCGCAGATGTAAGCTTGCAGCAAACAAATCGCTTCTCAGTCTTTTAGTTAGACCAAGTAGATCTTTTTAGAATGACGGTGTCAGATGCATTAATAAATGATGCATGTTATCAGTGCCTCCATTATGAGGTAGGATTCAAGAGTGCCACCATTAGGTGACTAGGTTCTCTATTGTAGACACTCTGTACATGCCAGGTTGGTGCCAATAATATTAATAATAACAACAACACTACAATAACCTTCTCAATAATCAACTTGAAATTGTATTCTCTCGACGTTTGGACTAGATACTCCAGCCTTCATCAGGAATAATCCTATGAAGGCTAAAGTATCTGTAGTTGAAGCATCGAGAGAAAGCAATTTCAAGTTGATTATTGAGGTTATTGTTAATTAAAATAATAATAATAATAATAATAATAAAATAATAATAATAATAATAATAATAATAATAATAATCAATACACAAAAATGCAACGATAATAATAATAATAACAACAACAACAATAATAATCAATACACAAAAATGCAATAATAATAATAATAATAATAATAATAATATAATAATAAATATACCAAAATGTAATAATAATAATAATAATAATAATAATAATAATAATAATAATAATAATAATAATAATAATAATAATAATAATAATAATAATATAATCATCAATACACAAAAATGCAATATAATAATAACAACAACAACAACAATAATAATAATAATAATCAATACACAAAAATGCTATAATAATCTGGTCTTTATCGCTCGGATGGAAAGCGACCAGATGGTGTAACAGTGGTCCCGAGGATGAGGGAAAGTTGCTAGTGTGGGACGCGACATGCCCTGATATGTTTGCCCATTCATATGCTTCCAATGCCACCAGTAAGGCAGGGGCAGTTGCAGCTTTGGCAGAGGAGAGGAAGAAGGCCAAATATTCCCACCTGGACCCCTCCCACGTCTTCAGCCCTATTGCCATCGAGACTTCTGGGGTTTTCGGTCATATGACTCTGACACTCCTGAAAGATCTTGGCCGCCACCTAGCCCGGATTACGGGTCAGGAGAGCTCTACCACCTTCCTCATCCAGAGGCTCTCTGTTGCTGTACAACGTGGTAATGCGGCCTCAGTGTTGGGATCAGCTGATAAGTCAACCGCTACTGACTTCTTCAACTAATATCTATATAATATATTATATGTTTTATAATAATAATAATAATAATAATAATAATAATAATAATAATAATAATAATAATAATAATAATAATAATAATAATAATAATAATAATAATAATAATAATAATAATAATAATAATAATAATAATAATAATAATAATAACCAGAAATAAAAAATAAATAATAAATAAATAAACAAATGTTTAAAAAAATAATTGGAAGGGAATTAAAAGAACATTTTTAATTCTCCCCACTCCCTAATCCCTAAACCATATATAGAAAGATCTGCCCACTAGGTGAACATTTATCCCCCCCCCCCCCCCCCCCCCCATGCCTAACTGACACTACGTGAACCCTTTACCTTAGTGCTGATCTCCCAGCCTCCAAGTTCAGATAGTTCATTCAGAGAGAACGGGAGAGCCATCCGGTTGCTATGAAGCAATGCCACACCCACAAACAACACTACAAGCCACACCCACTTCTCTCTAGCATTCCATACTGGTTGGTTCTGAATAACCCCAGAGTAGGCCCCTGGAGATGATGAGGAAAACGAAGACATCCGAAATGTTTGGTTCAATTTCCCCAAACTGTTCGTGAATGCAAATTTAGCTTTAGAACCAAGTGTGTAGCTCATCCTAAGGTTGAAGGTGGTCCTGACGTTACACGTCGAGACGAGGTCAAATACTGATCTACAATTGCGAGAAGAAAATGTCCGAGTGCTTTGGGGATGATGTCAGCTTCGTGATGGTCGAGGCGAGGCTGGGAGTAGGGAGGGGTCATAGGGAAGTGGGGCCAACTGCAAGAAAACACTGCAAGTAAACACAGCCACATCATGTATTGCTAAGTTACCCCCCCTCCACCCCCTCCCCCTCCTTTTCCAGAACCAAAAGCCAAGTACGTCAGATACACTCCTCCCACCACCTTTGATGTTACCCAGACAAGGCCTTATATGGAGGTGGGAAATGAGACGGTCTTCTTCTTCTGAGTAGCAAGGAGTACGGAAGAAATATTGAGCCTGATCTGTTCAGGTGTCCAGAGTTCATGCCAAAACTAGTCTAGACCTTACATAACTACTGCCATGGATACCCATGGATCATTTAGATGTCCGAAGCTGTCTCGGCGACGGCTAAGCCATCCTCAGTGGCAGTGGCTGCTAGAACATTCCAAGTGGCAGTGGTTGTAGGGCTAGGGCAGTGGCTGCTAGAGTATTCTTGGTGGCAGTGGTTGTAGGGCTATGGTGGCTGCTAGAGTGTTCTTGGTGGCAGTGGTTGTAGGGCTATGGTGGCTGCTAGAGTGTTCTTGGTGGCAGTGGTTGTAGGGCTATGGTGGCTGCTAGAGTGTTCTTGGTGACAGTGGTTGTAGGGCTATGGTGGCTGCTAGAGTGTTCTTGGTGGCAGTGGTTGTAGGGCTATGGTGGCTGCTAGAGCGTTCTTGGTGGCAGTGCTATGGTGGCTGCTAGAGTGTTCTTGGTGGCAGTGGTTGTAGGGCTATGGTGGCTGCTCGAGTGTTCTTGGTGGCAGTGGCTGTAGGGCTATGGTGGCCGCTAGAGTGTTCTTGGTGGCAGTGGCTGTAGGGCTATGGTGGCTGCTAGGGTGTTCTTGGTGGCAGTGGCTGTAGGGCTATGGTGGCTGCTAGAGTGTTCTTGGTGGCAGTGGTTGTAGGGCTATGGTGGCTGCTAGAGTGTTCTTGGTGACAGTGGTTGTAGGGCTATGGTGGCTGCTAGAGTGTTCTTGGTGGCAGTGGTTGTAGGGCTATGGTGGCTGCTAGAGTGTTCTTGGTGGCAGTGCTATGGTGGCTGCTAGAGTGTTCTTGGTGGCAGTGCTATGGTGGCTGCTAGAGTGTTCTTGGTGACAGTGGTTGTAGGGCTATGGTGGCTGCTAGAGTGTTCTTGGTGGCAGTGGTTGTAGGGCTATGGTGGCTGCTAGAGTGTTCTTGGTGGCAGTGGTTGTAGGGCTATGGTGGCTGCTAGAGTGTTCTTGGTGGCAGTGGCTGTAGGGCTATGGTGGCTGCTAGAGTGTTCTTGGTGGCAGTGGTTGTAGGGCTATGGTGGCTGCTAGAGTGTTCTTGGTGGCAGTGGTTGTAGGGCTATGGTGGCTGCTAGAGTGTTCTTGGTGACAGTGGTTGTAGGGCTATGGTGGCTGCTAGAGTGTTCTTGGTGGCAGTGGTTGTAGGGCTATGGTGGCTGCTAGAGTGTTCTTGGTGGCAGTGGTTGTAGGGCTATGGTGGCTGCTAGAGTGTTCTTGGTGGCAGTGCTATGGTGGCTGCTAGAGTGTTCTTGGTGGCAGTGGTTGTAGGGCTATGGTGGCTGCTCGAGTGTTCTTGGTGGCAGTGGCTGTAGGGCTATGGTGGCCGCTAGAGTGTTCTTGGTGGCAGTGGCTGTAGGGCTATGGTGGCTGCTAGGGTGTTCTTGGTGGCAGTGGCTGTAGGGCTATGGTGGCTGCTAGAGTGTTCTTGGTGGCAGTGGTTGTAGGGCTATGGTGGCTGCTAGAGTGTTCTTGGTGACAGTGGTTGTAGGGCTATGGTGGCTGCTAGAGTGTTCTTGGTGGCAGTGGTTGTAGGGCTATGGTGGCTGCTAGAGTGTTCTTGGTGGCAGTGCTATGGTGGCTGCTAGAGTGTTCTTGGTGGCAGTGCTATGGTGGCTGCTAGAGTGTTCTTGGTGACAGTGGTTGTAGGGCTATGGTGGCTGCTAGAGTGTTCTTGGTGGCAGTGGTTGTAGGGCTATGGTGGCTGCTAGAGTGTTCTTGGTGGCAGTGGTTGTAGGGCTATGGTGGCTGCTAGAGTGTTCTTGGTGGCAGTGGCTGTAGGGCTATGGTGGCTGCTAGAGTGTTCTTGGTGGCAGTGGTTGTAGGGCTATGGTGGCTGCTAGAGTGTTCTTGGTGGCAGTGGTTGTAGGGCTATGGTGGCTGCTAGAGTGTTCTTGGTGACAGTGGTTGTAGGGCTATGGTGGCTGCTAGAGTGTTCTTGGTGGCAGTGGTTGTAGGGCTATGGTGGCTGCTAGAGTGTTCTTGGTGGCAGTGCTATGGTGGCTGCTAGAGTGTTCTTGGTGGCAGTGGTTGTAGGGCTATGGTGGCTGCTCGAGTGTTCTTGGTGGCAGTGGCTGTAGGGCTATGGTGGCCGCTAGAGTGTTCTTGGTGGCAGTGGCTGTAGGGCTATGGTGGCTGCTAGGGTGTTCTTGGTGGCAGTGGCTGTAGGGCTATGGTGGCTGCTAGAGTGTTCTTGGTGGCAGTGGTTGTAGGGCTATGGTGGCTGCTAGAGTGTTCTTGGTGACAGTGGTTGTAGGGCTATGGTGGCTGCTAGAGTGTTCTTGGTGGCAGTGGCTGTAGGGCTATGGTGGCCGCTAGAGTGTTCTTGGTGGCAGTGGCTGTAGGGCTATGGTGGCTGCTAGGGTGTTCTTGGTGGCAGTGGCTGTAGGGCTATGGTGGCTGCTAGAGTGTTCTTGGTGGCAGTGGTTGTAGGGCTATGGTGGCTGCTAGAGTGTTCTTGGTGACAGTGGTTGTAGGGCTATGGTGGCTGCTAGAGTGTTCTTGGTGGCAGTGGTTGTAGGGCTATGGTGGCTGCTAGAGTGTTCTTGGTGGCAGTGCTATGGTGGCTGCTAGAGTGTTCTTGGTGGCAGTGCTATGGTGGCTGCTAGAGTGTTCTTGGTGACAGTGGTTGTAGGGCTATGGTGGCTGCTAGAGTGTTCTTGGTGGCAGTGGTTGTAGGGCTATGGTGGCTGCTAGAGTGTTCTTGGTGGCAGTGGTTGTAGGGCTATGGTGGCTGCTAGAGTGTTCTTGGTGGCAGTGGCTGTAGGGCTATGGTGGCTGCTAGAGTGTTCTTGGTGGCAGTGGTTGTAGGGCTATGGTGGCTGCTAGAGTGTTCTTGGTGGCAGTGGTTGTAGGGCTATGGTGGCTGCTAGAGTGTTCTTGGTGACAGTGGTTGTAGGGCTATGGTGGCTGCTAGAGTGTTCTTGGTGGCAGTGGTTGTAGGGCTATGGTGGCTGCTAGAGTGTTCTTGGTGGCAGTGGTTGTAGGGCTATGGTGGCTGCTAGAGTGTTCTTGGTGGCAGTGCTATGGTGGCTGCTAGAGTGTTCTTGGTGGCAGTGGTTGTAGGGCTATGGTGGCTGCTCGAGTGTTCTTGGTGGCAGTGGCTGTAGGGCTATGGTGGCCGCTAGAGTGTTCTTGGTGGCAGTGGCTGTAGGGCTATGGTGGCTGCTAGGGTGTTCTTGGTGGCAGTGGCTGTAGGGCTATGGTGGCTGCTAGAGTGTTCTTGGTGGCAGTGGTTGTAGGGCTATGGTGGCTGCTAGAGTGTTCTTGGTGACAGTGGTTGTAGGGCTATGGTGGCTGCTAGAGTGTTCTTGGTGGCAGTGGTTGTAGGGCTATGGTGGCTGCTAGAGTGTTCTTGGTGGCAGTGCTATGGTGGCTGCTAGAGTGTTCTTGGTGGCAGTGCTATGGTGGCTGCTAGAGTGTTCTTGGTGACAGTGGTTGTAGGGCTATGGTGGCTGCTAGAGTGTTCTTGGTGGCAGTGGTTGTAGGGCTATGGTGGCTGCTAGAGTGTTCTTGGTGGCAGTGGTTGTAGGGCTATGGTGGCTGCTAGAGTGTTCTTGGTGGCAGTGGCTGTAGGGCTATGGTGGCTGCTAGAGTGTTCTTGGTGGCAGTGGTTGTAGGGCTATGGTGGCTGCTAGAGTGTTCTTGGTGGCAGTGGTTGTAGGGCTATGGTGGCTGCTAGAGTGTTCTTGGTGACAGTGGTTGTATGGCTATGGTGGCTGCTAGAGTGTTCTTGGTGGCAGTGGTTGTAGGGCTATGGTGGCTGCTAGAGTGTTCTTGGTGGCAGTGCTATGGTGGCTGCTAGAGTGTTCTTGGTGGCAGTGGTTGTAGGGCTATGGTGGCTGCTCGAGTGTTCTTGGTGGCAGTGGCTGTAGGGCTATGGTGGCCGCTAGAGTGTTCTTGGTGGCAGTGGCTGTAGGGCTATGGTGGCTGCTAGGGTGTTCTTGGTGGCAGTGGCTGTAGGGCTATGGTGGCTGCTAGAGTGTTCTTGGTGGCAGTGGTTGTAGGGCTATGGTGGCTGCTAGAGTGTTCTTGGTGACAGTGGTTGTAGGGCTATGGTGGCTGCTAGAGTGTTCTTGGTGGCAGTGGTTGTAGGGCTATGGTGGCTGCTAGAGTGTTCTTGGTGGCAGTGCTATGGTGGCTGCTAGAGTGTTCTTGGTGGCAGTGCTATGGTGGCTGCTAGAGTGTTCTTGGTGACAGTGGTTGTAGGGCTATGGTGGCTGCTAGAGTGTTCTTGGTGGCAGTGGTTGTAGGGCTATGGTGGCTGCTAGAGTGTTCTTGGTGGCAGTGGTTGTAGGGCTATGGTGGCTGCTAGAGTGTTCTTGGTGGCAGTGGCTGTAGGGCTATGGTGGCTGCTAGAGTGTTCTTGGTGGCAGTGGTTGTAGGGCTATGGTGGCTGCTAGAGTGTTCTTGGTGGCAGTGGCTGTAGGGCTATGGTGGCTGCTAGAGTGTTCTTGGTGGCAGTGGTTGTAGGGCTATGGTGGCTGCTCGAGTGTTCTTGGTGGCAGTGGCTGTAGGGTTAGGGATGATCCTGGGATGTTCAGAAGTAGAGTTAGTATTGTACGTAGGTGGGAAACAATGCTGAAGTTGGGACATCATGGATGATCCCAGATCATCCGAGATAGTACTAGACACCTCTCATTTAGAGGTGAGGCTGGCCTAGGATAATGTGTGGCAGTACTAGACATCTCTCATTTAGAGGTGAGTCTGGCCTAGGATAATGTGTGGCAGTACTAGACATCTCTCATTTAGAGGTGAGGCTGGCCTAGGATAATGTGTGGCAGTACTAGACATCTCTCATTTAGAGGTGAGTCTGGCCTAGGATAATGTGTGGCAGTACTAGACATCTCTCATTTAGAGGTGAGGCTGGCCTAGGATAATGTGTGGCAGTATACTAGACATCTCTCATTTAGAGGTGAGGCTGGCCTAGGATAATGTGTGGCAGTACTAGACATCTCTCATTTAGAGGTGAGGCTGGCCTAGGATAATGTGTGGCAGTACTAGACATCTCTCATTTAGAGGTGAAGCTGGCCTAGGATAATGTGTGGCAGTACTAGACATCTCTCATTTAGAGGTGAGGCTGGCCTAGGATAATGTGTGGCAGTACTAGACATCTCTCATTTAGAGGGGAGGCTGGCCTAGGATAATGTGTGGCAGTACTAGACATCTCTCATTTAGAGGTGAGGCTGGCCTAGGATAATGTGTGGCAGTACTAGACATCTCTCATTTAGAGGTGAGGCTGGCCTAGGATAATGTGTGGCAGTACTAGACATCTCTCATTTAGAGGTGAGGCTGGCCTAGGATAATGTGTGGCAGTACTAGACATCTCTCATTTAGAGGTGAGGCTGGCCTAGGATAATGTGTGGCAGTACTAGACATCTCTCATTTAGAGGTGAGGCTGGCCTAGGATAATGTGTGGCAGTACTAGACATCTCTCATTTAGAGGTGAGGCTGGCCTAGGATAATGTGTGGCAGTACTAGACATCTCTCATTTAGAGGTGAGGCTGGCCTAGGATAATGTGTGGCAGTACTAGACATCTCTCATTTAGAGGTGAGGCTGGCCTAGGATAATGTGTGGCAGTACTAGACATCTCTCATTTAGAGGTGAGGCTGGCCTAGGATAATGTGTGGCAGTACTAGACATCTCTCATTTAGAGGTGAGGCTGGCCTAGGATAATGTGTGGCAGTACTAGACATCTCTCATTTAGAGGTGAGGCTGGCCTAGGATAATGTGTGGCAGTACTAGACATCTCTCATTTAGAGGTGAGGCTGGCCTAGGATAATGTGTGGCAGTACTAGACATCTCTCATTTAGAGGTGAGGCTGGCCTAGGATAATGTGTGGCAGTAACTAGACATCTCTCATTTAGAGGTGAGGCTGGCCTAGGATAATGTGTGGCAGTACTAGACATCTCTCATTTAGAGGTGAGGCTGGCCTAGGATAATGTGTGGCAGTACTAGACATCTCTCATTTAGAGGTGAGGCTGGCCTAGGATAATGTGTGGCAGTACTAGACATCTCTCATTTAGAGGTGAGGCTGGCCTAGGATAATGTGTGGCAGTACTAGACATCTCTCATTTAGAGGTGAGGCTGGCCTAGGATAATGTGTGGCAGTACTAGACATCTCTCATTTAGAGGTGAGGCTGGCCTAGGATAATGTGTGGCAGTACTAGACATCTCTCATTTAGAGGTGAGGCTGGCCTAGGATAATGTGTGGCAGTACTAGACATCTCTCTCAGCCTTAACCTGGCTCCATAGCACTAGGTAACTCTAGCCGCAGCCAACATCCTAAGGGAAATGAATGATTAGTTTCCAAACTACAAACGAGAATACATTCATAGAACTCCTACCCCTCAATCCATGACCTTATGTACCCCAGTTACTATTACCAATTTGGGCTAATGTTGCCGAGTCAGCATGAACACGAACATATACATGAAGTAGGCGGGGTTACAAAGGCCTATAATTGGAGCAACCTCTATTAACAGACCTAGGCTGCTGGAGCAGCCTCTATTAACAGACCTAGGCTGCTGGAGCAACCTCTATTAACAGACCTAGGCTGCTGGAGCAACCTCTATTAACAGACCTAGGCTGCTGGAGCAACCTCTATTAACAGACCTAGGCTGCTGGAGCAACCTCTATTAACAGACCTAGGCTGCTGGAGCAACCTCTATTAACAGACCTGGGCTGCTGGAGCAAGCTCTATTAACAGACCTAGGCTGCTGGAGCAACCTCTATTAACAGACCTAGGCTGCTGGAGCAACCTCTATTAACAGACCTACGCTGCTGAAGCAACCTTTATTAACAGACCTAGGCTGCTGGAGCAACCTCTATTAACAGACCTAGGCTGCTGGAGCAGACCTAGGCTGCTGGAGCAACCTCTATTAACAGGCCTAGGCTGCTGAAGCAACATCTATTAACAGACCTAGGCTACTGGAGCAACCTCTATTAACAGACCTAGGCTACTGGAGCAACCTCTATTATCAGACCTAGGCTGCTGGAGCAACCTCTATTAACAGACCTAGGCTGCTGGAGCAACCTCTATTAACAGACCTAGGCTACTGGAGCAACCTCTATTAACAGACCTAGGCTGCTGGAGCAACCTATTAACAGACCTAGGCTGCTGGAGCAACCTCTATTAACAGACCTAGGCTACTGGAGCAACCTCTATTAACAGACCTAGGCTGCTGGAGCAACCTCTATTAACAGACCTAGGCAACCTCTATTAACAGACCTAGGCTGCTGGAGCAACCTCTATTAACAGACCTAGGCTGCTGAAGCAACCTCTATTAACAGACCTAGGCTGCTGGAGCAACCTCTATTAACAGACCTAGGCTGCTGGAGCAACCTCCATAACAGACCTACGCTGCTCAAGAGAGCTACATAACTTTTTAAGCATGTGCAGTGCAAAGTAACTAGAACTTTGTTCATAGAACACGAGCACTCCACACCATGTGAGGTTAACTCACCTGCCACCTGGCTGCTTGTTCATAGAACACGAGCACTCCACACCATGTGAGGTTAACTCTGGCTGCCACCTGGCTGCTTGTTCATAGAACACAAGCACTCCACACAATGTGAGGTTAACTCACCTGCTGTGGCTCAGGTGATGTGCAATTTTTAACTATAACCTGTCTTGACAGTGAAGAAACTGACAGTTACCGACAGCAGCCATTTCGCTTGTGACAGTCACCACGACCGCAAATGAAGTACAGGTGTGTCGGTGCATCGAGATAAAACTCTTTTTACTGAGCTAGCTTTCTTGATTGAGAGGGTTAAATGACTCTTCAACTATTATGACGGCTTCTAAATCCCATGAAGATGTCCGGTAAGCTGTGATCGAAATACACACACTAGCAAGCAAGACCCTGCTTCCCATGTGTAGTACAGTGGTGTGCATCCCATTTGATCTCTGACCTTACTACACCACCATAGGAAGGAGAATTTAGCCACTATCCTATACAGCCCTGAGTATGAGGATTTGTCATGTTGGGCTCAGCTATATGGTTAGAAGCCGCCACTTATTCAGATGGCATAGCACAGCACTCACAGGATATCTGCTACACCTAACCATGCACATAAGCTACACTGGCCCAGCACTTAGTGAGACTGAGGATACTTACAATCAAGTCGTAGCACTTCAGTACCAATATCATCTTACACACTCCATTTAGAGACCAAATGGTAAGGTGTGGCCCCCTCAAGTAGTCACTTATTGTTAGGCCCTAGCGTAGCCGCGCTGATGGATGGGGAGGGTGAAGATGTTGCGAGGAGCCGGGAAGAGTTCCTAATGCAGCTTAGGAGAGAAAACAAAGAATTAAGAGGTTTGTATTTATATATCTAGAAAGAGATGTCTAGTATTTTTGGCAGGATGGTAGCCAGCAATGTAATCACTATTTGTAGCAAAACTGCAAGCATCAAAGAAAGAAATCTCTAAAGCGGACAAGAAGAGAAAGAAAGAAGTGAGTTTATTGAGGTTTAGTTGCCATGCTTACTTGGGAAGCAGGCTGAGCAGTGTCCAGGTTATTTACTTATCAGTATGTGCCTTTAGATACATGCAGAAATCACTGCTCTTGAACAGAAACTACAATCTCGTAAAGAAGAGCTTACTGCACTTGAGGCCTCTCCTGCTGTCAATGGGTGTGGGTTGGAGGAAGTGCAGAGGGAGACTAATGGAGGTGGTGATATGGAGGGTGCTGGGAAAGGCACGGAGCAAGTAGGAGCGGCCAGTGGTAAACCTGAGAAGGAAGAAGTTGGAAAGATGTCCAGGGCTCAGAAAAGAAAGGTGAATATTCTAGCCTATCTTTCTGTGTTAGACAATTGTTGACTCTGAGTTGTAAGTCTCACTTTCTGACTAAATTGGTAAGGATCATCATAGAAATCTTTATATCCACCTTGATTCAACTGTACCCTCTAATTTTCTGTCAAACCCCAAGTCATGATCCCTTTCCTCTTGTCAGGCCTTCCTTTAGAAAAATAGTGACGGAGGGGAGGGATGGGGCAACACCATACTTGGGTGTGTTGATACACCAACAAGCTGGGGCATGCCCCCCCCCTTAATTTTAGACCTCCCTGTTGGTACATTTACTGGGTGCTGATAAGACTAAATTAACACCTACTTAGTAGTGCAATCAGATGCACTTTTTCCCCCTACATCGTTAGTATCTTAACCCTCTCACTGGCATAAGCGACTAAGTCGCGAAAACTGATTAACTGTGATGAAAAAATTCGTAAAAAATTAACCGATCGCGGGTATGAACTTTAAAAGCTGCACGAGTATGCCTAAAGCATGCCTCCAATCTACCCCTGAATATCTGGAAAATACGGCTTTAGGAAACCGAAGTAAACGTGCCAGCAAACATCACTTCTGGTTCATTCCCGGTCTCAAAGAAGAAATGGCGACCTGCTTTAGTAGAGACGAAGTTTTAGACTTCCTATTTGAGGATGACTTCGGCCTGTCCGAGAGTGACGTTCGTGAAGATGAGGAAGAAGGTGCCTGTGCTTACCTGGGAAGTGGCATAGTTGACGGTGATGCTATGGCAGCTATAACAGAAGCTGCTGGCACCGACCATGAAGCAAGTTTCCAAAGTATAGGTCGCCCTACTCTGCCTAGCGAAGCTTCAGAAGATAGCGATGATCATGAAGACTTCCCCCAAGGTAAGAATAGATAAGAGTTATAAAGTAAGGCCCAGTAAGGCCTAGTAACTAGCATAATAATAAGAACTATTTTTCCTGGGAAGGTAGTTCCACTCATGGACCTGGAGGAGGATGAGGAAGCAGCAGAGGAGGAGAAGACAGGGGAGGGGAGGAGAGGTTATTATTTATATATTTTTTATAATGTAGCACTGTGTTTGTCTGAGTATGCTGAACATGCAGACCTTCACAGTGCCAAGCATTGCCCTTTTATTTTTATCTATATTTATTGTGAAGGTATGTTATGCAAAGTGCACATACTTTTTTTTATTTTTCAGTACTTTCAGTACTATCGGCCCTAGCCCTTACTTCCTCTTTGTTATAATGATATTCACATCTTTGTGGTTTGTTATAATCAACCAAAAATTGTTGTTGACAAATAGTTATTGTTGTTGACCAATTTCATGAAACCGAGCTGAAACCGAGCTGAAATAGCCTTTTTAAAACTTATAATGATATTCATATTTTTGTGGTTTGTTATAATCAACAATTTTTTTTCTTGACAAACAGTTGTTGTTGACCAAAAGTTGACCAGCTAACATTGCTGGTTTCATGTGTAATATGAAATTGAGATGTTATAAACCCGATATAAACACTTTTATTTTACTTCGTGTCTCTTATAACAATATTCACATTTCTGTGGTTTGTTGCTAAGCAACTAAAATTTACATAACGACCCTTCATGCATCAGCTATCACCTGATATATAGTTGTTGTGGTCTTCCTCTAATAAAATAAAAAGTGAAATTTGTAAAAAGTCATCCGTAAATCTGCCAGTGAAAGGATTAAGGCTGGGGTTCACAATATATTGTGAACCCCAGCCTTAATCCTTACCATCGCTATATGGTGAGCCACTCACAATATGACGATGCGATATGATGGCCGAGCATCATGTCGTGAACTAGCCTTTAGAGTTACTACTTTTAGAACTTGGTCCTAAAAATAGTGACGACTGAGTTCCAAAATTAGTAACTCAGATAGTTACATCATGCCTACACTGCTGGCTATATATATATATAGGCTCAGATAGTTACATCATGCTTACACTGGCTGGCTATATATAGGCTCAGATAGTTACATCATGCTTACACTGAATGACTACATGTATAACGGTGTAAATGACTCACAGGTTTAGTTATATTAGTCTGCCTAAGTGTGTGTTCTCAAAGACAAATGGATCTTTGTTCTTGTACTTCAGTGCCACTAGTCCACCATCTGCAGCCACACCAGCTCATAGCAGTACTAGCTGTAGTGGAGATGATTCAGTGCCACTAGTCCACCATCTGCAGCCACACCAGCTCATAGCAGTACTAGCTGTAGTGGAGATGATTCAGTGCCACTAGTCCATCATTTGCAGCCACACCAGCTCATAGCAGTATACTAGCAGTAGTGGAGATGAGTGGGAGGTTGATAATTTAGAACCTAGTCAACCCAAGCAACACTGCACCAGTAAAGTTATATCTGCAGAGAAACATGTGAGCCACCCAAGCTACTGGAAATACTCTAAGAAGTGGGGAAAAGACTTTATTTGGCTGGAATATGGTGAGGATTGTGAGGGTGCATTTTGCAAAGTCTGCAGAAAATCTGGGCAGTCACTTCAGCAAACAGGAGGCGTGTGGTTAGCAAACCATTTTCCAAACAGGAGGCGTGTGGTTACCAAACCATTTTCCAATTGGGAGAAAGCTGTTGAGAAAATGAAAGCCCATGAAAATAGTGCTCCCCATGCCCAGGCTAGTCAAGCTTTTGGCAGCAGCTCTGAGAGAGGGTCAATCGTTCAACAGCTCCAAAAAGTAGAAAGGCAAGAAAGAGTGATGATTAGAGCAGCTATAAAGTCTTTCATTCGCTGCACGCATTTTCTTGCACGTAACTACATGGCACATACTATCAAATTCGGAAACTGGTGGTGTCTTGTGGAGGTGAGAATCTCAAGTACTTCATGGAGAATGCAGGGAGTAATGCTGTATATACATATACATTGAGGCTCTAGACATGTGGATTGAGGGGTCCGTCTTTATAAAGCATCCTGTATTACAGTATCATGGCCGATGAGTGTACAGGTATTCAAGTATGGAAGAGCTGCCCCTATACTGTCTCTGGGATGAAGGTGGTGCTCCAGAGGAGCATTTCCTGGAGATCATCCACTTACAGAGAGCTGATGCACAGAGTATCTACTCGGCTCTAATGAAAAGAGAAATCTTCAAGTGAGCAGAATTGTGGGGGTGGGATTTGACGGAGCGAGTACATTTTCAGGAAAGAAAACTGGAGTTCAGACACGCATCAAGAGCCTCCACCTCATGTTCTGTTCGTGCATGCCACTTGTTTGTGATCAAGCTGCTAATTCCACTCCAGGAATAAAGCATGTTTATACAACTCTGTGGAAATTTTTCCATTACTCCCCAAAGAGAACAGAATCCGTTAAAGAGAGCCAGCGTGCACTTGAAGATTACCAAGCCTTCTGATGCTGCCAGTGTCAGTGTCAGTTGAAAGAGCTGGTTTCAAATGAAATGTTGAAAACTATGTTCCCAAACTGAACACACTTGCCACCATCAGTCTGTCCATACCTGTTACTACTGCCTCCGTAGAGAGAAGCTTCTCTCAGATGAAATTAATAAAAACTCGTCTACGAAGCAGCTAAAGTGGCTCCAGCCTTCATATCATTGTCAAGTATAAAATTTATTAAAATTGGAATTGGCTACTTATATCTAAGTTCCAGGGTGGGGAAAGCTTCCCCCCCCCCCCCCCCCCCCCACACACACACACCAAATGAAGTCCTGCTGGTACAAACCATAGTTATTGGTCCTACATCTGACTTAGCCCATGTTTTGTGGACATCATTCTCTCCATCTTGATCCTACAGCTAAAGAATCTGACCATAACATGAACTGCCTCCACCTCCAGCTTCCATCCAGGAATATCACCAGAGGTGTACTGCAAAGGGTGGCAAGCTCAGATCACTTGCTCGCTCCTTCTTCTAATGGGGAGCAGTGTGGATTTTGCAAGATCTCCAAGCAGGATAGTCGGCCTACAAGCATCTTATTGTCAAGGGGGTGGACAGCTTCCAACTTCTTGATTTGCTTGGGGGTTGCTTCACTGTTGGGTGTTGCTGCACTGTTGGGGAATTGCTGCGTTGTTGGAGTTTTTACTGCACTTTGGGGGGATTTGCTGCACTATTGGGAGCACTGTTGGGGGGTTGCTGCAGTATTGGGAGCACTGTTGGGGGTTTGCTGCAGTATTGGGAGCACTGTTGGGGGTTTGCTGCAGTATTGGGAGCACTGTTGGGGGTTTGCTGCAGTATAGTCAATTGGGGTTAAAAAAAGCCAGGGGGTAAGTTGGGGTAAAAAAAGACCAGGGGTCTGGCAGCTGCTTTAAGAATTTAAACAATCCCAAGTACTTTTAATGGGCTTTTCATTAATGTGTGTTTTTGTATAAAAATATTGACATGGAGGACATGACAAAATAAAGAACCTAAACATGTAGAAAATACCCGAAATTAACTTTTTTCTGACTCACCTGAACTTTTGGGTAGATTAATCAAACTAGTTAGTAAATTATGAACGCTAGCCAAAAGAAAATAGTTACTAAATGGTTTATTCATTGACAAAAAAAATTCAATTTTTTTTTGATATTTTAGGGTTTTTTGGACCGGCTTTTTTTTACCCCAGATATTTTTGGTCACTCAGGGTAAAAAAATTTTGCAATTTTTTTCTAGTCTTTTTTCGATACTATATTTTCATTTTTTCTTCTCCAGTCATGCTAATTTGTGAGTTAAAGCATAATTGTGAGTAATATGAATATAAATAAACCACCTAGTCAATGGTACATGGACTATTGCATGGACAGAATGATACAATAGTATATATATATATATAATGTGAGTAACTGAATATGAATAAACCAACTTTAGTCATTGATTATCAATGGTACGTGGACTATTTCATCATAACAAAAGTTTTCAGTGATGACGAAGATGCTGATCCCACATCAGCTGAATTTACCTTCCATCACAAAAAAAGAGCGAAGCACAGACTCAACACGCATTTTCTACGATTGGCCAAAGCAGGAAGATGTGGAGATAGTGGCAGTGGATCATTGCATGTATGGCTCTGTTCAGCCAGTAGTGGAAACAGTTAGTCGAGGGAAGGCACTGCTGAAGTTCGAGTGTGAAGCAAAAGTGATAAACATTTTCAAGTATTTTTCTTAAAGAAAATGCAATAAAACCCAACTGTTAACCATTACTGTACTATTTATTGTAGTACATATTTGAACAAATTTTAATGAAAAAAGATTCAATTGATAAAATATTGAAGGATTTACATTTGATTTTACTGTTTAGGATATTTTTAAAGGGGTGGTTTTTTAAAATCCCGAACCGGCTTTTTTTTACCCCTTTCATGGGGTAAAAAAGCCACCATATTTTTATTAATATTTCATTATAGGACATAGGATAATTTTTGTAGTCATCATTTGATAGTAAAGTACTAGAGGATGGCACATGTGTTTTTAGTAAATCCTTTACTCTGGCTCTTAAAAGGTAAAGTTAAGGGAAACGGCTTTTTTTTACCCCAATTGACTATATTGGGAGCACTGTTGGGGGTTTGCTGCAGTATATTGGGAGCACTGTTGGGGGTTTGCTGCAGTATTGGGAGCACTGTTGGGGGGTTGCTACAGTATTTGGGGGTTACATGTAGGGGGTTACATGTAGGTAGATATAGAGGGTCAAGTGGCCAGGGAAAAAAGTTGTGGTTTTGTGACTGATTTTGCAAGAGGTCTATATGCCTGCCAATCAAAGGTTAATGTTCTTCATGTTGCTCGTGTAGAGGGGAAAATTAATGAAGTGTTGATGCGAGAGGTGCTAAGTGGGTGGTGAACATTTTGGTACATCTGTTACAAGTGAAAAACACATCAACTTTGACAATTTCTGAATTCTTATCCTATGGCTAAATACATAAGAAACACAAGCAGTTTGAACTTTTTTTATTGTCCAGGCAGACGCTTTGCAAAATCAGTGCCCTCCCCCCCTCCCCCACCTTGCCAAAATGTAGAAGATGAAAAAAAGGTCCCAAAACTTTGCTTACCACTGCATATGTGACCCGTAATATTCCAAATCACTCAAAGATAGCCATCTTTTAACACCAACATTGACTCTATGTATGGTACATGGAAATGTTGTGGGGACTTGGAGTATGTGACCATTTTGGCCCATTAGGTACCCCTGAAGTGGGTTGACGATAGCTCTAAGGGGACCACATTGGACCTACATCACAAAGGGTTGAGGCAGGTTGAAGTACATAGGTTGACAATAGCGAAGTGGACACATACTGGACCAATATCACACTCAGTTGAGGCAGGTTGATGATAGCTCTAAGGGACACACACTGGACCAATATCACACTCAGTTGAGGCAGGTTGATGATAGCTCTAAGGGACACACACTGGACCAATATCACACTCAGTTGAGGCAGGTTGATGATAGCTCTAAGGGACACACACTGGACCAATATCACACTGGATTGAGGCAGGTTGAAGTATGTTGACTAGAGGTCTAAGTGGACACACACTGGACCACCATCACACTCAGTTGAGGCAGGTTGAAGTAGGTTGATGATACATGTATCTCTATGGGGACACACATTGGATCAACACCACACTGGGTTGAGGCAGATTGAAATTATTTTGAATGCAATCGCTCCACATGTGTTCATGTGATTCTAATGTGTGCATGTCTGTGCAGCCCTGTGGTGGCTACTTGCATACTGTAGTAAGCCATTCATAGACACGATATTCACGGACTGTAAAACTTGTAATCTCTTAGGCCAAGAAGGCTCAGCTAGAGAGAGAGAGAGCACAGAGGATAGCAGAGAGTGAGGCAGCAGAGGTTACCCTTCCCAACGCTCGCCAGCAAGAGAGAGAGAAGTTGACGGCACTTCTCACTCCTCTGAGGCTAGCCATCAGAGACATAACTCCCGATGGACATTGCCTCTACGCTGCAGTCAGCGACCAACTCTCCACCAGGATGAATATCAAGGTGATGTTAATGCCGAGGGAGCTGGAGGCCATTGGGATGGGAGATGAGAGTGGGAGGGGGGCGGGTTGTTAGTGGAAGAGAGGCAAGCATTTGCTCAACTGAAGAGTCCTGTGTGTGGTGACTGTGTGTGGTGACTGTGTGTGGTGACTGTGTGTGGTGACTGTGTGTGGTGTGTGTGCGTAACTGGCTACCGTTAACTTATCACTTCCTTGATTGGACGGCATGGGTACTGGAATACTTATCATAGGGTACGTGGGACTATGTACTTCATGGTGTAATAGTCCTTCTCCAGGAATAAATTAACCATGCCCTAGAATACCGATCTGGCCCTAACCAGAATGCCCTAGCCCTAGAATACCCATCTGGCCCTAACCAGAATGCCCTAGCCCTAGAATACCCATCTAGTCCTAACCAGAATGCCCTAGCCCTAGAATATCCTAGCCCTAGAATACCCATCTGGCCCTAACCAAAATGCCCTAGCCCTAGAATACCCATCTGGCCCTAACCAGAATGCCCTAGCCCTAGAATACCCATCTGGCCCTAACCAGAATGCCCTAGCCCTAGAATACCCATCTGGCCCTAACCAAAATGCCCTAGCCCTAGAATACCCATTTAGCAGAATGCCCTAGCCCTAGAATACCCATCTAGCCCTAACCAGAATGCCCAAGCCCTAGAATACCCTAGCCCTAACCAGAATGCCCTAGCCCTAGAATACCCATCTGGCCCTAATCAAAATGCCCTAGCCCTAGAATACCCATCTGGCCCTAACCAGAATGCCCTAGCCCTAGAATACCCATTTAGCAGAATGCCCTAGCCCTAGAATACCCATCTAGCCCTAACCAGAATGCCCAAGCCCTAGAATACCCTAGCCCTAACCAGAATGCCCTAGCCCTAGAATACCCATCTGGCCCTAACCAAAATGCCCTAGCCCTAGAATACCCATCTGGCCCTAACCAGAATGCCCTAGCCCTAGAATATCCTAGCCCTAGAATACCCATCTGGCCCTAACCAAAATGCCCTAGCCCTAGAATACCATTTAGCAGAATGCCCTAGCCCTAGAATACCCATCTAGCCCTAACCAGAATACCCAAGCCCTAGAATACCCTAGCCCTAACCAGAATGCCCTAGCCCTAGAATACCCATCTGGCCCTAACCAGAATGCCCTAGCCCTAGAATACCCATCTAGCCATAACCAGAATGCCCAAGCCCTAGAATACCCATCTGGCCCTAACCAGAATGCCCTAGCCCTAGAATACCCATCTGGCCCTAACCAGAATGCCCTAGCCCTAGAATACTCATCTAGCCCTAACCAGAATGCCCAAGCCCTAGAATACCCATCTGGCCCTAACCAAAATGCCCTAGCCCTAGAATACTCATCTAGCCCTAACCAGAATGCCCAAGCCCTAGAATACCCATCTGGCCCTAACCAAAATGCCCTAGCCCTAGAATATCCATCTAGCCCTAACCAGAATGCCCTAGCCCTAGAATACCCATCTGGCCCTAGCCAATGCCCTAGCTCTGGAATACTCTTTACCTATAACTGCCCTAGCCATACCGTGTACACAGTCGGTCAGCGTCACTAGGGGCTAGAGAGGGTGTGGCAATGCAGGTCACGCACAGCATGGACTTCCTCCACTTCTATCTCCTTCTTCACATGCCACTCTCCCATGCTGTGTGCGTTAGTTAATATTCCAAATAAGCATAAGCTGAGCTCTAAATGTGCATAGTCAGTTAGCTGCTCCAGTTCTACTGTGCTGTAGTCAGCTGTTTTTAGCACTGGCAAGTGGCCATTCATGACGGACATTGCACATTTCTCCAGTTATCTGATTGTTCGATGGGTGTAGAGGTGTGTGTGTGTGTGGAGGAGGGGTGGGGTGATTAAGAGAGAGGGAGCCAAAGTGATGTGAGATTGCGGAGAAAGCTTCAATGAAACATACGTCCCTTCTGTAGGTATCGGTGTCTGAGTTGAGAAATGCATGCTCTGAGTACATTCGTGTCAACAGCTCAGAGTTTCTTCCATACTTTACCCACTCTGAAACGGACTCTCAAGGTGAGTTTTCTCATGAACTCTTCAAGGAACTATCACATGGGTATCTAGTATACTACAGGTGCTATCACATGGGTGTCTAGTATACTACAGGAGCTATCACATGGGTGTCTAGTATACTACAGGAGCTATCACACTGGTGTCTAGTATACTACAGGAGCTGTCATATGGGTGTCTAGTATACTATAGGAGCTGTCATATTGGTGTCTAGTATACTACAGGAGCTATCACACTGGTGTCTAGTATACTACAGGAGCTGTCATATGGGTGTCTAGTATACTACAGGAGCTATCACATGGGTGTCTAGTATACTACAGGAGCTATCATATGGGTGTCTAGTATACTATAGGAGCTGTCATATTGGTGTCTAGTATACTACAGGAGCTATCATATGGGTGTCTAGTATACTATAGGAGCTGTCATATTGGTGTCTAGTATACTACAGGAGCTATCACACTGGTGTCTAGTATACTACAGGAGCTGTCATATGGGTGTCTAGTATACTACAGGAAGGTATAATGTGGTACTAATCCCCACACATTTTGTGGTTTGCCTCTTCCTTTGAAGACAGTGAAGAGGTTTCATCAGTTATGGTAACCAAGCAGCTGTAAGTAACCAGTTTTTGCTGCAAATCTAGGGAGGAGCCAAGCCGGAAACCTGCAATCACCAACATCGAGTGGTACGATTGGTGAGGCCAGAGAGAGGCTCGATTTCTAGCGGCTTAGTTAAGTTCAAGGTTCGACTAAGTCTACACAGACAGTGTGTGATGGCTCCTATAAAGAGGTGTGGTTATTGTGAAGGTGTGTGTGTTCACAATGGCTGTCATTTCATGTGTTTAGAGGAGTTCGACAAATACTGTTGTGAAATAGCAGAGACTGCAGCATGGGGCGGTCAGCCAGAGGTAAGCTTGTGTTGTCCTCCTTGTGTCAGTTTATTAGCACTGAGGTGTTATACAGTGTGACTATGGCACATAAGCGTGTAGCCATGTCTTCATCATATAAGCTTATTTACACTGTGGTGCTATATGGTGCCACTACATGTAACTACGTTTAACCATGTCTTCCTCGTATCAGCTTATTTACACTGTGGTGCTATGTGGTGTCACTAAATGTAACTACGTGTAACCATGTCCTCCTCGTATCAGCTTATTTACACTGTGGTGCCATGTGGTGTCACTAAATGTAACTATGTGTAACCATGTCCTCCTCATATAAGCGTATTTGCACTGTGGGCTGTGTGATGTCACTACATATAACTATGTGTAACCATGTCCTCCTCATATCAGCTTATTTGCACTGTGATTCTCGTGGGTGCAACTATATATATCCACCATGTAATTAAGCACATACATGAACAAACACGTGTTAATCTAATCATGCTGGTGTCATTGTGTGCGTACTGATAAATTTCTGTGCCACTATGTAAGGCCAGAGAGTGGAACTGGTTCAAGCGGAATACTGTCATCGCTGATGGTGAATCAAGAACATGTTTCTCCTCATTTGCAAAGTCTCATCAACCCATAATATGATTTCAAATATTATATCACTGCTATCCATGCAGATTAGAGCCTTTTCTCACATTTATGAAGTCTCCATCAACGTCTATCAAGCCAGTGTCCCTGTGATGTGTGCCGGTGAGGAGTACTTGGAGGCGGAACCATTGAATCTCTCGTAAGGCATGCTCTAATTTGAACTTTGGCTTCCTATCTAAATAAAGCCCATTACACTAGGCGGACCAATTAGGAAAACTATGTGGGGAAGGATTGTTGTTGTTGTTGCTATAACAACCAAATATATGACAATGGCATTATGGCTATCATATATGAACGTTAAAAAAAACGATGGCCGTCATGGGACATATCTATACCAGTATCTACCAAATCATGTCGAATTAATATGTACATATATGACATTAATATACAATGTGTGTATAGAGTGTTTGTATAATGTGAGTATATGGTGACATTAATATCATGTGCATATATAACGCATTAATACAATGTGTGTATATATAATAAGGTGTCATTAATATCATGTGCATATATAACACATTAATATGTGTGTATAACACATTAATATAATGTGTGCATATCACATTAATATAATGTGATATATGACTGCACCAGATTAGAGACTTTCGGAGCATTTTTTTTAGCACCTTCTCACTTCCGAGTGACTTGACTCTCCGAGTCCTCTTTAGCACCTTCTATAGCCTTCATGCTGACAGCAACTTTTGAGATGGGCAACGGGCGAGCGCACATGATACACAAGGGATTTCTTAATCCCATGAATTATTACTTATTACATGTCTGGAGAGGAGGTATGGAACTGCGTAGGAGTGCCCTGCAAGTGGGGGCAGCAATAAGGTCATCGGGAGAGGAGGTAAGGAGCTGCGTAGGAGTGCCCTGCAGGTGGGGGCAGCAATAAGGTCATCGGGAGAGGAGGTAAGGAGCTATGCAAGAGTACCCTGCAGGTGGGGGCAGCAATAAGGTCATCGGGAGAGGAGGTAAGGAGCTGCGTAGGAGTGCCCTGCAGGTTGGGGCAGCAATAAGGTCATCGGGAAACCAGACGATCATAATAGTAGGAGACATTTTCATCTCAAATGATTTGTGAAATATGTTGCCGGTAGTGACGATAAGTATACTTGCATGGAACCGATACTTTTTCAGTGGCATCGAGACCGCCAATCCTTCACAGCAAGAAATGGTGAGGAGGCCTAAGAGATATAATTTGTAATGATAACGAGAAGAGTGCTTATGGGCTTGGTGAGCGGAAACAAGCACGAGGGCTAAAGAACCCACGTTGGCAGTATAATGTTACCATCACTAGTTCATTTAAGTGATTGACATTAGTGGCTTGCCTCTCTCGTTGCCATAGCTACCACCTGCACGAGTACGGACTGGGAGAGCACTACAACTCTGTCATACCCATTGAGATGGCGAGGGAGATGGATGAGGGAAACTGAACGTGCTTTTTTGTTGTCGCAGGAATCAGTTTTCCTGACTCTGTTGCATTCTGTTCTCCATGTTTGGCTGTTGGGCAGCCTCTTCTAAACTTGTGATAATATTTTACACTGTTGTTGTTGCTGTTGTTGTTGTTGTTGCTCTGTTGTTGTTGCTCTTGCTCTGTTGTTGTTGCTCTTGCTCTGTTGTTGTTGTTGTTAACCATGTACTTTTTATATTCCCCCTTTGAAGATTTGTCCCTTGTAATCACGGTAATGAAATACCATAGGCCCTGAACTTGACCAATGCTTGTGGTGTGGGACCACACCCACTTGGCTTGGCTGCATGTGAAGAATGGAAAGCAATTGAAGGAACATACCACACCCACATGCCACACCCACAATCAGAGCTAGAAATAACAGGCGGTCATCGGTCATTTTCTGAGCAATTCACCAATTTGTCCGACCAAATCACTACTTGCTCTGCCAGATTGTCCTAACAGCAAATAACAAGCTAAGTGGCTACTACTAGTCAGCTGCTTAGTGTTGCAGCTGCAGTGGTTACCAAGAAGTAAAATTCACTTAGTTGTGAAAAAGAAAAAGGAGGGGGGAAAAACAGTGTGGTTGGCTAATAGCATGCAGTGCGTGCCCTTGGCTAATTGGTGCCCTTGGCTAATTGTATCCCTAGGCTAATTGCTATGTACTAGGCTGAGGTCTGGTGATTGTAGGAAACAGCTGAGCTAGGTACAGATTTCAATGCTGATAGTAGCATTGAGTTATGGTGGGAAAGTACAACTAGACCAAACCAGTGGCCAAGGAGGAAGTACAGGAAGAAAGCCTGCTACTCCTACACCAAGCACCTCAGCATTGGTAGTGAATGAAGATGAAGAGAATGAGTCAGACAGAAGTAGTGAGTCTGGTGACAATCTTCCTTTTAACTGCATGGAGAACATGCAGTGACATTTTTGTCCTACTTAACTTTTCATGCTGTATTGTCATTTGTTTTTGTTTTTATGAATAATACTATTATTATTGCAAGTATATATACCAACATTTAGTAGAAGTATAATGACTGACCAATATTAGAAAATGACCTAGCAAATCTTATTATGCTAGGACATCATGTCCTACCAACATCAAACCTTATTTCTAGCTCTGCACAATATAATGCTAATCTCTAGCAGCATTCCTATTTATTTATTTTTAACGGCGATTGTTTCACTCTCGGATTAAAAATAATTAACAGAAAATGAAATAATTCCCTACTCACAAGTGGAGTTTTAAGCCTTCTGGTAAATGCCCTCCCTACGAAGGTTGTAGCATGCATTAGTACTTACCTATAGATGTGTGTTGTAGACCTTGACCTATGCCAGTGTAGATGCAACCATAGTGTGTTGAAGATGCAAGTCTAGAAAATTATGTTTAGCTTCACAGGCTTTATTTTTCAAGCTCTCTCAACTGACAAAGTACAGTTCACGTGTGGTGAGATGAGGGAAATGTCATGTGACCATGTACTCCAAGTAATACCAAGTCACTTATGGTGACAAAATGAATCCCGTGCACTTCCAATTTGCATATTATGAGAGGCTGTAATTGGAGGTAGAGGAGGGTGGAGAGAGGTACTAGTTACAAGATGACTTAGCTCTGCTTGGTGGGGTACAATGATGCTTTCATTCTTCAACAAGTTAGCACTTCAACTACAACTGCATGGAGGAAAAGCAATAAATTATAAGTTGAGAGGGAGAGGGTCTCTAGACTCGCACAAAGTTAAGGGCACTCTCTTCATAATTGCTTTTTAGCACTTAGCAGCCAAAATCACTTTAGGGGAGGACCATTTTTCTAAAAATATATTACAACGTCATAACTTTATCCATTTTCAATTTTCAATAATTTTGGTCTAAAAAGATAACCTCTTCTGTGTGCTTTGCAATGATACTTGCATGGTGTTTTTCGACCAACCATGGGGTAATTACTTGCAACAGCACCGAGGTCATTTAAAAAAATAAACATAAAACACTTGGAAATCATTTTACCCCCCAAGGGTGGCTCACCAACACTTGCCATTTGGTGCTAGTACAGATCAGTGAATGAACCTTAAAAAAACGATTCCTAGCCCATTTTCAATAATGTGAAGTAAGCACACAGACTGAACTCTATATCTCATAAGAAAAGGGATGAATTGAAAAACTGATCGTTGATATTATAGAGCTTTCAGATGGTACAATAATTATTTACCATGGAAAAGAATTGACCGAGTTAGAAACATTTATATGTCGTCGATGCACGTCTATGGGAAAGCATGTTATTCATGCTTGACAATAACCTTCTCGATAATCAACTTGGAATTGTATTCTCTTGACATTTCGACTAGACTCGTGCTTGTCGTCCATTTCTCAACCGGTACATAATGAAATGGCAGCATAAAAAGTATCATAACACTCAAGAATGGCTGACAATGAGCTGAAACTTGAAGCACAGTTAGTATATATATCAGTGAAGGTATAATGAAATGAAGGGAATTTTCTTTTTGCTTTTTTGCTTTTTTGAAGAAAACCCCCAAAAAGGTCTCTTCATCCCTTAATTGTGTCATCCAAGAAACTGCTGTTTGTTTTGCTCTCGAGTATGGCATCTTTTAATGAAGGACATCCTCAAACTCGAAAGGAGAGTAGGGTTACAAAGTTCATCTTAAATAATTACGTATCTGACTAGAAGACACTGCTCATTCTTCTACCATTCATGTGTGAATTCAAAATGATTTTCAGAAGACTCAAGTCTCCAGTGAGCCACTGATATTCGCAACTACATTAGCTTGAGCTCTACAGAACAAGGTCAGGACAGCGTATGAGTCGCAGCCATTCCACATCAAGCACTACACACCACACCTAGGCTGCCAAGTCTGCATAGCTCCTTTTCACCTGTTAACATAAACCTCCAGCTCCATCTAATATCAAGGCAGGTTTTATTAGGTCACATCAAAATCAACTTTGACTGTGACTCCCCTTATACCGCCTCATTATGTCCTTTGCCAAGTGTTCCCACACCCCCACACATTCCTGCCTTTTAAGTCTCATATTATCTTGACTTATTTTTATGTGCTGCATGTTCAAGCTTCTCTATAACCAGATAAGGCGGTTGTCCTGACTGTATCTTCAGATTACAGTCACTCATTTCCCTTCACACAAGTCCTCAAATACATGATACAGTGAAGTGATAATTGTGTTTGAAGTGTGACCAGTAATGTGCTTTTACAATTGTGTCCTAAGCTGTAAGTTGCCTGTGTCTTAGACAGGGCACCACACCCTAGCTGCCTGGGGTGGAGTGTGTACAGGGCACCACACCCTATGCCTGGGGTGGAGTGTGTGCAGGGCACCACACCCTAGCTGCCTGGATGAGGTGGGGTGGAGTGTGTGCAGGGCACCACACCCTAGCTACCTGGATAGGGCGGGGTGGAGTGTGTGTAGGACACCACACCCTAGCTGCCTGGATGAGGTGGGGTGGAGTGTGTGCAGGGCACCACACCATAGCTGCCTGGATGAGGTGGGGTGGAGTGTGTGCAGGGCACCACACCCTAGCTACCTGGATAGGGTGGGGTGGAGTGTGTGTAGGGCACCACACCCTAGCTGCCTGGATGAGGTGGGGTGGAGTGTGTGCAGGGCACCACACCCTAGCTGCCTGGATAAGGTGGGGTGGAGTGTGTGCAGGACACCACACCCTAGCTGCCTGGATAAGGTGGGGTGGAGTGTGTGTAGGGCACCACACCCTAGCTGCCTGGATAAGGTGGGGTGGAGTGTGTGCAGGGCACCACACCCTAGCTGCCTGGATAAGGTGGGGTGGAGTGTGTGCAGGGCACCACACCCTAGCTGCCTGGATAACGTGGGGTGGAGTGTGTGTAGGGCACCACACCCTAGCTGCCTGGATAAGGTGGGGTGGAGTGTGTGTAGGACACCACACCCTAGCTGCCTGGATAAGGTGGGGTGGAGTGTGTGTAGGACACCACACCCTAGCTGCCTGGATAAGGTGGGGTGGAGTGTGTGTAGGACACCACACCCTAGCTGCCTGGATAAGGTGGGGTGGAGTGTGTGTAGGACACCACACCCTAGCTGCCTGGATAATGTGGGGTGGAGTGTGCGATAATGTTTTGGTCTTATATTTAGGATACAAATGAAATAACACACTCACAAATAAACATCCTTCCCCCTCCCCAACCAACCCACATGGAACAACCCACGTGGAGCATCCCACATGGAGCAACCCGTGTGGAGCAACCCATGTGGAGCTATGCTTCTAGTCTCACGTAACCTTTACCCTTTATCTATCGCTACAACATGCGATAGGTAAAGGGTCCTTCCATGGAGAGTTACTTGTGTCATTGGAGCTTAAACGATTGTGTGCACCTTTCTACTTGTCCTAGCACGGCACTCCCTATATGTAAAACCCCTATTTTGAAATGGTGGACAAAAAACCAAGCTGATATCTTGGCTTTAAAAAAAACCTTGACAGCTTCTTAGTCCTGATTTTGCCCCCACCCCCCTCCCCCACCCACCCACACACATAAAAACAAAACAAAAACCCAAATGTTCCTGATGAAGGCTAAACTATCTAGTGGAAATGTCGAGAGATAGTAAAATTCAAGATGGTTATTGAGGTCATTGTAACGATAATAATGATCAAAACAGCAGCATTGATAACTATGAAGTTATTCTTCAGGGTCTTGTATCTATGTATATATCCATTCTGCTATATATACACACACACATAATCTGCATACAATATGTCAGTTTGGCATCATTTTATATACTACTATATAGAAGATTCTAAACTGCATTTCAACAACTCGCAACAACAAAATTGGCAAAGATCGTTAATATCATAAATTCGCTTTGTGTGCTTGAAAAATCCAATCTAGCCGAGTTGAGTCGGCAAGCATCTGCATGTATTCTCTACCATGAACTGATCAGTTTGTTTCCTCAGAAGTTTCCTTGTGTGACAATAAATAATAGCACAGCCCTTCAACAAACCAGTTATGATGCGTGTGTAATATATAGTGGTTTCCTCAGAAGCATCTTGTGACAATAGTTTAAACAGTACAGAAGTAAGCCGAGTCACCAAGCAACTGCACTTTTTCCTGTGGAGAAGTGATTAGTTGGTTTCTACTTCTGTGAAATAGTTAAGGGCACAGACCTTCACCAAAACCAGGTGGACGTGTAGGTGGTTGCTAGGCAATAAAAACAAATAGCAATATATAATACATATATTTAAATTATATATATTAAATATATATATATTAAATATATATATTATATATAAATATATATATAAAATAAAATAAAAAAGCAATAAAAAAAGATTATTTGTATTGAACTGCCTATATATATAGTCGAAGAAGAAATGAAATCAGAATTTACCAACATAGACCACAAACATTTACTTACCAGTTAGGCTTGCTAGAAAACTGCCTGCATTAAGAGAGTCTAACATAGCTAGTGTAAACTCTCAATTGACGTAGTGTAGATTCAATGACTTCCTTTGATAACCAATTTAAATGTACTCCTGTGAAGCTCTTTTCTGTGTTGGTACACAGTTACTATTGTCACAAGATTAAGCTTCCGAACATTACACATGCATCCTAAGTGATTTCAAATTATATTATTGTAAAGTGGATTAAGTTGTAGCTAGTGTATACAGTACATTTGTATACACTTGGTGATGCCGCCATGTTGCATAATTTATCTATCATATGTGAAGAGCACATGCACTGGTCTATCAACAAAATGGCCGACAGTGGCAATGGTGGCCTCAAGCAACTTGCAGTCCTTTTTTCTTCTTTTTCCCCGTGGTTAAAAATACACCTCCTGGTCATGAATGTAATCCCTGTAGTGTATAGAGGACACCCAGACCGACACAAAAGCTCTATACAGGTACATAAGCAAATTTTTCTTTTTATCCTGATGCTTGTATATATATATGTATATACTTGTTAGTGTAAAAGCCACAACTGCAAATTTTACATGATAGTGCTTTGCATAAAAATATTTGCTCAGATTTTGAACAGTAAGTTCTTGTCCAGACATTTTGTACGACTCTAATAGTGATCGATCAACATGCAAGCACCCCAAAGTGATTCTTTATAAAAGATGACACGCCTACTATCTACATACTGTACAACTTATTTGTGCCTGTTTGTCTCGTAGACCTTGCAAGTAGAGCAGTGAAAAGATGATTAAGTTTGGTTGAAATTCAATTTCTATAAATTTAATTATTCTGTTGACCTTGCCATAGGCCATCACTAAGTTCGTATAAATGACACTAAATAAAAAATGATGAATTAACTTTACTTTTGATGAGTATAAGGACAAAGAGAGTATAAGGACAAAGAGACGGACAAAGAGAGTTAGTTTTGCGATTGGGATGGGGGAGGTGCCAAATACATGAGGCGTGGGACCCCAGGTGCCAAACATCAGGTATTTCATCCCCGACCACTGCAGCACATTTCCCATAACAACTCTGTCTACCCTACCCAGCAAATCCCTGCCTAGGCATGAGTACAATATGCTGGCATAATTTTGGTACCTCTGAGAATTAGCGAATAATAGGCAAATATTTTAGCATAATTATGTGAACTTTGAGTCCACTGGCTATTTGTGTACATTCCATTAATTATCACACAACCACATGATTTATTGTGTTACATCTAACATCATGAGTCATGACTCATGAGGGCCAAGGGTCATGTGATGTGATGTGACATGTAAGTTATGACATGCCACATGTAGTGTTGCCTAGAACTTCTACATTATTGATTTTAGCCTTGCTGGAAAACTATGTCTGTGCCTGAGGCAAGTGCAAGTGTGATTATTCCTAGCAATTCAGATAGTGATCTTGAGGATTATGAGGAATCTAGTGAGGATTTTGATTATGATGAACACATTGAGGCATGCACTTCCAAGCCTTCTAAGCAAGCTCAAAGCATCACCACCTAGTGAGCTCAGATGTAAAAGAAAAATTGTTTCAAACCCACCTCCAACTGGGAAACGTAGCAGCAGAGGAGCAACAAATGCTGAACCCAAGAATATTAAACCATACCAGCGTGCAAAGAAATTTTCTGGTGAATCTCTGTTATGCCCCAGACTGAAGCTCAGAGACATTAAACAGTTATGTGTTGTAGTGAATGCGTGTTGTATAGATATCAAAATTGTATCAATGTCATGTCAGCCTTGATTTCTGTTTTCATCCTTAGTTTCTTGTGTGCATATGCAAACTGAACCCAACACGAACCCTGCCCACACACACACATTATTTCCTTATTTGGTCATTTTTAGTAGCTCTGCTGGAGCCTATAAAAGCCCCAGCTGAGCACGTGACTAGTCGGTTCTGTCTTGCTGTTCTACTTTTAACCTACTTTTTATTATAAGGAATAAAAAGCTTATCTCTTGGGAGAAGGGGGTAGTAAGACTTGACTCTGGTGGCAGCATACCTACCACTCTGACTGGATTGGCTCATTGAGCTCAAGTTGGGTGTGTAGCACAAGATTGTTCCCCAACAATCTCTAAAGGTGAATGCCAATAATTCTGTGATGCTTGTAGAGAAGAATTGAGCCTAAAGCTCAGTAGCATCAGTAATCATGTTCGTTCTGCTAAACATGTAAAAGGAAAAGAAAAGTTAAAAAAGAGAGATGAATATAGCTGATGCCTTTAAGGAAGCATAGTGAAGAAGTTCATTTAAAGGGAGAAACCTTATCTGACAATCAAAAGGTATTTCGTGTCGAGGTGGTCAAATGTTTTCTTAAATTGGACTGCTTCAGAGATTTGCATTTATGTGATCGAAGGTTTTCATCTGATTTAATTCCTTTCGTTTTCAAGCAGGAACAGTCCCTTATCAAGGAAGAAATCAGTGGTAAGTCAGTATCGGTAATTTTTTATAGTACTATATACTCGGTTAGGAGAGGTAAGTACTTGCTATCGTTTTACGCTTTGTTGATGATACCTTACAGCGACTTGTCAGCATCCAATTATTAGCAAAGTCTTTACCGGAGAGGAAATAGCACGTGAGCTTTTCAAAGTTCTTTCTACCACATATAGCATTGAACCAAACATGCTATTGGCCAGCATGCTGCATGATGGAGCCTCTTCAAATGGTGGTGCCTTATGTACTTTTAGATAGTTTATCCCAAATTATTGGATGTGCGTTGCTTCTCCCATACACTTCACAGGGTTGGTGAACACTTTGAAGTTCCAAACCTCCTAGAGTTTATGAGTGCATGGATAACAATGTTCTTGCACAGTCCTTTGCACAGTCCTAAGGCCAAGTTAGCCTGGAAACAAAAGACTGGTCGGTCAATGGCTTCCTATAGTGATACATGATGGTCGAGCAAGTGGGAGGTAATCAGATAATGGTACATTATGGTGATATCGAGCCCTTTCTTTTGGAGAATAGTGATACAGCTCCAGCCTCAAACAAAAAACTTCTTACTTTCTTCCAGGACAAGCAAAAGTGCATATATTTTCAGTTGAAGCTTGTGGACTGGGGCGAACACTTCATCAAAGCAATGTATTTCCTTGAAGGAGATGGTCCCCTGGCATTGAAGTGCTATGAACAAATAAACACAATCTTGGCTGCAATACATTCAGCACACTGTCCAAATGTTCAAGCAGTCTCTCAAAAAATTGCCAGACAGATAAACACTCTTCAGCCACAGCAGAGGATTCAATATTCTCGAAATTGTGCTAAACCTGCAATCGATTACTTTCAGCAACAGTTGTGTGGAAGCATGCAAGCACCCCTGGAAGTGGCTGCGCGTCTTTTTCACAAAAAGCACATGAAATGCAGCCAACAGCACTGGTCTTGATTCTCTCTTTTTTCCATTCCATTATTCTCTAGAGATGATATTGAGGAACTGAAAAAGGAATTACCACTTTATTTGGCCAAGTGTGATGACATTGATGAGAATTTCTGTCCCAATAAATGGTAAGGAGAATGCTCAGGCACTTCCTCATTGGGCTTCAGCTTTTTCGAAAGCAGTGCTTGTACAACCTACTTCTGCAGCATCAGAATGTTTGTTTTTTCTATTCTAAAGGCATCCTTCAGCAGCAGACCAGCACACTCCAAGATTACATTGAAACATCCCTCAATATAATAATCCGCATTAATTAATCACTGAACTATCCTTATGTTACAGTTATAATCATCAACGCTAACGCTAAACTTGTATTCATAGCCGAATTTTTTAAAACTCCTGAGAATAGGCAAAAATAAAAGAATAATAGGCAGGGGGAAAAAGAAATTCAGCATAGAATAATACGCAAAAAATTTAGGCAAAAATTTTAGCATATTGTACTCAGGCCTACCCCTGCCACATCCAACGTTAGGCCTACTCTTCCTTCATCATCTTCATTTCTCCCTCCTTGCCACCCACTCTTAAGCTCCTTTAATGCCCTCAAACATATCCAATAATCATCCTCGTTCACCAGCAAACTCCCCACAACACAATAAGCAATGGACAATACAACACCTTCATCACATTGCTCGCATCTACCATCCTCACACATACCACACCTTTCCATGTCACCGAGGAGTTCTGCTGATACCGTCCACAACCTAAATCTCAACTTTACCTTGCTACTGAATCCTCTCACACAATTATATATCTTTCTTGTCCAAACTCTTTTTTAACTAACTTATATCTTGAGACTGGACTCTTCCTCGTGAACATCCCTCATGCAATTTCTCCATGCAGCATGTGAGCCTACTATCTCCAACTCTCTTTGCACCCCAAACTTCTCTGCTATCTCCAACTCTCTTTCCACCCCAAACTTCTTTGCTATCTCCAACTCTCTTTCCACCCCAAACTTCTCTGCTATCTCCAACTCTCTTTCCACCCCAAACTTCTTTGCTATCTCCAACTCTCTTTCCACCCCAAACTTCTTTGCTATCTCCAACTCTCTTTCCACCCCAAACTTCTCTGCTATCTCCAACTCTCTTTCCACCCCAAACTTCTTTGCTATCTCCAACTCTCTTTCCACCCCAAACTTCCTTTTCAGCTCACAAAACTCTGCCCACCAACCTGGACAATCACTTAACAGTGCCACAACTTTTTTCACTAGCCTATCTTCACTCATTCTCCAAATAACACTTTCTTTTCTTCCCTTCTCCCATCCAGTGTCCTCCATCCAAGGTCCCTTCTGACTGCAACCCCTGCAACTGTCTTACTCCCTCCCACCAATGTTCTCTTGAATTCTTTGCAGGCTGCCTTCCCTCCTGTCTACCTTCAGATACATGTTGTAAACATGAGTGGTTAGTAACAGTTCTCCTCTGTTTACCTCCATCTCTCCATTTACTAGGGGGACCAAAAAAAAAGTTTGGCATCATACATTTGCCCCGCCTCCCATGATATGCATCTCTGCAGGCACATGTACATGTATGTGTAATGCCACAGATCAATTAACAACATTCCTGATACCAAACTTAATGCAGTATATATCAGAGCAAGGAGTCAGCGTACACCACTCAGTTCTTGCACTTCTGATTTATTTTATTTCCGACAGACAAGAGTCAAGCTCTCAACCTTCATTAGTGGAATCTGCAGAAGTGTCTGGGTCAGGATCCTCAAATAATCCTTTGTCAGAATCTTCTAAGTGAGAGTCTGTGTGTTGCCAAGATGCATTAGATTTGTATCGAGCTAAAGATCCAGTTTCTATTATATACGAAAATAAATTCCTTGTGGCCAAGGGTTCTGCACTAATTGGTACACCTAGTTAGTTTTTTTAATATATATCCCACGCATGAAGGCGTTTTTGTGGTTATTGCTGTTGTGGTTTGTTGGATAAAACTCCTGCTCCCCTTCATCGATGTCAAGTTCAACAACTAGGAAAAGGCACGTGAGCATTTTGAGAAACTATGCTCATGATGAAGCTGCTTAAAAAATTGGATTACTTGACAACTTGTGAGTAACAGAAATAATGGGCAAGTGATGTTTTTGGTAGTCTTGTCATCTCTAAAATATCTTCCAAGGCAGGTGCAAGCCCTTCAAGGTCATGATGGAGTTGAGAGTAATTTAATGCAGCTGATTCGATTGCATTCCTATGATTTTGCTGCTGAAGTTTATTAATGAAAGTAAATACCTGAGAATTATGAGTTGATTAATGAATGGGTTTCCTTAAAATGGGGATTCATGTGCTGAAAAATTATCAAAAGTTTCATCAGATCTCTGCTTTTCGAGGAAGTTCACAGACAATCAGAATGCTGTCACTGCTTCTTGTAATGATGCTTCTTGTAATGATGCTTCTTGTAATGATGTTTCTTTACCTAAGTTCAGTTGCTGAGAAAATCTAGAAAGAAATCTTAAGACCCCAAAAAGGTTATTGAAAACCATGAGCCTTCATGGCATACTTGTCCCAACCTGTGCTTCCTTGGCAAAGACGTCCATCCACCTGGAGAATAGATGGTGGTGAGGTACCACATTTATTTGGTGATACTAAATCACTTTTCAGACGTTACTTTGAGGCAATAGACATTGTGGGTTGAAGATAGATTGGATCAAATCCTTGGCATGCACTAGCAGCAGTATTGGAAACATTATGCAAATGGCTCTCATGATTTTAGAAATGGTCTTCTAGATGACATGAAGATTTATTATAATTTATAAAGATGTAAACATGAATCAGCTAATTAATCATCTACAAATGCTTCAGATGTCGGAAAACATATAATCAAAAACACACACTAAGATCATATCAGTAGTTCATGTGAAGTTATCAATGAAATGTCAGCTAGTAAAAGTGAAGTGTATAACCCACTTGGTATCTTCCTCACTGAACCTGTAACTACAGCCGCAGCTGAAAGAACCTTTTTCTTCTCTACAGAGATCAAAGAACTACTTGCAATCGGCAACCTCTAAATAATATGATGCATAAAGATATAAAATGTATTCCAGATTTAACCTACGAGCCATCAATTACTTGATGCAATTTACAAGTTTGAGGATTGTGCCCCTCCCACTCAACATAATAATATTATGCTTCCACTGCTTCTGTATGACCAATTCTTGGCCTCCATTTCTCTGCTTTTTCCCTCATTCCAAATGAACATTTCCTCTCATCCCTTTGTCAAAGCTTACTCCAAGATATATACTTGACATTCTCCATTTTCTCCTCATCAAAAATCTTCCCTCTCCTCCACTACACGTTCCACTGACTGTTGTTGACTTACTCTTGTTTCAAACGTAGTACTTCCCCACCATACCCAGTAACTCTGCCTGATCTCTCACTAACAGTCAATATTGTCCACATACCGCAACCCATCACACACCATGTTCCTTCCAATTCAACCCCCATCTCCAAATCTTTCAATAATCCTATACTCCCATCACATATATATACGCTATAGAGAACTGCTGACAAAGGACAACCCTGTCTCAACCCTGCCTCCACTTCAAACCACTTGGACCCTTCTCCACCCAATAATACACTTGACTGAACTCCTTCATACAAGCCTTGCAGACATCGATAAATTCTTTCTGAGCTGTGTACCCTCTCATCTTCATCCACAATTCTTCTTACTACATGGCATCATATGTTTTGCTCACATCCAGAAATGCTCTATCGTCCCTATATATGACCTCATTATGTCACACACACACACACACCCTCAAGATAGGAGTTCAGCACATCCTCTCCCTGGCCTAAATCCATTGACCCTCTAGTATATACTTCTCTGCAAACCTAATGAATGAGCCTACCTGCCAATACTTGTCATCACTTTTGCCACACAACTCCCTCCTCATCTCTAGCTTTAAAGTGTGGGCACAATAACTCTGTCTCCAACCTTCTGGCCTTCCCCTCTTCAAACCCTTCACAATAGCATCTCCTAGAATCCAACCAACTGCACCTCCAGTTCACTTCTTTAGCCTTATATTCCAGGTTGACAATTGGAACACCTTCCCATGACCTGGACACCTTCCCCAATCTTTCCCAATGCTGGCAAAAAACCTTCCTATTATATCCTTCTTCTCCACTACAACCCCATTTTCTTCTCTCATTCTCTAAATGACATTGCTTCTTCTTTCCCTTTAAGTCTGTCCAAAATAACTTATGCTAGTCCCTCCTTGCTCTTTAATCATTTCTATTGTCTCCTTCCTCAGTTTCTTCAATGTCTTCACACATCTTCTTGCACTCTTATATTCTTCCCATTATTCTTCCCATTGCTGTAATAATCATTCTTCGCTACATTGCCACTCCTAAATTCTCTAAGCTTCCTACAGGATACTTGCCGTGCTTGGATGGCTACTTCAACCTCACGAGAACAACAACCACCCTTAGATCTGTTGTTAGTTTCTTCTTCCCTGTACCCAACTCAGCTTCCCAAAGCATAACATGTCTCCAAAGTTCCTACATTTGTTGCACACTTCAGTGCTTGCTCATCTGTAGTATTGCCCCACAGTCCCCCCAACCTCTGAAACTCTCTGTCACTACCCGTTGCTATTCTTCCCATTCCAACTTACCATCAACCTTCACTTTAAAATGAGAAGCATATGGTCAGGCTTTTACTTTGTCCTGACTGTGGAGCAAGAATGTTCTCTCTGGCTAGACTTGGGTTGTAAGGCCAAGTGGTTGAGGGTCTGGAGCTAGGAGAACTTAGACTCTCCGCTAGAATGGGCGCGAGGTGACGGAGTTCACGATTGGATAATAGAAGGTCAACTATTAGATACTGGGATGGGAAGTGTAACAAGTGTAACTGTACGAAAGTGAAGTGAGTGAAGGCTTGTATAGTAAGGATTGAGAGAGGGTGGAGTGAATGGAGTGGAGGCCAGGGATTGGTTGGAAAGGAGCGGGAAAAGTAGGACATGATCAAATAAGGAATGTAAGACAGTGCTGCATGGCATAGATACATGATTAAGTTAGAGTGAGTGATAATTGATAATTGGATGTGATTGAATGAGTGAATGCAAGTTAATGAGTGGAACGTTTGATGTAGCTAATGAGCTGCTGAAGTGTATGGGGAAGGTAATTAAGACATGGAATGAATAAGAGTGACGGTGGATGGAATATGCATGCATAAGTTAAGTCTAAGAAGTCCATGGCTTCTTGCCCAGACATACTGGGGGGGGGGAGGGGAGAAGAGAAGAGAAGGTCGACGATCTTGTCTTGCTCTTGTTCTTGTTCTTGTTAGGCGCTGGGCGTGTCTGTTGCTGGAGGACCGGTTGATGTTTCTTCTGATTCGCTCAACAGCAAGGCCAGTTTGGTGACTGGGCGCTTGAGTGTGGAGGTGGCAGTCTTGATAGTGACGACACGCACTAGTCCGTCTTGTCCTGGGTGTGTTGCTAGGACCTTGGCCATGGGCCAATGTTGAGTGAACGCGTGATCATCACGGATCACCACTATGTCTCCCACCTTGAGGTTGGGAGAGGGTTTGCGCCACTTCTGGAGCCTCTGAAGCTGTTGCAAATATTCTGCAGACCAGCGCTTCCAGAAATGGCTGACCATGGCTTGACACATGTTCCACCGGCGATGGAGTGATGGCTCGGTGGTGATAGGAACTTCAGGATAGGCTCTTGGTGTTCTGAGGATCAGGAAGTGGGCTGGAGTCAACGTGCTGACTCCATCGGTTGAGTGGCTGGTAATGGATGTTAAGGGTCTGCTGTTCAAACAGGCCTCGACTTGAATGGCCACAGTGTTGAACTCCTCGTAGGTCATCTTTTGGCTGCCTATGACCTTCTTTAGGTGTCTCTTAGCTGATTTAACAGCCGCCTCCCAAAGTCCCCCAAAATGAGGTGCCCTTTCGGGAGTGGAGTGCCATTGGACCTTCTCAGAGAGAAGGTATGAGGAGATAGCGGAGAGAGTGTTTGGTTTCTCCAGGAGTTGATAGAGTTCTTTGAGATCTTTCTTGGCTCCGACGAAGTTCCCTCCATTGTCGGAGTGGATTTCTGCTGGGCTTCCTCTGCGGGAGATGAAACGCTTGAGGCATCCAAGGAAAGCCTCAGTGGAGGCATCGGAAACGACTTCCAAGTGGGCGGCCTTGGTGGCGAAACAAACGAAGACAGCAAGATAACATTTGACTACCACGGGCTTACGAGTATGGCCCTTCTTCATCAAGAACGGGCCGGCATAGTCAACGCCACATATGGTGAAGGGTGGATTGAGTGTTGTTCTGGAAGTCGGGAGCTGTCCCATCATCTGGGACTGAGTGTGGGCAGTAGCTCGTCTACAGAGAACACAACTCCGGAAGATGCTTCTGGACAGGCGTCTGGCGCCAAGGATGTAGAAGCGATTGCCTGTAGCGGACAAAATCAAGCTTGGGCCGCAATGGCCCAGCGAAACATGTTTGCTGTAGAACATTAAGTAACAAATCCTGCTCTGGCTGGATAATATAATAGGATGCATTTGTGAGTGGGTGAGGTGAGATGATGACAATCTACCACCAACCCGGATGAGCCCATGTTGATCCATGAATGGTGTTAATGGGTTAAGTGCACTTGATGGTTTGAGTGGTTTGTTGTGAGTGAGGTTGTGAAGCTCATCAGGAAATGTCTGAGACTGAGCTCTGCGAAAAAGGAGCTGCTCGGCCAATTCGACTTCGGTTGTGCTGAGATGTCGAGTAAGAGTGAGAGGGTGCTTGCGCCTTGACGCTCGAAGGTTTGTGAGGTATCGATGACACCAAGCAGTCACGTGTACGAGCTTGTGATAACTGCTGTACCTTTCTTCGATCCAGACAGGAGGAACCGGAATTACTGACAAGCAGGCTGCTTTCAGCTCCGGTGTGCTGTCGGATCCCAACAGTGGCTGAATGGGCATAGTAAATGGTTCTGCCGTTAGCCATGGAGGTCCTTCCCACCACAAAGCGTGATCTACAAGCTCGCTGGGCAACAGGCCCCGTGAGGCACAGTCTGCCGGGTTCTGTAATGTGGGCACGTGATGCCACGTGGAAGATGGTATATCAGTGAGAATGGTGGACAGCCTGTTCCCGACAAATGTCTTGAACCGCTTGGGGCTCCCATCGAGCCAGGAAAGAACAATGGTGCTGTCACACCATGCATGCACGTCACTAAGAGGGACCTTTAGGGCTTTCCTTACGGATGATAATAGTTTGGCCAACAGTGCAGCACCACACAACTCTAAGCGAGGGATTGAAAGCGGTTTTAAAGGGGCTACTCTGGTTTTTGCCGTTACCAAGGCGCAAGTAGGAGGGTGGTTGGAATAGGTTGCCCTGACATAAACGACAGCTGCATAGGCCTGAAGGGAGGCATCGCAGAACCCATGCAGTTGGAGCGTGAGTCTGGTGGCTGACCTTGTAAAGTAGCAGCGAGGCTGCTTCCTACTAGAAAGGAGGTGGAGTTCTTGTCTCCACTTTGAGTGTTGTTGTACATACGGCTGAGGCAATGGGTCATCCCAGGCTAACCTTTCCTCCCATATCCTCTGGTAAAGCATCTTCATGGTGACTATGGTTGGGGCTAGCCATCCCAGAACGTCGAACGTGCGGGCTACATCTGAAATAATGCCACGTTTAGTGGACGCATAGTTGCTGGGTAAGCTTAGGGAGGTGGACATTGTGTCCTGGGAGGAATCCCATTCCACCCCGAGTGCCTTGGGATACTTGCATTGATCGTTGTTGGTGAGGTCCTGTATTGGCGTTGTCTCCAATAGCGAAGGATCGATAGAATCTAGGACCACTGGAGAGCTACTTCTCCACTTCCTCAAGTCAAAGCCGCCTTTAAGCAGTAGGGCTCTCAACTCTTCGTGCATGTGCAGTGCCTGCTCAGGCGTCTCTGCACCAGTAAGTAGATCGTCTACATAAAATGAATCTAGTACTAGAGGAGAGGCAACTGGGTACTGATGGCCAAAATCATGGGCTGTCTGTTGCAAAGACTTGATGGCTAGGTAAGGTGAAGAGGAGACCCCAAAGGTTACTCTCGTCATGCGAAAGTCAACCAAGGGTTCTGGGGGCTGTTCTCTCCAGATAAAACGATGGAGATCTCTGTCCTTGGGGTCCAAATGCACCGCCCGATACATTTTACTTATGTCCGCACTGAGTGCAATTGAATGTAGCCTAAACCGAAGGAGTATGGTTTCTAGAGTGGGATACAAGGTTGGACCCGTAGACAGAGTATCGTTAAGGGACAACTGGTTGGAACTCTTGGCGCTTGCATCAAACACCACCCTTAATTTAGTGCTTGTGCTGCTGGACTTACTCACCCCATGCATGGGCAAGTAGTAATGCTCTTTGGAGGATGTAAGGTCTGATGGTGGAACTTTCTCGGCATGACCGAGATCTATGTATTCACGTACGACTGCCTGAAAGGCCTCATGGGTACCCCTCCTGATGAGAGCTTTTTCATTGGAAAGATAGCGATGTAAGGCCTGAGGCCTGCTCAGGCCTAGGTCAGTGTGATGACTGACCCTAGGCAGGGATACCTGATAGTAACCCGGTTGAGCAACATGGATGTGTGAGCTGGCATAATGCCGTTGGACAGACTCCTCCTCAGGAGTGAAAGTGGGTGTGTCATTGGGTGGCTCTTCAATCTCCCAAAAACGGGTAAGTAGGTCGTCCATGGGACTGACCTCAACTGGAGTAATAGCATTGATGGACTGTTGGTAGTTGTGAGGTAAGTATTCACCCAAGATGGCCCATCCGAACACTGTCTTAACAGCCATGGGGGCGTGCTTGGGACCCACTAGATGCTCCGGGAGCATGATGTCTGGGATTATGTCACAACCCAAGAGGAGATCGACCCTACCCGGTAAATGAAAGGTCGGGTCTGCTAAGGCTAAGGGCTTGATGTGTGGCATGTCCCGCACATGAGAGGCGCCTTGCAGTGGGAGGTCACACGTGACCTTGGGCACGATGGCCGCTGTGACAGAGAGAATGGGGTTGTCGCTGGTCGTGGGACATAATGAGACCTGAGTGATGGCCTGGGCTACCTGCAATGGTGTGGCTTGAGCACCCGAGAAGCTAACGGTGGTGGCTTGCCTAGGTAATTGAAGGGATTGTGCCACTCTGTTGGATATTAAAGACATTGTGGCTCCTGAGTCTAGGAGTGCCCTAGCCATGATTTGCCTACCACCCGGGCCTTTGACCAGCACCTGGCTGGTCATCATAAGACAGCTTGGCAATGCTGTGGGGATGCTAGATGGAGCACTGGCATTAGCTGCCATTACATTGACCACTGGCATTGTGACTTCAGTTGTTGGGGCTGTGTTGCTTGCTGCGACTACACTTACAACAGAAGGAGAACTATGCTCCCTGTGCACCAAGGTGTGGTGCTTACCTCCACAAGACCTACAACGAGCAACACTCCTACAATCCCCAGTCTGATGACCTGGGGCCAGACAGTTAAAGCACAACTTTCTAGTCTTCATATGCTCCATTCTTTGTTGAATGCTCAATCCATTGAACACTGTGCACTGAAATAGAGGATGCTTGCTACCTGGACACAACTGACACTCATACCTGAATCCGTTGCTGGGTCCGTAGGTTGAGTGCCGAGGTGTGGAGGAGTGGATTGCAGCCCGGTGTCCCTTAGGTGGGTGATCAGGTCTGCTGTGAGATGTATGCACAGGTGGATCCATGGTCTTTGTAGAGGTAGTTGGTGTGGAGAGGACGTCAGCTCGAAAAGCAACGAACTCCAAAAAGTCTTCCACTGGTGGGACGCGTTTGGAGTCCCGGGAATGTACCTCCCATTCCACCTGTAATGGCTTGGGAAGGCAAGGTGTTAGCATGGACGTGAGGAATGAGGGTAGATCGTCCTGTCCCGTGTGTCTGAGACCGGACAAGGCATGCTTGACCGTGTCCACGAACTGGTGGAGATCCGTTTTGCTGGCCTTGACAGAGGAGAGTTCTGTGAGAGTGTGGCAATAATTGGCATGAATCACTCTCCCCTTGTCAAACCTCTGGTGGAGGAGTTTCACTACTTCCTCATAGAGGCCATCTCTCTCTGCTCCGGAGAAGAGGAGAGATCTGACGGATGTATCCTTTATGGCGTCACGAAGATAAGCAAGCTTGTGTTCGTTCGTGAGCTCATTGTTGGAGTCTACGGCTGCTTTGAACTGGGACCAGAATGGAGCCCAGTTCATGAGGTTCCCGTCGAAGGTGGGAAGATGGAGTTTGGGCAGCTGAACAGGACGGGACTTGGACGGAGCTGCCATGGATGTAACAACGGTGGATGAAGTAGGCTCTCTTTCTCTTGAATTGAGAGAATGGAGCCTTGACTTGAGCTGGGCGAGTTCCCTGTGTATGAGATGGTCGCCGTGGATTGTAGAGTCATCCACCGTTGTCCGGAGTTGTTGGAACGAGCTTGATAGCTGGGCCAAGGAGACTGAATAGTCTTGACTTGGGTTGGAGCGAGTGAGTTCTTCTAGATCCTCAAGATCGGATCGTAGAGTGCTTGATGTTCGTTGAGCACGTCGAATTGCCCCGAGGCGGTTGATGAGAGAGCTGGTTGCTTCCACACTCTCCTCGAACGCCTCTCCCACGTCAAGCTCTTCTTCTAGAATGAAGTGAATGTCACTGGATGCCACGTCAAAGTCACAGATCTCTTCCTGGACCTTTCGACAATGTGTGGCTGACTTTTCAAGGGATGCCAGACTGTCCGTCATGGCTCCGAGGTCAAAGGTGGAGGGATCGCCGTCCGCAATTCGTAGGTATCGATTCCTCAGACGGGTGACTACTCCAACGTAGGAAGAACGACTTTTCCTGAGTTGGTCGATGTCCTTGCTAGACATGATGAATCGGAAATGGAGCTGATGTTCTGCCTATCCGGCTCGAAGGACCAAATTTATGTATGGTCAGGCTTTTACTTTGTCCTGACTGTGGAGCAAGAATGTTCTCTCTGGCTAGACTTGGGTTGTAAGGCCAAGTGGTTGAGGGTCTGGAGCTAGGAGAACTTAGACTCTCCGCTAGAATGGGCGCGAGGTGACGGAGTTCACGATTGGATAATAGAAGGTCAACTATTAGATACTGGGATGGGAAGTGTAACAAGTGTAACTGTACGAAAGTGAAGTGAGTGAAGGCTTGTATAGTAAGGATTGAGAGAGGGTGGAGTGAATGGAGTGGAGGCCAGGGATTGGTTGGAAAGGAGCGGGAAAAGTAGGACATGATCAAATAAGGAATGTAAGACAGTGCTGCATGGCATAGATACATGATTAAGTTAGAGTGAGTGATAATTGGATGTGATTGAATGAGTGAATGCAAGTTAATGAGTGGAACGTTTGATGTAGCTAATGAGCTGCTGAAGTGTATGGGGAAGGTAATTAAGACATGGAATGAATAAGAGTGACGTGGATGGAATATGCATGCATAAGTTAAGTCTAAGAAGTCCATGGCTTCTTGCCCAGACAGGCACAATAACTCTTGTCTCCAACCTTCTGGCTTTCCCCTCTTCAAACCCTTCACAATAGCATCTCCTGGAATCCAACCAACTGCACCTCCAGTTCACTTCTTTAGCCTTATATTCCAGGTTGACAATTGGAACACCTTCCCATGACCTGGACACCTTCCCCAATCTTTCCCAATGCTGGCAAAAAACCTTCCTATTATATCCTTCTTCTCCACTACAACCCCATTTTCTTCTCTCATTCTCTAAATGACATTGCTTCTTCTTTCCCTTTAAGTCTGCCCAAAATAACTTACTGCTAGTCCCTCCTTGCTCTTTAATCATTTCTATTGTCTCCTTCCTCAGTTTCTTCAAAGTCTTCACACATCTTCTTGCACTCTTATATTCTTCCCATTGCTGTAATAATCATTCTTCGCTACATTGCCACTCCTAAATTCTCTAAGCTTCCTACAGGATACTTGCCGTGCTTGGATGGCTACTTCAACCTCACGAGAACAACAACCCTTAGATCTGTTGTTAGTTTCTTCTTCCCTGTACCCAACTCAGCTTCCCAAAGCATAACATGTCTCCAAAGTTCCTACATTTGTTGCACACTTCAGTGCTTGCTCATCTGTAGTATTGCCCCACAGTCCCCCCAACCTCTGAAACTCTCTGTCACTACCCGTTGCTATTCTTCCCATTACCATCAACCTTCACTTTAAAATGAGAAGCAGTCACTCTTCAATTGACTTATTCTCACCACAAAGCATGTTAGATTATGATCTGACCCTCCCCACCCACGGATAAGTTCTCCACTGTCCTCAACCACCACCATATCCATAACAAACCCTTTGACAGCAAGATATAATCTTGGCCAGAAGACGGAAGGAACTGCTATGGAATGGACTTACCTGGCTGCTGGGTGGCCACTCTCAAGAGCCTCAACTTGAAGCCACTACCACCATTTCCCCCCCTGTATTCAATTATTTATCATTCTTTGTTAATGTTTTAATATCAAGCATGTCTTTTTATATTTAGTTTTTATATTGTTCTATTGTAGGTGTGTATTTGTCTTATCTTTTTGCCACAACCGGATCACGTGCTGGACATGTGTGCCAGAGGTGTGGTTTGTATCTCGTGGTAGATAGTTAGCTATCGGTATATAACAAGCTCACACGAGTCTTGGCATCTGGTGGAAACATCGAGAGTAAAAATTGATGATTATTGAGGATTCATTGTCGACTGAGAATTTGTTGAGAGGATATAATCTACCACTGACCTCCTTTCTCTCATCTTCCACGTCCACCTTTCACTACACTGCGATAGCTTATTTCTGACAAGCAAATTGCACACTCCACCATCAACAACCTTTTACCATCCCTGTTAGGTGACTGCTCTGATCCTAACCTTATGTGGGCATTTGTTAGGTGACTGCTCTGATCCTAACCTTATGTGGGCATTATGCTCTGATCCTAACCTTATGTGGGCATTATAATCACCCATCAGAAGTACCTCACTATATACCTGCTTCCTAATATATACTCAACATCCACCTCTCTTGAGCACCATCCTCGAAACCCACACATGAAACTATGCAACCAAATAAAGGAGCCAGAGTTACATATCCACATACAGTTCAGTTCGTGGTTAAGCTCCAAATTAGTTTTTTTTAAATAGTTCTAAAATACTTTAAAATGGTACCAACAGTACTTGCACCCAGAGTGAGAATCTAAATCCTTCTAATTTGCGAGGTGACTGGATCCGGACATCCCAAGAGGCATGGACATTTTGTGGGATTTTTTGTGCATGTTGCTATATAATATATATATATGAGCTTCATTAATGAAAGATTGCTAATGGTGTGTGCATAATATTATATATAGCTATATATATAATTGAATTGTGTTTAAACTTTCATCATATTTTTTTCCACATATTGTCACAGAAAATTATAGGTTTAAAATCAAGGTGCACCACTTCACTCAATTCATTACTCCGTCATACAGCTGCCTCCTCTCCTCCACTGTCACCACTGCACCACTTTATCCATCATCACCAGCACTCCCCCCTCCTCCTCCTGCTATGCATGTGGCAGTGTTGGAGCTGGCAGCATCCTCCAAGTTGATGCCAAATGAGACGAGTGGTGAGTCGTTGCTTTCGTCCAGGTTCAGGTCCAAGTTGGTACCAAATAAGATATGTGGTGAGTGGCCCTCACTTCCGTCTAGATTAGGTACCACCCCCTCACAGGTGGGGTCTGGATATAAATTTAACACAATTAAAAACATGAATAATAAAATATTTGCATCATATTTGACTAGTGCAGTAGTAATCAACTAGTGAAGAAATTGTGCCTGCTACATGTACCCAATCTAGCTGTAGATTAATCGGTACCCACATGATGAGAGAAGAAAGGAGGGCGCTACTCCTACAAGACTGAGTTGTTACTAGACTAGCCCTAACGTCATTGTATATTGGAATTCACTATAAACTTAGCACACTGCTTTTAACCTACATGTATATAACATGCAAGAAAAAATGGTGCTTAACCATGAATATACTTAAAATAAACCCACGGACTTGCATAGTTTTTTCTTTATAGATTAGTCTCTCAAGGCAGGCAATGAAAGAGCCAATCTCTCGAGCCAGAAGGACCCAGTGTATTGAGAAGGAGCTAGCGATGGCTTCTCAAGCACACGTTGCAACTGACTACTCATTACATCTATATTTGGTCATCCTTCATGACAATCAGCTCTGTTTAGACAAAGATGAGAACAATCTTGCAACAGGCATGCTATTGGCATCCTTTACGAGCCAGATGAACAATCCTTGCGCACGTTGGAAACTGTTTTGGAACTTCATAACAGCAGAGGAATTGCCCGTGCTGCTAGATGACTGAGAAGAGGGAGCAGCAAGAATCTGGTTGGGAATGGACAGTAATGGAAAATGGACCAGGCACAGTTGTGCTCGTCAATTCTTGCCTTAATGTTTAGTGAAATAGATTCCCTTGCCAGTAAAGTAAATTTGTATGTGCATAACCAATACTCTTTCAACGATATTGAGACCAGCATTTCATAGCGAGATACCACAAGGAAGCTTAACCTAGACAATTAATAATAGGGGTACTCAAAACAACTTTTTGTGCGCTAAACCTGGAGAGGCTTAACAACCCGAGTTTACAGTATTAATAAAAATATAACTAAATCCAAAGTAGCCAAGGCAACAACAATAATAACAATTAAAACAATAATAATAACAACACCACCACCACAACAATAATAATAAGAATAATATTAAATGGTGGAAAATGAAGAAGAGAAAAGAAAGGATGGAAAAAGCACTCTGGCCCAAGGCATACAATATTACAGACAGATATATACACCACCCAGGTAGATATATACACCACCAACCAGGCAGATATATACACCACCTAGGCAGATATATATACCACCTAGGCAGATATACACACCACCTAGGCAGATATATTCACCACCTAGGCAGATATATTCACCACCTAGGCAGATATATTCACCACCTAGGCAGATATATACACCACCTAGGCAGATATATTCACCACCTAGGCAGATATATTCACCACCTAGGCAGATATATTCACCACCTAGGCAGATATATACACCACCTAGGCAGATATATTCATCACCCATGCAGATGATACGCCACCTAGGCAGATATATTCACCACCTAGGCAGATATATACACCACCCAGGCAGATATATATACCACCTAGGCAGATATATTCACCACCTAGGCAGATATATTCACCACCTAGGCAGATATATTCACCACCTAGGCAGATATATACACCACCTAGGCAGATATATTCACCACCCAGGCAGATATATTCACCACCCAGGCAGATATACACACCACCCAGGCAGATATATACACCACCTAGGCAGATATATACACCACCTAGGCAGATATATTCACCACCCAGGCAGATATATTCACCACCCAGGCAGATATATTCACCACCTAGGCAGATATATACACCACCTAGGCAGATATATATACCACCTAGGCAGATATATACACCACCTAGGCAGATATATACACCACCCAGGCAGATATATTCACCACCTAGGCAGATATATACACCACCTAGGCAGATATATATACCACCTAGGCAGATATATACACCACCTAGGCAGATATATGCACCACCTAGGCAGATATACACACCACCTAGGCAGATATACACACCACCTAGGCAGATATATATACCACCTAGGCAGATATATTCACCACCTAGGCAGATATATATACCACCTAGGCAGATATATTCACCAACCAGGCAGATATATTCACCACCTAGGCAGATATATACACCACCTAGGCAGATATATTCACCACCTAGGCAGATATATTCACCACCTAGGCAGATATATTCACCACCTAGGCAGATATACACACCACCTAGGCAGATATATACACCACCCAGGCAGATATATTCACCACCTAGGCAGATATATTCACCACCTAGGCGGATATATTCACCACCTAGGCAGATATACACACCACCTAGGCAGATATATATACCACCTAGGCAGATATACACACCACCTAGGCAGATATATATACCACCTAGGCAGATATATTCACCACCTAGGCAGATATACACACCACCTAGGCAGATATATTCACCACCTAGGCAGATATATTCACCACCTAGGCAGATATATTCACCACCTAGGCAGATATATTCACCACCTAGGCAGATATACACACCACCTAGGCAGATATATATACCACCTAGGCAGATATATTCACCACCTAGGCAGATATACACACCACCTAGGCAGATATATTCACCACCCAGGCAGAGTGCAATGGGCTTGAGAAAAGGAAGGAAAAAAAGGAAGTGAACAACAGCAACAGCAACAAACAACAAAATGGTCGTGCCTCAGTGAATTGATACCCTTGCCCCGCAATTAAGAAAGGACAAAAAGGCTTACCTTGCAGGAGGTGTCTTTTCAGGAAGGCGTGGCAGATGTCCATGTTGATCTGGTGAGCCAGCGCAGGGTCCAGTCGAGACCGAGAGAATCCGAACAAATACATGAGGCGAGGAGTCACGAACATGACGTCACTCTGGTTAAAATGATTGGTCTCACTACATGGGGCCAAGATGAATATTATCCAAATTACTAAATCCAATTATCGAATTAGGTAAGTCACAACCCCTAACCTAGCCCAGGTATGTCCACAACCCTGGCCCAAGCCCAGGTACATTCATAACCCTGGCCCAAGCCCAGGTACATTCATAACCCTGGCCCAAGCCCAGGTACATTCACAACCCCAGGTACATTCACAACCCTAGCCCTAGCCCAGCTACATTCACAACCCTAGCTCTAGCCCAGATATGTCCACAGCCCTAGCCCTAGCCCTAGCCCAGGTACATTCACAACCCTAGCCCTAGCCCAGGTACATTCACAACCCTAGCCCTAGCCCAGGTACATTAGCCCTAGCCCAGATATGTCCACAGCCCTAGCCCTAGCCCAGGTATGTCCACAACCCTAGCCCTAGCCCTAGACCAGGTATGTCCACAACCCTAGCCCTAGCCCAGGTACATTCACAACCCTCAGGTATGTCCACAACCCTAGCCCTAGCCCAGGTACATTCACAACCCTCAGGTATGTCCACAACCCTAGCCCTAGCCCAGGTACATTCACAACCCTCAGGTATGTCCACAGCCCTAGCCCTAGCCCAGGTATGTCGACAGCCCTAGCCCTAACTCACTTCAGTGTTAATACTCTGCATGTGCTCCTTCCCGAGGCATCAGGTGACCTGCACAATGACATCATCTTCTGGATGTTTTGCTTCCACTGGAAGTCATAACCATTAATGAAATAAAGTGGCTGAGAAACAGCGACGCCCACTGCATCCTCCACCTTCTTAAAGAGCGGCAGCATCCATCCATCCAATGCTAGGCCACACCTACACACACAGCACACACTGAGTCACTCCAGCACAAGCAACAAAGTTTGCACCAATGAATGAATATCATAAGGACTATGGTGTACAGTACTGCCTTGGTCATTTCAAAACCAGGACAATCCAGTGATGCCGAGGATGATCCAGTGGTGCCGAGGATGATCCAGTGATGCCGAGGATCCATTAGTACTGACCAGTGTGCTGAGGATGGGGTGGAGGATGATCCAGTGGTACTGAGGATGATCCAGTGGTATTGACCAGTAGTGCCAGGATAATCCAGTGGTGGTGCCGAGGTTGATCCAGTGGTGCCAAGGATGATCCAGTGGTGCCAAGGATGATCCAGTGGTGCCAAGGATGATCCAGTAGTGCCAAGGATGATCCAGTGGTGCCGAGGATGATCCAGTGGTGCCAAGGAACTCCTTCTTCAAAGATATCTTGTGACTCTGAGCTGCCACTGGAAGTTAATGGAAGTTCCAAGTTGTGAAGCTTTTCAAATCCTTTCTGTTTGAAGCAGTTTTTGTTGTTGTTGATGATACAATAAAAAGTGGACCTGCCTAGACCTCCGGCTGTGGCATGGGGTACGAGAGAACTCATAGAACTCACTTCTTACCGCTTGGGGACTGACTTTTCTCCTAAAGCGTGTGGAGGTTGATTCATACATCAACACCACTTCTCCTGTTTTCAACATACGTCCAGAACAAATCAAAGTATTCACCAGATCTGATGGATCTACTGCTAGAAGTGTTGCACTAATGATTTCTTGTCCCTCACAAGCATGTGAGAATTATTTCTAGCCCCCCAATTCTTGCTCAGATTTCACTATCCCTAGTTTCACCGCTGGCAACATTCCAAGCGGATAGTTAGAGAAGTGCTCTATAGTTTTACGAGATTGAAGTCAATATTACTGCACGCACCGTGCACCTTGTGAGGCAAAATATAAGATTAACCCAGGGGTCAGTAGGTGTTTCTGCTTTCATTTTCTTAAGGGGGTAGTTCACTGAAAACTGGTAAAAAAACGTCTGTTGACTTTGACTGCCCATAACTCTTTTAATAATTGGGTTGTGTAGATAATGTTATGCTCAAATTGTTGCTTGTTCTATGTGCTTTCCAATGATATATAAAATATCTCTAGAGGCATGTTTTGTCAGAAGATGCATGCAGAAATGCAGAAACAGGGACCCTCCTTCTCTTGGCAGACCCCCACTACTCATTAAAAAAAATCAAAAGCTGTAAATTGGTTTGTGGCTTATCAAAGCTAACAGCTGTGATTGGAGTGATTTTATATTGCAATAACTAAAGTGGTTGTTGAATGGCAACGTGCCGTATTTGATTACGCGCTAAAAATTGCATGCGTCCCATCGGCATCGGGGACACCGCTCGCCGAATCATTGCAAAAGCGGTCTTATCAATTACAGTTCCAGATATTCAAGACGCATCAGGTTGCCTTCAGATGAGTGGTGGTCAAATATCAGGCATTGAGGCAGCTGTCAATGCAACAAGATCTAGCTTCGAATCTGTGGAGTGTGAGGCAGTGCTACTTGTAGATGCGACAAACGCTTTCAATTCTCTGAATCGACAGGTGGCACTACACAACATCAGACGTCTCTGCCCTCCTATAGCCACCATCCTCATCAACTCATATAGAACCTCCATCGAGCTATTTGTGGATGGGGATGTCATTGCATCACAGGAGGGCACAACACAGGGAGACCCGCTTGCCATGGCCATGTGTATGGCTTGGCAACCATACCACTCATTAGAAGGCTAGATGGGATCTGCAGGCAGATATGGTATGCTGATGACTCCGCCGCCACTGGGACTGTCACACAGCTACGTGATTGGTGGGACAGGAGTATGTGAATTCCAAGGTTAAGACATGGACATCCAACATTACTCTCCTCAGCGAGATCGCAAAGACGCAACCTCATGCAGCATTTTCAGCTCTGACGCATGGCCTCCTCAGCAAATGGACTTATCTTAGCCGTGTCATACCCAACATCAGTGACCTGCTTGTTCCTTTGGACAATGTGCTAAGAACAGAGCTACTCCCTGCCCTCACCGGACGGCCCCCTCCAAATGACTTAGAGTGTGCTCTCTTTGCCCTACCTGCACGACTTGGAGGGCTAGGCATACGAATACCATCCAAGAATGCCGACAGAGAACAGCTTGCATCCCAACTAGTGACCTCAATCCTGAAAGATCATATCCTAGACCAATGTAGAGAATACGGCAATGACATCATCAAGGTTCAAATCATCAGCAAGCAGAACAAAGAAAGGAGCAAAGAGGAAGCCGATCAACTTCAGATACAACTGACAGCTTCACTGTAGAAGGCCATGGAATTGGCTCAGGAAAAGGGTGCCTCCATCTGGCTCACTGCCTTACCCCTCACTGAGCACGGGTTTACACTTCACAAGTCCGCCTTTCATGACGCTCTAGCTCTGAGATATGGTTGGACACCATCCAAACTGCCTTCCAAATGTGATTGCGGCAACAGCTTCACCGTTGAACATGCACTCTCCTGCGCAAAGGGAGGTTTCCCATCGCTCCGACATAACGAAATCCGAGACATCACCGCCGCCCTACTTACTGAGGTGTGCAGTGATGTGCGTATCGAACCAGATCTGCAGCCAGTGACATCCAACCAGCTCAATGATGCCTCAGCAAATTCTCAATATGGTGTGCAAGGCTAGATGTGTCTGCAAACGGAGTGTGGGGTGGTAGATACGAGAAGTCATTCTACGATGTGAGAGTGTTCAACCCCTTCGCTCCCTCCAATAATAATCAGGCTCTAGCCGCAACATACAGGAAGCATGAGCGTGAGAAGAAGAGGGCATATGAGCAGCGGATACGCGAAGTTGAGCACTCTTCCTTCACCCCCCTTGTTCTCTCTGCTACAGGAGGCATGGGCATTGAAGCCACTAATTTTTACAAACGCCTGGCCGCCATGCTAGCCCAGAAATGGGACTCCCCCTACAGCAAGACCCCAATGCTGGCTGCGATGTCGCCTGAACTTCTCCCTACTCCGCTCCTCCATCCAAGCTATCAGAGGAGCAAGATCCTCTAAAGGTCACGCCGCAAAGCCACCTGCTTCTGTGGATCTCGTCGCATCAGAATCTTACATTTCTGATAAGTGATTATTTCATCTGTGAGACAATTATATCATCCCATATTCCCCCCCCCCCCCCCCCCCCTATATATATATATATATTAATTTTAAGTGTTTGGAGGCAAAAAAAAAAATAATAAAATAAAATAAAAAAATTTTTTAGCGCGTAATCAAATATGGCACGTTGCCATTCAACAACCACTTTAGTTATTGCAATATAAAATCACTCCTGTTAGCTTTGACAAGCCACAAACCAATTTACAGCTTTTGATTAAAAAAGAAGAGTAGTGGGGGTCTGCCAAGAGAAGGAGGGTCCCTGTTTCTGCATTTCTGCATGCATCTTCTGACAAAACATGCCTCTAGAGATATTTTATATATCATTGGAAAGCACATAGAACAAGCAACAATTTGAGCATAACATTATCTACACAAACCAATTATTAAAAGAGTTATGGGCAGTCAAAGTCAACAGACGTTTTTTACCAGTTTTCAGTGAACTACCCCCTTAAAGATGAAATCCTGTTTTTCTGGTTTCTTTATCAACCATTTCATGCACGGTGTTCGAGTACCTTGTGTATTAGTTTAACACCTTTGAGACTATCTTTTGTGGCCAAGTTCAGATGAACTTAACAGTGTGTGTAGAGGGCTTCGGGTTCCTCGCTCATAATCTGGGAGGTTCCTCAGCCATAATCTGGTAGGTTCCTCAGCCATAATCTGGGAGGTTCCTCAGCCATAACCTGGGAGGTTCCTCGCTCATAATCTGGGAGGTTCCTCAGCCATGATCTGGGAGGTTCCTCAGCCATAATCTGGGAGGTTCCTCAGCCATAATCTGGGAGGTTCCTCGCTCATAATCTGGGAGTTTCCTCAGCCATGATCTGGGAGGTTCCTCAGCCATAATCTGGGAGGTTCCTTGCTCATAATCTGGGAGGTTCCTCAGCCATGATCTGGGAGGTTCCTCAGCCATAATCTGGGAGGTTCCTCAGCCATAATCTGGGAGGTTCCTCGCTCATAATCTGGGAGGTTCCTCAGCCATAATCTGGGAGGTTCCTAAGCCATAATCTGGAAGGTTCCTTGCTCATAATCTGGGAGGTTCCTCAGCCATAATCTGGGAGGTTCCTCAGCCATAATCTGGGAGGTTCCTCAGCCATAATCTGGGAGGTTCCTCAGCCATAATCTGGGAGGTTCCTCGCTCATAATCTGGGAGGTTCCTCAGCCATGATCTGGGAGGTTCCTCAGCCATAATCTGGGAAGTTCCTCAGCCATAAGCTGGGAGGTTCCTCGCTCATAATCTGGGAGTTTCCTCAGCCATGATCTGGGAGGTTCCTCAGCCCATAATCTGGGAGGTTCCTCAGCCATAATCTGGGAGGTTCCTTGCTCATAATCTGGGAGGTTCCTCAGCCATAATCTGGGAGGTTCCTCAGCCATAATCTGGGAGGTTCCTCAGCCATAATCTGGGAGGTTCCTTGCTCATAATCTGGGAGGTTCCTCAGCCACTATCTGGGAGGTTTCAGCCATTATTAGAGAGGTTCCTCAGCAATAATCCAGCCATAATCTGGGAAGTTCCTAAGCCATGAGAGATTCCTCACCCATAATCTGGGAGGTTCCTCAGCCATAATCTGGGAGATTCCTAAGCCATAATCTGGGAGGTTCCTCAGACATAATCTGGGAGGTTTCAACCATAATCTGGGAAGTTCCTCCGATAATCTGGGAGGTTCCTCAGCCATAATCTGGGAGGTTCCTCAGCCATAATCTGGGAGGTTCCTCAGACATAATCCGGGAGGTTCCTCAGACATAATCTGGGAGATTCCTCAGCCATAATCTGGGAGGCAACACCAGATTTTGGGACAGACATATTGCTTGCACCGTTACTAGCCACAACGATCAGCTATTTTCAAATTTATTCAGAGCAAGATATCTTTAGCTGTGGACACTATTTTATTTCCATTGGTCAACTCCAAGCTGCATAGCCATAGCACTTCTTCAGGAATAGCCAAATCATCGGCTACATACTGTGGGCATAATCATCTGTTCAATGTTGGATAAATCAGTCATTTCATCCGAGAAATTTCACTGCGAATCTTCCTAACTGTATCGAAGGCCATAGCACTTCAAATCTCATTCCGGATGGCTGGGGTTGTAAATTAATTTTGCGATCTTTGAAGCTAGTACGGATTGTCTACCCAATTTCTGAGAATCACACATCTTGTCTGATCCTTCAGCGACTCTGAAAGTGGCTCTCAAAGCGAGTGCTTGTCTAGCATCTAGCAAAGAAATGAACAATGCTAGAAAAGATAATTTGAACATCATATCCATTCTCTCTCTTTTCATTCGCAAGACCTATGCTAAGTATTCCCTGCATCTTTGCAAGTCCTATGCTAAGTATTCCCCTGCATCTTTGCAAGACCTATGCTAAGTATTCCCTGCATCTTTGCAAGACCTATGCTAAGTATTCCCTGCATCTTTGCAAGACCTATGCTAAGCATTCCCCTGCATCTTTGCAAGATCTATGCTAAGTATTCCCTGCATCTTTGCAAGACCTATGCTAAGTATTCCCTGCATCTTTGCAAGTCCTATGCTAAGCATTCCCCTGCATCTTTGCAAGACCTATGCTAAGTATTCCCTGCATCTTTGCAAGACCTATGCTAAGTATTCCCTGCATCTTTGCAAGACCTATGCTAAGTATTCCCTGCATCTTTGCAAGACCTATGCTAAGTATTCCCTGCATCTTTGCAAGTCCTATGCTAAGCATTCCCCTGCATCTTTGCAAGACCTATGCTAAGTATTCCCTGCATCTTTGCAAGACCTATGCTAAGCATTCCCTGCATCTTTGCAAGTCCTATGCTAAGCATTCCCCTGCATATTTGCAGGACCTATGCTAAGCATCCCACACATCTTTGCAAGACCTATGCTAAGTATTCCCTGCATCTTTGCAAGACCTATGCTAAGTATTCCCCTGCATCTTTGCAAGACCTATGCTAACCACCCGCTGCATTTTTACAAGACCTATGCTAAGCATTCCCTGCATCTTTGCAAACCTGCAACCCCCTGCATCTTTGGATGTGCTTGTAACATTGGCAACACAGTCAAGAGCTTCGTGATGAGAGAATGAGTTCTGATGTTTCACAAATTTCTCTCAAGCTTTCTTCCAGTTTGAGAAGCCAGTCTTACAAAACACACCATCTTTATTAGGCAAGTTCTTCTTGTTAGCTACAGATCGATAGAAGCAAAGGGCATATCATAATGCTCTTGACAGTAAAGCCAACTCTACTTTTAATACCATGCAGGGCAAAATACACGCGGTTCACTCCAAAGGTTGAAGAGTGGGAATTTCATAGTTGGCTGATAGGAAACTTTGGAACTGCACCGTGATGGGAGGGTTGAGGTTGCTGTCTCGGTGGATCATTAACCACATCAACTTGCTCCATGGTGGCAGATGATTCTCCAGGGTCACAGTTTGGTTCTTTGACTCAGGCTAGTGTTGACTGGTGACAGTGGCTACTAGAAATGTATATTACCACCAAAATTATTACCACCAAAATTAAAGGTATTGGTCCTTTGACCTAGGCCTAACCTGTCCATGAAAATTCATCTGTGCAATCTTGCTAACAGACAGACAGAAAAACACAACAACAGCAACAGCAACAGCAACAACAACAACAACGTATGTTACCACCAAAATTAAAGGTATTGGTCCTTTGACCTAGACCTAACCTGTCCATGAAAATTCATTGGTGCAATCTTGCTAACAGACAGACAGAAAAACACAACAACAGCAACAGCAACAGCAACAACAACAACAACGTATGTTACCACCAAAATTAAAGGTATTGGTCCTTTGACCTAGACCTAACCTGTCCATGAAAATTCATCGGTGCAATCTTGCTGCTAACAGACAGACAGAAAAACGGGAGAAAACAACCTCCTTTGACGACGACAACAACAACAACAACAACTACAACAATGACTTTTCCCCGTTTATTATTTTGTAACATATAATTAAAAAAATTATAATAAATAGTAATAATAATGATAATATACTCCCAACTCCCAGTTGACATAACAAAATTATATATATACCTGACGAAGAGTGGAAACGTCGAGAGGGTAAAATTCAAGTTGTAATAATAATAATAATAATAATAATAATAATAACAACAACAACAGCAGCAGCAGCAACAACAACAACAAGAATAATTATAATAATTTCACGAGCTGGCTCTCCAATTGAGATTTTTTGCGTGATATCATGTAAATCAAGATTTTCTGCTATATAAATAATACACTATGTGGCCCCATAACACATGGACTAATAGGTTATGCAGTAATGCACATGCTCTGCCACATTATTGCTAAGTGATGGAAACTATGGACAAGGCAAAGTTACAAGCAAAAATTGAAAATGAGCAATGCATACCTTGGAGAACGAGGGAGAACGAGGGAGAACAAAGAAAGATGGAGAATATAAATAGATAGGAAGAGAGTGCAGCTGGACAGGAATTAATTATTACCCTATCCATCTCACTTTCTCTTGCCAAACAATGCATTCCTTGTAGTATTGTAGTAGTAGTAGTAGTAGTATTAGTACTACTACTACTAATAATATATAATAATAATAATAATAATAATATAATATAATATAATAATAATAATAATAATAATAATAATAATAATAATAATAATAATAATAATAATAATAATAATAATAACACACTGGGGAAGAGAATTCATACCAATTTTTGATGCAACAATTGTCTGTGGCAGTACAGAGAGGCAATGCTCTTGCAGTCATGGGGGCAATGGGAGGCTCGGGCATGGACAGTCTTGTGTAATTATTAGTGTTGTTGTTATTGTTTTGTTGTTGTTGTTTGATATATAGTTTGATATATATAATAATAATAATAATAACAATAATAATTTAAAAAAATAATAATAAAAAAATAATAAAAAAAAATAATAAAAAAATAAAAATAAAATAAAATAAAAAAATAATAATAATAATAATAATAATAATAATAATAATAATAATAATAATAAATAATAATAATAATAATAATAATAATAATAATAATAATAATAATAATAATTAATAATAATAATAATAATAATTGTTAGGCTCAGCCTAACAAAACACCCACTCACACATCAGCCCCTCCCCTGAAGGGCTAGAACTGAACTATGAACTATTAGATGAACTTATTAAGATGTGTATGGATTGCTAATTGATTGGAATGTGTGTGGTCTATGTTATTACCATTTATGGTCAGTTCAGAACTAGCAGGCCCAGTCCATTTAAGGGCAGGCCTGCTGGTGAAGAGCAGAGCCTCTCAGTGTAATGTAAAAAAGGTGCAGAAATAAATAAGAATTGTTCTCTTCAACAATTTTGTATCTTCCTAGACCTAGACCAGTCAGACTTGTTAGGTTGTGTCAAGCAGCCTAACAATAATAATAATAATAATAATAATAATAATAATAAATAATAATAATAATAATAATAATAATAATAATAATAATAATAATAATAATAATAATAATAATAATAATAATAATAATAATAATAATAATAATAATAATAATAATAATAATAATAATAATAATACTAATACTACTAATAATAATAATAATAATAATAATAATAATAATAATAATAATACTAATAATAATAAAACAAACACAGTGGGTTCTATTTAGAAGGGAGGAGACACAAACCCACACACACAAAGCAGGTACTTAATGATGACGAGAACATTGAGTAGAATTGCAACCTAATGAAGCAGGAACTTCTCTTTGGTGTCTATTCTAACATCACTTGCTTGAAGCGGTTGTCCTCCAATAATGACTCGATGACAGTAGCTCCTCCAAATGAATGGCCCATGACTGCAGCCTTGGAGACATCCATGCGACCTTTGAACTGGCTGAAGTCATAACTGCCCCCAAGCATGTCTTTGACCTCTGACCCCTCATTGAGAAGGCACAGAATATCCAGAGACTTCCTGACATCATCGGCACGCTGCTTCACCTAGCCGATATGTGTTTATGTACCTGTTAACCCTTTACCTAGTCACATTAATCTTGATGTGTCATGCGACGTTATTATGTTCCCCACCTAATTATCTGACAGTGACAGGATATGAGTAAAGAGGTCAATGTATAGAATAATCAAAGTTGAGCTATTGATATGTTGAAGGGCACATAATTACCCAGAGAATTTGTAAACCAATCCAGTGAAATATATATGCCTGAAAGCACAGGTAAAAATACGCTCATTACCAAATGCAAGGCTAAGTATTAGCATAACTAAAAGACTGAGGCTAAGTATTAGTAGATACTAAAAGACTGAGGCTAAGTATTAGTAGAACTGAGGATAAGCAGGGTTTCATACAGGGGGGGGGGGGGGGGGGACATCCGCCCCAGCCAGAGTCCCCCCCCCCCCCCCCCCCCCCCCACTAGGATTTTCAAAAATTATGATGTCATAGTGCAACATTGACATTGATTATAGTAATTTAGCAAGTGACTGAATGTGGCAAATGTAGGCCATACCCACAGATAATCAGTGGCTAACACTTTCCAGCTACATAGTATAGCGTGCTAAAAGTGGGCGATGCTAAGCTGGATACTTTTCTCTTCCCCCCCCCCCCCCAACCAAAAATCCTGTATGAAACCCTGATAAGTATTACTAAAAACTAAAAAGAGTGAGGCTACGCATCTAATAACAATTTGTTTTCCATACAATTGGCCCACTATATATACATACCACCTACTATACATGTAGCTGAAGAGTTCACCACAATAGATACCATTTATGTTTGCACAGGAAAAAAATATACAATTGCGCACTCAACAGTCCTAGATGACTTCGATAATTCATACGGTGTTTATGGACACGAAGACTCCTTACCCTTTTATTTCAAAGCAAGAATACCCCTTACCTGTTTATTTCTAAGAGCGAAATCCTCCTCCCCCTCCGCCAGGTGATGGAACTGAAGCCACTCATCCTGCAGGTTCTCTCCTCCTCCATCAGGCTTGGCCACTCTCCGAAGGGCCACACATGCCGACTGATCTCTATGTGCAGTATTACAGTTCATAATGGAAGGGAAGAACTCACAAATGGAGCAGGTAGCTCAGAGCATCAGTAGGAAAAAAATGGACAACTAACAGCTGCTTAACAAGCAATGCCCATATGCAGGCATAACTAATTTCTAATAGACGGATCACTGAGGCCACATACCTGGCTAGTTGGGAGAGATAGCGAACAGTTGACAATTGAACTGTTGCAGAGGAAGCCTAGCATCGTACATGGATACCACATCTGTAAATCAATCTGGTCACCAGCAAAGGAAAAGACACAGACTCTCGAGCAGGTGAAGACATTGTCAGGACCAACAATAACGTAAACCAGCAGTACAGTAGGTGCTTAAGGGAACCGATACCATAAACTAGTAGGCGCTGAAAGAACTTGTGGTTCCCACTTTATAGCTCCATAGATTCTGCACCCATGGTATGGACTTGATATACAATAGGTCTCTCTGTGAGCTCTCTTTTGATAGTAAACATTTTTAATGGGTATAACTATAGCCAAGTTACTGCAGCTAAAGTGGAGGTACCTCAAAACCTGAGTGCCTGATTTTGAAACATGTCTAACTCTGGAGAGATTGCCAAGTGCTAGAGAGCTGAAATTAGCACCAGTGGCTCGAGGAGGCACTATTGCATACGACATGTTTTTATTACACTTCACTTATATTCTAAGCATTATTTTCAAGTATCTAAATATAACCCACCTGTGTTCCACGGCTGCTACAACGTATCCATGTGAGGCCAAGTCACAGCATATCGCACTGTAACACGTGCGCATGGCACCAATTCCATGGGAGAACACGATCACAGGGAAGGTGGGAGTCGCTTGGGGAGTGGTTTCATCGACACCTGTGGGACAGAAATTGAAATAGAGGTGTGCTATAATAATGTAATTAATGATAAAAGTCGGAGGCAGTTAGTTCTTGTTCAACTCATCCAGATGCCCCACATCCGGACGTCCATCTACCAGGCACCCTCGCATTGCACAATTGTGTCCAGGTATCGTGCGAACTCCTCAAGCTCACGGAAGCGTGACTTGTTATGATAGTAGTGTACAATCTACTTACTTGTCAACAGAAAGGGATTCCTCAGATTCGAGCCAGTTTCTTGTTTATAGTTTGTACCTGAAGATGTCTGAGACAAGAATAACATGGAAGGCTTCCTGCAACAGGAATGAGAGCAAAGAGGAAGAGGCCATGACCATTGTTCAGCCATACCCTGGTGAAGCTCTAGAAATCTTACTGCTCTGGCTTGAGACCTTCTTCTTGTCAAAAAAAATGGTGCGACACCATAGCTAGGATGAGACAGGAATCATTGAGGCAAACGTCCGTCACTAAAAAAAAATTTTTTTTTTGAATGATTGTCTTCTTGTTGCTTTCAGTCAGTGCACATGTGCAGTATGTACACGTACTATGATGTGCATGCACTTCATACATATGTAGGGATGCAAAGTTCGAGGCAAATCACCAATATTGGGGAAAATGTGGGGGTGTTCAAAGATGCAGCCGTTTCTGAGTTACAGGCAGTACCCAGTCCCAAGCTGCCTGGATAAGGGAAGTTTGAGTGTACACTATGTGCAGGAAGTGTAGCAGTGCTCTCTACCACTCTCGTTCTAGTTGTGGCTGGCCTGTGAGGCCAAGACTTGGAGGGGGGGGGGGGGAATGCTTGACAATCCTGATGACAAAACAGATTAATGTCTGCCATGGTGGATGGTTCAACACAACTAGTAAAAGACTTAGAGACGTAGTGGCAGACATGAACAGACAAAATGCCACTTCCTGTACAGTGCTCAACTTTAGCTGAAGCAACTTTCACTGAAGTGTGTGTCACCTATTTCAACATGTTGCCACCCAGAGTGATGTTGATCTAGTGTGTATCCATAGAGATATTGTACCTTTTCTGAACCTGTTTACCCACACCCACAGAACTATAGTCAACCTATTTCAACCAGTACATGTATGTGTCCCCATGAACTATTGTTGACCTTGCTCAACCCTGTGTGATGGATGCTGATCTAATATGTGTCCCTTATCTATTGTCAACCTACTTCAACCTCCAGTGTAATGTTGGTCCAATATATTATGGAGGTTCTTTGATATACAGTACAATGCACAATTACACACAACTTCTACTACGCCACTGGACAAATAAAACTTACAAGATGGCTCAGACCTCAGCAATGGAGCTCCCATCAGTGCTGGTACCAAAGGAGCTGTAGTAAGATATCACACAAAATTGACAACATATACATTTTAAGTTCTAAACAATGGCGGCCACATTGTCAGTACCATAATTCTTACTTATGCCCGAGAAAAATCTCTCGACTATTATTATAACAAGAGCAGTCAGAGACTGCTAACTCCCGCCACTCCCAACAATATTTGACAGAGTTATTGACGGAAATATGAAAAAGTGCCCAATAGCCTTGTAAACTGCTTGCATTATGCCAGCTCTAACATAGCAGGTGTAGCTTGTTATTAATGTTGCCATGCTGCATAATTTGTGAGTTTATCATTTGCAATGCAAAAGACACATGCACAGTATATCGCAAAACAAAATGGCTGCCGCCGCCAAGTGCTATGCCATTTCTGGCAATGATAATGATGGCTTCTTTAACCCCCCTTGTACTGGGTGGATCACCACCAAAACCCAATGGATAGGTCTTTGGCCCATGCCTAACCCATCCATAAAATTTCAGGAAAACCATTGGTAAGTTTTGGTGTAATCTTGTAGCAGACAGACCGAGGTGAAAAAATAAACTGGTGGAGGTAAAATGAAGCATCAAGAGGGAGTCAGTTGGTGATGCTAGTAGTGTAGCTACAAGGCCCAGAGCTGTGGTGAGGTCATGTTTTAGTGTAGCAGCTGGCATATGACCTGAATACCACAGTGAGGATGGGAGGGGGGGGGGGGGGGGGGGGATCAGAAAGGGGGGTTTCCTCATTCCCAAGGTAAGTGAAGACAAACCTTGTATTAGAATAATGGTCAGACTAATTCCTAACCAGCCTGAGCATTAGCTGTAGAGCCTACATGTCTGTTGGTGACTTGTTAGACATCTGATTCTGACTCACTACATGTTGGTGGTTATGAGAGTGTTGTCCTCACCAGACGCATTTCCACTTCTTCCATCTTCCAAAATGGATGGCTCAAGAGAGTCCTTCCTAAAAGCTCATTGGCATGCAAAGGATTGGAGTTTTTTTTGCTGTTGCTGTCATTCTAGCTGAGGTGAACACCTGGCCCATGACTCCAGACTCATTATTCTAACTCGAGTATAAGGATATCTAGGCACGGATTAATTTCCCCAGGAATGTCTTTCATTTGATCGTTGGAAATATTTTGGAGGTGGAATGTGTATTTTTGTGAGTGCGAGAATTCCGATGACTCAACTTTGATGGAACGAGTCTGAGCTGCTCATGTCTGCTGGAGTCTTCACACCAAAACAAGCTGAAAATACACTGCAAATCTTTACAAGACTATCTTGTTAACATACTGACAGACAAACAGGCCAGAGCCAAAAAAAAACACAGTAGCGTGTCATGCATCAATGGGGGGGGGGGGGGGGGGGGGGGGGCATGGTAAACATACCAGATATCCTGTAAATAAGATTTGAAAGAAGTTGACTGAAGTTCCTCTTTTGAAAGTCTAAATAGCCCTTGATATAAGCCCTGTTAGGAACCCAAGACGCATAGTTGTAGCTATTAGCTACAGTTCCAGAGGATGAGTTGGTGGGATAATGCAAGCGCATCAGCAAGCCCCCTTGCAGTTGGTCTCCGACAAGATCTAACATGAGGTCCACACAACCAACTCTGTACTTCCCCGAGGGAGCAGGAATACCATCTCCACGTACTAGACCTCCTAACTTCCAACCTTCAACCATTATGCAATTGGCATCGGCGCAGTCTGACGTGCCGACTCTTTACCTTCCCCAGAGGAAGGTATGGACTTTTTGTGGTTTTGCGCGTTTTTTTTCTTGCTTGTTTTTTGTTTTTGTTGCTGTCTTTTTGTCGCCATTGTTTCGTTGGTGTGTTGGAACTTTTAGTAGCTTGTACATTATATGAAACTATGTAATGAAACAAAAAACCTTGTACTGGGCCATAACAGGTTTACACCCAAGAACTGATCAACTGGACAGAAACAAACAAAAACTGTTATGCTATCAAAGGCAGGGGCAGATCTAGAGTATCAGTAAGGGGGGGGGTTTATTCTTGGACATGAGTTTGCAATTGAGGGAAATGTAACATGGCATCCATACATGTTACTATATATTGATAAAGAGAGAGAAATAGTTCTAGACTTTCATGCCTTTCTGTCCACCTAGTTTTACATATATAGACCTTTCAGTTTATGCAGTATATTTTCTGGAGCAAAAGTTTACAAAATTAACTCAAGAATCAGATTAAAATAGAGATACACTTCATTTATGACATCAATTGTATTTCGAATATCAGGCACAGAGCATGATTTTGCTACAGCCAAATTTAAAACATGTGAGTGACAATGAGTGTACAAAGCAAGTGCATTCTTGTTCTTGATAAAATCCTAAGTCCCTCTTCTTGTGCCAGCTATTGCTGAAGTTCCATCATATGACTGTCCTCTCATATCGTCAACTTTAATACCATGCTTATTGAATAATACCAGCAGCAATGTTTTCTCCATAGCCCTTTCGAGGTGGAGAAAGTCCAAAAATATTTCATGGATATGCGGCTGAGCTGAACCAAGATCAACAAATCAGATACATAAAGACAAAATTTCCTGATTTGCATGCTTGTGTCTGTGACCTTGTCAGCCATAACGCTGTAATATTTTGAGGTATTTAATGGACTTAAAAGCAATAAATCTGCCATAATACTTATAATTTCATTTTGTATTACTTTAGATGTGTATTGCTGGTTCTTCTCTCCTAGTTGAAGATGATCCCGTATTATTGGATCGTACTTGGCAACATATTCGAGCAAAGCTAGAAAGTTACCTCTCTTGGATTTAATGTCATGCTCTCTATGGCCCTGCATAGGAAGCCCCTGCATGCCCCCAAATTTAACCCTCTCACTGGCATAAGCGACTTAAGTCGCGAAAACGGATTAACCGCGACGAAACAATTCATAAAAAATTAACCGTTTGCGGTATTAACTTCAAAAATTGTACGAATATGCCCAAAGCATGCCTCTAATATACCCCTGAATATCAGGAAAATACGGAATGAGGAAAGGGAAGTAAACATGCCAGCAAACATCACTTCCGGTTAATTCCCGGTCTCGAAGAAGAAATGGCGACTTGCTTTAGAGTAGAGACGAAGCGTTAGACTTCCTATTTGAGGATGACTTCGGCCTGTCCGAGATTGACATTAGTGAAGGAGAGGAAGAAAGTGCCTGTGCTTACCTAGGAAGTGGCGTAGTTGACAGTGATGCTATGGTAGCTATAACAGAAGCTGTTGGCACCGACCACGAAGCAAGTTTTCTAAGTATAGATCGCCCTACTCTGCCAAGCGAAGCTTCAGACGATAGCGATGGTCATGAAGACTTCCCCCAAGGTAAGAATAGATAAGAGTTGTATAGTAAAGCCTAGTAACTAGCATAATAATAACAACTATTTCTCCTGGGAAGGTAGTTTCACTCATGGAGCTGGAGGAGGAGGATGAGGAAGCAGCAGAGGAGAAGACAGGGTTGGAGGAGAGGTTATTTTACAAACAGTTGTTGTTGTTGACCAAAAGTTGACCAGCTAACATTGCTGGTTTCATGTGTAATATGAAATTGAGATGATATAAACCCGATATAAACCCTTTTATTTTACTTCCTGTCTCTTATAACAATATTCACATTTCTGTGGTTTGTTGCTAAGCAACAAAAATTTAACATAACGTCCCTTCATGCATCAGCTATCACCTGATATATAGTTGTTCGGTACTTGTCTTCATAAGGTCCTCTATTAAAAAAATTATGTGAAATTGTGTCAATTTTTGTAAAATGTCCTCCGTAAATCTGCCAGTGAAAGGGTTAACATCATCAACAATAGCTGAGAGGATGTGTTTATTTCGGTTGGAGGTTGTGTTAGACATTTTCTGGATTTGACAATCTATTCTGGTTTCTAGATTTTTGAATGTCATCAGGAATAATTTTGCAGCATGTAAAGCATCTTGGTGATATTGAAAATCCCGTTAAATACTATCATTTTTACCCTTTGCTTTGCTGAAATTTTTGAAAGGTTTTTTCACTAGAATTCCCAAATAACCCTTCATAATTTGTCCAAACAGTACACAATATTTACAGTAACCTCCTTCATGTGATGGTGAATATGACAACCATTCGAACTCTTTTAGCCATGACTTCTGAAATGTTAATGGTAGTTTCTTTCCCTTCTTTATCACTTCAAAGGTTGAATGTTTGCCATCACTCTTCAAAAATTCATGTTTGTCACTATCTGACAAGGAACTGATTGGTATACTACCAGAAGCAACAAGTCCAATATCATTGATGCCTGTACTTCTACTTCCCGTTTCCATGAAAGCTGTTAGCAAAGAACTATATATATGAATCTGAAGGAATGGACTGGCACACAATGTCAGTTTCTTTTAACACCTTCATCAGGTCTCATGATAACCTCACATCCCACTAAATCCAATTCAATATCTGAACTGGCATGAGCAGGGCCAGAAATGCTACTTTTTGTTACCTCTTGATGTGGTCCTGAAGTATCTCCAGAAAAAGAGAAAGAGCACTGATGTAGTCTCTTAGGTGACAAACTATCACTTATGGAATGGTCATGTTCAGAGCCAGAAGTAACTCCAAAGGATGACAAGGAACACTGACGTAGTCTCTGCCTCTGAGTTCTGATCTGATACTGTATATATATAGCACATATTAAAGGGAGGCTTGCACCAAAAAAAAACTAAATTTTTTGTTGCTGTTATCTGCTCAATAGGAGGTGCTGAGTATGTATTAAAAAAATTTAGCTTCTAAAAACAAACCCTTGTTGAGCTAGAGAGCCCTCATTTTAACAGCCCACAAGTCACTTCCTGTTTGGGGGCGTAGCCTCGCGAAGATGTCACCAGGAGATTGATTTTGATGGCTGCTACACTGGAAACAGAGGACTCTGTCTCTGTAGCTAGTTCTAGCAGCCTGCACCTCTCATTTTCTTCTTCAGCAATTGAAAGTTCATCTGAACTATCAGATACAGGCCTAGCTGAAGAGCAGGAAGCAAGTGGAACAGTAGAGCCTTATCTCTATGAACCTTCAGAAGCTGAGGATAGTAGTGTAGGAACTGTTGAAAGTGATGATTCATTGCAACACAGACTAGAGAAAACATAGACTAGAGAACACTGACTGGTAAGGATTTGGCTAGCTCTAGCTAGATTTACTGAATTTACTCCACAGGTGAAACTGTGGTCATTGCCAGGTGATGCCTACAAGCTTGCCTTGATGAGCAGGAATTTCATCGCCTTTTTGACTCATCAGATTTATTTGGAAAAGCCAGGTTCAATGCTCTGTCGAGCAGCAATCACACCAGTGCGTGGCTAAAAGCTCCTCCTATCGCCAATTTGGGCCTAGCCATACCTAATCACGAATTTATGGTCGCAGTTAAGATTTGGTTGGGCCTTCCATCTTTCAAAGGTGCCCCACCACCCTTATGTCACTGTGGCATAGTCATAGACCCTAATGGAGATCACCTGCTTGGGTGTGGTCATGGCCCTTACAGAATTAGAAGGCATGATGCCCTTCGTGACATATGATTGACAACTCGTCTACTAAACGTGAGCAACGCATTTGCGGAGACTCCTTGGACAGGCCACGAGACATCTTCCACCCAGATTTTTCGGATGGGAGGTCCACTTACTTTGACCTCTCAGTAGTCAACTCATTGCAGCCAGGCACAGTAAACAATGCTTCTAGGAGCGCCGGTGCAGTGGGTTTACAAGGAGAAGAAAGAAAGGACGTGAAACATGAAGCAAACGTTGGATCCGTAGGTGGTGTCTTTGTCCCTTTGGTGGTAGAAACACTGGGGAATTGGACTCCATTTGCTCTACAATCTCTGTCTATGATAGCTTCTAGAACAACTTTACGGAGTGGGCTTACTTCTAGTGAAGCAACCAGACACCTGTTGCAACAATTGTCTGTCAAGTTATGGGCATACAATGCCAAACTCATTTTGAACTATATGTCATGCCTACCTTTACCTGGTATATATATACTTAACTTCCTAAAAAAATTTTTTTTTAAACCCCAAAACAAAAAAAACATTGAGAGCCTTTGAAACAGATGGCGAGTAGCTTCTGAGGGAGGAATGCCCAAACGATGTCCTTGAAGGCGTCCTACCTCCCGAATAACCTTGGCTGCATCCTCGCTCCACCCCTCCAGAGTCTCCACTACCATAGGAATGAAGGTGACACCTACAGCCTCAGTACCGCGGGATTTCGTCGAGTGGCGAGCGCTCGAGTATGTTTTAAACTATGGTCGTCATCATTTCTTGTCAGCCATAGCCTATTTTCACTCGTCCGCCTGTACAGCATCCCCGATTTTTGTTTTTGCCTTGGGGAGGTGCTTGGTTTGTTGTTGGTCCTGTTTCAGGCTGACTTGTTCTGCTCTCTGGTAAGGGATCGCGTCAGCTCTCACTTTTGCGCAGGGCGCAAGCCGTCTACACTACATAACGTTTCTTGAGTACTACATAACGTTTCTCGAGTCATCTTCACGACTTCTAAGTAGTTTTGGTCGCGAGCACACTATAAGTAGTTGGACCACCACTCAGCCTCACGGTGACCAGAGCACTGTCGCAGATGGCGTGAAAATCTAAAATAGCGACCTCGGGATGTTTAAAACCTTTGTGATGCCGAAGAAGATGCCGTATGGACCCTTTTGCTCGAGTTTCACGGGCAGAGAACGGAAGGGCCAGCCATAAGTAGCGATAGCTATATATAACTGCAGCTAATACTAACTTGTAAGATTTCTATAGATTATAATGCAAATCTCATCCCCAAGCCAGGAAGATGGAGCAGAACATCTTGTGGAATGCTCCTTGGAAGGTTATCCTGCCTGGATGTCTGTCTGGCTACCTAACAAGCTCCCAAGGGGGTTCTTGGAGCGGAGATTTCTATGTGGATTTTGTGCTGCAGAGGGCATAAAGGAGGTAGAGGAGCTATCAGCTGAATTGGTGATCCTCATAGAAAATTTGAACCAAGTTAAGGAGACAAAGAATACTGCACCGAATACTGCACCAAATAAGACATTTGCTTCTCTCTTTAAGAGCAATACTAACATCATTAAACAATCCTACATTGTGTAACCAAAGAGAAAGAGCTGCAACAAAACCGTGAACTGAATGTGGCCTTGATGGGGATTGCAAAGGATGTCAGTGGAAATGTAGAAACTAGTAAACTAGTGACAGATGTACCATGGAGAAGCTTGCTCATGATTTGAAGGTGAATGTCGAAGTTAAGATCAAGAGAGTTGGGAGAGTAAAGGAGGAAGGAGCAATGAAATATCAAAAGATGGTTGTGACCCTTACTCAGAAGGAATTGTTACAAAAGGCCAGAAATCTCCATCAGTTCCCTCGATAGATCCGTGTTCATCTCCTCAGACCTGATGAAAGCAGAAGAGGAAGCAGCATACCATCTCAGATATGTGCTGAGAGTAACGTAGAGCTGAGCCTGGAAAATACCGACGAGGTCAAATCACAGAAGGCGAGAGAAACTCGGAACAAATTTCAAGAGATCACGGAAACTGCAGTGATTGACTAGAAATGGATGTGACAGTGCTATTATGGAACACAGAAGGTTTCCGATACGTCTATCAACACATACCAGAAATTGAAATGCTAAACAACTGTGATGATGACTATTGATGGAAACATTTCTATCATACATTCCCGATCCTATTATACTTTCTGTCACCCTGCTAGGCTATCTTCTAGAGGCAGGCCTATAGGAGGCCTCGCGATCATGTGCAAGCCACATCTTAACCCAACCCTGATATGCTCAGATACATCCTTCATTGTTCTAAAGACCTCAATTGCTTTCTATCTTACTTTTTATTTTTCACCAGATACAAGTATATATAGAAGATATTCTTCTATCAATAAATTGTGCACTGTCCTATACAGACTACTCATTCCATATCATCATGGTGGAGATTTCAATTGTCGATTAGACTATCGAACAAGAGGAATGTGATGGGAAAACCCTTCTACTCAGAAAGCTACTTGATTTCCTACAGATCCGTACAAAGCCACTGGTACAAAGCCACTGTACAAATCCACTGGTACAATGCCATTGTACAAAGCCACTGGTACAAAGCCACTGTACAAAGCCACTGTTAAAAAGCCACTGTACAAAGCCACTGGTACAAAGCCACTGTACAAAGACACTGGTACCCGCTCTCCACACCCGCCACCAACTTAGATTCTAGTCTCACACCAAAACCCACAGTTAGTCCAAATCAATCCATTTCCCGGATTTTAAGAAAAGGACTGGTATATTTGGACAATAGTAAACTTACTACAACAAGACCATATATACAAATAAGACGCTCAACGTAAAACTCAATAATACTCTGGCGATACAACTTTACTCAATAAATCACCATTCTTTCTATAACTACCACAGTTCAGTCTCTAGGACACCGTCCTTGGCAACCAATCAGAATCTTTGGCAGTCTTGTACGTCACGTTTCCAGGTATGCCCTTGCATGGTTTACACTACCGGATTCTGCGGTCGTGTCAGCCCGCACTCCCCCAGACCTCTGGCACTCTTTTAAGGTCACGTCCAGCAGCACCCCATTAACCACCCGTTCCATGTCTTCCCCCCTCACTTCCCGCAGTGGCTCTGTCTCCGTCTTCAGGCCCAGCCCCGGGGAGGAAGCAGTCATGGATAAAGGAGAGAGATTCCCTGACAAGGAACTGAATTAGTGGAAGCTCTCTCCTACTTGGGGACTGAATAATGCACAGTCAACCTACATATCACCACAAGGTAGAAGTACTATTGATCTCTTCTTTGTTAAATCGTTCGCAAAGACGGCTTTTCCATTGAAACTCAGAATTGTTGAAGATCCAACCAGGAAACATCAAAAGATCATTCTTTCTATTAGTTTGCCTCCATTATCTATATTACCTATATCATGCAATATTTCAAGACCTCAGTCTCTAAGGAGAAAAATTGACGACCATCTACTCATGACTCATCATAACCTCCCATTAATCACCCAATCCCTTGTATCTTCGGAGCTAAACCTGGCTGCGGTTCTTCTAACTGATGCTATCATTGATTCAGTGATCCCCCGAAGAATGACAAATATGCATGGACATGCATGGTTTGACGATGAATGCAGGACCATCAAGCAAGATTTGATGCTTCTTATGACTGAATGCCATTCATCACCGGCTGCCTGTGAGAAGTTCTGGGAGAAGAGGAAAGTATACAAGGCAGTAGTCCGAGAGAAGAGAGAAAAATATGAAGAGGAGCAACTGCTGTTACGCATAAAAAATACGGAGATCTCCCCATGGATTTTGTTTAAAGGCAGAAATCTCACTTCAGCTGTCCCAATCCCAATGGAAGATCTGGAAATTCACTTTCAAAGACTTTTGGGACAGAGTAATGATGACTTGTGCAGCCCCTCTGAGGAAACAATCTCTACTGAGGAGAGAGAAGAAGAAATGTGGTAGAATGCATGTTTCACAAAGCATGAGGTGCTAAAGGTAATTTACGACACACCAAACAATAAAGCCTGTGGCCATGATCGACTGTACTATGAGCATATTAAACAAGCAGCCTTTCTTCTGCCTGAATTTTTTGTGCTTCTGTTTAACTCATGCCTTAACCTGGGATGACTACCTTCCTCCTGGAAGACAAGTATCATCAAGGTCATTTACAAAGGAAAAGGTTCAATCACTGATCCATACAGTCATAGAGGTATTGCTCTTCTATGCACCTGCTTAAAGATTTTGACATCACTGCTAAATCGTCGAATAATGTTATGTGTAAAGGAGCTACTCCCAGCAGAACAGTTTGGCTTTATAGCAGGACATTCTACCACAATGGCTATCAACCAACTCCTCACAGACATTTCATTAGCCCTGGGAACTGGAAGAAAGATTCTGTACGCTGCCTTCATTGACTTTAAAAAGGCATTTGATTCTGTGGATCGGAAATTACTTTTGAAAAAGCTTCATGAGACCTTCGGCATTAAAGGCAAAACGTTTGACATCATTTCTAATCTCCTAAACAACAATATGATTTGAATTGACGATGGAATTTACCTCTCAACAGAGATTAAGCAGGTGATAGGAGTTCTACAAGGGGACTCCCTCTCACCTTCATGTTTTGTATTCTTTGTGTCTGATCTTACTGATATCCTTCGGTAATGTTCTCCGATGCTCAAATTTGCAGATGATCTTGTCTTTTATTCATCGGACAGAGTAGACATTCAATGTGTCCTAGACACAACTGTCAATCTTGAAGAAGAAAAAATTCTAAAATTCTGGAAAGGGGGGAGACTGGCAAACTATGACTCATTCACTTATGGTCAGACAGAAGTGCAGCTCTGCAAAACTTATGAATATCTTGGAAACCCTCGATGACATTTACTGCCCGCATAGGAATCAGCTTACTCTGCCATTGGATGCCTAAAAAACCTACCTATGGTGTCTGTGGAAACAGGCATGAAGATTTTTATGCCCCTATCCTGACATACTGCATTGGCAACACTGCTCCATTCTTGACCTTCGCTCACCTGAAGAATATAGATAAGATTAAAGCTTCCACTTCATATGTCAACGTCATCTACACTAGTACTCAAACTAACTGATGAAGCCTCTTTTGTTAATGAGCTCCGGGGTAAAGGAAGACTGACTCCCAATGAAGAGGTTGCCAAGCAGTATGACCAGTTCTGGCTCGAGAGAGAAAACAATTTTATCATCGAACAATATCAGTTTGGACCTGCTTTCTCATCAACAGTTTGGAAGAAACAAAAGCAGAAAAATCGGCATATCATCACACGATTCACATCTCATGGATTTCATCACAAACTTCCAATCCAACCTTCCATTCACCATCAGCTCTCTGCATCTGCACTTTCTGCCATGGTCCAACCTCATCCTGAGTCATCCAGATATCATGCACTCTCTTGCTCAATGTCCCCTTCCCTCTCCTTCTTAGGGATCTAATTCTAATTCTAATTTTAATATTCCGTTTGTTTGCATTTATCCCGTTTGTGGGTGTAAAGGGTAAAATGCAAATCTGTATATGTGTAGTTATGAAATATGAATCTGCACATATATAATTGGAAACTCAGCACAATACATTACTGTTCTGCCATCCGTATTACACTGTCGAGTTTATTTTGGCAATACAGAATGAGGGAGAAGCTGTTTTGGTCTGAAAGTTCTTTGGAAATCCACTCTGCTAGGGTTTTTGCATGTAATACACAGATCGATAAATATTAGAGAAGGTGTTGGTCATTCGTGTACCTTTTACGAGGTTTTAGGGTAGATTTTTTGAATGATTTTGCCATTAGGTAGTTCCTACAATGGGGTAGTCCCTATTCCTTATGAGCTATATAGTTTTTGTGGAAGTGAATCTAACTTGGAAAAGTGATTCACCAAAGGAGTTTGATTTTGGCAGTTTTAATGACATTTTGTGTGCAGTTTTGTTTATTTAATACACGTCCAACACCAAACACCAAATATGCAATATTGTAGATTATTATAAGTTGGCTAACAGTAGAAGTGATTGAAACAAAGTCAGAGGCTGATAAAAATTGGTGTTTAGTCTTTCTGATTATGCATTGGATTAAGTTAACTCACAAGTCTCTGAATTTAGAAGATGATCAAAGCTGGTGGAAAAACCCCACATCACTTCTCTTTTTATTTTCTGGGATGTTGTGAGGGATCTTGCAACCTTTTGCACCAGTGACGTTGTCTCTACTCACTTGTTGAGAGCTTATATACTCAGGAATCAAGAATAATTATAACACTCCCCCATTCTTACATTCATTGGCTCTGTCAGACTCCCAGTAAGCTCCCTTTAAATGAGCTGGCATACCTGAGCCTGACATTACCTTATAAGGCAGGACTTAGCCATTTTCACACACATATATATATAACCAATGAATTGTCTGAGGTTCTCACATAATTTATTATCACTACTTGTTCTGGTCTGTATGCTGTCATCTGTCAGGGACAACCCTTCCTGTGGGTTGCACCCCTCCATTCCCTCTTAGCAGCGAAGTCGTCTCTTCTCTTGGGAGAGGCCATCGACATTGGCATTTGCGGTTCCTGGGCGATGCTGTACCAGGGAGGAGTAGTCCTGGAGGATGACAGACCATCTGGACAGGCAACCACCCTCATCTTTCATTCTATCCAGGTAGATAAGGCAGTCATGGTCCGTCTGAACTGTAAAGGTAACGCCAGTCAGGTAGATCCGAAAATGCTGGATCCTTCGAACAATGGCCAAACACTCCTTCTCTACAGTGGAATATCTTTCCTCTCATGGTAGAAGTTGCTGCTTGGAGTAGAATGCTAGTGGTCACTTGATCCCATCGTCTCTGAGTGACCAATTCCGCAGTCCAGTTTGGAGGGGGAAGGGCTGGTTGAAGTTGGGTCCTGTGAGAACAGGGCCATGAGAGAGAGCCTGTTTGAGAGAATCAAAAGCTACCTGTAGCTTGTTCGTCCACATGACAGTCTCAGGTATCTCCTTCTTTGTGGCTTCGGTGAGCTGTGTGAGCAAAGAGTGGGATGAACTGTCTGTAATAGCCTGCTAGGCCAAGAAAGGAACGCATATCCTTCTTCTTCCGTGGCCGACAGAAATTCTGAATCAGTTGAATCTTGGCATCATGTGGACGCACCTTGCCTCTCCCTACCGTGTGTCCAAGGTAGAGACATTCTCTCATTGCAATGTTACATTTGGAGGGCTTGGCTGTGAGATTGGCCTCCTCCAGTCTGGTGAGAACTTGATGTAGGTGGGCAATGTGGTCTTCCCAATGTTGGCTGAAAACGACGAGGTCCTCCATATATATATGCAGCAACAAATGAAGATATGTCAACAAAGACGTCGTTCATCAGTGGTTGCACTAACAAGACCAAAAGGCATGACTGAGAACTCATACTCATCAAACAGTGTCACAAAGGCAGTCTTCTCGATCAATGATACGGGGACCTGCCAATACCCCTTGTTGAAGTCCAATGTAACTTTGCCCGGGCTAGACCTTCAAATCTTGGGTATGGATCGTTAGTTGTCACCTTGTTAAGTCTTCTGTAATCTATACAGAGGTGGAGTGTGCCATCTTTCTTGGGCACAAGCAATATCGGGAATGCCCATGCACTTCTGGAGGGAAGTATGAGACCCTCCCACATGAACAGCTCCACCTCTATCTTGACTATGTCTTGCCTCGTCTTGGTATTTGGTAAGGGGGATTGCATACTGGCTTAGCATCCCCTGTGTCTATGGAAATGATGGCTGTGGTCATCCGGCCTGGCATGTCTGTGAACATGTGGCTGTGGGTCTGGAGCAGTGTGTCGATGTCTCGTCTCAGCTCTGTGGTGAGATCTGGGTTGATGTTTGGCTGGCCGACATCCAGCAAGTGTGACAATATCCTGATCTCATCTGAGTCTGGTTCTTTTGAGAGAGACATATACAGGTGAGAAGGGGAGCACCATGGAGCCAGAAGGTTGACGTGGTACACCCTGTCAGGTTTTCTTCTTCCATCCAGACGTACTCTGTACATTGTGCTGGATACCTTTTCCAGGAGAGGGTAGGGGCCTTGCCACCTTGTAAGTAGGCTGGAGGGGGAAGTAGGTAATAGGATTAGCACAAGATCAACCACCTGAAAACATCTGTCCCTTGCATTCCTGTTGTACCACCTGGCCATCTCTGTTATTGACTTGTGTTCGTGCTCTCTGACCAGCAATCTCCAAGTGTAAAATGGTTGTACATGCTCTGCAGGTATGTTAGCACGCTCTCTGGGTATGAGGGGTGGTCGTCCCATCTGTCATGGATGACATCTAGCAGGCTCTGGGTTGTCTGCCAAACATCAACTCAAAGGGTGAGAAGCCTGTCACCTCCTGTGGAGCTTGACCGTATGCAAATAAAACAGATGGAATATCTTTGTTCCATTTGTCTCCAAACTGTTCTGCCACTTTGCGGAGCATCTCCTTGAGGGTCTCATTGAAATGCTCCCACCATACCATCTGTCTGGGGATGGTATGAGGAGGTTCGGATAGACTTCACACCAAGCATGTCGTAGAAGTGGTGCATCAGTTTGCTAATAAAGTTTGATCTATAATCCGTAAAGATCTGTTCTGGAATGCCAAAGTTGATAAACACCATCACCAGGGCTTCGGCCACCTGGCGACTGTCTGTCGATTTGAGAGCTACTGCATTGGGGTATCGTGTAGACCATCACAGTGAGGATGTAGCGATGGCCTTCTTTCATCCTTGTAACTGTCCCACCATATCCATCACCACACGCTGTAAGGCCGTTCCATGATGGGTATAGGAACTAAAGGCACTTTTGACTTCTTCCATCTGGCTGTCTTCTGGGAAGTCTGGCATATTTGACATAGGTCCACGATATCGGAGGTGATGCCTGGCCAGAAGAATCGGACCTGAAGGTGTGGTGTGGTCTTCTTCCTCCCTAGGTGTCCAGCCGTAGGTTTGTGGAAGTACTAGCTGGGATATCACTATCTCGTTCAGCAGGCTTCCACATCTGGTAAGGGATATCCTGTTTGTAGAAAACCATAGAGTCAGACTCGGTACTTTACTTACGGCAGGAGTGAGAGTGGGGTCCTTCCCTTGTGCCACTCTGAGTGCACCAGGTCTGCCTCCTACTGGGTGGAGTTTGCCCCAATTAGGGTAGTGGGAGAGGCACAGCCCACTTCTGTTGTCTGGACAGCTTCACTCTGTTGCTGTAGTACACAAACAAGTCATCATGGAAGTCTGGTAGCTCCGCATCAGGGTCAGTAAGGGGTTAGTTCTGGAGGGAGCCTTTCCAGCCGCTAGGTTCTCCCTCTTTGACCTCTGCTTCGGCCAGATCAGTGGCATTCTGCACACTATTCACCTCGTCATCAGCGCTGGACAGAGGGCATCACTGTCTTCATCATCGACATGTGGGAAGAGCTCAGTTTCTTCATTGGAGCCTGTGTAAGGGACAATGCAGTATATTAACATTGTCTTACTGGTTGTCTCCTAGTGGTGGATGCCATTGCGAAGAGTCGATCCTCCTCACTGTGCAGCAACCAAATAAAACTGCAGGGTGGTTGAGACTGCCACCAGTTGTGTGGAGGTCACATCGTCTATGGTGCAGGTCCACTAAGGCCAAAGGAGGACTCCTTGATGAGTGAGAAGCAGGTTATCTCACCTGAATAAGCAGAGTCTGGCATGAAATGGTCCAGGACAGTGGTCATGACAGGCCAGAATCAATTATGATCCTGTCTGATGAATGTCCATTGATCTTTGGACTAGGTAGACATCCTCAACCTGATGGTAAGTGACCATGGCTAGCGGTGTCTTCTTCGAGCACTCCCTTGCAAAGTGGCCATAGTCTTGGCAGTGGTAGCGTCGGGGGCCTCTGGTAGGGTCGAAAGGTGGTCTCCTTCTAAGTTCACCTCCTGCTTCTGATGTGGGAGGTCCCTTGGGAGGAGCAAATTCCACTGGTGGTTGAGCAGATTCCAGGGCCTGTGAAATTTCTTCACATGGGGTGTGTCTTGTCTAGTCCACTGATCGTATCTCATGGAACTCCCACCTCCAAACTTAGGCTTTCTCTCTTACATACTTGGTCATATTTTGGATGTGGTCATCTGCCAGTTCAGCCATGGCAAGTAGATCTGGGGGCTGCTGATCTCTCATCCAGGTCTGTATGTGCTCAGGGATGGCCCGGAGAAGATGCTCAGTCATCACAAGATTCCGTAGCTTCTCTTTGGTGTCGGCCTCCTTGCTCAGCTCACTGTGCCATCTCCCTGCAGGATTCATCCGTCTTCATTCTCAATGAGTGCCAGTGGACCCTGAATGCCTGGGAATCAATATTATGCAGCTTAAGTAGGGCAATTTTTACTTTACCAAAGTCACCCTGATCCTCTGGAGACAGTTGTACCACCATTCTGCTGTTCCTTTCATCTAGCAGTGGGATCACCTTTGTCACCGAACACTCCAGGGCTATCCCATAGGTAGTCATGTGTTGTTGAACATCAGCAGGAAGATCTCACTGTATTCAGGCTAGCCAAACTTGGCAAGCTGTGGAGTGTCTCCTCCCAGGGCTGGGTCTGCAACACGTCTGTCATCCTCTCTTTGGTGACATTCTTCTTTTGCCATTCTTTGTCTTACCTCTCTTCTTGGGCTACTTCTCATTGTTGATCAAACTCTTGTTCTCTCAAAGTGCCTGATCAGCAGGGCCTCCTGGTCTGCTCTTGCTTGTAGTCGGGCCATCTCAGCTTTCTCTGCTGAGGCTGCTTCCTTTTTCTTTATCTCTTCTTTGTGAGCTCGCAAGGAGTAATTGTTTTGGAAGAGGGTCAGCCATTGCTCTTCATCCCGGAGTTGATTCTCCTCCTCTCGCTTGCATCTCTCCTCATCTTGATGTTTCCGATCCGCTCTTTCCTCAGCCTGCATCTTCGACATCACGTTCATCATGAACTAGACATCCTTAGGGGGTTGCAAGTCCTGCCTCTCCCTTATCTCTGAGTCGGATGTCCAGGGTTTCTTCCCATCTCCTCTCTCTTCATCAATATCTTTTCCACTCCTTACAAGCCACTATTGTCTCGATACTGAGTGAATAGTATATCACAAACTTCACTAATGCAGCTGTATGCAAAGTGTTGGAGAGAGAGGAAAACTCGACTAGACACCACATTTATTCAGACAATTAAATCCCATATAGAGTACATGTGTTCCACGCGATTTGTCGATCTGCGCTATCTTAAGATTGCCAATCAAGCCAAGCCAAATCAAGCCTAGTCAGTCAAGTCAAGCCAAGTCAAGTCAAGAACAAGTCAAGACAAGTCAAGCCAAAGTCAGTGATGTATAAGGCTGAGGAGATTTTGTTCGAACCACTGAAGTGACACATGGAGACAGTGACAGCAGAGCTACTAAAGGCGAAGACCACTGACGTGATATTGGGCGAAAAGTATGAGTGTGTGGTGAATAACGGTGGTGAAGTAGCAACATATTTCAAGGCCTGGGTAAATCCATTCAGAATATTCCAGCCCTGGATATTGTGAATACCCTGGTTGCTCCTACAGATGGAAAGGAAGATCCAATGCACATTGGAAACTTCAAGAGGATAATTTCAGCAGAGAGAATGTTTTACATCGTACAGCAGGTCCACTGTACAGAACTGCAGCATGCTGGTTGCAAGAAAAGCCCAGAGAAGATCCACATGCATGTCTTATGGAATTCCCAGAAGTTACGTCCAAGAATTCTGTAAAAATAAAAATTGTCCAGTTTGCCAACTGTCGATCAAACAGTCAGGTCACCCTTTCGCCCCACTGCTCCATCCAATCGTCTCGGGATTTTTCTTGGTCATAAGTTTTTGTTCTTCAGTCAGCAAACTGGAGTCCTGAATTACTTTATCATAAAAGTAGGTAAATTTTGCCTCAGTTCTGAGTGAATCCAAATGAGATACATACAGCATAGTACCATGGATGGCTTCTTGGACTGTTACGTTCTTTGCTTGCAAATTAGTGGATAATTGCTCAGCTGAAGAAAATAATAGGAAGACAAGATGTAGAGCAAAAAAGGGTATCAAAACTTTCCACACCATTCCACTTGCCTTTGCTGCATACTCGTCATGTCCCTTTTTAATTTCTTCCAAGGTGACCTGTATTGTTTTGTAATTTTTTAGTATCTATACTGTCAATGGATGCCTGACAGTCCATCTTGTGGGACATAAAGATATCAATGCTTACATCCTTCCTTAATGAATCAAAGAGAGTTAGGAGAGAATTTTATCAGCTGGACAAAGTCATAAATGAAATGCATTACATCTCGAACGATCTCAATCCTTCAAAGTTAAGTTTAGATTGTGAGCTAAACAGTGCACATATAATGCCCGGCTCTCTTTCTTTTTCATCAGTGCTTGGGCTCCAGATCTGACCCCACTCATGTTGGCTGCTCCATCATATGCTTGCCCTCTGCACTGAGGGAGAGGAAGGGAACACCTGATCAGTATATCTTTAATTGCAGTAAAGATTGTCTCTGCCTTTTTATTAGGCAATTGTAGTAAGCCAAGTGTATCTTCATGAATTGCATATATACTTCTTATCAACTAATGACATCATCTGTTCTGTGTGGGAACCTCCTCCCTCTTTTTACAATCAAAATATCTCGAATGAACCCAGTGCCTTGCTCCACTTTTCAGCTCCCTACTCCCTCAAGCAGATGGGCTCAGGCCAAGCTCACTCTGATAATCCATTTTCCTCCAGACTCCATTCCATCCAATCAGCACCAACTCCCCTCTTGCCCTCTCTCTACTACCACCATCAAATCTTACAATCCCTTGCTCCTACTCATTAGCTATGCAGTGTTCATTTCTTCCCTCTGCCACTGTACTGTTTTGCTAAGCCAAGTGGGAAAAATGTCGTTTTGGGTACTCTAGATAAAACACCTTTCTGAAACTTCGACAAAGCTAAAGGCAAGGATGGATATCTTACTACTGATGCTTTTGAGTTACACCATGATGCTATGATGATTGGAAAATCAGTTATGAAAACCTATACCCAACCTAAAACCAGCCTTATACAGAGAGAGCATCAGGAACTGTCAGATAAAAACAAACACATTCTGTCAGTCATAGCAGACACAGACAGTCAAGCTGTGTGGAATGCAAGGGTGACCTTTAAGGAGACAGAGTTGACTGGACTGCTGATTGTGCCAATTCCACTGCATCATTGAACATACAGCCAAGAGTGAACCCTATCTTGTGTGAACATTTGGAACAGGGTAAGAAGAACCAGTGCTACATGTCAAGAATGACTCTTATTGGCATCATTGCCCACAACCTGCATGAAAAAATCCTGGAAAATCTGAAAAAAGTGTACTACTATAGTCTGATGAATTTACAGAGCCATGGAAACAGGAGGTACTGTCCCTCTGTTTGAGGTATATTGACATGACTGGCACAGAGCTTCATATCAGGGAAGCTTTAATTACTTCCTCCATCTAAAGTTAGCTACTGGTTAAGACGTGGCCAGTGCTATCCTGGAGCTTCTCGCCAAACATGGCTTGGATGTGCAGCGCATGCGAGGGGAGTCACTTGATGGTACTTCAGCAATGGCTGGTGAGAAAAGAGGGCCCAGGCACTGATTAGGGAGAAAAAACACCTTGCAATATAATTATACACACTGTCGTTCTCATTTTCTAAGTCTCTAAGTCTAGCAATTGGGAAATTATTCTCAGTTTTAGCTCTCAGAAACATCAATGATGTGTACTTGTTCTGGGAGACAGCGCTTTCTTGACTTTTCCCGTGTGTGAAACCAGAGTTTCCCAAACTCAAAGTCCCCTGTAAGACCAGATGGACTGAAAGACATGATTGCTTAGAAACATTCCATGCTCTGTATGAGTATATCTTCACCACACTCCATGCTATGCTTGAGTCACACGAGTACCCACAGCCAAAGAGAATTGGTCCTGGGACACATCCACTCAGACCAAAGCCGAGGGGTTGAAACATTCATTGAAAACTGGCTGCAATATTGTTGCACTTGTTACTCTGCTGAATAGCCTGGATCCACTGAAAGGGCTCAGTACTAAACTTCAGAAGCTGATGTTAATGTGGTAGCTGCATTAAAGTACATTGACACAGTCATTAATTAAGTCATTATGCAGAGACAACTTCAAGTTCCAATAATCAACCCTGAAACTCTCGCTCACCATATTGATATTCTTCCCAATCCATCTTACCATCAACCTTCCATTTAAACCGTGGAGTATATACTTGCTCTTTCCTTCAATCTACCTATTCTCAGGACACACCATATTAGATTATAGTCTGACCCTAGACCTCAATGTCCTCAATCACCACCTTATCTATAACTAATCCCTTTGACAGCAAGATATAATCTATCACCGACCTCCTTTCTCCCATCTCCCATGTCCACCTTCCACTACACTGTGATACCTTATTCCCAATATGCAAATTGCACACTCCAACCAGATCCAACAACCTCGTACATTACTGTTAGGTGACTGCTCTAAACCTAACCCTATGTGGGCATTAAAATCACCTATCCCAATAACCTCACAACCAGTTTTTCTTGGTGTTCTGCCACCTTAACTTTCATCACCTCAAACAACTCTTCTGATTCCTGACCCTTCCAGATTTACATACACAACACTCACAATCACATTATTGCTCTCCTCTGCTTTCAATTCCACATACACAGTTCCTTCCCTCCTCAGTCGCAGCCTAGACCTGATGCTCTTCCTAACCAGTAGCCCTACACCCCTACTTGCATGTTTGCCTCCTATTCTATTCTACCTGTACCAATCATATCCAGGTACATCAACCTCTACTCCCTGCTGCAAAATATTTCTGCCAGCCTCAGTACATCTAAATCTTTCCTTTTCAACATGCACTTAATGTCCACCTTCTCGCCCACCATCCTCTACAGTTTAGGAAACCCTAACTTAGATTTCAGGCAATCACCTCCCCACCCCCCATGGCAACCTAAGCTACCTGGTAGGAGAGGACTTTGCTTTTCACTTCCCTCCTGTTCCGATACTGTGCTAGGAGACTTTGGATCTGTAGCATCACGTCGCTCAAGCAGTCCTCCAACCCATCTTTCCCAGTTTGCAGGTCCATCACCCCCACTGCTCCTACTGGTTGATCTTCCTTTTCCTGCTGATGCTTTACTTTGATTAACTTGTCTCCATTTCAACCTGCTTGCCAATGCTCCTGGCTCTTCACTCCGCTCTCCTTTCTGGGAGCCTGAATTACCCCCACTACTTCTCTCCCTCATTGTTGATCATTCCTCCTCTCTTCTCCATTTCGATTCATCCCCTTGCATAACTTCCTCCATCATTTGATCCACTGAAATCCCCTCACCTGGTGATCCCTGTTCTGACAGCCCACCTCCTGCATCTATGTCGACAACTACAATCTTCCATAGCCGTACCGTTCTTTCTTTTTCAAGATAAATGGCCTCTCCACCAGCTTGTTCGTAGCACCCTGAATTTTTTTCCCTTGTGACTTTTTTGTCATAGGCCCACTTGGTTGGATGACTTGCTTCCTGTTCCCTCCTGCTTCAGACACAGAACTTCTGATGACCATCTGCTCTGTATCCCCTTTAACAGCAACCTTGTCCTCCCAACTCCTCCCATCATTTATCTTGGTCTGACGAGAGTCCTTACCATTGTTTCTTTAGTACCATCATTAAGCTCTGTCATCAACTGTTCTAACTTCCTCCCCAAAACTTTGATTCTTCTCTGTTTATGCTCTACTTGCTTTTCCAACTCTTATTAGCCAGCACATCACCCATTTGAAGAGTTTCCATCAATTTGAAATTAATCCACACATCACCACTCTCTCTATGTTCCTTAACACATCCCTCGTCAATACATGTACAGTGTTGGTGACATTAGTATCTAACAATCCACCACCATCTCTCTCGTCCCGATACTCATCCTTAACTAAATCCTGCTTCCTTAACATAACCTTATCATTGAAAAATCTTACTACACTATTCATTGCTCTTTCTCGTGCTTCTTTCCAGTTCTTCTTATCTACACACTTCACAACTAGCATTTATTTTCCTTTACCTTCAACATGAACTTCTCCCTCCCCCACACTTGCTCCATCCAAACTCCCAAAACACCGACGACAAACCCATTTTTTCTCACCTAAATCCTCATCAGATATGCCAACACATAGGCCCTTCACATCCAATCCAACTTGAGCCTTCCTCCGAGCATTCTTCATCCTTTAGGCTGGTGTTCACATTATGCTGCTAGGCCTTCGCGTCGCATCACATCGCATTACTTTATATTATTTATATTATTATCACTTTACGGTATATACATATATATAGAAACATGAGGGGTGACTATGATTAGGGAGAAAGAGTACTGATGGTCTACAAGTCAAAATCAAGTAGCCAGATTTAAATGGTGGAAGTTAGGGGGGGATGGTATATTAGTGCATTTGTTACGTGGACATAGAAAATGATAAGAGCATGGATCAAAGTTTGAAATGAAGTGATTAAGAAATGTTGATAGATAATGAAAGATTCAAGTCTATATTAGGGGGTGAATTCTAAAGACGAGGAATGCGAGAGAAAAACGAGTGGAGGTTGTTTACATTCGAGCATGAACATGTTTGATTTTAAGATTAGTAGATCTGGTATAATTATAGCTATAATTATAGTTATAGTGGACATAGAAATGTAATTAAGAATATTGAAATGTTTTTTTAGAGACTTTACAACAAATAAGATACCATTTAGTTCCAGAGTCATCATTCAAGGAAGAATATTTAAACAGTCTGATGAAAAATCTCAGAGGATAAACTTAGTTGCTCTTCTTTTAATCTTTTCCAATGGGACAAAGTCTTTCTTGAGATGAGGGCGCCAGATTGGAGAGGCATACGTGAGTAGAGATTTCACTAGAGTGAGGTAAGTTGTTTCTTTGCACTCACTATATTGCAATGATTGAAAGTATATACGCCACAGGGACTTGTATGATTTACCTATGTATGATACATGGAGACTCCATGATAGGTCAGATGAAATCAGGACTAGGTGAAACTTTTTCTGGTAATGACCTTTTCTTAAGGTAATCAATGTTGTACAATTGTGTACAGAATCTCATAAGATGGCACTCTTGATTATTGAAGGGGAGGTGCCAATCATTCGACCACTTGGAGAGAGAAGTTAAATCAACTTGTAAAGAAGCTGTATCGGATAGAGATAGTATCGTCAGCATAGAGAAGCATAGATGAGGTTGAGGCACAAGAAAGAATATCATTAATGTAGATCAAGAACAGAAGGGGACCAAGAATACTTCCTTCGGAGACACCAGAGATTACAGGTAGGGGCGGAGAGGATTGGCCATCTTGGAACACTTTTTGAGACCTTGAAGAAAGGTAGGCCTTAAACCAGTGGCATAAATTACCAGTGATTCCAAAGGACCATAACTTACAGAGAAGCTCATTATGAGGAGCCTTATCGAAGGCTTTACAGAAATCGAGATAAATAACATCAACTTGAGATTTTTCATTTAGATAAGACTTTGTATATTTGAGTAGTTGCTGAGTGGTAGAGCGACCTTTCAAAAATCCAAATTGCAACAAAGAGATGGATTTCTCTACAAAAGACAGCCATTATGTTATGTATTAGTCTCTCAAAGATAAGGGAGATGGAACTTAGAAGCAGATGGGCCTGCAGTTAGTGATGGATGACTTGACACCTGATTTATACATTGGAATAATAGAATGAACTCTCCAGTCATTTGGGAGATGGTGTTGGGAAAGGCTTAGAGAAAATAGATGAGTAATAGTAGCAAGGGCACAGGACTTGAGAAGTTTAAGGTTGAAATCATTGGGTCGTGTAGACGTAGTTGTGTCAAGCGATGATATGATTGAATACACCTCTTGACCTATCTATGTTGTTTAGCACATCTGAAGGTGTGAAGAGAGAATCTGTTGGAGTGCAGGCGCTTTTGGTGAATACAGAGCAAAAATACTTGTTGAATAAGTCTGCCTTTTCCAAGTTAGAAGATACTCTGAGATTGTCTGTGGGGGAAATTCAATTGTTTTTTTGTTAGCCTACGAATGTACTTATAAATCTTGGAGCTGTTTTTATATATCAGCCCATTTACAAGATTATTTTCGAAGGTAGATTTGACATTAGACAGTGATGACTGAATTGAGAGTTGGGAGGTAGTGAGTTTGCAGAAGTTAGTATATAGAAGTGGGTATTTCCTTTGAGTGTATTTAGGCAATTCAATTCATGTTTTAATTTGGGGGTCATCCATTTAGGACGTTGGTAGGATCTTCCATTGATCTTCTTAAGAGTAACACTGAATTCGTACCAATCTCAAAGGAATTAAAGGAATTAAGGCAATTACTGAAATATGTGTCCAATAGGTAAGAGGAGAGAGCCTGATAATCCACCTTAGAGAAGTCAAAAACATATCTCGGTAGCTGTTTAGATGTTATGGCTGGAGAGTATATTGATATAGAAAAAGGTTTGATAAAGTGATCAGAAAAAGATGTGGATAAATTAAGTGAGGTTCAATTGAAAGGTCACTAATGATGTCACTATTATTACTGAGAACTAGATCCAGCGTATTTCCTTTGGTGTGTGTAGGAGCAGTGACCATGATTATGCTCAAAAACAAATTCGCAACATAAATGAGAGGAAGCAGTCAAAGTGGTCCAACAGATGTCAGGGAAATTGAAGTCGCCTAGAATAATAACAGCCAACCAAATGAGAGAGACATGACAGAAGATATTGAATAGTCAGAGTTTGGAGGTATGTAGAGTGCACATGGATTCACGATTAATAGTCCCCAAATCCTTGAAAAGAGAATCTCCAAAGGGAAATTTTTTAAACATCTTTTGAATTGTCAATTGTTGCTATATACATAAAAGTGACGTATAGACGTATAGAAGGACTTGATGTCATGCTCCTCTACCATCTGTGCGATAAGAGCCCAAGTACCATCACCAACCCCTAAATTTTCATCAGAAAGCTGACCACTTTTTGCAGAGTGCTGAGGTTATCTTCGGCTGCTTTGATTACATCAGCTTTCATGAATACAGACAAACTAACCCGCTATACAATTGACAGGTCGTGTTTTCAGTAGACTTTTTTGAAATATTCTGTTGAATTTATCCATAGAAGGAAGAATGTACAATAAGAAAGAAAGAACAGGTTTAGTGAAAGGGTTTTCCTATAATGCTTTGTACTTTGCCTGTTTCAGACTCATTACAAGACCAAAAATATGACCTTAAACCATCAAACTGAGAGATGTATATACCTATCTACACAGCGAAGAAGACTCAACCATCTGGTAGTATGTACAATGCTTAAGGATTGTTTCAGGCTCAGTAGAAAAGAAAGAATGCCAGTTATCAGCGAATTCTTGCTTTCGTTTGCTGCTGTGGAAAAAATGAAAAACATGTCGACCAAAAAGTCAACTGGAAGAGTCATGCCAGCTTTAATGGTTAAATCAGTCAAGTGACAAATGCAACCACATCAAATAGCTTTGGACACTCGCTTTTTATCAACTTTTGGACACTAGATATCACCCCCTTCATAACGTTGGTGGTATTGGACATTAAGGCAATGCACTTCTCAAAATTTAACCCTTTCTTAGACAAAGAAGACTTCAAAGCATCAAACAGATTCCTAGCCATGCCAATATTGATAATAGGCATGTCTAAAAATCTTGTTCTGACATCTCCAACATCGTGATCAAGGAATCTGATTAGGATTATACATGATTTATCCGTCTTATCATTGGATTCATCCATCAGCACTGAAAATGGAGGACTTTTTTTCAGGTTTTCTAACATCCTATCAGAATAGTGAGGTGCTAATGTTCCCTTGATGATTGCTGCAGTCTTAGTACGGCCACAAGCAAACCTTTTTGCTACTTCAGAGTCTGGGAACATTTTGCGAAGAAGCTTAGTTGCATGATCACTAGCATTGAAGGCAAGGTTGTGCTCAACAACAAATGAAGACCACAAAGTCTCAGCTTTGGTAAGACTGTGAAGCCTGGGTTCTAAAGAAGGCTGTTACTAAGCTTGATAGCACTTGCCATATCTCTATGGAGTTTTCCTTTCACATGGGTAGCAACATCACTTCGGCCTCCACCAGCTATGTTAAAGTCAGATGAGCAAATAGAACATCTTGCAAACATCTCACCTGGTTGAAACAACCACAACAGGATGATATCAATTCTATTAAGCTATAACTAACTAACCTTTTGAACTTCTACCAATTCCTTGAATCTGCACCCACTTTTGATTGAAGTGACACTGCCTTCTTTTAGGTTTAGGAGTTGTTTAGGAGGTGTTTCTGATTCGGAGACAGACATCATATAAAACTCAAGAAGATTCAAGACTCTGAAGCAGCTGCTTTTGCTCTTCCATGTGTGTGAGGTTCAATTGGGCATACTTGGTTGGAGGCACGGCCCCAATGCTACGTGATTAGTAGTTTGTAACTAATGAAACCAAAGAACAGCTTACCACCATTTCCCTGCAATGAAAAGAAGTCAAGTCTTCAAGTCTGGATTCTTCCTGGACACAACAATGGAGCAGTGGTCAGCTTTCCTGGACTCCTGGACAGAGTGACAAATCCTGGACTGTCCAGGAAGATCCTGGACGGTTGGCACCTGTTAGATGTTGAGCAGAGAGTACGATGTAGGGCTTGCGATTGGTTGGGACGAGTTAGGTGGGTCAGCAGAGAGATTAGTGACAGAAGCAGATGGGTTTAAGAAGATAAGTGCGACTTGGCTGTTACTCGATCTGGAGGGTTGAGCAATTAGAACGGTAATCTGAGTCTTTCATGTGGTGGAGTCGATTAATTTTTCCTGTGCCAGAAATTGACACTGGTGGCAAAAGAAAGAGTTAGAGGAGGTAGTAGTTCTTTGAAATACTGATATGGTAAGACCTGCACACTTCCTATGAAGCCTAGTCGTGTTACAGGGACATTTCTACCACAATAACGGAGTCGCAAACTCGAACTTTATTGGAACTCCGCCCATTAATTAACGTACGCCATCGCATTCGCGTGTCCCATATGCACTTGGGGGTTGGAGTGAGGAGGCTGGCCGAACCATCTCGGACATCGCCGCAACCCTCTCCAGTTGGGGCCGAGGTTGATGGAACTCTTTAGATTAATTATTTATTGTTCTTACTTACTTACTTAAAAGGACGTTGTACTCTATACTGCATTGTATTGTCATGTGATATGATATGCATAGGGAAAGTTCTCACTGCTTATAAGCCTTTTGTCGTCTGTTCAGCTTAGAAATCACCAGTTTTTACTGAAAAATCAAAATAAAGCACACCAGAATGACCAAAACCACGCACTTATCTCGCACCACGTTCACCGCTACTTTTTTGTGTGTGTTACCGAGTCGTTGAGCCCTTGCCATGCTGAGCCTGAAGAGACCTCTTTCGTCCTTCTGTTGTTCAAAGTATGTTCTAATTCAGCCTTGATGGAGATTAGATGGTATTCGTATCTCTTCAAAATAGTAAAGGAACATTGTAATGTTGAGCTCAGTCAAGGCCACCGCATGCACAGCACAATAATTGTGCAATCAAATTATAGTCCAAAATATACTACCAAAATAACTTTGTCCATCATTCTGTCCTGTCAGCCGTGCAGCCCATTCTCACCTGCTTGTGCAGCAAATTTGTTATTATAAGATATGTATTTTTGTGTAGTGGATAACAGTACATAATAGACATTGTTTGAGGCCAAGAAAAGGTGGGGTGGGGTGATAGTCCATTTCATACCAAGCCCTCTGTTAACATTTCTTAATGAGGAGTCATAATGACCCTTGAGAGACCCAAATTCCCAAGATGTCCCCACTGCATTAAAGGTGGCATTTCTATTTCTGACTAGGCCTGCTCGCAAACTGCACTCTTCATTCGGTGCCAAGCAGAAAGAAGACACATTTTCAAGCAGACCTACTTCTGTTCCGGCGAGAGCTCAAGTGGTTGTGTGTGGAGGAGGAGTGGTGGGATCCTCCGTAGCTTACCATCTGCCCAAGTGTGGCTTCAGAGATGTAGTGCACCTGGAACAGGGAAGGTTAGGACTGCATTGTGTGTTGCACTCACTCACCTCGGAAACACTCGAGATAGCGGGTTCATGAGCTGTCTTGATTTGACTGGAATTGGACTGATCCCCAGTGGTGTATATACAATAGTGTTTCTTTTAGGAGGAAACGAGGACAGATGAGGGTTCTGAAGTTATGGAGTGAGCATACATGTAGCAATGGCACTCATTTCTAGGAGGGGGGGGGGGGAGAAAATCAGATCCAATTGCCATGTACGATCCTGAGGTCATCCCGGCCGCATCACACTAGCCTAGTCATAGCCCTAGCCAGTATTAGGTGGCCAACAACTTTGAAGTGAGGGATGTGCATGGATGACTGTTACAGGGTCCTACTCGTGGCCACTATAACAGTTTGCTTCACTCTCTATCAGTGTTCTTCCCCGGGCTCTACTCTCCCGTCCCAGGATTAATGGTTTAGGTTACAAGAATTATTGCAATTAGTATAATACTCCACCCAATTCAATAGCTACTTAAACAGGCTACTTTGCATCACTCAACTTATTCTCTCTCTCTCTCTAACTGGGCGGGGCAGGTCTCTTTTTATTGCCCCCCCCCTTCATTCACTCTCACTAAAACTCCCTGTACGGTCACAAGTTCACACTTTATTACTAACCTAGCTATGTGTTTAATAATCTAGACTTTGATGTTCATCTTCAAAGGTAGCCTTCTGTCAAGGCCAGGCAGCCGCTGACAATGACCCTGGGGTCCATGTCGTGGAGCTGGGAGAAGGGGTAGTTACCAGGTAGCACTGCCTTGGGGATAGATTTCTTACCAAGCCTACCAGAGTGAGGTACCTGCATGTAACTTTGGCAAGTGTTAAAACTTTATTTTTGATTAACCAGTCACAGTAATGTCTAGCTAGGGAGATGAAGGTTAAGCTTGATGGTTAGGGAGACCTGCTTGTTGAGGGTTAGGCTTGAGTGGTATCTAGGGTGAGCTTCACTAATTATGTTAAGCTATGGGTGGGGGGGGGGGGAGGCGGGGGGGGGGGGGGGGGGGGGGGGGGGGATATCTAGGGGGCTGTCTAATGAAAATGTTTTGATCAAAAATAGCACTTTTAGGCTTGCGAGCTTCAAGGTCGGTTATCGAACAAAAATGCAGAAGTATCTTTTAGGGCTCTAAAGTGACTCTCTGTGGTGTGAGTGGAAAAGTAATGTGAGTGGAAAAGTAATGTGAAATCTCTGTAGCTATGAATGTCATCAAATTAAAAAACAGTTGTGAGATTGGGAGACCTAAACCTGTTTGTTTTTAAAATTTACTCTTACTATAGTTAAACACACAAACTTTCACTTTGTAAAGTTTCAGAGCATTTCGATTTTTCATTTTGAAACTATAGTTAAACACACAAACTTTCACTTTGTAAAGTTTCAGAGCATTTCGATTTTTCATTTTGAAGTTATGATCATTTTTATACACACCACTCCAATGATTTATTGTCAAACATTACTCAAGGAGATGGGCCTGATCAAAGGTCGAATTCAAGCCGGCATAGCTTTGCAACCGGACCCCTCCCCCCCCTGGACTTCCGAAATGAAGCACATTCTTCTGGCTACGTTTTCCACGTCATTGCTCATACTTCCAGGCTATAGTTGTGCATATTGTGCAGTGTGCACGAGGTCTCTGGGTATATATATGCAGGGGCGCCAGCCGCTTTTCGTTCGGATGACCATTTCTTGACAAATATTCAAATTTCTCGTGAACTAAGTTCGAGCTCAGCTGGCACGTAGAGGAAGTTCAGACAAGCTAGGTGTAAGAAACGCATCTATTGGGAATCCCAGAAAGAGTTGCCGAGTACCACAGCAAACCAGACCAAGCGCCTGCTGAAGAAGGGCTCTCGGCTCGGGAGACATCAATTCCTGTGTCTATAGCTAGTGAGAGGAAGCTAGGGCTTTCCATGCCATCAACTTGTGGGACGTCTCCATCAACTTCAGCGCACTGAGCAGTTCCATGGGTCTGGTTCTGAGAGAGCTGACTTTATACTGGAGACTCCAGCTGATCAAGAACCAGAGTCTCGTGGAGGCACTGCAGTGAGGACGTGACAGTGTTGTTGTGGGGGTACTCTGGCTGTCAAGACGAACCTGAAAACCGTAGGGGTTTATGTGAGAATTTAGTTGTGTCCTGTGACAATTTGTCAGGCATAGATGAATCTAGTTCTATGAATGCCAGGAGCATCATGGCTGCAAAGGTTTGTGGCATGGGAAGCGAGCTTCAAGAGTTCACACCACTGGTGGGCTTGCCTCTTTCTATCTCGGCATTGCGAACCACAACATACTGGACGAGTGTTCTTAAAAGGGTTGTTTGTCCGCCGCTGCTAACCTGCACAGATTACGGGACGTTGACCCTGATGTCAAGTGGGAAAAAAACAGTCAAGAATTTGTCTGGACACTTATAATAAATTAAAATCACCTTCTCAATAATCAACTTCAATTTTTATTTACTCGACGTTTCGACTAGATGCTCTAGTCTTCATCAGCACTTATTTCTGATGAAGACTAGAGCATCTAGTCGAAACGTAGAGTGAATAAAAATTTATTGAGAAGGTGATTTTAATGTTATTATGTCAACTGAGAGTTCATTGAGACTTATATAATAAAGTTGTAAAACAAACCTCAACTTGAGAGTCCTGTATATTTTTTCTTGTGGTTTTATTTCTCTTGGTGCATCTACCTCTGTCATTTTTTCTTTTTGTCTCAAACTTTTGATATCATGTGAAAGCCATTTCTTTCTTCTGTGCAATAACACTAACTCTTAAAAATAGCAAGTTATAATACAATGAATGGGTGTATATATCTAGTGAATAATTCTGACCATTACTCTACAAACTCCCATAAAAATGTTATGCCACTTAGCTGGCCGATTATCAAAGTTTTATTGCATCCATTGAAGCCTACCGAACAACCACAACCACTTGAGCTGTTAATTGGACCTTCCATATGGAGTTACATCTGCCAAGAGCAGCCCAAAACGGGTCTGCTTGAGCCATACTGACTGGATGCATGCAAAACGCTCAAGCGATGCGATGCAATGCGTCGTTTTTTTGAAGTGAACACTAAATCGCATCGCACCGCGTCGCAGTGCATAGAATCGAGTTCTATTCGAGCTGCATTGCGACCTGCAATTGCATCGTTCTGGTGTGCGTTTATTTGAGTTTTTCGTTATCCAGGTGTGCTTTATTTTCATTTTTCAGTAAAAGTTGGTGATTTCAAATCTGAACAGACGACGAAAGGCTTTCGAAAGGCTCATAGAAGCAGTGAGAACTTTCCCATATATATGGAATGCGCAAATGAGATGAACGCTGACTTCCATTAATTAATGGGCATGGTTCCAGTTGGGTTAAAGTTCAAGTTTGCTCAAGTGGCGACTCCGTTATTGTGAACAGCTAGAAGTGACGCGACGCGACGGCCTAGCAGCATAATTATTGTGAACAGCCTAATTTGATTCACAATTTATTATTATTATTATTATTATAATTGGATAACACACCAGTGAAGGTGCAATGATTACATTATAATATGATAGATAGAAGATATCAATAACAACAAATGGAGTGTATCATGGACTTAATGGAGAACGAAATATGCACAATTAATAACGAACAGTATCAGCACAGTTGACATCTTGGATATATCGAGAATAATTCAAAATGTTAAAACCAAGTGTGGTGTAGACTTTATTGTGGCAAAAATCACACATGTGTACATGTGTCTGATGAGAGACGAATCTGATTTGTTAGCTCGTTTAATAAAATGAAACAACCTCTTGATTAAACGGTTAAATACACTGGGGATACCAGCAACTTGATGTACAATCCTGGTGTGTGCCTGTCTTGGTAGGTTCCAAATTTTTCTCAGGATGTTGTTGAAGGCGATCTCTAATGACCCCAACTGCTTGCAACTAAGATTCCAAGTGACTGCTCCAGAGAGTGACATACAGTATGTCTCGAACAATAAGGTTTTGATGACAGGACTGCAGGGAGAAAGAGTCTGAAGGACACAGTTAGCTTTCCGATATAAGACCTTGATTGCATTAGAAATATCATCAGAATCACTCAAATTGCTGGTCAGAGTGTGACCTAAATAGGTAACAGAGTTGGTGAAGGATAGCAGATCACCTAAGAAATGCACCGAACCAGCAGAGCAAGCAGTCAGTTGAGAGCGAATGAAACAAAGTAGCTGTGTTTTGGCAGTATTGAATTGTACAAGATACTCTTTAGAGAACTGTTCACGAATAGAGAGCTGAATATGAAGTGCATTGAGGGAAGGATTAAGCCAAACAATGTCATCTGCACAACAGAGCACTCCAACAAAGTGATGAAGAAATGGCATCCAATACCAGCATGAGCTAATCTAGAAATGAGTACATCAAGGTAGACAGTGAAAAGAATCGGAGACAAAACTCCACCTTGACGAACACCATTACTGACCTTGAAAGGATGTGACAAAGTGCTATTCCAACGAACTGTGTTGTTCTAATCTCTGTACCAAGCTAAAAGAAATCTGACAAGGGGAAGAGGTAAATCCCTTTTGAGAAGAAGCTCAAATAAATGTGAGTGATCTACTCTGCCTTGCTAGCATCCAGAAAGCATGCAAAGACATTAGAACCATTGTGGTTATACGTTGAAATAACACTCTTCAAAATGCCAGAACAGAAGTCAGATGAAAGTCCCTTTTTGTACCCTAACTGCAAGTCAGAGGTACAGAGATAAGAGCCATATTGATGCAGAAAGGACCATTCTAGAACTTTACTGAGATTCGGAGCTAGGATTATTGGACGATAATTGTCAGAGTTGGTGGGATCCTTGTGACTCTTAAGAATAGGAACAGTGTGCAATCCCTCAGCATCTTGGGCATAAACCCATGATGTAATATGCTCGTAAAAACCTGTGAAAGACAGTCAGGAAGAACACTAGATGCATGAATAAGCAGATCTGATGTGAACGACGTACCATCAGACTTGCCTCTCTTAAGACATACAAGACTCTTTTTAACAGATTCTGATGTAACTTGAATGCAGCTAAGATCGTAAGAGGAGAGTGAAAATAATATATCATTCTTGATCTTGTTCAAGTCAGATATAGCAGAAGAATTGAGAATAGAGCTTAGTTTAGAGGCAAAAACACCAGTAATCTCTTCATCATTGGAAAAACCATCTACCTCAGAAGAAGAAGAAAGCCTTCCACAAGTTGAGTGCTTGAGCTTCTTAACTTCATTCCAGAAATTGCTACGGTTGGAGGATGCTAACTCACAACCCAGTTTCTGACGGATGATAGTGTCACGCTTCCGTTTTAATCGTCTAACAGCATACTTGTAATGGCGTTTGGTCAGCTTCCTGATCTGGGAGAGAACAACAATGGAGGGACAACCAGCTTCTACCCATATGTGATTCCAACGAGTGGCATCAGCTTTAAAAGGAGAAACATGTTCATTCCAACCAGGTACTACCCTGGACCTTCCGTGTTTCAAAGGGAAGCAGGCAAGAGCAGCATTCTTAAGACATGAAAGAAGTTTCTCACAGCAGCTATCAATAAAATCAAGATGAATCACACAATCCACTTCATTGCAATTAAGAATGCTTGAAGGAATAGCTGGTAAGGTTTCAGCAATTGCTTGACAGTAGGAGGTGATATGATTAGATAATACATTAGACCAGTCTACCTTGGGAACACTGGAGGTAGAAGGATATTGAGGCATATGTGTAATAGGATGACTATCTACTGAAAGGTTAAAATTGAAAGCAAGAGGAATGTGGTCAAAGAAGTTATCAGCCAAGTGTAATCTAATGTCAGAGAGAAGATTTGAGTGGTGATGAAGGGTCAGAATATGATCGGGCCATGACCTAACATTACCATCATCTCTTTCATATGTAAACTGCACAGTTGAGGAACTAGAGGTATCAACAGAGCAGAGATTAAAATGATCCGTGAAAGAGACTAAAAGGCTGTGATTGGCATTATAACGTGAAAAGTCAATTTTCAAAATTACACCACCCATCTCAAATTTTTTCCAGCCTCCAACCATGTTCAAGATACATACATATATAGGTCAAATCCGAAATTTTAGCTCTCCATGAGGTCGGGAACACCGTTTTTTATAAATTCCAAAAATTGGTCTTTTCACGTACTCAACGCCCACGCATTTACATCTCCGAGTGCCCATATCCACTAAAATTGATGTAAATCAGGCAATTCTGGTCTCATTGGATTCTGGTCTCATTGGTCTAAAAGTTTTCACCTGGCATGTTTTTGAACTGGGGAATCCAAATATCACACTTAGAAAGCTGTACAACTGATAGAAAATCCACTTTATTGGTCACAAAGATCCATCACGACAATATTCAGAACGTCTCCGCTATTTGAGGCAGAAATGAACATAACCTCGGTGCCATGCAACCCAATTCAATGCTAGATTCCAAAAGTACATATAGATAAAGCATGCCCTTTATCAATAAACAGTTATTTGCATACTTTATCTTCACACTTCTATCTTAGCACCAAAAAAGCCAATTTTCACAAATTTTTGTAGAAAATCTGCCTCCGGTGAATCCCCTTGTAAGCTATGCAAAAGCAATTATATGGCTGTTTTTGAGAAAATGTATGAAATTCATGCACAGTTGTCTTATTATAGAATTAATGCATTTTAAGGTAAAACACATCTCGACATTCAACGCAGCTGGTTGCGGCCAGAAGAACCGCTTAACTAAACTCATGCTGAGTAAACCAATTGTCCAGGATTTAGTCATTATACTGTGCAAAGACCGTGACAGTTTGTTGAATTTCATCTTTTGTTAGTTTATACTGTCTTCCAGAACTCCCTTGAGAGCTAGGAGTTTCAACTTTCGCCAATATTTTGCTGAACGGAATGTATGCATCATCGTCTCTAGATGGCCAATGAAATATTTCTGTGTGGCCATGTGGATGCATAAACTTACAAGTGAAGTCCTTCTCATCTGGATTGACATCCATAACTAGAGCTAACCACCAGTAGTCCCCATATTGGCAAGTGACGTAGTTGTTCGGCTTGATTGAGGCTATCAATTGTTCGTGGGCTTCCTCTGGCAGAAGACGGAATGAATGGTGGATCGAAAATCGATTCTCAGCACTTAGATGTTTGGCGCGTATAGCTGAGCAAGACTGAGGCTCAAAATGATGAGATGACCTCGTACCCTCGACTGTGTTGCCCAGTTGGTACCGTTCCTTTTGTCTTTCACGAACTGACACCATGTCATCTTTGCTGATCTCAAAGAAGGTTATGCCTTTGATGCTGGTGGTACAGAAAGTCATGACCTTATCAAACGACAGAATTTGGTCATTCACGGGCCTCTGAAGGCTTGCTCGTAAAAGTAGCCTCTTGACAGTTCCCCCGAGTCCATCGCATGGTGACTTCCCATGACTGGTAGCGAAGAAGCTCCAGATTGCATGAAGGCCAAAATCACTACTGTGATAGCAGAGATTGAGAAAATTCTTGAAATTCTTGTACTGACCAGCACATCCATCACTAAAGTATTCCAAAAGAGTCACATTTGGTAAGGACTTTTTGATGTACTCGCAAGGTCTGTCGTTGCAGTTCAAAGACAAAACTAGTGTCATGTTCCAAATCATTAGACAGGAAACACAACGAAGTGCACTGCACTTCGTTGTTGTCGTCCTTGTAGTATAGGACGACAGGATGCAATGTGCACTGCTCCTTCTTCCAGTGGTAGCACTGGACCTCATCTTGTACCACGTAATGGTAGTTTTCTGCAAAGTCAAGCAGAATGAGGCATGACGTGTCATCCATCTCAGCCTTTCTGGTCTTCAGATAGCGCGCTTGGCTTTTTGCAATAAAGGAATGCGTGGTGAGTTGGTCGATCTTGTACACACTAGCTGCTCAAGGAAGTCTTCGGCAGGAGCAGTGTATGTTCTCAGAGCTGTATGATCAGTACTGTCCCACTGACTGAATGTAATATCGTCGTCTACATCATACTCTTCAAACTTCTTCTGCAAATATGTGTGCAAAGCGTCGGAGCTGGGGAAGTTCTCACATCTATGCACCATACACTCCATGTTTTCAATATCACACACAATAATCTTCATTAAGTCCCTGTAGGTAACTTCGAACTTCTCAACTTCTCCAACTTCCTCACCACACACAGACTGAGTGTGTTCCTGACGAAGATACGGTGACGCACCATTTAGGTCGAAGACTACAAAATTTGGACAGTCCGATTTTATGGGCGGGGTGTTTTTGTTGCTGCATGGAGCTCATTTAGGTTACATAGCAATAGACGTTTTTGACGGTAATCCTTCTTCCCAAGGCTGACGCAATCCCTTTTGCCTGGCATTAGTCTGGTGTATTCGTCATCCTCATAGAATGCAAGAACGGACTGAGTAACCTCTTCTGAGAGAGTCTTCCCCTTCTTCGCTGCCGGAAGTTCCAGAATGCCCTTCTCTTTAGTCAACCTGCGAGCTGCTCGGATCATGTAATCAGACACGTTGAAAAATGAGACTACTTTCTTGATTGACCAGCTTTCTGGGACCATGGTGAGAATCTGAATCTTTTGACTCTTCTTCAGCTCTATGTCAGTAAGTTTCTCCTTCATAAGATACAGTAGTCTGTCTAGATCCTTTGCTTTTCTCATTATATCAGGGTCGATTGGCGCTTCTTCACGGAAAGACAACTCCTCCTTTGAAACATCCAAAGCACCAGCAGCGATATCTTTTGGGGCCTCAATACTTCTTTCTAATTTCAATCGAGCGATCTTAATCTTGGTGCTCTTAGCAACGCTGTGTGTTTTTATAGGCGATATTCCGAGAGAACCAAGAGTCTCGTTCAACTTCTCTTTGTTGTTGGTCTTGTTTATCTCATTCTGAATGATTGAAACGTCAGCATCAGCATCCAAGTCCGAAATATCACTGTCAGCGACAACATCTTCATTTGTCTTCTTTGTCTCCTCATAACACGATCGACATAGCTGCCATCCAGGAATGACCTCAATATTTTTATTCCTCAACTCTGTGGCAATGTCAACTGTGACGACATGGCCACCCTTAACTTTCTTGGTATGCTTCCCAAACGCATTACAGCATTTTGTAAACTTCCTCTTGAACTGCTCTGCAAAATACCACTTGTGAGAACAACAGATTGTTTCGGTGGATGATTCACATTCAGATAAGCCTGCTCTCCACTTCAACACTATTTGCTCCTCCACTGTTAGGCTCTGGAAACACTTTATTTCAGGCTTAACATTCATGTGACACTCCTCTTCCAGAAGCTCACCAAATCGACATTTCTTGGTCTGCGAAGTGTCATCATCACCTGCTTTTCGTTTTCTTGAGGTTTCCATGATGAAATAAGCTTGAAACGTCTTTGGTAAGGTAAAACACACAAGACAAGTTAGTAAACATAAATGTCCGTACGACAAACGTTTATGGACACAAACACTGGCTTGGTGGCTGTTACGAAAAGTCTTTTACTACAGGGGGGGCAATATCCCCCCAAAAACTCAGATCCTCCCCTCCCATTTTAACTAACATCTCACCCGATCTGTCAAATACTTTTTGAGTTTAGCTTCTCTCTTTAATAATAGGCCTGCAGGCTGTCACTCAGAAACATGTGCTTTTCAACAGGTACAGGAGCATGCTCTTTAAGAGATGTACTTTGTACTTTGTGGTCAGTCTGATAGACCAGAGGGCCTTTTACAGCTTTCATCAATGCTTTGTTGTGCTTTTACCTTTTTTAATGTGAATTTTAAAGTAGAATTACCCCCCCCCCCCTCCAAAGCTCACTTCCCCCCAAACTCACTTCCCCCCAAACCTAACAAAAATCCTGTATGAAACCATGCTTTAAACTAATAGTGGATATATGAATTTGATATACCAGTTGAAATACAACTGAATCAGCCATATAATTGCTTTTGCATAGCTTACAAGGGGATTCACCGGAGGCAGATTTTCTACAAAAATTTGTGAAAATTGGCTTTTTTGGTGCTAAGATAGAAGTGTGAAGATAAAGTATGCAAATAACTGTTTATTGATAAAGGGCATGCTTTATCTATGTACTTTTGGAATCTAGCATTGAATTGGGTTGCATGGCACCGAGGTTATGTTCATTTCTGCCTCAAATAGCGGAGACGTTCTGAATATTGTCGCGATGGATCTTTGTGACCAATAAAGTGGATTTTCTATCAGTTGTACAGCTTTCTAAGTGTGATATTTGGATTCCCCAGTTCAAAAACATGCCAGGTGAATTTTTTTAGACCAATGAGACCAGAATTGCCTGATTTACATCAATTTTAGTGAGATATGGGTACTCGGAGATGTAAATGCGTGGGCGTTGAGTACGTGAAAAGACCAATTTTTGGAATTTATGAAAAACGGTGTTCCTGACCTCATGGAGAGCTAACATTTCGGATTTGACCTATATATGTATGTATCTTGACATGGTTGGAGGCTGGAAAAAAATTTGAGATGGGTGGTGTAATGGCCTATATGATTTGACATGGAATGACCCACCTATCAATTCTGGAACCAGCTCAGGAAGATTAGCTCTAATTGCTTGATGGTAACAATCAATATCAGATGATGTAATTTTATACCAATCAATATTTTAAAAATTGTCAGAACCTTTGCAGGCAAAATCCTGGTTATTGTCATATATGTTACTGCTAGCAAGCCTGTAACAAAAACACAGAGGAATATGACCAGAGAAATTGTCCGAATGAAGACACTTGATTTTACTGACAAGGTTAGGACTGTGTAAGAATATGATCAGGCCACGATCTGACCAAACCATCATCCCTCTCGTAAGTAAACTGAAGAACACTTTTCCCCCAAGTGAGAAAAACTCTACAGACTAAAAAGATGGAAATAACTAGTGCATGCCCTTGTCTCTGCTATCCACTCCCTGGATAATGCCCTGTTGCCTGCAACAATTTTAGGTTTGGCTTAATCGACTCACATGGAACCAAAAGAATCTGATATTAATTTGTTCCCAAACAATGAATGGAGTTATGTGTGAGGTCAACAGCATCAAGATTAAAAAGGAACATAAAGAATCACGAAAATATGATGAACGAGATGAACGAGAAAAATCCGAGAAAAATCAACATTAAAATCTCCAGCAATGATAATGTTATCAAAAGTTAGAGAATCAATCAAACCTGTAAGTTCACTAATAGTGTCCAAAAAGAAATCCTTAGATTGATAGTTATTATAATTAGTGGGTAAATAAACACAGACAATGTAACATAACAGTAAACGAGTGCACAGAAATGTGTGGAATTAGAATCAAGTCTAGTTACAAGAGGAATGAGAGATTTCCAATATAAAATACCACAACCACCATATGGCCTTCCAACAATTAGTTCACTACTGTCCATGCCACTTACGCCCAATGAACAAAAATTAGAACTAATGTCTAAATCAGAGAGTTGCTCACTGAAAAGCCAATGCTCTTGTACAAAACATATGTCACATTTAACTAATAATGAATTAACGAGGTGGAATTAGACTTCCAGCCTCTACAGTTATAACTTAAAACACGTAACTCAGAATCATTCATGAGGAAATAGGAGATTCTGAAACAGGCACCGAATCTGTAGAGAGTGGCTGGAAAGTAGACATGGAAGAGTTAGAGTGTGACAATGTATTAGAGTGTGACAATAGTGTATTCTTAGCAGAAGACTCAGCACTTAGATTTTTGTTCTTTACGCTTGTTGGCTTGAGCTATTCGCAATTCAGGAGAAAGATCCTCACCAACAAAAATTCTTGCTGTCTCATAATTCTTCAGTTTGCTCCTAAGCAAGGACTATCCTCCTATACCAGACACTGCATAGTTTCACCAACAATGGACATGGAGGAGAATCAAGGCTAGGATTAAAACGTCCCAAGCGAAAGGCATCATTGAAGGGAACTGATCGACCAGCGAGATAGAACAAGATATCATCAACAATAGATTTAGTCTCATTAAGATTATTCTTCTCAGGTACACCACAAGACAATATTCAACCGCCGATGAGTATGTGAAATAGAGTCCTTCACAACATTCTTCAACACACCAGAAGACTGTCTTGATAGTGCTACTTTGAGAGGCACCAAAGAAGTAGTGTCAACAACAGACTTCATAGTGTTAGAGAGTTGATCCTTGAGTTGCTGAGCTGACTCAAACAGTTATTTCAGAGATTCAAAGCTAGAGGAAGTTTTCTCAAGAAAGGATTGGACACAACAGTTGGGTAACTTTTCTACCAACTCGGCTAACAAATCAATGGATTTAGTGTTTCTGTCAAGTTGTTTGGAAACAGAGTCCATTTTCCAAAGAAGGTAAAGTCAAAAGATCGTTGGCTTCACAGAACACCAATGGTAGCTTGCCTACAAGATCAAGTTTGTCGACCACGTTGAGTAAATCAGAAAGAATGACTTCAAATAACTGATATATATCTGAGGACCGGCGATTTACGGCGATTTACAAATTTCAAACCAATCGTATCTCTATCAGAACGACAAAAATCCGATATCAATTTGAGAGCACTGGTCAACTGTGAGTGATCAAAATGGCTTGAAATTAAGTTTTTAAGATGTGCAGGATCACCCCTCAATCTATAAGCAATGCTAGGACAGGACTAATTAAGAAGCCAGAGCTAGAAGTTCAAGCATCTGAACAAGAGGCAGAAATGGGAGTGCAAGACTTAGACTTGCCAGACACAGAAGTGCAATGCTTGTCAACAAGGTGTTCTAAAATGGTGGACAACAGCATGCCATTGTGATGAAGCGACTTCTTCCAATTTCTGTTTTTAGATTTCCCACTAATCATTTCAAACTCGGATGGTGTGCACCAGCTATCATTGTGCAATACACACTTAGAGGAACCCAAGTTACTTGTACTGCCCTTAAGCTGATCAATATACAAATTGCCTACAGTTGTGTCACATCGCACCTCAATGTATTCTCCATAGGAATCTAGAAGTACAGTAGACACCTGACCAGATGGCTGAGACATAGCCCAACTAGCTACTCCCTGACAGAGATGTACCTACAAAGGTGAGGAAATGAGCAGACAGAGGAACCACTGTGTCTGAAGTAGTCAAAGAAGAAATTACAAGTCTGCAGCTAACCCCACCTCTGCAGCTAACCCCACCTCTGCGGGCTAAACCTCTTCAAAGAAGTTTGTCAAGCTTCAACAAATATCCAACCACGTGGTGACATGATAAATAGAAATCTTAACAGGTCTTGTAGCGAAATCTCCTCACTGTTAGAAGGACCTGGTACTCCCAGCGTATAATAGCACATAGAAAACGGACCTCAGCTTTACTCTGTCCTCAGACCAGTATCTGGCGCTGGGTTGGTCCGACTTATCTGACGCTGGATTGGCCCGACTTATCTGACGTACACGTATTTCTGACGAATGTGCAGTCGTCAAGCGTTGTTCAAAACGGAATCTACCTAACTTTGTGTTGTTCTTGTTAAAATATTATTGTGAACACAAAATCGCGTCGCACCGCGTCGCCGCATGAATCAGTTCTATTTGATCGGCGTTGCGACCTGCGATACCATTCTGGTGTAGGTTTATTGGAGTTTTTCGTCATTTTTTTTCCCAGTAAAGAACTTTCCATAATATAACATGGGGTGTGCGAATGAGCGCTGGCTTCCGTTAATTAACGGGCGACGTTCCGGTTGGGTGAAAGTTCAACAGTACCTTTACCTGTTATTTAACTTCTTATACTAAAAAGAAGAAGAAAAATGTTTGCTCAAGCGGCGACTCCGTTATTGCGAACAGCTAGAAGTGATGCGATGCAACGCCACGCGACGGCCTAGCAGCATATTGTGAACCAGGCTTTACCCAGCCCTAGTGCCTAACCCCAATATTTTTATGTTATTTTTAAAGCTCTAAGAAAAGCTCTAAGAGAGAGCTATCTTTTGAGCATAAAATCACTGGCACAGGGGGTACGGTTACGAGTCCTTAAAGGCCTTCAAGGTGACACCTTTTCTTTTTTCCAGGTTTAGGTCCCCCTAATTAAACTACCCCCTAATTAAAGCTAAGCACATGAACTACTGCCAACACAAACTGGATTCACGTTGGTCAGCCAATCTCACACCTTAGAAATTTGTGAGTTGAGGGGGGGGGGGGTTTGATAGGATCTTGTCTGCCAACAAATTCTGGATCCACAAAAGATAGTTTTGGTTGAAGGTTTCTTGACATGCGAGACAACTTCAACTTATTTTAATTTTAATTTAATTTTAAAACTTCAGCTTTTTCTAAGGTGGGTGTGGTAGTTGTGAGTTGAGGAAATCCTACAGGAACTGCTGATTATACACTATGCACGTTAAATGGCTCACACCAAGGAGGGAGCTGTCCTGTGAGCATGATGGCAGCAGCGTTCATCTCTGGAAGGGTCGTACAACAAAGTTCATTCCAGAAATGTTGTAGTTGCTAGTGTTCCCAGCATCATTGATAGTTGGGTGCACAGTCTTATATTATGCATGAGGTTTTCTTGCCAATTAACTTTTAGGTGTCTCTGCTAAACAACCATGTTTTACAATTTATTACTGTACGACCCTTTACCTATTTGATGGAGTGATTGTCTGCTTCATTGTCTGCTTCATATGTTATGTGTGATGAATATAACAACTTGGATGTCTGTTGGATGTCTGTTTAACACCAATTTTGTTGGTTTTTTGTCATAACTTTTTTGCCTCTCAGTTTGGGTTGTGGCACCACCTGGCATTCTGCTTGCTTGCTAGGAGCAATTCGAGGTTCCAGGGCACACACAAGACTGGCCAAGTATAGCAATGAACTGTATCTTCGGTTGGAACAGGAAACAGGACTTGGAACTGGTAAGCACGTGTACAACTGACTGTGCTGTTGTTATTTTCTGGCTCCACTCTTTATTATCCATAATGGGCTGGTCCAATATGCAGTTATGGGGCAATGATGTTCATGTAAGTCAGGTCTCCCTCGCTGACATAGACTGGGCTAAAAATGGTCCCAGCACCAGTGACTTGTGGGTAACCCTCTTCACTAATACTGTGTAATTTTCCCTACGCACACATCTTTATTTTTACGAGACACGAGACAATTCAATGAAGGAAGACATTTGTCCAGCAGTTTTGTCTTCACCCTTCAACTCCTGCACTTTAGGAATTAATACTACATCTAGTTCATTAACCTGCAAGTGTGAGGCCTGGCAGTGGGCTATTGGTGTGTATCTAGTTCATTAACCTGCAAGTGTGAGGCCTGGCAATGAGCTATTGGTGTGTATCTAGTTCATTAACCTGCAAGTGTGAGGCCTGGCAATGGGCTATTGGTGTGTATCTAGTTCATTAACCTGCAAGTGTGAGGCCTGCTATTGGTGTGTATCTAGTTCATTAACCTGCAAGTGTGAGGCCTGGCAATGAGCTATTGGTGTGTATCTAGTTCATTAACCTGCAAGTGTGAGGCCTGGCAATGAGTTATTGGTGTGTATCTAGTTCATTAACCTGCAAGTGTGAGGCCTGGCAATGAGCTATTGGTGTGTATCTAGTTCATTAACCTGCAAGTATGAGGCCTGGCAATGAGCTATTGGTGTGTATCTAGTTCATTAACCTGCAAGTGTGAGGCCTGGCAATGGGCTATTGGTGTGTATCTAGTTCATTAACCTGCAAGTGTGTGGCCTGGCAATGAGCTATTGGTGTGTATCTAGTTCATTAACCTGCAAGTGTGAGGCCTGGCAATGAGCTATTGGTGTGTATCTAGTTCATTAACCTGCAAGTGTGAGGCCTGGCAATGAGCTATTGGTGTGTATCTAGTTCATTAACCTGCAAGTGTGAGGCCTGGCAATGAGCTATTGGTGTGTATCTAGTTCATTAACCTGTAAGTGTGAGGCCTGGCAATGAGCTATTGGTGTGTATCTAGTTCATTAACCTGCAAGTGTGAGGCCTGGCAATGAGCTATTGATGTGTATCTAGTTCATTAACCTGCAAGTGTGAAGCCTGGCAATGAGCTATTGGTGTGTATCTAGTTCATTAACCTGCAAGTGTGAGGCCTGGCAATGAGCTATCGGTGTGTATCTAGTTCATTAACCTGCAAGTGTGAGGCCTGGCAATGAGCTATTGGTGTGTATCTAGTTCATTAACCTGCAAGTGTGAGGCCTGGCAATGGGCTATTGGTGTGTATCTAGTTCATTAACCTGCAAGTGTGAGGCCTGGCAATGAGCTATTGGTGTGTATCTAGTTCATTAACCTGCAAGTGTGAGGCCTGGCAATGAGCTATTGGTGTGTATCTAGTTCATTAACCTGTAAGTGTGAGGCCTGGCAATGAGCTATTGGTGTGTATCTAGTTCATTAACCTGCAAGTGTGAGGCCTGGCAATGAGCTATTGATGTGTATCTAGTTCATTAACCTGCAAGTGTGAAGCCTGGCAATGAGCTATTGGTGTGTATCTAGTTCATTAACCTGCAAGTGTGAGGCCTGGCAATGAGCTATTGGTGTGTATCTAGTTCATTAACCTGCAAGTGTGAGGCCTGGCAATGAGCTATTGGTGTGTATCTAGTTCATTAACCTGCAAGTGTGAGGCCTGGCAATGAGCTATTGGTGTGTATCTAGTTCATTAACCTGCAAGTGTGAGGCCTGGCAATGAGCTATTGGTGTGTATCTAGTTCATTAACCTGCAAGTGTGAGGCCTGGCAATGGGCTATTGGTGTGTATCTAGTTCATTAACCTGCAAGTGTGAGGCCTGGCAATGAGCTATTGGTGTGTATCTAGTTCATTAACCTGCAAGTGTGAGGCCTGGCAATGAGCTATTGGTGTGTATCTAGTTCATTAACCTGCAAGTGTAGGCCTGGCAATGAGCTATTGGTGTGTATCTAGTTCATTAACCTGCAAGTGTAGGCCTGGCAATGAGCTATTGGTGTGTATCTAGTTCATTAACCTGCAAGTGTGAGGCCTGGCAATGAGCTATTGGTGTGTATCTAGTTCATTAACCTGCAAGTGTGAGGCCTGGCAATGAGCTATTGGTGTGTATCTAGTTCATTAACCTGCAAGTGTGAGGCCTGGCAATGAGCTATTGGTGTGTATCTAGTTCATTAACCTGCAAGTGTGAGGCCTGGCAATAAGCTATTGGTGTGTATCTAGTTCATTAACCTGCAAGTGTGTGGCCTGGCAATGAGCTATTGGTGTGTATCTAGTTCATTAACCTGCAAGTGTGAGGCCTGGCAATGAGCTATTGGTGTGTATCTAGTGCATTAACCTGTAAGTGTGAGGCCTGGCAATGAGCTATTGGTGTGTATCAAGGTATTTGTTTATCAGATAAAAATAGTATGATTTCCCCACTCTTTCTGAATCCAGTACAGCCTCTTATGTATGTGTGTCTGTCATTACAAAAGAACAAAAACAAACAAGCAGCCCAGGGACATCTTCATGGAGCCATGATCACTGAAAGTCATTAAGCCTTCTCAATCCAACAGGCCAGACCTGCAATAAACTAATTATAGGTGATCATAGCTCCACCTACTAGTTTATAGACGTACTGACCCCGTACAAACCAAACAACTGCACTAGACAGACGTCACTTATTCTTGTACAAGTAGGTTATCCAAATCCCAGTGTACCGTTGAGCCACGAGAAGTTAGATGGCAGAGGAGATAAAACCTCGCAGTGTGTGGGGAATGTCTTCTACGAAGGCTCTCTTGTTTCTCTTCCCTTCCTTCAGTGTGGAAGTAAGCATTGTTGCACGTACTGAAGGGGGTAGATCAAGATGATCCTAGTAGCTGCTGGAGTCATGAGCTTGGCAGGAATTGTTCAAGAAGACTTAGTGTGTAGGGCAACAGGACTTGCCTGCAGCTTCTATGATGAACTATGTGCAGTAAAGCTTAACTAGCTGGGCCTTGACATGCCAAGTTGCTGATTTGCAAATGTTATTGCCTCATTGTATGTGCATTGTAAGCCCTCAGACTCTCTGCATGGACACTTGCTCTGTTCTTGTTTTGTCCATTATGTAGGTGTGAAACAAAATGGCAGTATTAATTTAGCTGCTACCAAAGGACGGTTGGCAGCATTAAGAAGACAACAGGCTGTAGGCAGGTATGTCACATGCTGTAGGCAGGTATGTCACATGCTGTAGGCAGGTATGTCACATGCTGTAGGCAGGTATGTCACATGCTGTAGGCAGGTATGTCACATGCTGTAGGCAGGTATGTCACATGCTCTATGTTTCATGCTATAGGATGTTATGTCAGAAACTCCAGGTAGGTGTGTCACATGCTCTTCTCAGATGTGATCAAATGCTATAGGTTGGAATGTCTTATGGTCTGGCAGCCATGCCACTTGTAGAGACTATACGCTTACCTGGGGAATCTGGATCCGCGCCAACGATGCGTTGGCTCTCATGATGGGACAGTGGCATGCTGTACATTGGGGATGTTAGGGATGTTAGTAACAATGCCTGGACAGGCTACCTATGAGCTTGCGTCTAGGCTACCCTGTTTATCTGACTGTTGGGATTGTTGTGTCTTCAAACAAACTCTCCATGAACTCAACTGGTTTCTCTCTCAGTGCCTAACTTCTCCAAACTTATTTGCCAGCTGCCTATCTTGACTTTAGCCATGTATGCTTCTTCATAGCTCTGTATTAGTGCACATGATTTCTACTTCTTGATGAAGGATGTACACAAGTGGGGATATTCTGAATGGCTACAGTATTGCTGGATTATTCTCAGCTGGCATCACAAACACCTCGAGGCTTCTCTTTCAAGAAGCTGATTGAAAGAGGAACCTCAAAGTTGGGTCCAATATTGTTTCCTTTCTAATTGTGTTTATAAACAACATAATGCAACATAATGCACACTTTTGTTGTTGTTGTTGTTGTTGTTGTTGTTGTTTCTATTTTGCAGGAGTCTTGGGCTAGACTCTGAAATGATTTCGGCGGAGGAGTGTGCTAGGATATGTCCAGTTCTCAGAACGGATGACCTCTATGGTGGCCTGTATTGCCCAGTGGATGTGTGTGCAGGGGATCCTAGCAGCATATGCATGTCTCTGTCAAAGGGGGCACTGTTGCAAGGTACAGATATAGTAGATGATTCCATGGCTCAGTATTCTGGCGTGCAAAATATAATTAAGGAGATACAGAGAAACCCTTTACCAATAATAAAAGGGTGTGGCACAGGAGCTGGCTTGAGCTGCAGGGAGATAGTCATGCTACTCCTAGTTAGTCAAAGCTACCACTGCTGCAGCCATTGTTAGCATATATTATGCACTCGTGTGTGTGTGTGTGTGTATCACAACCTTCAGCATTGTCGAGGATATATATGTAAAATGTAAAAGCTGGCTGGTATACTGGCAGCTTTGAACATGGAGCAGCAAGCATGGTAAGCATGGCAAAGTCACCATACTAATATTATATAAAATCAATAATCAAAATTCTATAAAACGACTCAAAAGCAGAAAGCAGCCAACTCAGTTATTTTTGCATTAGGTTTCCACTCAAGATCTATATCTCCTGGAGGATGAATATCTGAGTGCTCGCCTGATTATAGTTCTTACTGTAGGTAGTTTATGATGCCTATAACTTAGCAAGCCACTTGATATCTACAGCCTTACTGAACTACGTACATCTAGGCATGCGGTTATCCAGTGAATTGTTAGGCCAGGCAGATACTCTTGACAGCATCTTTTGATATACATGAATCTACTGCAGGTATATCTAGGTCTTGTGCTGGGAGCCTGGTGTACAAACTTATAAAATACCAGTACATGTACTAGGTTAGCCTTCTACCAACATGTAGAGCTCGCTTGTAAAACATCGCTAAGAAACTGTAGCTAAACTCTTATCTCCTGCTGGACTAGGCTTAGACCAACAAAGCCACCATTAAGACAGATATGATAAGTCTCTAGCAGCCATAACTTAGGCTAGCTGAGAACTTACTTGATATAGGGTGTTTTCAATAGAGCAACTGTGTGCCCTGAGAAGGCTGTAGCTACAAACCACAACTCATATATAGCCATTATCCACTGGTTATCAGAAGCATACCTATTGCTATTGAGGCTATATGAGCCTCCTTCTAGCTAACCCAAGTTCTGTGCATTACAAGCCTTCTTTGTGCTTGTTCTAGTGTGGCCATCCAGCACAAGAGCCTAGATGGCCAAAGAGAACTCGCAAGAATGGTTTTTAACTTTTGTTACACTGTTGGTTCAGTAAATAGTCGACTGGTTAACAACAGGCCTAGATAACTAAGCTTCCTACAGTTTCTCAGACTTCCAGCACACTTGTAGATCTTGGGCTAATGCATATCACTACAGCTTGGGCTACTTTCAATAAGTAAATAGGATTTGAATGCATAGTTTATGTAGAGTACAGGGAATTAATGAGCCATAATGCTATGACTAAACCACAAATAGTTATCTCACAGTTGACTCTTCCAGGCTACCTTTTCTGGAAGTGCTGTCGGGGACTACACAGACGACTGAGGAGTCACTCTGAATGCCTTTATCCCTGAGAAATGTGGCACTCCTTGATGGATATCTTTGCTCCCAATTTTTTTTGGTGTGCCTAGTGCTACATTCGTTAGTTTGCTTCAGCCTAATGAGCTGATTCTTGTAACCAAAGTGCAGCTCGTTGTGTTTACATTCTACTAGTGAGGCCAGCGGGTTACGGCTATAAAATGTGCTGATAAAAATTAAGATAAAAAACAAAAAATAAATTTAGCACACCCCCACACACTAATGAAGTGCATGGTCCAAGGAGTGCAGCTGCTCATCTTCTCACTGTTTTTGATTTTGCTCTATTTGTAATGAAATCTTGGCTATCTGTCACCATTGAAGTGACAATCCACTTCAGTCGAGACAAATAGTCACATGATGCCACATCACAGTTTAAAGCCCGGGCAAGTAGGCAGAATGCACTGCAGGAAATATTGCCAGAGCAACGGCCAAACTCCACAGAAAGGAGGAGAGTGATACTGACGATGATTCCTTTGCAAGTGACCAAGATTCTACCATGAAGACGGAACTGGAACAGAGGACGATGGCTTGATCACGAAATTGTTATTATCAATAATGCTCACCTGTTTGATCTCTGGCGACCTCGTGACCTAGTGTGCATCATGTCAAATAGAGCATGCCCTCAAATAGCAAGGCAGTGGGAATGAATTGATAAGTGTGCGTTCTGATCAGTGCTGTGTCATGTGTGTGGCTGACTATTCCTCAGGCAATGTGCTTCGTGATATAAAGTTCATTTGTTGTTGTTGTTGCTGTGATTGTGATTCTTGTTGTTGTGATTGTTGTTGTTTTGATGGTTGTTGTAATTGTTGTTGTGGTTGTTGTTCTGATTGTTGTTGTTGTTGCGATTGTTGTTGTTGTTCTGATTGTTGTTGTTGTGATTGTTGTTGGTTTGATTGTGGTTGTTGTGATTGTTGGTTTGTTGTAACTATTGTTGTGGTTGTTGTTCTGATTGGGTTGTTGTTCTGATTGTTGTTCTGATTGTTGTGATTGTTGTTGTTGATTGTTGTTGTGGTTGTTGTTGTGATTGTTGGTTTGATTGTTGTAATTATTGTTGTGGTTGTTCCGATTGTTGTTCTGATTGTTGTTGTGATTGTGATGTGATTGTTGTTTGTGGTTGTTGTTGTCTGATTGCTGTTGTTGTGATTGTTGTTGTGATTGTTGTTGTGATTGTTGTTGCTGTGATTGTTGTTGTGATTGTTGCTGTGATTGTTGTTGTGATTGTTGGTTTGTGGTTGTTCAGATTGTTCTGATTGTTGAAGTTCATCTGATTGTTGTTGTTGTGATTGTTGTTGTGATTGTTGTTGTGATTGTTGTGATTGTTGTTGTGATTGTTGTTGTCGTGATTGTTGTTGTTGGGATTGTTGTTGTTATTGTTGTTATTGTTGTGACTTGTTGTGATTTGTTGTTGTTGTGATTGTTGTTGTTGTGATATGTTGTTGTGATTGTTGTTGTTTTGTGATTGTTGTTGGTTTGATTGTTGTTGGTTTGAGTTGTTGTAATTATTGTTGTGGTGGTTGTTCTGATTGTTGTTCTGATTGGTTGTTGGTTTATTCATACTTGACGTAAGCATGATGCGCATGTCATTAGTATTCATGTAGACACAGTGTCATCTATCCACCACAGGAGTGAAGCTCTTTGAAGGTGTGAGGGTGGACTCTGTGAAAGTGAAGGAAGGCCGAGTGGCTGGGGTGGTGACAAATAGAGGAGAAATCGAGTGTGAAATATTCGTCAACTGTGCTGGACAGGTTAGACCTCCATGCCCCCCCCCCCCCCCCCTTCCTTCATGTGGTACTTGTGATCAGTTATCTCTCATACAGAGAATGTAATTCTATAATGATTGATTTGGCATGTAATGCCATGTAACATGGCCTAGCGCAATGTAAGAGCAATGTAAGAGTGTGTAGTTTCTACACATGGTATCGCATACATGATATATTGGTAAGAATTCTTAAGTAATTAATATGAAGCGCCTCAAATTTCTGCTGCCTATTTCCTTGGCAACATTACCAACATTAACTATGGAGCACAACAATGGAACCGTCCACAGAAAGCCGCCAGCAAAGATGAGAACATGTACAGATTTACAGAAGAGAGTGTCTGCTGATGAGAGCATCTACAGATGAGTGTGTCTAGGATGAGCGGGTCATCAGGAGTTCTTCTCCATTTTGTTCTGGCACTGGTCATGGCTTCAAGAGAAAAGGACCATTGACGACAGCCTTCCCAATCCCGTAGGCCCACTTTCAGCTATAGTTACCAGCGCTGCTACCAATCAAGCGGTTCGGTGTCTTCAGGAGTGTTCTTCAGTGCCATCTGTTGTCTCTCCCCCTGGCTAGGTATATACCGTAAACTCTGGTTGTTTTAAGCCTCTCCATGTTTAGCATACACAGAGTTACATGTACTGACCCACTCACCTCAATAGCGCCATATGGTGCTCTGGGTTTCGTTGATAGAAAAATCATTTCTGTGTTAGTTAATGTGCAGTTTATTGCCTGCTCCATTTATGCACCTCCTTTGAAGAACGTCACTTCCCAGGAACTAAGGGGGGGGGCAAAATCTTGAAACACAGCCCTTTCGTGGTTTTGATGCCCCCCCAAAATGACTAGGCAACTAAGTGTATAAAAAGCCATTTTTCTATTGGCAGGTGGTACTTTTGACTTGTCCAAGATGACTCTAGCGAGAGAGAAGGTTGTGGCATCCTTTCTTACTTGGGAGAGCCTTGTTGGATAAGATGGCCACCATAGTAGAAACTATTCAATTGGAATGGGTGGATGAGCTTAGCGCTACAGAAAAAAAGTGATGGTCTGGTCTCTGACGAGGAAGGCATGGATGGGAAGGGAAGACCTCTCAGGTTTATTAATGGGATCTAGCTCTAGTATTATCCCGTTTGTTGTCCAAAGGCTGTAGTTATTTTTCCCGGGTAAAACTTGGGTAGTGCCAGTACTGTATATGTTAATAGAGTTTATGATGGATGATGATGCGAGAGGATTGGCTTCTCTTTTGCTTCCTTGCACTTAGTCCTAGTCCTCTCACAAGTCAATTAATAATAAAATATATATGTAAAACCATACCAGTTGACTGGGGAGTCGTTTTCCACAAGGCCACGCTGGTAGTGCAAGATTCATGGGTGTGGCACATGCTTGTATGATTTAACTGCGGGAGATCCATATTCGTGAAAATAAGAATTGTGAAATATTAATTATACCTATACTTGAGTGAGAATATCACCTGTGAAACTTTATCCATATAAGGTATTATAAAAATTGAATTATTTCTTTTACCACCCCCCCCCCCCATCCCAGTGAGCTTTATACCTACATGGTTATGTTGACCCAGAGAGCTATTCAGGAAGTTGGAGATGATGTTCGGGGATGAGGGTTAGATTGTCCATGCTGCCTCATCACATGCTTGACACTTACTGAGGGAGAAAGCTGCCATAAGCAGTCAACCACTTGCTGGCAATGACCCTCTGCATTGTAGCTGAAGCTGAGCAAAACCATGACATGGCTCTCCTGCTCAAACTCTATCTTGAAGGCTCTCTGGCCTGAGCCCAAGAGCTTATAAAAGAAGAAACAGAGAATGGCAGTATCTGCAAGGAGTGGGAATTTAAGGTTGCTGTGAAGAGTGTGGAATTGCTGTTACTTATTCTTAACCTACCACATCCAAACTATCATTTGCTAGTGCAAGCCACACCCACAAAGCTGACCTGAGCTAGCCTAAGTTGTGATCTGGATGATGTCCTAGGGAAAGATATGCACTTTCCCAAAGTCCTAGTCCAGTTGGTTTCTTGCTGAAACGTAGGCAGTGAAAACAGCCGAGTTATTAGTGGAGTTATTAGTGTAGTCCCAATGAAAAACTGAAGCTAAGGGAAGTGGATTAGGTATCAAGTGTGCTTGTTGCAAGCATGTCTGCTGTATGTTATGAAAACACTATATAGTGAGCACTGTCAAGAAATGCCTGATCATGTAAATGTCTCCAACTTATCTCGCATTCTGTGGTCTGCATTACCTTATAAATATTTGACTTTGCCCTTTATTTTCAATACATCACCTTTGCCTTAGATAACCCTTTACCTTGTACAATTACCCAAAACCTTTATCATTAAAACCCTTTACCCTACATAGACTGTAACAAACCAGGTTGCTTGAAGTAACCACACTCTATCAAATAAGATAAGTCAATCGATCAAATAAGATAAGTCAATCAAATCAGCAAACAATCAATAAGTATTTAACCCGTCAGCCAGTCAATAGGACAATCAATAGCTAAGCAAAGTCACTGTCCTGCTTTAACATGAAAAACCACACGATCACGTGCCGGCTGAACACGTGATCCGCTATGACCACAAACCACAGTGTTAATGAGGTGTGAAACAATGCACAAGCAATTTTAAGGCAATCAAACTATGCAAGACAATTAATTAAATTAAACCGTAACATCTCTCTTCGTTTCTTCTTTTCCCCCCCATCTTTTTCTTTCTTTTTCTTATTATTCGTATCTTGCAGGAGCTCTGGTTCTCCTGCCAAATGAAGAGAAATGTGTAGACCTCAGTGGTATAGTGGGCACTGGTGGAGGCGAGAGCTGCATGTGGTTGTCATCCTGCGTAGAAGGCACTGGCACAGGTGCCTGCATAGAAGGTACCAGTACAGGTGCTTCGTCAGCACATGAGGATTTGGACAGCATTGATGGAATCACATCAGGAAACTCTGATTTAGGCTCAAGTGTTTCTACTTCCCTCAGAGAGGTTCTTAGCTGACGACGATTGCGTCGGTATAGCCTTCCTCCACTCTCTATGAGGTAGGACCGAAAGCCAATAGACCGTTTAACTCTGGCGGGAGACCATTTTTCTTGACCAGGAAGTTTCATGTGTACCTGTTCCCCAGATGTTAATACGGAGAGTTCCTTGGCTTTCCGATCATAGACAGCTACTTGCTTTTCCTTGGCGATCTTCATCAATGTTGAAGTATTCTTTGGAATCTCTGGTTGTAGAAGTTTTTCTGGAGTTGGCAGTAGTGTACGGGTCTGGCGCCCCAAGATCTTCTGAACTGGCGATGCCTCTTGTGGGGTGTTGCGAAAATCGAGTAGTGCTAGTAGACAGATATCTGATCTGGACTTCTCAGCCTTCTTCATTAGGCCTTTGCAGATTTTTACTGCATTCTCAACCTTGCCATTGCTCTGGGGATATCTTGGCGAAGATGTTATGTGTCGAAACTTCCACATTTTCGTGAAGCGATTGAAGACATCGTTATCATACTGTGGACCATTATCCGAAACCAGTATATCTGGAATTCCATGTCGAGCAAAATGCACAGCAAGTTTCTCTATCACAGTTGTAGACAGGGTATCTTGTAGATAATCAAATTCAAAGTAACTTGAATAGTAGTCAACAGTGATTAGGAACTTTCTTTGACTGAACGAGAACAAGTCTGTCCCAACTTTGAACCATGGTCTTTCAGGAACTTCGTGTGGTTGAAGTGGTTCTCGGCATTGCTCGGGATTGAAACTAAGACAGACTGAGCATTTTGACACATAATCTCTTACATGTGCATTCATCCCTGGCCAGTAAAACAATTCTATAGCTCTGCGAATACATCCTTCCATTCCAATGTGGGAGGCATGAAGTAAGCGTAACATGTCTCTGTGCAGATAGGCTGGAACAACTACTCAGTCACCTTTGAAAAGCAAACCATCTTGAATGTTGAGTTCGTTTCTCACAGTGAAGTACGGATGAGCAGATGTTGGATCTCCATCCCGTTGTTTCGGTCACCCTTTCTGGATGAGTTCCATAACAATCTTAATATCTTCATCCTCTGCTGTAGCAGCTTTGATGATGGATAGTTGATCTTCTTGCACATCCAAGTCTTCCACTGAACGAACATTTTCAAACTCTTCTTGAAGATCCTTCTTACCAGGCATCTTATTGGGTGATATCAAATAGACATGAGACAGTGTGTCAGCAAGGTACATAGTACTTCCTTTCTTGTATACGATGTTGAGGTCGTATTTTTGAAGGCGTAACATCATCCGCTGGAGCCTCTTTGGAACTGTGTAGATGGGTTTTTTAGTGAGTGCTTCAAGAGGCTTGTGATCCGTTTCGACAGTCACTTTTCACTTTTCTCCCATCTAAGTGATCAAACCTTTCACAACCGTATACAATAGCAAGATTCTCCTTTTCGATTTGAGCATAATTTTGCTCAGCAGTAGTAAGCGCACAGGATGCGACACTAACTGGTTGACCCTTCTGCATCAGTGCTGCACCCAATCTATTCTGGGATGCATCACATTGAATAGTGAGTTCTTCCTTGGGGTCATAATACCGCAGGACTGGTGCACACGTAATCAGTCTCTTTACTCCCTCCCATACAGCTTGATGACGCTCATTGAAGTGCCATACCACATCTTTCTTCTCCAGCTCGCGGAGTGGTGCACAAACACTCGAGAGATGAGGTAGAAATTTTGCCAAGTATGTGACCATTCCTAGAATTCTTTTCAATGCTGATACGTCATATGGTGTAGGCATGCTCAGAATTGCCTCCACCTTGTTCGGGTCTACAACCAGTCCTTCATGGGTGAGATGATGACCAATAAAATTTACTGCATGTTTCCGAAGTTCAATTTTTTCAGAGTTGAGTCGAAGTCCCCTTTCTCTGACTCGCTCAAGAAAACGGTGAAGGTTACGATCGTGATCAATCATGGCATCTGAATCAGTGTCTCCTCGGCGGAAGTCATCCATGTAAACTTCAATGCCTTGGAGACCTTCAATGAATTCATCCATTCTCTTGCCTGGAATGTCTCAGGTGCCGAATTCAAGCTAAATGGCAACCTGAGCCATCTGAATCTCCCAAATGGAGTATTGAATGTCGTGAGAAAACTTGACTTGTCATCAAGCTTGATCTGAAGGAAATCTGTCTTGGCATCAAATACACTAAAGATCTTGGAATTATGAAGCCGCGATGCTACATATTCAAGTGATGGTAATGGGGAGTGAGCATGCTTTACTGCCTTATTCAGGTCCCTTGGGTCTAAGCACACTCTGACCTGCCCATTCTTCTTGGGTACAACCACCATGCTGGACACCCAAGGTGTTGGTTCACACACAGGTACCAACACTTTCTTTTCAACCATGTCAGTCAATTCGGCTTTCAGTGGTCCACGCAGTGCCACAGGTACCTTACGAGGCGCATGTATTGTAGGGGTGACCTCATCGTCAATTTGGATTTTATAGGTTCCTGGTAGGCATCCTAGTCCTCCGAACACATCTTCAAACTGGCGCAGTAGCGTGTCTTCTCTCACTACATCATGTTTTGGAGTTGTGCAAGTCATCGCGTGGACATCTGAATCTATGATCTTCACCAGGTTTAGCTTCTCACCTGATGCAAGGGAAAGTATAGGAACACCAGGGCCTTTCGCTATCAAGAAATCAGCCAAGTATGCAGCTCCCTTGCGGGCAATTGACAGTTGAGCTTTACCCTTTGGTTGTTCAGTGGCTCCATTATGCATACGAAGAACAATCCTTGTCTTCTGTAGCTTCTGGAGTGATGAGTCTCCAGTGGCTTTGACATAATCTTGGACAGGTAGTATGTTAACTGTTGCTCCAGTGTCAAGTTGAAATGGTACAACATGCTTCTTGTTCACTTGAAATGTTCTTGTTCACTTGAAATGTGGCAAACACCTGCCTTCTGGAGCTGGAATGCGTAGCTGATGAAGCTGGACAACTTGGACCTCTTCCATTTCATCAACTTGACGTGTAGATTGCTTCCTAGATCCACATACACTACTGAAGTGGCCTCTTTTGCCACATTTGTGGCATGTCTTGCCAAGAACTGGATACGTTCCTTTCTTGAAACTGTGCTTTCTGCCACAAAACTTACACTGGCGAGCTGTATCATCATATTTATATTCTGATTTATCCTTTGAAGATTCAAACCTGTCTCTCACTTCTTTCTGCCTATGACCCATCATGGATACTGCATGAGCATGCCCTTCCTCCGTCGACAACTCTTGGGCTCTTTGAGCAGTCACTAGATGACTGCGAAGAATTTTGACACATTTTTCGAGGGTGAGATCCCGTTTCCCCAACAGTTTATGGCAGATTACGTCATCTTGTATGCCATGGACAATTCTATCTCGGACCATTCGGTCTCTTTGGTTTCCAAAGTTGCAAGTGAAGGCTAATTTCATTAATACTGTCATGTGTATGTGATTGTGGATTCTCCAGACATTTGGTCACACTTCATGACGTTGTAGGACGACTCGAAAGTCTCATTAGCTTCTGGGACACACCTCTCTTCAAACTTTGTGAGAACTGTTTCAATGTTGTTTTTGTCTGCTTCGTTGTCCCAATCGAATGTCTCTAACATGTCCAAAGCTTCATCTCCTACCAAATTCTTGAATGCTGCAACTCTAACCACTCCAGTTTCTGTGTAAATCTTTGCGGCAATCTCATAAATTTCCCAGTCTCTTTTAAATTTCTTCCAGTTCTGGCCTCGATGTAGTCAATCCTCCAATGATAATGGTTCTGGTGGTTTGGCATAGTTCTGAGCCATCGGGATTCAGTTGAGTTCTCTTAGTTTGCCTCTGACACCATGTAACAAACCAGGTTGCTTGAAGTAACCACACTCGATCAACTAAGATAAGTCAATCAAATCAGCAAACAATCAATAAGTATTTAACCAGTCAGCCAGTCAATAGGACAGTCAATTAGCCAATTAGCTAAGCAAAGTCACTGTCCTGCTCTAACATGAAAAATCACGCGACCACTTAACGGCTGAACACTGATCCGCTATGACCACAAACCACAGTGTTAACGAGGTGTGAAACAATGCACAAGTAATTAAGGTAACAATCAAACTATGCAAGCAAACTTATGCAAGACAATAAATTAACATAGACCTTCAACGTAATTAACGTAATTGCCTATAATATAGCACTTGACCTTATTTTGCAGTATAGAGATATCACTTAATAGTTTTAATGACCCTTTACCTTATGTAGCTGCTCTTGACTCCCAACAATGTTAGCAGGGAAAGTGTCTATATATATATATATTATTGTATCTCTCTATATACTGTATGCTATCTATATATGTGCTTGGACCATCAGCCTTGCCGTGTGGTGTGGCGTAGAGATAGATGAGTGGGAGTAGGTTGGCAGTACAGAGCAGTGTATATGGTGTGGACCTGCCAACCCCAGAGTCATGAAAATCTTGAGATCCCCCCCAAAATCCTCAAAAAACCTGGAGATTTGGTATAAAATCTGGTTATCAGTTGCATCAAGTCATAACAAGCATACTAAGCATACTAAAAATTTTTTAAATTTTTTATGACACACTGCTATCAGTTTAATGATTCTGATTATAGCAAGAAGTTGCCCTTTTTACATGGCCCCAAAGTCATCAGGCACCCAGCGGTAACAGGGAACTTCAGATTCAGGGAATGCTAGCTTCATGGCTAGAAAGCTTGACAAAGTGCCATCGAGCTTCATTGATGACCGAGCGTCTGTCTTATTCTTTCTGACAATGCTAAAGAGTCGTTCCTCTTCAGCATTACTGTGAGGGAGGACAACAACTACCTCAGCGACACGAAATTTTTGTAACGCTGAACATTTGTACCAGAAAGTTTCATGTTGGCAATGTACCACCATAGCACATCCACTCTAGAGTGAAAGACTGGTGATGACCCTTCCATCTCACTATCAACTACTTTTGCTTCCTCCCATGCAGACTGGCCAATGTCATCATCCGTTAGGGTCTGGTAGTCAATAAATTCATCAAAGAGGGCATCCTGTGGTATGTCAGATAGCAAGTTTGAATACCTCTCTAGAAAGTAGTCAAGGTTTTTCCACTTGCTTTAAATCCTTCTGGGTACATCAATCCATTTTGCATTTGCAAGTAGTTCATCAGTCAAAGGGAATTTTGCTTGCATGTACAATAGTGCATACTTAAAGTAGCAATGAGCGGCATCAAAAAACTTGTTATACATTGTTAGGGAAATGTCACCATCATTCAACAGTTTGGACAGCTTTGTCTTGGTCAATCCTCCCCCAAAAAAGTGATTGGTTGGCTTGAAGATTTCATCGTTTAAGTAGATTTCCATCAATGGTGTGTCCCTGAGTATGTCCAGTAGAACAATACGAGAAGCTAGCTTCTTGGCCAGGCTAATCATAGCATCTTGTAGAATGTGGATTGTTGGCTCTTCACGTTGTAGCAATTTGTTAAACTTGGTGAATAATTGAATAGAAGCACTGTGAAATAGAAGGACTGGTTCGAGAACTGGATTACAAAATGCTGCATGAAGTCGACGAAAACGTTCATCAGCAAAGTGCTCTGACTGGAAGTATGACTTAAGGCTGGGGTACTTTTTTAAAACTCGATCAACACATCTTTCTAGTGATAGCCAGCGTGTTGAAACACGTTTGAGGACTTGCTGATATTCCTGGTCACAAAATTCACAGTATTCGGCAAGCTTCCCCTTGCGTTTCGAGCTCTTATCGAACCAACAATTACAACATCTTCAATGTTGATTCCAGCAATCTTCGTAAAAGCATCATTGGCCTAACTGGCAACAAGGTGAGCAAGATGGCATGGGCATCCAGAAATAAAGACACTGGGATTCTTCTTTGCATCTTGAAGCAATGGAGTTGTGAGTGCCAATCATAGCATTGGTATTATCAACGCTAAGACTGACAGCATTGACCCAAGGAACTGAATCTGACTCAAATTTTCAATTTATGGCATCAAATATGGAATAAGCTTTGCCACAAACCTCCCCAGATGTTGTGCAGATGTCATAAAATTAGCTAGTTACTTTTTTGGACCTGTTAATGTCAAAAAAATGGATGGTGACTGGGTTCATCTTCAACAGTCCTTTGTCATTGGATGTATCTGTCCCAAAGCTGAGCTTTGCAGTGTTGGACAAGTATCCCATGGCAATATGGACCCATAGCAACATTAAGAATAGCAGAGGTTTTTGTTCTGGCAGATGCATATCGACAAGTAATCTTGCTGTCAGGAAAAATGGCTTTAAATAATGGTCCTAAATGATCAGCAGTAGCAATAGGGAGGTTATGCTGAATGAGAAAATTGGTGATCATTACCTCAGCTCTTGTGGTCTTTCTTCCAATCTCAGATTCTCCTGGCTTGCCAAGAAAAGAGTTCAGTGGCATCTGTTCTTTAAGCCCTTTCATGTTGCTTTTATGAGAATCTCTCTCGTAATGAACCTTGACATCCCTCAAACCCTGGTGGCTACAGACAATGTTTTTACTGCATGGAATGCAGTGAAACATCGAAGTGCAATGAGGAACAGCTCGAACAGGATAATTTTGGGCCCACAGGGAATTATAAGAACACGAATACTTGCCTGATCCATCATATTTCCGTGTCTTCTTGGCATCTGTGCCATTTTCAGAGAAGCTTGCACTTGCTGATGCAGGTCGCTTGGGCATTTTATTTCGATTTGAAACTTCGATCTTTTTTTCGAACCCTGATCTTTAAAAAATCAATTCCTCAGAAAGTCGGGTGAATTGGATATTCAATCGGGAGATCCAGAGATTAGTGTTGAAATCGGGTGACACCCGGCAGCATCGGGTGAGTTGGCAGCTCTGGTTATATTGGTACATAAACACTGAACTCATGTACAGATGATTGGTGCCAGTGAAAGAAAGAGAGCAGTTGGTCTCCCAGAAACTCTGCCAAGGAATGCCATTTTGAGAGCAGAGTTCAGAGGTAGTGAGCACTGTCTCTGTTGAGGAGAAGCCCAGCTGTGCCCGTGTGTGCACATCCAATGCTGTCTCTATCTTACTTCTGACTGCTGGTTTCTGAAGAGCTTTTCCTGCCTCCTCCCACTTCTAGAGGTGTAGATTTGTTTTATTCCATGAAATGGGGAGGGAGATGAGCTAGAGTTGGGAATTCCAACTTCTCAGTATTAACTGTTAGACCATTTATAGGCATGCAAGGGCGGGCTTTACCTGGAAACTATTCTAATTTGTATGACAAAGAATTAAAGAATAAAATTATTCCTGCTGTTGTTATTGTCATGTATTCATGCAGTGGGCTAGACAACTCGGATGTCTCTCCAACCCCAAGGTCAAAATTCCCTTACATTCAACTGAGCATTTCTATATAGTGACAAAGCCATTTGAAGGTAAGCAAACAGAGCACATTGTCCTTGCTAGGTGGGTTGGTACTGAAGGCCAAGAAGATGCAATGGGACTTGTGGTTGATCGTGCTTATTTTAATATTTTATACTTCCTACAGAGAACTTGATTTTAGTGTCAAAGTATATCTCACACAAGAAGCTTTTCGCTGGCATGGCTACTTTAAGCACTGGTATTTTCTGCTACCAGGTGAAGGTGACTTAGTTGACCTCTAGCCGCATGCAGGCACAATATCAGGGATGTTCACAAAAATTTGATAACAAATCGACCGTTCAATCAATCAGCTCAATATTTGGCTGAAAAACGTTGTATCAATCTGCCAATAAACATATTCACATTTGTGGTTCAGTTGCTTGACAACTGTTGTTCTCCATAATGTAGGTTAATTCACGGGCAATCTAGTGAGATATGGTTGCAAGGTACATGTCTCAACTCGGATTTTATATTGTTGTAGTAATAGAGATTTATCCTGGCCTCTAGCCAAGTGGCATAATTTGTTCTGTGGTTTTATGAACTGCTAGAATGAAGGCAATGACTTAGTGGCTCTCCAGTGGGAGATTTGCCTTACCCCTAGCCCCAGCGAGCAAAACCACAGAGCCATTTACAGCCAGTTAGCTACTAAGCAAAGATCAATTAAACACTTAACTGATATTAGATACTGAACTGATATTAGATACTGACTGATATTAGATACTGAACTGATATTAGATACTGAACTGATATTAGATACTGACTGATATTAGATACTGACTGATATTAAATACTAAACTGATATTAGATACTGAACTGATATTAGATACTGAACTGATATTAGATACTGAACTGATATTAGATACTGAACTGATATTAGACACTGAACTGATATTAGATACTAAACTGATATTAGATACTGAACTGATATTAGATACTGAACTGATATTAGATACTGAACTGGTATTAGATACTGAACTGATATTAGATACCGAACTGATATTAGATACTGAACTGATATACTGAACTGATATTAGATACTGAACTGATATTAGATACTGAACTGATATTAGATACTGAACTGGTATTAGATACTGAACTGATATTAGATACTGACTGATATTAGATACTAAACTGATACTGAACTGATATTAGACACTGAACTGATATTGGATACTGAACTGATATTAGATACTGAACTGATATTAGATACTGAACTGATATTAGATACTGAACTGATGTGTGTTGGGTCTTGGGAAAACTATTCGTAGTCAATGTGTGATCATCATGTCCAAATTAGCACCGAAATAAACCGCACAGAGCAAAAATAATCGCGCCTACCAATGTCACGAGAAAGTCACCTGAAAATCATATACAGTATCTGTAGTTGAGATGGAGTTTGTTTTTGCGTCCTTTTCTTGCTGATCAGGCTACCTACAGATAGATGCGCAGGAAACATTTGCTGCGGAGAAGGAAGAGGGGAGAGCTGAGGGAAAGGCAGAACCAATGAAGGTTGTGACTGCATGAACTGCAGCAGTGCAGACACAGGAGATATAAACATAGCAACAGTTCTCTAGCTATGTGGCTGGTCTAGTTGGCTAACATAGTATACAGCTAGCTCCTCAACGGTGTAACCTGCAGCCGTTGCGAAGACACGAGTAAATGAAATTCTCTTCAACGCACATTCACGTAGTTAGCTTTAATTTATGCTCGGATGCGACCCAATCCACCTATGGAGGTGGACCAGATCGATGCGCATTAATTAACGTGCATTATTCTAATTCTAATTCAGTGTGGACGTGACCAATGCATATTAATACGCATTAATGCTAATTGTAATTCAGTTTGGACGCGACCAATGCATATTAATACGCATTAATGTGCATTATTCTAATTCTAATTCAGTGTGGACGTGACCAATGCGTATGGATGTGCATTAATTACATTGATTTGTGAAGTGTGTACGGGCCTTGAACTGAGTGGCCTTCACATCATCATTGGGGTTTTGTAGTAGCTGATAGCAGGAAGTACCACTACCTAAAGTCTACTACTGAGGAGCTTATTGTATGAGTTACATTTTGACATGAAATTGAAATTTTTGGTTTGAAGTACAAGGAAGTTATTAGCAAAATAACAAACTTATTCATGAGCAATCTCAAAATGCTCCTCTTGTGGTTATTTATGCTCAATTCAGGCTTTTTAATTCAGGCTTTTTACCTTCATCCTTTTTTTGGGGGGGGGGGGGGGGGGGGGGGTGGATAATAATATTTGTTGTTGTTATTGTTATTGTTGTTTATTAAATATTATTTGTTGTTGTCGGTTTGTTGTTGTTGGTTATTATAATAGTATTTGTTGTTGTTTATTATTGTTATTATAATATTATTTGTTGTTGTTTATTATAGTATTTTGTTTATTGCTAAAGCTATTGACCCCAAGATGCCTACTGTCTGGGACCGTGACAACCAGCTCTACATGCGGGAGTGGAGTGGAGGCATTCTGGCTGGCTGCTACGAGTTGAACCCCAGAGCATGCTTCGAAGATGGAATCCCTAATTCTTTTGAGTTCCAGTTACTTCCAGAAGATTGGGACCATTGCCGTAAGTCACACCTACTAATATTATCTGTAAACATTTTGGCCACTTGGCCTTCATTGTGTATAGGGTTGCCGTTTTTATTTTTAAATTTTGTATTAAGTTATCCATTTATCTCCAACACGCAGTATGCCCCCACTGAAGTAATGAACTGCAAAACACTCCCCCAAACCTCCTTCCCCATGATAATTGCCTGTACTACAATCTTGGCAATTAGCACCTGATCAGCGTACACACCAGATGATACCTGTCTACAGTGCAGTATTAAGGGCAGGGTGTGAGACTGTGGGTGTGCACTGTTTTCATGTCACTGCAGAGCCGCTGATGGATAGCATCATGAATCGTGTTCCAGCCATCAAGAATGCTGAGATACGTCAGATGGTTAATGGACCTGAGAGTTTTACACCTGACCTACATGCAATCATGGGGGAAGCCCCTGAGGTAATTCTTTGTCTATCAATATCAGAATACCGTAACCACAGACTGGTTACGTAGATTGGTTACCATCTCATGGATGTATCACATTTATAGCTAAGCTGGTTATATTATCCTGTAATGGATTGTGATTATGACCTTATTCCTGAAGAAGAGCAGTCTTTAAGACCTTGATCTCTGCAGTGTGGCTGTGTGTATGGGACTGTGGTCTCCCTGTTGACATTTCACTTTGTCACTAACAGACTATCTCTCAGCGAAGTCTGAGTTGACATAACGAATTACCACTCAATCATCAACTTCAAATTTACTCTCTCGACGTTTCGGCTAGATGCTCTAGCCTTCATGAGGAATAATGATGGAGGCTAGGTGCTCTAGCTTTCATCAGGAATAATGATGGAGGCTAGATGCTCTAGCCTTCATCAGGAATACTGATGGAGGCTAGATGCTCTAGCTTTCATCAGGAATAATGATGGAGGCTAGATACTCTAGCCTTCATCAGCTGATAAGTGCACAACAAATGCTATTCCTGATGAAGGCTAGAGCATCAAGCTGAAATGTCGCAAGAGTAAAATTATCAAGCAAGTCATTGTCTACACTTATGTCAAATGAGAGTTCATTAGCTTGATATTGCTTCTCAACTTTTGTGCTTCCCCCTGGTACGTCCATTTTGTCTTGGCTTGTGTTGTTGATGTTACTCACGAATTTCTAGCTCATTCTCTGCACGCTCACCATCATACGTTTGTGTTCACATCTCAGAACTTTGACCTCTCTCCTTGCAGGCACTTGTTAGTGGGGTTTTCCTTCTCAGTTGGTAGCTGTCCTAGGAACTACCCACTAATAGTATTTCTCAGCCTCTTACTAGAAAACCCCTAGCTTGTTGCCCAGGCTGTTCCCAGTCACCTCTTGACTAGTTCAAGTAAAGAATATCACTTGTCTCACAACTTCAGCTCAACTGAACTTCCTGCTCTTAATTAAATAAGCTGGCTGACCTCCAATGGAAATATCCATACATGGTAATGTTAAATTGCCAATCAGTGACTCCTGGTATGCGTTTACCTATTGTGCAAAGTACTGCCTAATTGACAACTTCTAAGTGTTAATGGATTGTTCAAATGGATTGTTCAATGTTCTACAGTTCTAGCCAGCCTCCAGCTATGGCTGGCTTGTTAGGGCCTGGCACTGTTCAGGGTTTCATTCAATTTAAAAAGTGTTGCTATTTTATGGGCAGCCTTTGCTCCCACTGGTCTGGACTCTCTCTTCAATCTACTTGTCACATTTGTATTGGTAGTTGAGCTGTTTTGTGCAGGCTCTGTCTGCTTTCAGCTTCTCAGCTAGAATGAAGACATTGCAGAGGATTTAAATATATATACAAATACTTTATTTGTCATAAATATAATCTTTATTGGTGTGATTCTAGCGTCGTCAGGTATCATGTACAATAGCACATATGTAACTAAAGCATCGCATTCATGCACAGATATCACCATTATACATCGTATTAACATGAACAAGGATTTTGCATTTGACGAGCATCGGTTTGAGAGTAATATCAGTGGGGTGTTATGTCAGGAAAGGGTCATCACACAGATTGTGGTCTGCATGGGGACAGTCTCGTTTCCTCTTATTTTTTCAGCAGGCAACCTAGGCCTTTCCTTTTTAAACACTTTTCTGTTCATGTGAAATTTAATTTAGTTGACTTGAAGATGTGGCACAATGAAAGTATATTAGTTTTGGCATGCTACACTGCACAAATCAATGCACGTCATATGCATTAGTCCTGTCCACACTCAATTCAAATTAGAACAAAGCATGTGCTTCCATCTGGCCCACCTCTGTAGGTAGTTAAGTTGAATCAGAGCAATCACTCAAATAAATATGCGAGTGTGGATCGGAAAGAATTTCATTTACTTGCGTCTTCACGATGGCTGCATGGACCTTTGAGGAGCCAGTTATATTATCTGTGGCCTGCGGCCAAACTAGCTAGCTAGAGAACTGTTGCTATGTTTATATCTCCTGTGTCTACACTTCTGAAGTTCATCACAACCTTCATTGGTTCTGGCTTTCCCTAAGTTCTCTCATCTTTCTTCTCTGCAGCAAATGTTTCCTGCACATCTGTAGGTAGCTGATCAGCAAGAAAAGGACGTATACAGCAAACTCTATCTCAAGTGCAAATACATGATTTTCAAGTGACTTTCTCATGACATTGTAGGCTAGTTGATTTTTTCCCCATCATGCGGTTTATTTTGGTGCTTGTGGATGTGACGAATGTGCATCGACCTCTTCGAGTTTTCCCAGCACCCAACGTGCATTAATGTGCATCAAAGGTGCAGTGTGGACAGGCCTTTATAGATTAACATTCAATTCAACATGATTTACACATACAAACTTGGAAAACACTTTTAGTGTTAGTTGGTGATGAGTGTAATTAACAAACTCTTACTACTAGGAACAAATCATGTTGATAGCAAGATGATTCATACCTGTAATGTGTTAGAAAAATATGTAAACTATTTGAAATTTATTTCTAATATGAAATTACTTTTTTGAAAGTATTAGCAGGAGTACCCGGCATTGCCTGGACAAGGATACATATATACACTAGCAGGAGTACCCGGCATTGCCTGGACAAGGATACATATATATATATATATATATATACACTAGCAGGAGTACCCGGCATTGCCTGGACAATGATACATATATACTAGCAGGGGTACCCGGCATTGCCTGGACAAGGATACACATATATATATATATATATTACACACTAGCAGGAGTACCCGGCATTGCCTGGACAAGGATACATATATATATATATATATATACACACTAGCAGGAGTACCCGGCATTGACTGGACAAGGATACATATATATATATATATATACACACTAGCAGGAGTACCCGGCATTGCCTGGACAAGGATACACACACATATATATATATACACACACTAGCAGGAGTACCCGTCATTGCCTGGACAAGGATACATATATATATATATATATATACACACTAGCAGGAGTGCCCGGCATTGCCTGGACAAGGATACATATATATATATATACACTAGCAGGAGTGCCCGGCATTGCCTGGACAAGGATACATATATATATATATATATACACACTAGCAGGAGTACCTGGCATTGCCTGGACAAGGATACATATATACTAGCAGGGGTACCCGGGACAAGGATATATATATATACTAGCAGGGGTACCCGGCATAGCCTGGACAAGGATATACTAGCAAGGGTACCTTGCATTGCCTAGACAAGGTAGATCAGTGATGTAAGTATTGTTACAGTAAATTTCACAATGCAAAGTCATAATGACCTGACACGTGGGATGTGGTAAATCTTACATGTGGCAAAAAAAAATGCTCCCAAAACAACATTAAATGCTCCATTCCAAAAAGCAATAAAGGTACCTGTTGCCTTCTACCTGATATCTGGTGTATTCCGGTGGTGAGGGAAATCAAACTAACAGGGGGCCAAAATACTGTAAAAAGGCCCCAACATGAGCTACTTCCTCCACTACAAAAACACAAAATCAAGAAAATGGTTGGCTTAAAGCCTTCTTTGGGTGGTTCTTAAACACCACACAAAGTTTTGTCTGCTATATACCCGGCGCTGCCAGGACAAAAAAAAGGGAACGACGCAAGTATTAATAACAGATCATACACTGTTGTTAAAGTTAATCTTACTAGGGGAGTAGTGATGCAAGTATTAATAACAGATAATACACTGATGTTAAAGTTAATCTTACTGGGGGGAGAAGTGATGCCAGTATTAATTGCAATTGCATTGCAAAATTCAAAATCCAAAGTATCTGATATGAAGTGAAAACGATTTACAGGTGGTGAAAGAAATGTCAATGGGTCTAACATGAGCTGTAACACAGTAGCTTGTCTCCCCATGAAGGGCCTAGGCACCCAGTAGCTTGTCTTCCCATGAAGCAGGGCCTAGGCACCCAGTAGCTTGTCTCCCCATGGCCTAGGCACCCAGTAGCTTGTCTCCCCATGAATCAGGGCCTAGCTTGTCTCCCCATGAAGCAGGGCCTAGGCACCCAGTAGCTTGTCTCCCCCACGAAGCAGGGCCTAGGCACCCAGTAGCTTGTCTCCCCATGAAGCAGGGCCTAGGCACCCAGTAGCTTGTCTCCCCATGAAGGGCCGAGGCACCCAGTAGCTTGTCTCCCCATGAAGCAGGGCCTAGGCACCCAGTAGCTTGTCTCCCCATGAAGCAGGGCCTAGGCACCCAGTAGCTTGTCTCCCCCATGAAGCAGGGCCTAGGCACCCAGTAGCTTGTCTCCCCATGAAGCAGAGCCTAGGCACCCAGTAGCTTGTCTCCCCATGAAGTGAAGGGCCGAGGCACCCAGTAGCTTGTCTCCCCATGAAGCAGGGCCTAGGCACCCAGTAGCTTGTCTCCCCATGAAGCAGGGCCTAGGCACCCAGTAGCTTGTCTCCCCATGGCCTAGGAACCCAGTAGCTTGTCTCCCCATGAAGCAGGGCTTAGGCACCCAGTAGCTTGTCTCCCCATGAAGCAGAGCTTAGGCACCCAGTAGCATGAAGCAGGGCCTGGGCACCTAGTATCTGTGCTCCTCCTGAATCAGGGCCTAGTCACTCAGTAGCTATCCTCCCCATGATTTGCGTTGGTGATTTGGGGATATTTATTTTGACTACATTTTGCAGGGTAGTTGTTGATAATGCCCCACTGTGTTGCAGTATGCGTATCATAGGGTGCGTAAAAAATGCATGACAATAAACCTCACAGGAGAAATGTAGTGCTCTGGTATGTCAGACCCACTTTTATGGCTGACCCACGTGCTGTTGTTAACACTAACTTCAGTGGTAATTGTATATTGCAGTTTGTCTCCCATTTTGGATAGGATCTTTTAGTGACTAGTATAGGGTAGTATACTTGTTTGATAATGCATACCATTAGAAAGCCTGTAAAATAAACTATTATAAGGTATTAAAATTACATTTAAGGGTTAAAGGACAACAAAGTTAAACACATTTCAAATTTCGCATAATTAAATAGGTGACAACTCCTTTAAAGCCTTGCATGGGTGGTTTTTAAAAGCCACATAAAGATTAGTCAGGATATGTTCGTGGTTCCTGAGAAATGAACGTTCATGCAAAAAAGCATATAAAAACAGACGCTACTGCCTTTATGTATATAAGATTGTAACTCTTGAAGGGGTCAAGTACAAATACTTTAACAAATAGAAATATGTTTGATAACATGTCTGCTAGGATGTGAATAGAACGTGCTAGTGATTCTCTTATGCTCCACTGCAGTGAGTGGTTGTGATTTTACCACCATTATTCTGCGCGTGCACTTGGAGGAGTAACGAGGTGCAGATAGAACACCGGTGCCTCCAAGTCTATGTACTTCAGCCCCATGTGGAAGACATGGCTTGCAAGTGTCGGTGATTGAGAGTACAAAGTTGGACTATTTTCTCACTAAAATTTGCCTCTCTAGTGAAAACTACGGCCATTAGCCAGAATACTAGGGGGTATTATTGGAGTGCCTAAGCTGCCTCCTGCCAAAGAGACTGCTTTTGCTTATTGCCCTAAATAATCAAAGTCACTCCTGCATTGACTCTGGCTAAATTTAGAATATTACAATTATTATTAATTGTGTATTTTTATAATTCTTATTTGCGTATATTTTTTTTTATAGTAAATGATTTTTATTTTTATTTTTTTAAATACAGATTAAGAATTACTATGTTGCGGCTGGTATGAACTCCACAGGAATTGCAAGTGGTGGAGGGTTTGGAAAAGCTTTGGCAGAGTGGATCCAGCTAGGTATTGTCTTGGGCACAATAGTATGTCATGTTATCTGCTGATAAAGTCATTACTTTTCTCATTGACATCGTCAAATGATTTCTGAGTAGGTACACTGTAATATGTACCATGAGAAAGCTTTAGTTGTGCAAAACTGGTTTGTTAATATGATTAGTAAAAGAGATGTGTAACCGAGGGATATCCAGTGCTGTCACAACCTTTCCCTTGCCTAGACCACCCTAGCCATAACCCTAACCCCACTGCTATTTTCAGGATTCTTGGTGTACAGTCAGTCACTGTCGCTGGGTTATCCTGGGATAGTCCTAGTATCCTGGCAAACACGTGTGGTATCCTGGAAAAGGTTGAGGCAGTACTTGACGTGTATAATAAAATTGTTGTTAAATTTATTTTTGTCACTTACTGTGTTTTTTTTGTGTGTTTTTTTGTGTGCGTGTGTGTTTGTTAATTTACAGGGGAGCCTCCTAGTGATTTGTGGGAATTTGATATTACTCGTTTCAGCCACCATCATACTAATCGATCTTACCTCAGAGAGAGAGCTATGGAAGCATTGTCTCGTATGTACATGATCCCATGGCCTAACTTTGAGATGGAATCAGGACGGAGCATAAAAATGACTCCATTCCATACTAGGCTGGATGATGCAGGAGCAAGCTGGGGTTGTGTTAATGGCTGGGAGAGACCTAACTGGTATCATCCAGAAAGTAGTATGTGAAAAACTAATTAATTAATTTCTAAGTGAGCTGATTACTGGCACATGGACAGTGACTATGTACACCGTGTGACTGAGATTACAAGCATGACTGAGATTACAAGTATGACTGAGATTACAAGTATGACTGAGATTACAAGTATGACTGAGATTACAATGTGTTGTTTGTATGAGGGAAGGATTATTATTATTATTGTTGTTGTTGTTGTTGTTGTTGATGCTATTGTTGTTGATTCTGTTGTTGTTATTTATTATTATTATTATTATTAGTAGTAGTAGTAGTAGTAGTAGTAGTAGTAGTATATAGTAGTAGTAGTAGTAGTTGTTGTTGTTGTTGATGCTGCTATTGCTGCTGCTGTTGTTGTTGTTGCTGCTGTTGTTGCTGTTGTTGTTGTTATTACTATTACTATTACTGTTACTGTTGTTGTTGTTTTTGTTGTTGTCGTCGCCACCGCTGCTGCTGTTGTTGTTGTTGTTATATTACTACTACTACTACTACTACTACTACTATTACTATTATTATTATTGTTATTTTATTCTCATTTTTTATGGAAGTATATAGAATGGAAGTAGTATAGCCTATGGATGGAATGCTGTTTGGTGCTCGTGAATGTTTCCAGTCCAATTATTATTGTCTTGACTTGTATATGCACTCACACATACACACACACACACACACACACAGAAAGTGCAGAGAATTCTCTCACATTTGGTAAGATGAACTACTTTGAATCCCAACGTGAAGAGCATTTAGCATGCAGACAGAACTTGGCTTTGTTCGACTTGACATCTTTTGCCAAACTGGAAGTTAAGGTAGAGCAATTAAATACATTCTGTATGAGTTATAACGATATATATAAGTATATATTGACAATTTTGTAATTGGCTGGTCCTAATATAGTTTCATGTGCAAGTCATTGTCCCTGATGATTGCTTAGGCATGACACTGCAGTAGTCTGACCAGCCAATTCCAAAATTGTCACTGTATCAGCTCGGCTTAGCATTGAGCCTGTTTGTAGTCTACTTTGAAAAACCACTTTCACTACAATTACACATGATTGTATATAATAATATATCAAATCACTTGAAAAGGAATAAAAATGTTCTATTAAAATATGTACAGGGGAAGGATGCAGTGAGTGCTATGCAGACCATCTGCTCAAACAATGTTAGCATTCCAGTGGGTCATGTGATTTACACAGGCATACTTAACCAGCAAGGGGGCTACAAGACTGACTGCACTGTTACAAGACTAGATGAAGAAAGGTCCGAACATTCTGGCAAATTATAAAATTATTTTTGGAAGAGCGTTCATGATGTCATTCATTTCCTGTAGCTTTCTTATTGTTAGTCCGGCAGCCTTGGCCACGCACATTACATCGTGGATAACCAATCATGTCCCATCGTCAATTGCTGTACAAGATCGAACTTCATCGTACTGCACACTGGGTTTGATGGGACCAAAGTCTCGTGAAGTTTTGCAGTCATTGACAAAGACCTCTCTTGATAATGCTGATTTCCCTTATAGTACTGGACAGGTAGGTGGACTTCTGGGACATATATATATATATTCTTTATAGTAGGAAAATGGAAGTAAGCACATTTCGTTATCATCCTGTAGGTAATTGATGTTGGTTTTGCTACGGACATCCTGGCGCTGAGGATATCCTATGTCGGAGAATTGGGTTGGGAATTATATATACCTAGTGAGGTAAAATATGCTTAGTGTTATCCCAATATGATAACAGCATCGATATGTTCAGATCAGTAGTAAATAAGGCCTTTAGCTAAGGTTAGGGCTAGGGCGGGGTTTATAGACGTGCCAAAAATGTCCCGCATTTCGTAGCGGTCCCTTGTTCTATGCTTATACCAGATATGCCAAATGTTCCTCATTTTGCTTGCTATTCCAGCTTTTTAATAGTCGGGTAGTGGTGGTTCCAGGCCAGTTTTTTCTTGAACGTGGCATAGCTTTTGGTCAGCTAGAGATTGGAGAGGCCTCTGCTGGTTAGTTTCTCGCTGCGGCCTGGCTGGCTAGCTAATAGAGACCAGTTTCCACAGCATTCCATGTGACCATTGCACGCTAGTTGCTAGAATTATTATGGCTTAGCCTACTTCAAAATAGTGGGACTGCATGCCAGTATTATTGTTACGCAAAGTACCCTAACTGAATTTCTAGAACCACTACCGGATCAGTTTATGCTCGTCTGTTAATATGAGACAGTGAATCCAGTCAGATTCCACAACTCCAAGAAAGCAAGCACCTATAATAGTTGCCAAGAGTGGATGGAGAACCAAAGAAATATCCATGGTTTGTGAAAGGGTCAGATCCTGGAAGTGCCAGATTTATCGAATGCTGGAAGAGGTTGGCATCTAGAAGCTAGGATTGCCATGAAGCCAAGATGAACTGGACCTTAAACATAAGTCAGTACATGTATTGACGATGATTTCCTGTCCTATGTGGCAGGAAGAGAAATGACATTTAGGTGTGTCTGTAGGGATGGGGGGAGGGGAAGGGCTTGGCCCAGATCACCTTAGAAATGTGCGCCTGCTGCGTGTTCATGTGTCCCTCACTAAAAGCAGGCAAGTCTGGGTGTAGGGCCAATATATTAGCTGTAGTTAGAGCTAGAGCAGTGCAATGCTGATGATGTTAGTGACAAAGCTTTATGTATTTGTTGTGTTAATGTGCAGTGTATACGTGTTCTTCGATGACATGATATTTTCTCCATATTTAGTATGCTCTGCACGTGTTTGACCGCTTGACAGCAGCTGGAAAAAAGTATAACTTGAAACTGGCTGGTACGTATGCAATGGATAGTCTGAGAATTGAGAAAGGTTACAGACATATGGGACATGAGCTGGACTCGGAAACTTCACCTTTAGAAGCTCGTTTAATGCACACAGTGGATTTTAACAAGGTAAATTAAAGGCTGGAAGATCGCTGGAAGATCTGTGCATGAATATTTTTACAGACAATTATGACTTATCGAGAAAAGAAAAGAAACAAGTCTACACTCATGATGACCCTTTACCACTTTTTTAATAAATAAGCTTGGTTCACTAAATGGTAAAGGGTAGGTTATAGTCTACATGGATGCGGTTGTTGTTGTTTTGACAAATCAAGTCGATTAGTTATTGAACATTTTCTGTTCTTGTCACAAATTGTTCTTGGTTTGTTTTAGTATATACTGTGGTCACTGTCTGAGTCCCAGTTCTGCAAAGTCCAACTCGGAGTTTCTAGGACTTCACTACTTTTAAGCACTTTTTCTATGTTTTTCAGCTTGGTGGATATACACCACAAGTCATCGCATATCATGTCTTGTTGCTATTGTTGACTCTCTACTTAGGAGCCAAAACATGTTCAGGTTCCATTGCGTTAATATTCCGTTGGTGCTTCTGCTAAGTCGTTCCAACGCCGTTAAGTAACTACTCCATTCCAATGGAGAAGAATCTTTTTTCTTCGCGTTTCAAACTCATTCGTGGTTCAATTAGCTCGCCCTCGTTTCCACGGTTGTTTGGCAGCCTCGTGCTTCAAGTACAATTGGCTTCATGCTCCCACGTGTTCGTCGTTTGGCAGCCCCTCGCTTCTTGACCATTCATAATGTCGTTCTTCAGCGAATGGCCCTTGATATTAATGCAAGCCTCGAAGGAATAGAGGAGCTGATGAAGTTGACCGACGAAACAACTGTTGACTATCTTCAGCGTCTGCTACAGACCAAGCTAGGACTACAACATATCACTGAGCACCATTCACCATTCTGCGGTGCAGGACCGCTCTAGGATAGACCTTCCGAGGTAGCTCTACTGTCAGTTCATCAGACACGCGGAACAAGGTAATCTGTCTATTATTTCTAAAGCTTGCTAAGCTTAGTTTATCTGACAACTTTGTTTAAACTTACAGTTTATAAGCTGGTTTGGCTTAGCTTAAGGAAGCTTCATTGATTAGCTTATTCTAAATTTGAAAGGTAAGCTAAAGAGCATAGCTTTCCCTGGGTTGTGGCTTAGAGTTTAGCTTGGGGGCTTGAAGGACCAGCTTAACATAGGAAATATTTATCCTCCGTTCCGTACCTTTCCAGATGAATAGATTGGAGTGAATATGGAGGAGATAATTTGTGGCATTATATGGATTGATGAATGCAGTCCAACTCGAGATCCACAGACTGCACTCAGGGTTTCTATATTTTGTTCACTGGTTACCATAATAATTGAGCAATGAGCATGCATAACTATCACCAGTGAACTTTCATGACAATTTAAACACTGTATCATCATGCAAGCCTTGTGTTAAGGTTGGTTGCCACAACCAAGACTATCCAATTTGGTATGACACATTTATTTTAAAGATGACCAAGTGTTTGCATCTCTTGGTGTGTACACCATTTCTCTGATATATACATTTGTGTGTGAAGCATAGATGAACTTGCCTGGTTGTAGTTTATTAAAAAGACATCTTCGTATAATAAAAGATGACAGTCAGTTACAAAACTAACACTATCATTTCCATGTCACTTGCAAGTATACTTATAATTATGCTTGCTGGATCGACTCCAAACACTTCTCCCATTACAGGCTCAAATTCAATAGGGTCCATGGAGAGGTAGGTGGTTGGAACCAGCGATTGTAGGAGAGAAGTTGACTAGTATGTGTAAGTCGATGGGGGGCATCAAGGACCAACTTATCCTACAACTCAATCGTAGAAGTCTGAGTCCTGTTGCATGTACAACGAAACATAATAAAGACATCCATCATGCAATAGAGGAATGTATTGCAGAAATTTTACACTCATGACGTAACTTTTCCACTCTTACAGTACACCTGTCACCAAACACATGACCCATCTTCCACCATTCTTAAGGGCTACACCGACACAGAGTTCTCTGTTGGTCAAAACATCAATGTGTAAATGCATCATCTCTTGGTCTTTACATGGTTGAGGTGAGTCCTAACATTATTAGACGTGGCTTGTTACATACAAAAGGTTAGCTAGGGGTTTCTAGAGGTTAAGTTTTTTTAAGGCAAGTCCTGCTGAGCTACTAGATATTCTTTAATCTCTTCAACCTTTCTAAGGCAAGGCCTGCTAAGCTACTATGTGATGTCTCTCTAAGGCAAGGCTTGCTAGCTACTAGATGTCCCATGAGGGCATTAAAAGGGGGGCGGGGGGGTTGTTTTGCAAACCTTAGTCTACACCAGGCTTTACCTAACATTATGCTTATAAAACCTACCCTCTACAAAACTATATAGCAAGCTTTGACTAAGCGTCTTGTCTAAACTGAGTAGCTATGAACAAGAATGCAAAGATACAAGTAGAGCTGAAGGACACATAGTGGACACAGGCCAAAAGGCTAGGAAGAGAAATAACTAATACTTCTGTCAGCAATAAACTTCTTGATGGGCAAACTGAAAACAAAGTCGAGGAAAAAAACACTCGCTAGATTTAGCATCGGTAACACAACTGGCTCCTGCCTCATGTGCATGTGAACGCGCGCACACACGTCTCTAAAATAAGTGCTAAGATAAAAACGTAAACTTAACGGCGTTGCATTATTCGTCTGCATTGATTCGCGTTTCTGTTTCCAGACAGCGTTGGAACGGTTACGGAACCGGAACTTTATTTTGGCACCTACTGTATGTAGTGTTAGCTCTATCCTCCTTCACTTTGTAACTGTTGCCTCAGAGCAAGAATTCCACAAACTGAATATAGTGTTGTGAACCTCCTGACAGTTACTTTCCAAATAGAGCCGTGACTAACTTCAGATAGAAGGAGGTCAAAGTTCATTATGTATGCACACCACTTATTTTAACAAAAATCAACAACAAATAGATAATTATTACAACTCCTCCTGCTGAGTAGAGTTTGTCCTCGAACATTAGCATAATAATAATGGTGAAGAAATATACATGCATAACAAATAAGATGCAACCTAAGAATTGGCAGTCGTAGAGCATATGGTAGGGCCACTTCTCATGACGTACTGTCACTAATATTTTTATCACCCTCAGTTTTCTTCTGATATTCGATATTTCCTCTGTTCTTTGGTTCCGTCCAGACTACATATATCAGATGGATCAGCAGAACATGGCCGGACACAGGTCACTGCCACAGAGATAGACTCAGCACCAACATGGTCTACTAATATTGCTTTGATATTAGTTGGAGTAACACTCAACACTGTATGGACCGTGATAGGGATGGGAAACCTTCCAGGACTTCCACAACATGGCCGGTCACTGCCACAGAGATAGACTCAGCACCAACATGGTCTACTAATATTGCTTTGATATTAGTTGGAGTAACACTCAACACTGTATGGACCGTGATAAGGATGGGAAACCTTCCAGGACTTCCCTGGGGAAGCTGCAGGCATATGGATCACGATTCTGTCTCCCTCAAAGTGATGGTCTTTTGCATTCATGTCATACATGTATGCTTGCTTTTGTCTTTCTTGAGCACCTCGTCTTTGCCAATGCCCATGCTACTGTAAGGCTAACAGTCATCTCGTGTCGATAATCATCACATCAACCAGGTAAAGTGAAATTTCTGGCTCAGAACAGCTTCAGAGAGTATGTGAGCTTCCTTCCCATAAAGCAAGTAAAAAGTATGGAGTCCTAAACCAAGGTACGATAAGCAATCCAAAACAAAAAGAAAGGGTAGGTGACAATCTGGTGATTAGAGTCAAAATGTGATCTACTATCCACTAGTGCTTTACCTGGATACCTTGTACCATGACATCAAGATATGGGGCAGGGCCGACTACACACACTACACTGTCAGACGTCAGGACACACACCTGAACAGCTCGTTGGGATGCTATCTGCATCAGTATTAACTCAAGAGCACAACCTGCACCAGTCCAGATGCTGATCTAACTGCTTAATGCTAACAGAATCCAGGAAGGATGTTGCCTCCACTGGAGAAGCTACGAGTGCTGCAGAACTCGATTTGACCAGAGATTCTGACATCTTACATAGGGTAGGACACTCGAGCATAGTGCCATAGTTCCTTACAAGTGTGACACTCAACTATCTGTCTAGCTCATGTAGGACTAGTAAACCCTCTACTTGTCTGTTACTGGTTTTTTTACACTTTCTTCACTCCCTGCTACAGTCTCAGATGTCGTAGCGTGTTTTTCCCCTCCAGAGGTAGACTTTCGCTCCTTGTTTGTTGCAGCTAGATCAGAAAAATTATTTTTCCTCCGTCTTTAAAGTCCGTTCACTAAATATCTTACCAGGCTTAGGTTCACCCAATTTCCTTTACCACCTGTTGAAAAGGGACAGAAAGAATCTCCCCTTCAACAGGTGGTCAAACTCTTTCCCACTTGTACCAGGGAAAGCTTTCATGTATATCCTTTAGCTCCTCTTTATCTACTGGTCTGAATCCTTTCTTCAGATACTCAACAACTTCCTTGTATACCTGCTACTCACAGGAATATCTGGAGGGCAGAGCTCATGCTCCTCTGACCAGCCTGCCAAGTATACTCGCTGTCTAGAATTTTAAGACATTTGTCAAAAACATCTTCCTCTGAATCCATGTTTTCTCCAAAGAACTTCTTCAAGGAAGGAAGACCTTGCCTAGCCACTGCCTATACTTATGCTGAGAGCATGTCAGTCTGTTCCCGAAGCAGCCTGCTCATGCTGTGTATTAGCAAGGGGGTTTCCTTCAAAGCCACGAAGCAAATCATTGCTAGTGAAGCAGTGTTAGCTCCAGGTCAACCACCTGACCTGCCCAACAGGGGATACATCACTTCCCCATGATGAAGTAGAAACCTGGTGTTAGGCAATACCGAGACTACCCTTTTCCTGTCGACCCATATCACCTTGACCACTCACATCCTCACCATGCACAGCACCTACACCATGCACTCCATTCTCACCTCGACTTGACACAAGTTCCCTATTAGCAGAACCACACCCCATTACCCGACTCAGGCCTCTCAGCATCGCAAGTACACTTTCTGAAGAGCTTCGCGCCTCATTAGCAGAAACGCATCCTACAGAACCCGACATACTATGTGCACTATCCAGGCTTTCAGACATATTATCATGACCTTAAGCATTGTACTCATCCTCATGATATTCACCGCATCCTGACAAACTAGCCCTAGCCACACACATATTCCAACTCACCCTCCAAGGAATGACACCACAAAGCTCCAGCTCTTACCTCTTCCTGCTCAACTGATCCACCAAAGCCTTGATCTTGAGGTTATAAACTGCTTTTTACTCACAGATAACTCAATCATCCCCTTGATGAGTCCACACGGTTTCTCTCAATACGAGCTTCTTCTTTTTTTTGCTCTTCAAGCTATTCCCAGAATTCCTGTCTGCTGGGTATCCAGCGCTTTCAGATCCCCCAGTTCGTGCTCTATCTGGACCATGTCTATAGTTTCTCCACATAAAGTGTTAGGAGATTTTTTATTCATCTCGGCTTTAGCTAGCTATGCTTTGAGACTAATGCCTATCTTCTCCTTGATCATTCAGGCCATCTTGTCGCTTCTGTCACAAATTTCTGACTCATTGTTTCTGCACTTAATCAACGATAGTGTGGGTGAATCCAATCCAATCTGACTGCAAAGCTCCGTTAGACATGAGCTAGGGTGTTTCCAGAACAGCTTCTGTTCATTTTTTGTCCTGGCAGCGTTGACAAATGTAATGTCGTGAATTTCCCTGACAGCCACTCTCCAAAGCGCAATGGTCATTTATTTCAGATGGGAGGTCATATAGGAGGTCAAAGGTATTTAATTACCTATGCAAAGTTAATAATGCCTACAGATATGATTATTATATGAATGACAAAACTGAGCTGGGTCATTTGTTCCATTTATAACATAGCATGTGAGCTAGTCTGATTGCAGCACTGATGACGACCATTTTCTGATGTAGATAAGCAGATTAGTTGTGATGTGCTTTGGAACATTTGAAGTCTTCTGGTACTGAAATTTCTATGGATGGACTTATTGTTTGCTAGTTAAGATGGTGGAAAAGAGGTGGATGCGTAGAGAGCCTTGAAGATAAATTTCATGGTTTTTATAGTTGGCTTTAACAGATTCAAGGCATACTGGAAAGTTTATATACAGTAAAGAGGCCGAGACTACTATTTAGACAGCTGAGAGATTTTGATTTGAGTTATAGCTGAGATATGGGGGGATTAAAAAATATTTGCCATCTGTTATTTAAAGAAGTGGGTCAATCCGATATAGCGAGTGTCCTGATATGTATGCTATTCGTTCTTTGTTGGTCTTTTGCATTGTGGTGAATGTATGTGAGTCCCATTCTTCCATGTTTATAGTGAGCAGTAGTGTGTGTGTGTGTGTGCACTAGCACTACAGCATTTCTCTAAGTTATAGAGTGACCACAGTGAACATCACACTGAGTTAAGCTAAGCCATTTATAAATACAGCCATTTTGTGGTAAATGACTGACGATTTATTTTATATGCATACAGCATTATCATGCACCTCCACAATCTCCTCATAATGAATTTGAAATATATTAGGGTGATTTCATTGGCCGAAACTCTCTACTGAGACTGAAAGATGAAGGCATCAAGCAAAGATTTGCCATGTTCAAAGTCGATGTTCCTCTTGATGAAGTATTTCCGTGGGGAAAAGAAATCATTTATCGTAATGGCACACATGCTGGCTATGTCACTTCAGCTAACTTTGGGTTTACCATCGGAAAGCACATTTGCATGGGTTATATCTGTGCTGGTGATGGAAGCAAAATAACTGCAGAGTACTTGAAGCAAGGGAAGTACGAAATTGAAGTGGATGGGAAAAGATATCCTGCAAGTTTGACTATGAGAGCTGTTTATGACCCTAACTCTCTGATTACCAAGCAATGACCATTTGCTTACTTGAACTGACTTAATTTTTATTGTTGCTGTTATTATTATTACCTTTTATAATCATTCTATCATAATTAACAGTCTGTGTGTTTATGTCTGTGTGTGTGTGTGTGTGTCCTTTATGCATGACTACAGTTTTGAAGCTCACATTTAGCAGGAAGGTGTACTTATACGCTGGGATGGGGGTTAGGTTGTGTTAGAGTCCAGCCTTGGTTTACTCAAATGGGGGTAATTTTGTCATGGGCACATCAGGTTTGGGATAGAGGTGCCTCCTGCGGACCAAATGGACCATCGAACAGCACAGCACTCAGCATTGTCGGCCAGTCAGCCATTTTGTTTAGGGTTTAACACACATTGTTTACTGACAACCTAACGTGTACTCCTGTGTCCCGTGACACAAATTATGTCCCATGTGTACCTGCCATTAACCCCCCCCCCCCACCCCACCCAATACCAGGTTAAAGATATGAGGGTGGTCTCATTGCATGGCATGTACCTAGTAGCTTTGTTGGGATCCTCCTGTTCTTGGTATATAGTAGGTGGGGGGTGATACTGTGGGAAGCAAAGTTGGAGGTAATGCAAACCATTATGGTGAGCAATATACACAGGTGGGTCATGTACTTCATAGGTCCAGGTTTAACACGTCCTGGCGTGGGATGATATATTTGCCAGTGGCGAGGTGTTCCTTGGGCATGGTAGAGTGGTCCAGAAAGTAGTCCAACATGACATAGGATTTTGTCATCCCAACTCCTGCCCCAACCCTCTGGAGCGTGTCTTTCCTTTTTGGCCAGTTCACTGGTCGTCCAGACACCAGCTTGATACGCTTAAATGAGCTCCTTGTATTGGTGGAATTTTTTCCATTGTCTTCTTCCTGTGGAGGAACAACTCCATTTTGCATTGTCCAGTTCACTGGTTTTTAACTGTGAAGCATTCCAAAAGACTGAAATGCGAGTCAGTGTCCAAGTGAATGTAAGGGTTTAGCTCTAGCCATGTAAGTAACACTCTCATTGCAACTTCCAAGCCTCTCATGCTAACTTCTTTCCACACCAAAAAATCCTGATGTGTTGTCACAGCTTGTGAAATTACAAAGGCAATGTTAAAGGCTTGTTCTGTCCTAGAGCATGGCAGATGGAATTGATGTGCAAGTATGTGAAGGTTTTCCCTCTACTAAATGCATCCCAATTGTGATGACGACAATATCAGTATATGCAGTGCGTATCAAGCTAGTACTAACCGCCCTTCAGTATATCTACCAAGTGAACTCTTCATTATGACTGGTATATAACATGTTGTGACTGGACCTTTTGGCAAGAACAACACCTTTATGTAACCAAAAGACCTGATAAGAAATTCAAACTGCTGTTGCCTGTTAATTTCATTGTGCAAGAAGTCTTGCCAGTTTCATAGTACTTTGTTCTTGCCAGTTACTTTTGCTCTAATCTCTTTGCCCCACTTCTCTCTGTGAGAGGAAGATGTTTTTGACAAATGTCTTAAAATTCTAGAGAAGGGGGCAAAGAGATTAGAGCGAAAGTACTAGGAAACTGGCAAGACTTCTTGACTTTTGACTGACCTCTGGTAAATATTGTACTTCAAATTCTCTAAGAAGTCATGCCTGCTCAGCCCAGCAAGCATCCAATTTCGAAAAGCTGATTGATTCAGTGAGTCCCACTGCACTACCAGACCCATTCGCTCATGATCTTGATCAATAGGCATAGCAGAGAAATGATTTTTTTTGTGAAGAACCCATTATTAGGGGTGAATAAATTATTCTCGAATTTTGCCCTAAGATTCTATTCTCGGTTTCTCATATATACTAGCTAGCTACCTATTATTCTTTCATAATTATACTGAGATTCCCAATAATAGCATATTGTTCTCAATTATTCTCAAAATTATTGTCAATTATTCTCAAGATTATTATCATTAATAATGCAACATGTATTAAGAATCATGGTTCCGTTAGTTATATATATATTGTAACATAAGTGAAGCTTGTACATAATCTTCCAAAGAAACTGTTTGTTGCTCACTAAAAGAATTAGCTAACAGAGAAAACACTCTCTCTGCTGCAGCAGATGATGGTTGAAGAACCAAAACAGATGTACAACTATTAGACCACAGGGGCAGTTCAGATTTGTGTCATCTCCACCATAGTAGCTTGTCAATATCTGCTGATAATCCATTGGCTTTAGCCATATAAAGAGCTAACTTGCTCTTCAATCCGTCAATGATAGTGTTAGTATCAAGAAAAGGAATGACACAGAGAATTTCTATGTCATTGCTGGTGGGTTTTAGCTCGTTAATTTTGGTAGGATCAAAGTAGCAAATATACTGAACGAAACTGCTTCTTTCAGGTCACTTCCAATTTTTTTGTGGAAATAATCATATGCAGGCTTGGCACATGCTTTAGCATAGTCAATTAGCTGCTGTAGCTGATTAGTGTTGCTGGATAACTTGCTTGCAACTGCATTTGTATTAGGATTGAAATATCAGCCTGAAACATGTTAACTTCCTCAAAAGCAGTAAAGGCAAGTGAGCCATCCCCTTCTAGTCGATATGTAGCTTTAACAAATACTTCTCCCACATCAATGGTAATAGCTAGTTCAATTTGTAATTTTAGATATTTGGCAGCATCAGAAAGTTTTTCTTGAAGCCTACGGTGGAAGGTCATCACTATCAAAAAATGAACCCAAATGTGTCATGAAGATGTTTAATAACCTCCCACTTAGACCACCAGCGAGTGACAGAGTAGGAAGGATGTGAGAGATCTGTTTTAGTCTTCCATGCCAGCTTAGTTTTTGGGCTCCTTGAAAAAAAGGCCAATCCAGCCTTTCATAAACTCATCCAGTATTGGCGTTCTCATGTGTTCCCCAACATGATCAAGAGTGTGAGTAAAACATCCAATATCGACGAGTTTAGGGTAAACAATGCTCAAGGTGCGAACTGCAGTGCTGTTGACAGATTCACGGTCACGCATGCAAGCTAACAGCATGTTTGGTGCAATACCTAGCTCAGTAGATAAGCATACAATCAACTGATGAGCAAGTTCGTCTCCAGTTAGGCTCTTTGCTAGGAGCATAAGTCTAACCACAAGCTGCTTTATGTTAAACTGCTGATCAACAAAACGTACCACTCACAAACATGAGTAGTTCCATAAAAAATCACTGATACTTGCTTATCGTTGATTTGGGCTTTTACACTAACCAATTCTTGATGATGAATAAATGGTACCAGCTGACGTAGATTCTGGGTGCTGGTGAGTCGAAATGCAGTTTCTTCGAAAACCTCACGATTTTATTGATAGGTACACCTGACTTCATAAAAGCTGTTACTACTTTAATCCGAAAAATGCAAACAGATTCAGGAAGGGTTTCTCCAACTGGATGGGCATCTTTACTATAGCTTTTAAGCATGTCAGCTATGTTTCTTTCTCTCTTATCTTTTGTTGCCAAACATTTCCCCCCCAGTATCATGCTTTGACGACTGTAGGTGTTTACATAATACACTTTTTTTGAGGGAAAGAGTCTCCCTGCATGCATTACAAAATAATTTCCCCAAAGTTACACACAAACATTCATTGGGGAATTCTTTTACTCTGGGAGCCTATTTAAGGGCCCCACGTGCAGGTCACAGGGGACTTGTTTTTGTGAATGTTTGGATCTATCAATTCTTATTAATATTTTAACTGATATGGAGTCTGGTGCATGGTAGCGCAAGCTTGCCTTAGATATTACAACATCCTTCCTCTCCTGCTGCCTGTTCTCAGCATCCTCCTGTTTCCTTGGTGATGTCGGTCTGGGTCAGCATCTGCAACATCTGGAACAATCTCTCCGACTCCTCTTTTCTCCTAGCATCCTCTTTTTGCTCTGCTCTCTCTCTCATCTTTGCCCTCTCATCTCATGTCTTCACATCATTCCTCTCTCTCTCTCTCTTCTCCTCCTCATGTCTCTTCCATTCTCCTCACAATGTTAACAGGGTTCCTAGTTACCTTATTTTTGGACATAGTAGAATCGCCCACCCTCGTTTACAAAGTAGCATGTAGTTCAAAACCTATACCATAATTTGAAACCACATACTACCTGGAAATGCTCCAGAGGGTTACCTCTGCCAAAGCTGTAGTGGGTGTTGGATGATGACATTCTAGCATGGTCTTTGCTCCTGCACTATAATGGTTCGCATGCAGATGTGATGATTTCTAGATTTTATGTGTAGCTATTGTGTATTATTGCATTAAAACCCCCCCATAAAAAACAGACTTCATTAATATTGGAGTGGGCGACTGATATTTTGTTAAACTTCAAGTGGCCGTAAATGAGCCCTATTCAAGGACCCATGAATGCTTCCCTGTTGAACTCCTTGTGCTTTAAAATTATGTTTATGAGAAATGGATTGGCAGACTTTCCTAATACTGATATCTCATTAATTTTAGGTATGAAAGAGATTTAAGATATTGAATATTTTATCACAACAATATAATTAAATGTCATGCATATTCTACACAAGTAGGGAGCCTTATTGACAAAAATACATCCAGCCCAAGATTGAGGAGCCCAGGCGACCATGGACCAGACCACTTTTTCTCAGTCAGCCTGGAGGAGCAGACAGACCCAGACTGAGGCCCTAACAGGAGCACAGCAAACGGGAGAAGACCAGACTAGGAGAAGGGAAACCAAAGCCAGACGACAGACCACCACGCCCACTGGCCTTTGACCCAATCCTTGGATCGAGGTGTTTAAGCTGCCATGAATATGGGCACGTAGCGGCAAACTGCCCCAAGAAATTCACGTCCATGGTGGGTTACACATTTAACAGTATTGAGCTTTTATCATTCTCAGGTACCACTTCAGTGAAGTAGATGATTGTTGATATCAGAATGACGAAGACACAGGTCCACCCTCGGTGGGTACGGAAACAGGTGTACACAGGTGACACCATTGCAATCACAGGGGTAATGATCACACATACTATCTACCCCTCACTGAAGTCACCTTCACGATAGGAAACAAGTCATGGTGGTAGCAGCAAACAAGAAGCTCAAGTATGATGCTCTGCCGGGCTGGACATCCCCAACATCACCACCACACTCATCCCAATGATGGTTCTGTGACACTCACCGTGGTAGTCTCTCTGACACATTTCATATGCAGAGGTCTTGGAAGATTCAGAGGAGGAGATGAATGAAGGAGACACCACATTAGGTAGTGACAAGCCAGATGACTCAGAGGGGAAACAGCACACAGAGCGTTTAGAAGAGGAGGATGACAGCCAGCAGGGATGGACCTGCCAGACCTGGACGATGATATTTTTGAAATATACAGTGCTAAACTGAGAAAGAAGCAGTGCAGAGTCTGGGGCCAACACATACCACTCGACAGAGGACTGGCCCAGCTATGACAGGCTCAGCTAGATGATCCATCGGTGAAACACTGAAAACGACAGTGCAACAGACTAGGATAACCCTTTTTCAGGAAGCAGATATTCCTGTATAGAAGTTTGGAAACAGGGAAAGATGGGAGAGGAGGTGTTTCAGCTGGTCCTACCCCAACCATATAGGGAAATGGTCCTACGAATGGCATACCAGGTTCCATGGGCTGGCCACCTTGGAAGAAAAAAGACAACGGCACAACTGATGTCCCGATTCTTCTGGCCGGGTATCCAAACTGACGTGAATGAGCTGTGCAAACATTGCCAAGTCTGCCAGAAGGCGTCACTGAGAGCAGTATGGAAGCCACCACTGGTCCCCATGCCAGTGATGAGGAAACCATTCTCTAGAATAGCGATGGACTGCTGCAAGTTACACAAGCAGGAAATCGTAACTGTCTGAGATTATAGGAATCACTTCCCTGAAGCATTTCTGTTACGAATGGTTACCAGCAAAGATGGTGGAATGTCTGAACGGCACACTGAAACATATGCTTCGCAAGGTGATTGGGTCGTTCGACCAACAATGGGATAAGTTGCTGCCATTCATCTTGTTTGCATACCACAGCACTCCCCATGAAGCAACTGGCTATTCACCATTCAAATTGCTGTATGGATGGAACCCCAGAGGACCGCTGGACGTAGTGTGAGAGGAATGGGAGGAACCAGAATCAGACTTATTCACCAGAGTCGGACTTACCATGCGAACATGATGGTCAATTGGGAGGCGACATCGGTCATTTGCATGTTGGCAATACACAAGCCAAACCAGATGGAAGAGGTAGATATTCCGACCAGGAGTGCCGATCAGAGACCACAGACACTCCACCAGAGTTGCCAACCGTCCCGGAATGGCCAGGGCATTGTCCCGGTGGTGTCCTTGACTCCTTGTCCCGGAAATGTCCCGGAATTGACAGCTACGCGCACCTTGCGCTTCCACTCGCCACTGCTGTCTCAAGCTTGTTTAGTTTAGTCCTTTAACACTCGTAAAGCAACAAAAACAGACACTTTTTAGCAGAGAAAAACTTCAGATAAACATTTACGGGTGTGCGAAACAACCTTTGACCTTGTTTCGATTGGAGGTGCGGCACTCACGTCAGCAAAATGGTAGCAAAGAAGCAGAGGAGAGAATGCCATTTTAACAATAAATGGATCAAAGAATTTCAGGGGATAGGCAAGAGTTTCAAAGGTATAAATAAAATATATATAATGAAATTGATTGACAAAGTAAGTAAGCATGGAATACAGCAAATACAGGGTAAATAATAACAATACAGGGTAAATAATAACATCATGGGTACAGTGTGCTGCTTGTGTTCAATGCAATAGTAATGTCAGTAGTCTTGCCTTCATTTTAGTTCACTTGTATGCCCGATGTACTCTGTGTGCAATCGACTTTGGTGTTACCCATGGTGGCCGTAATGATGTCACATCTCACCTCAAGAGCAAGAAACATAAGGATATGTCAAAGGCTGTGCTATCAACTATTCCAATCACCTCTCTCTTCTAACATCAGAGAAGTGATCAAGTAATCGAAGCAGAGGTCAGGTGGGATACATTTGTTGCTAAGCACAACATATCCTTTCTGTCTAGTGACCATGCCACCAAGATTTTCAGCAAGATGTTTCCAGACTCTGAAATTGCAAAGAAATTATCCTGTTCCCACACTAAAACCACCGCCATAGTGAAGAAAGCTCTTGCTCCTTACTTCACACAGAGAGTTATGGAGTCAATGTCAAGTGGTCCATTCTCTTTTATGATTGATGAATCCCATGACAAGAGGGATAAGTCTTGCATAATTCTTTTGAGGATTTTTGATCCACAGGTAGGTGAAGTGCGGACGAGATTCTTGGATATGCCTGTTGTGAACATTGATATAGCTACCAACTTGTTTCAAGCCTTGAAGGAGCCACTGACTAAGAATGGGCTCATCTTTGACAATGCAGTGTCTTTCATGTCTGATACCACCAATGTTATGAAAGGAGTGAGGTCAGGTGTGCAGAAGCTGATTAAGGATGAGATCCCAACTTTGTATGATGTTGGTTGCATCTGCCATTTGGCTGATTTAAACAGTCAAAGCTGGTTTGAAGGTACTCCCAGTGAACATTGACCAGCTGTTTATCGACATATTCTACTACTTCCATAGCAGCAAGAGAGCAGCAATTTGTAATCCTAGGGTGTTCACTTTTCACCACTGATCCAGGGGTGATTTTGAAGCATTGCCCCACACGATGGCTCAGCTTGCTGAAGTGTGTCAATCGTTACCTCAGCAGTATGATGGTTTGAAGTCATTCTTACAGTCTTGTGAGGAAGCTAAGGTCTGTAGCATTCTTTCAAGGCATGAGAATCCTCTGATGAAACCTCTGTTGTTCTTTTATCTTGCCCTCAATGGATCATTCAACCGCCTCTTCCAGAAATCTACAGAGAATACTACCTCACAGCGACGGTCGAAAAATCGCGTATAAAATTAATGGCACGCAAATTAGGGGGCGTGGTCGAAAATTCGCGCCGTATATAAAATTTATGTCCCGGTGTCGTGCCATATTAGTCCCGCTGCCATATTTGTCCCTTTTGCTACACCGCGCAAGCGCAGCCGCGCAAAATTAATAAACCACGCATCAATAAAGTCAGCTGCCAAATTTGTCCCTCGTGTGGAGCTGAATTGTGATGGTGAGGACAAAGAAGGACCCTGCAGTATATCTGCGGAAGATCGAATATTTCCTTAAGAATGGAAAATACAGTTGTGACACGAGTGCGAAGGAGCAGAGTGGAATAAGAAAAAGAATTGACAGATTTGACATCATTGGTAGGTGAAAACCACCTCTTGGTATGTCCAAATCATTGGCATTCTGATAACATAAGTATTGCCAACATTCTGTACAAATACCAACATTCTATGCTGTGTGCACTTTAAGACGTGACAACAAAGAGTTTCTGTAAATCACATCGACTTCAATTTATAGCTCACCAATTAGCAAGTTCCTCTGCCCAATAGTTCATTGCGATAATAATTATGGCACTTGTTTGTTATTCACCTGTGACTAAATTACAAATCAATGTCAATTACAAATCAATGTCTAGTTCATGATCGGAAAATTTGATAGTAGTAAGCTCCCGTGACCAGCAATAAATAAATAGGATAATCTTTCTGCTTTCTGTAAGTCAGCTTGAATTTCTCAAGCCACATGCCTACTCGCAAACCCTTCTCCTCTCGACAACCTCAACGGTGACACCTCCATCTGTCTCCCTTGTCACGAAGTTCCAAAGTCATTGCGTGGTTGTTGCTGCAATAACAGGTTTTTTGGAGTTCCCCCCGCTATTGAAGGAAATTGAAGGAAATTGACGCTAGCAGCCTTATCTGGGATAAGGTTTGACAAGTTCAGAAAATTCATTTTCGATCTGGACATTCAAAACACAAACCATTGGGGGAGGGAGAATAAGAGTAACATTCGATTCATTCAAAACATTGGTGGCGGGGGAATAACAAACGAGTGCCATAATTATTTATACAATGTCTTGATCACCCTATCATGACCATCGCCACCACCACCAGAGTGAGGAGAGAAAAAAATTCTCTCAAAATCAACTTTCAATGAGTTTTCTCGACCTCCCAGACATTTGCATTAATAAAGATTTTTTCAGTAGTAGTTGTAGTAGAGTAGTAGTAGTAGTAGTAGTAACAATCCGATCCGGCTGAAATTCAGTCCTAACCTTTATTTTGTACCTCTGACCCTCTGACCACAGTGTCATTGGGACACTGATATCTACCTGGCAGAGGTTTTATGGCAAGATGTATTTATTCTGTATTTAAATATTTAAAAACTTCATTTGTAAAAATATTAATATATTGTAGGTGAAAGAATGTATTACACCCAACCCACAATGAACCATCCAAATGAGACAGTTAAGCGGCTGGTCCTTTTCTCTAGTGATGAACATCAGATGGTACTACGTGAGGCCCATGACGTCAATGGTGCTCACCAAGGGCAAAAGCGTACCTTAGCACGACTGACACAGGATTATTACTGGACTACTATGGCCAAAGATGTTGTTAGTTGGGTAAGAATAGTTTAGTGCACAGCATCTATAATTAAAATGTCAACAAGTGATGATGAGGCTTTAAATAGGCTTTAGATAAACATCAATCTCATTGGTTGTAAGAAATAAGAAAAATAATGGAAAAAATGTACTCATACCATATTATGAGCAGTGAGCAATTATGAGCAGTGAGCATTATATTTTGTTCGCAACTTTAAAGCTTAATTGAGAAACTCGTAAATCGTGTAACAAAATTAACAATACTGTATTGATTCTACTTATTTGTTAATTGAAGTTGAAATTTATTATATCACATTGACACTGAATAGTGCTGTAACCATATAGCTAATAATATGTTACTTTTTATACCTTTAGCTAAGCACTTGTCACAAGTGCCAGAAGATGCAGATGATCAAGACGATTGCACCCGAGTTACATCCCATTAAAGTTTTGAGCAGGTAACTAAGTTACTGTGACCAAGTGTACTGAGCAATGATGTGCAAATGATAGAAAAGATGCCCATTGGAAATACGTTAGGCCCAACTGGGGAAATATATGATAGTCATAGCAATATATATATAATTATTGTAATACGTAACAAAACTTAAAATGACAGGTAGACTTGGCTTTGATATTGTGCTGTCATAACAATCACTCCATTACTGCCTCCACACAACCACAAGTGACCTCACAAATAATTATAAACTTCAGCAATAATAATATATTCTTGGATAACGATCCCTATATTACTGCCTCCACAACCACAAGGGACGTCACAAATAATGATAAAATCCAGATTACTCTAACATAAGGTATGAAGCTTAGTTTTGCAAGAAAATGTGCTGCTATATATACCCTCTAGCATCAGTTATTTATCACAATTTTGCTGTCCGTTCTGGAGGCAGTAATGTAGGGATTGTTATCCAAGAATATATTATTGCTGAAGTTTATGAGGTCCCTTATGGTTGTGTGGAGGCAGTAATGGAGTGATTGTTATGACAGCACAATATCAAAGCCAACCCTACATGTCCTTTTATTTAGTAAAGTTTATTTACGTATTACTTGTTCCCACTATTTTTTAAAGCTTTCGTGAATTGGAATACTGTTTTGATGCTATATATGCCTGCAATGCCCACACGAAGAGGAGTGTCCTGGTCAGACCTAGCCCAGGTTACTCCCAAGGCAAGTTGGTATGCATGCATGACAAGTTTGGGACAGATTGGTCCAGTGGTTTGGAATGCCATAAGGAACAATCCTAAAATGCTTCCCCCATCAGTAACTACATTCAGCAATCTTTCTTTGATTCCAAAAGCCATACCCTCAATCCAACGTGTCTAACACAGCGATTTGGTAAAGGATCGAGCAATTTGGGTTGCGCACGCCGTTCAAAGATGGCATCTTAGACAAACTATATATGCAAAAATCAACTGGAAGTCGCCTTTTTTTATAGTAGCTCTCTAAAGTGATACCAAAAGGCACCTTCCCAGATAGCGCTCTACAAAATGGCATAAAAATAAATGAAGTCTATGCAGCCAATAAGATGATGATGATGCTGATGACGTCATTTTTCCGACCTTTTTTTTTAGTTTGGAGAAATGCGCTTCTGTGTGCTATATTGTTGGAAGGATTTCTGCGACATACTTTTTTAGGGTCTGTATAGGGATAGAATCGAGCATATGGCGAGTTTTAGTTTGTATTGCTGAATGACCTCTGACCTGCCAACCCTACATGAGAGTGCTAACACATTTTAAAATGTAGGCAAGAGAAGCCTAAACTTTTAGGCTGCATGAATAGGTCTGATATTGGACAAGTTAGTATATAGGGAGATATAAAAATAAGAGATGCTACATATACAGATTAAACACAGATTAAATTGAATATTTTTTTTTGTTAATTTTATTTTATTTACTATATCTAGTCAATTATGATCAAACAAGTTAGATGATCCTTTACCAATCCAAATCTTATGCACTACTGTATATAATAATTAAACTGCATAAAATCAGGTAATTACAGACACATCTGATTTGCTTAAAATCATGTTGCAACTTACAGATGGGAGATTTTGGGTATAGACCTCATTGGCCCATTTGCGGCCACAGACGAAGGCCATAGATATGTCTGCACTGTCACAGATCTCTTTACCAAGTGGGTATTTGCTCGGCCAATCAAGTCCAAGTCAGCTGGTGATGTCGCAAGCATTCTACTCGAGCTCATCTACAGTTATGGTCCTCCCCCAAAAATGATAATGGATCAGGGGCGTGAATTTATAAACCAGGTAACTAACTTAATAAAACTGTTGCCATCTGTGTTCATGACATGTATGTGGTCTGAGAAGTGAAAATTAATCAAGGAAAATGTGTTGGATTTGTTTACAAGAGCAAAGTTAGACTATTCAGTACAAGGCAGACTTAACACAATTTAAGATAACTTTATTAGCGACTTCAGTCTTGATTCTCTGGACATTTCCTCCTGCTTCCTTTTGATAAATATTCATGCAGAGTAATGTTCTGTTTGTGTGTTTGTGTGAACTTATTTGATAACTCAGCTCAATGATGTTGTCTTGACTGCTTTTGGAGTGAAGCGGATGGTATGTTCAGCATATCACCCTCAGAGCAATGGCCAAGATGAGCGGACTAATCAAACTCTTAAGAGGGCACTGTCCAAGTATACAAACGATGCTCAATCTGACTGGAACAAGTAAGCTACCAATATTTAATAATAATTTTTCAAGATTGACAGTTTGTTAATAAATAGAGAGATTTCTACTATATTACCACCACCTTCCAATAGATGCCAATATCACATTTCATGCTAATCTGTGATTACCATAGAAAATCTCACCAGAATCTCTCCAATGAATCCTCTCGCACTGAAACACCCACCCACACACACACACACATACACACGTATTATAAAAAAATTAATGATGAAAAGGCATAAAAAATAACATTATTAGTAGTTATTGCTACCGTATTGCTACAAAATTTGATTAAGTTTTGCGAGTGCATTGTTATTCGCAAAACATACTCGCAACCTTTTTTATCGCACAAAACATTCCGCGTGCATATTGCAGCCAAAAGCCAGACGGTTTACTAGCGAGAAAGAAGCTGACTACAGTGTGACCATTCGAAAGTGCTTCAAACGATCCCTGCCTACTAGCGAAGACGTAGGAATCAATCAGAGAAGTATCAGGAGAGCAAACGAAAATGTGCAGAGGGTACAATGGGCACAGAAAAGTGCCAACCAATCTTGTTATAATTAGTGGTGGTACTTATTATAAAACGCAAAACTAAGAGCGTATTATACATTTATATGGAGCTCAAAATCTCAAAATTGCACATTGTAGCAATATGGTATATTATTTTCCAAATTCTTATATACTAAAAATATAAACATGGTTTTTGGTGTGCATATACCTTATACCTTGAATGTGCTGCTTGTAGTTATGATTTCTATGTATGATGTTTGTGTACTTATGTAGATATGTACTCCCCACAACTTATGGTATCAATACAAGTGTCCAGTCTTCAACAAAGCAACAGCCATTTGTGTTGATGTTCTACCGAACAGCTAGGGGTTCCATTGCCATCAATGCAGAACATGAGAATGAGCAGGAGCTTCTCTATGAAAACATCTCACTCACAATGTCTCCTGAAGACATACAATCTAATTTGGAGAAGCATGTGGCAGATGTAAGAACAAAACTGACTGGCAAACATAAATATGTGACATGACACTTTTTTGTAACCAAAAATGGGGGACAAATAGTTTAATGAAAATGTTTGATGCACTCTCAAAAAATCATGTTACAGATCTGTTTTACTTTGTAATCACATAGGTACATATCATGGATGAGAAGATACGGTTGAAAATTGAAGAAGCTAAAGCGAAGCATAAAGCTTATTTCGATTCCAAGCAAAAAAGAGGCTTAAAGCGCTTTACTTTTGCAATAGGTATGTTTTTATGAATTAATGTGTACCTTTAATGTGTGCCTTTATATAAGCTGAATGAAATTAGAGTCCCATTGTTGTTTCTGAGAAAAAATCGAAAGGCCAAGAATAATAAAATTTTCTGGATAGATGTATTTCAGAGTTTTGATAGATTTTAGAATGTCCTCGTCTGTTTTCTTGTGATATTTTTTTATCTGTCGCTCGACCTTTACTGGATGGTTTTAATTTTATATTACTAACCTGTTGACTATCATAGGTGATTATGTCCTTAAGAGGAACGCAAGGAAGGTATCCAGGAAAGGAGACAGGCTGGCCCAGGACTGGTTGGGACCCTATGTAATCGTTGATGTCTCACCCAAGGGACTCTGCACACTGCAGGATAACAACCAAAACATTATGAAGGTTAAGGTTAATGTCGGGCTCTTGAAGCCTTACTTAACTAGAGAGTTGCCAATTCAACATGAGATACCTTCATCCATCCAGTCACACAACACCAGTTCGAACAACCCTGGACCATCTGATGAGTTGAGTGATGCAGGGAGTCCAGAGAAGAGACAATGCCTACTCATTCGACAGACTAAAAAAGATAGTCCAGTCCTCCCACCACCTGATAGAAACACACCTCTCTCTAGTGAGCCAACATCAGACTGTGTTGTAACCAGTGTTACACAAGTTGTGCCTAGAATGCTTGGAAAACCCTTGCCTTGCAAACCACCTGTCCGTTACAGAAAATTCCCGGATGACTTTTTAAAAATTCTGCTGTCTGAAGCATGGCTAGAGGACACACACATAGATGAGGCGCAGGCTCTACTTCACAATCAGTTTCCAAAGATGGGTGGCTTCCAGTCCATTGGGTATGTGGCACCAGGAAGTGGAGGCTCAATAACTGGAACTCCGGTTCGGGATTATATCCAAATCATGAATACTGGCGGCCACTGGGTCTGTGTGTCCAGCATAGGAATGCCCAAGGGGACTGTGCGGGTGTATGACAGCCTCTATACAAGAACCAGTAAGAAATAACTTGAATGAGAATATTTTATATGCTAAACTTTAAAAAAAATTACACATTCTGATTAGGTGGATCAAGAATTAACTGTTCTCAATTTCCAAACAACTTTTATGACATGCATTGGAAATTGAATAATGTCATTGGATCCAACAGTGTTGTTTTATTTTAATCCTCTCAATTAAAAAATTGGGCTCCTTGATAACTTCTGTGTGAGCTTAGAAATCTATACTCTATTTTTTACTTGCGTAATATCTCAACTCAAGCATCACATTAAGAACCAGGGCCTTGCAAGAGTGACAATTTCACCTAAATAATTATGATTCACAGCTCCATATTAATGGCAAGATGCCCATGTATAGAACAACAACGAACCCACTAAAATAGTGTTACCATTCAATCAATTCTTGTGAAATAAATAGTAGTTATATTAGTTATATACTACAAACAATTAATAGTTGTTTCGTTCGTTTGTTCTTTATTGTTGTTGGATCATTGCAGAACTGGATACACTAAAATGCCTGGCATGGATGGAATTCTATCAAGGAAGCCACCTGACCATACAGAAACCATACATGCATCAACAGGCTGGAGGCAATGACTGTGGTTTATTTGCCATTGCTGTTGCAACCGCATTATGCAATGGTGTGGACCCATCAACAATAACATTTGATCAAACAAATATGCGGTCCCACCTGATGAGATCTTTCCAGACATCTCACATCAAACTATTCCCTGTTCAAGGATGCCGACGGAAAGCCACAAGCAAGAAGCTCAAGACTGTTCTTAGGGAACCATTGATCTGTGTTTGCAGACAACCCCATGACCGTGCCCTCACAGTGGCACAGTGCAGCAAGTGTAGTGAATGGTTCCACCAATCATGTGCACAGATTCCACCATCAGCCATCATCAACCGGGAGGAGGAGTGGAACTGTGGCAGTTGTTTCGACAGGGAATTATTGGGTGCCACTTAAATAATTGAGACTGAATCTGTTTGTTCTTGTTGGGATTTTTTTCTGGGTAATTATTAATGTCTCATTTTCATACAATAAACTGTCTTAGTTCTCCATATCTGTGAAATACTGGGAGATCCTAAACTTTCTGGCGGTCTTCCTAGGATCATGGTTGACCTGGAAATATGTTTATCGAGTTTTGCACAAGTAAAATTGTAGGATGGTGCTGAGGAACCAAATATATATAATTGACCCTGTCCTTCTATCACTCCATCATCCAGAGAAGAGATATATTGCAAAACAAAACAAAAATTGTTCATCTAATTGTGATTAGTAAATGGCAAGTATTCTCCTCCCATGATTTCTGATAGAAATGATGGTCAAGTTACTTGCCATATTAGATACTCCTCCCATGTTTTTACTGCAATTTATATATAGCTTGTGTATATATATATATATGCACGCAAACATTCATATTCAGTTATGCAGGTGAGACTAATATGACAGGTAAGATTTATATGGCAAATGGGACTAATATGTCGGGTGAGACAATATGGCAGACGAGACTAATATGACAGGTGAGATATATATGGCAGGTGACTAAGGCAGGTGAGACTAATTGGCAGGTGAGACTAATAATTATGGCAGGTGACTAATATAATATGGCAGGTGAGACTAATATGGCAGGTGACTAATATGGCAGGTGAGACAAATATGGCAGGTGAGACAGGTGAGACTAATATGGCAGGTGAGACTAATATGTCTGGGTGAGACTAATATGGCAGGTGAGACTAATATGGCAGGTGAGACTAATATGGCAGGTGACTAATATGGCAGACTAATATGGCAGGTGAGACTAATATGGCAGGTGAGACAGGTGAGACTAATATGGCAGGTGAGACTAATATGTCGGGTGAGACTAATATGGCAGGTGACTAATATGGCAGGTGAGACTAATATGGCAGGTGAGACTAATATGCAGGTGAGACTAATATGGCAGGTGAGACTAATATGGCAGGTGAGACTAATATGGCAGGTGAGACTAATATGGCAGGTGAGACTAATATGTCGGGTGAGACTAATATGGCAGGTGAGACTAATAATTATGGCAGGTGACTAATATAATATGGCAGGTGAGACTAATATGGCAGGTGAGACTAATATGGCAGGTGACTAATATGGCAGACTAATATGGCAGGTGAGACAAATATGGCAGGTGAGGCAGGTGAGACTAATATGGCAGGTGAGACTAATATGGCGGGTGAGACTAATATGTCGGGTGTGACTAATATGGCAGGTGAGACTAATATGGCAGGTGAGACTAATATGGCAGGTGAGACTAATATGGCAGGTGAGACTAATATGGCAGGTGAGACTAATATGGCAGGTGAGACTAATATGGCAGGTGAGACTAATATGTCGGGTGAGACTAATATGGCAGGTGAGACTAATATGGCAGGTGAGACTAATATGGCAGGTGAGACAGGTGAGACTAATAGGTGAGACTAATATGGCAGGTGAGACTAATATGGCAGGTGAGACAGGTGAGACTAATATGGCAGGTGACTAATATAATATGGCAGGTGAGACTAATATGGCAGGTGAGACTAATATGGCAGGTGAGACTAATATGTCGGGTGAGACAAATATGGCAGGTGAGACTAATATGGCAGGTGAGACTCGAAATAGGAATATGGAATAGTTTACCTGACTTTGTTGTGTTTGCTCCTAATATTAATTCCTTTAAAGCATAACCCATGGTCACCTTATCAATCCTAATCCCTATTATATATTCATTATCTTTGTGTTTATTATATTTTATCAGACTATTTTACTTATTCATCTCTTATGTGTGCATCCCATTACTCATGTAACTATATAGGGTGACTTTAATAACACTAGCATTTGGTTGCTATTAGCCATTTCTATGCATTTGCGCTTGTATTTGCATCAATTTATAAAAAATATAAAAATATAAAAATAAATTTAAAAAAATTAAAATAACAGGTGAGACTAATAATTATGGCCAGTGAGCATGAGACTAATATGGCGGGACAAATGTGGCAGGTGACAGGGGCAGATCTAGGGTATCAGTAAGGGGGGTTTGGTATCAGTACTAAAGGCGAGTGCAGTTTTATAAATTTATATGGGGGGGTTTAAATCATATGGGGGGGGGGGGGGGTTAAACCCCATACCCACCTGGATCTGCCCCTGGGTGAGACTAATATGGCAGCTCAGGTGAGAAATATGGCACAGGCGGGACTAATATGGCAGGCGGGACTAATATGGCACTATATGGCACTATATTTGTCCCGTTATCGCGAACATTTTCTGAGCGGGACAAATATGGCAGCGGGACTAATATGGCACGACACCGGAATTAACTTATGGAAAGTTGGCAAGTATGCTCCACATCAACATGGAACTGGCAGCGGCAGATATCTTAGCTGTTGGATAAGCACACTGAACTCTTTACCAACCATCCAGGAAGGATGACACAGACGAGTATTACCATCGACACGGGAAACATGACTCCCATCCACTCCTCGCCATACCGCCTTCCCAATGCCACGAAGGAAATAGTCAGGGCAGAGCGAACATATATGGGCTGATCTCTCCAACCAAGTGAAAATGCTTGGGATTCACCAATAGTACTGGTCCCCTCAAAAGATGGTTCCCTTTGGCTTTGTGTGGATTTCAGGAGAGTGAATGCAGTAACATGCCTCAATCCTTTTCCCATGCCTCGGATAGACGAGCTGATAGAAGGGTTGGCTGGGGCGTCGTTCATAACGACTCTTGATCTCACAAAGGGTTATTGGCAAATGCCTATGACCAGTGAAGGTCATGCCGTTTGGGCGCTGCAGGAGTCTTTCAACACATGATGAACCAGATCTTTGGAGGCAGTGCCACATATGTGCAGCCCATCTCAACGATGTGGTTGTTTTCAGTCGCAACATGGCAAGATCATCTCCAACACATCAACTGCACCTGATGAGGACCAGCAATGCTGGATTGATGCTCAAACCAGCCAAATGTGCATTCACCATGTTTGAATGCCCCTACCTCAGCAACATTGTCGGCCATGGACAAGTCATACCAGAAGAAGCCAAAATCCAGGCAGTGAAGAAATTAAAGATACACCGGCGAAAGAAGGACATCCGAGCTTTCCTCAGCCTAGCTGGATATTATAGGAGGTTCATTCCCCATTTTGCAACAATGTCCACCCCTCACTGACCTCACTCGAAATCATCTGCCCGACAAGGTGAACTGGACTGATCAGCATGAAACAGCCTTCCAAACCCTGAAAAACTCCCTGACAGCAGAACCAGTCTTACAGTTTATTTTAGCTCCAAAAACACTTCCATCATGCTTGAGTTCTTCATAAAGGTAGTAAACTGGCATCCACCCAATCCATTGAAATTCAGTCTTCAAGATCTTGTATCCATATTATCTCTTCCCCCCCCCCCCCCCCCCCTCCCTCCCCACACAAACTGGCATAAGTTTACTACTATATAGAAGACTCCAATGTAGCAACTAGTCTGATTCTCGATTCAGTAAACACCCCAAAATCCGCAAAAAAATTGTCACTGAACACTGAATCTACTTGAGCCAAGTCAGCAAGGAACTGCATGTTTTTTCTATAAAGAAGTGATGAGTTGGTTTCCTCGGAAGTTTACTCGAGTGACAATAGTTAACAGCTGAGACCTTCAACATTACCAGCAACTACTTATTTAAGCATGTGTCTATACTTTACACTATTTAGGATACTGAGATGCTGCCAAAGTGTAGCTAGCTGAGATATAAACCTCTTTTGTGTGCTTATGGCATCTGCCATTTTAAATAGGGCAGAGGAAGTGCCCTCACATTTTAATTAAAAAAATTGTTTTTGCCTTAAGTATGACAATGAGGGTAATAATAATAATAACAACAACAACAACACCAAGAACAATAATAATAATAGAATTATAAAAATAAATAAATAAAAATATCCTGCTTCCATTTAATATTACATCACTGCACACAACTGGACACAACTGGACAATAATAATAATATTAACAACAACAACAAAACAACAACATCAACAACAACAACAAAAGGAAATAAAAAATAATGTATAAATAGGAGTGGGGTTAACAACAAGACCAACAATAAACATAGTTTATACACAACATGTCTACCCAGCTGGACAAATATAGCGTAGAAGGGAGGAGATACAAACCCACACACACAAGTGCTCTTAAAGCAGGTACTTAATGATGACAAGAACATTGAGTAGGATTACAACATAATGAAGCAGGAACTTCTCTTTGGTGTCTATTCTCACATCACTTGCTTGAAGCGGGTGTCCTCCAATAATGTCTCGATGACAGTAGCTCCTCCAAATGAATGGCCCATGACTGCAGCTCTGGACATATCCATGCGACCTTTGAACTGGCTGAAGTCATAACTGCCCCCAAGCATGTCCTTGACCTCTGACCCCTCATTGAGGAGGCACAGAATATCCAGAGACTTCCTGACATCATCTGCACATTGCTTCACCTAGATGATACATAAGGTGTTCATGCCACTATTCTGTGCCTATCTCCCACCTATTTATTCCTCTACCATATGCGATAGGATCTGAGAGAAGAAGTCAATTGTTAATTAATGGTATATATCGTGTTAAACAACACAAAATTATCTACAGATTCAACTCGTAAACCCATCCCAAGCAAAATACTGAAAATAGTCTCGTTAAGTAGTCTAGTAGATGCTAAAAAGAATACTTGAAGGTTCACAGCTTGTACAACTATACAGCACATAAGATATATATATATATATATATATATATATATATATATATTATGTCGCCAATTACGCCAATTAATATATAATTATACATATCAATTTATTTCCAAGAAGGAATCACTAATCTGGATACATGAAATAGGAAGACCCCTTACCTGTTTATTTCTAAGAGGGAATTCCTCCTCCTCCGTTTGGTGACGGAACTGAAGCCACTCGTCCTGTAATTTCTCTCCTTTGCCAAAAGTGAGGAAGACAGGAGGTCAGGTTAAGACTGCACTGAAGAAGACAGGAGCTCATGGCAAGACCACAGTGAGGAAGACAAGAGCTCAGTGAGGAAGACAGAATCTCAGGTGAAGACCACAGTGAGGAAGACAGGAGCTCATGGCAAGACCACAGTGAGGAAATCAGGACCTCAGGTCAAGACCAAAGTGAGGAAGACAGGAGCTCAGGTCAAGACCAAAGTGAGGAAGACAGGAGCTCAGGTCAAGACCAAAGTGAGGAAGACAGGAGCTCAGGTCAGCACTGAGGAAGACAGGAGCTCATGGCAAGACTACAGTGAGGAAGACAGGAGCTCAGGTCACAACCACAGTGAGGATGACAGGAGCTCAGGTCAAGACTGCAATGAAGAAGACAGGAGCTCATAGCACGACCACAGTGAGGAAGACAGGAAGTCCAAAGTGAGGTAGACAGGAGCTCAGGTCAGCACTGAGGAAGACATGAGCTCATGGCAAGACTGCAATGAGGAAGACAGGAGCTCATAGCAAGACCACAGTGAGGAAGACCGGAGCGCAGGTCATGACTACAGTGAGGAAGACAGGAGCTTAGCAGTAAGGAAGACAGAAGCTCATGGCAAGTCCACAGTGAGGATTACCGGAGCTCAGGTCAAAACCACGGTGAGGAAGGAAGCTCAGGTCAAGAATGAGTGATGAAGGTGATGGTTCTACCTTACATGTGTATATGGTCAAATCAACAATGCAAACACTGACTTGAATACAGCTACCACTACTACTGGTGAGTCTACAGCTATAGAGATAGTGTTCACAATAGTCAGCCTTTTTGTTTAGAAGAACAGTAATGCTTAGTTAAAGCTCTCACCCAACATCTGCCCCTGTCCCCTCCCCTCTCCCTGTCCAAGTTATTTTTCAATTGTTTGTTGCAATGAAATTAAATCAACTGCATACTGTTGTTGGAGCTAAGAATCCTTCTGCATTATGGAGTCATGAAATTCTGGAGATAAAACCAGATCATGAAATCTCAAATTAAAGTCTATCATGACTAGACTGTGTTAGATATAGTGTAAGGTTATCATTATATTCAGGCCTCACTCAACTGGGAATTATTTCTAAGGGGGTTGGGTCAAACAATCTGGAATTCATAGCCAATTTGTTCGCTTAGTAATGTTAAGCATTGTGTCTCTCTTTTGCCACCCTCCATCTTTCCATGTTTCCTCATCTGTAACACTCTAGAGCACACCTTAGCTCTTTAAAATTTTGTATTGGTTGGACATTTTAATTTTATAACCAGGTTCACCTGAAATTTTGTAAATTAAAGGTCCTACTTCAGACCATGTCATAGTTACTCATGCAGTAACACACAGACCCAAATGATCATGCCTCTTTGATTGACCTGGCACTTGTTAACCCCCCCCCCCCCCCACACACACACACACATACAAAAACATAACTTGTGAATTGCTCATTCTTCCTCCCCTTGCATCTTAGAAACAAGAAAGAAAACTGCATCACGAATAATTTGGAGGTATAAAGAGGTGGACTATGAAAGGCATATCAGATGATAAATGAGACCGAGGGGATGGATTATTATGTGCCGACAATGGGCAACTAATTGGTGTAATAAGGTCATGGAAACTGTGTCTACTTGCATCCTCCAAAGGTCACTCAAACGAAAGAGGAATGTGCCATAGCCCACATAGTGTTCAACATCAGAAAGCATAAAACTGCATTCAGAACTTCCAAGAAATATGCTAAACCTGAAGAATCCTTAAAGTACAAGTAATTATAAAATATTGCAAAGATGATGAGAAATGCCAAGAAAAGGTACTTTAAAAAATTGAAATTGAAAAAAACAAGAAGCTTTTTGGAAAGCTTTGAAGTTCTTGATTAAGCAACAGTTCCGACATTCCATCTTCAAGGCACCAAGGCTGAGTCTGACTCTGAGAAAGCAATTTTAATTTACAAAAATCATCTCAAACTATATAAATAAAGTTGTTCCTCCGCTATCACCAAGAGACAATTGCTGTAAGTGAATGATGCCCCATGTCTCCTGAGGACCTGAAGAGTTCCTTTGTACACCTGATGAAGTGCTTGTATATAATCATGTTCCTGGATTCATCGAAAGCAAGTGGTCCAGATGGAATCACAGCCAAGATGCTTAAAGACACTGTTTATAGTACTCACCATCTATTATCAAAATGCTCATGATATCTATTGTTTCAATACCGCAACCATAGTGAGTGCACTACAGACTTAGTAAGCTCCTTGATTTAAGTGCTAAGCAAAATTATGGCATTTCCACCAATTATTTTAGAAAGGAATCCTCCCCACAAATGATGTTTCAGAGTAGAAAATCCACAGCAAAAATCCACAGCAACAAGACTTATAGCTGCATTCATAATTTGCATCAGACCTTTGAGAATGATGTATTCAGCTGTTTTGGGGGATTTTCGTATGAGTAATCAGAATAGTCACCTTAACTCTATGGGCTGTCTTTTTGGACTTACAGAAGGCCTTTGACTTCGTACTTCATTTGGCTCTATAGAAAAAACTTACCATTCCTGGACTTGATGAGCACTCTCTTTCATGGAGTTTAGTAATTGGGGCAATGTGTGGTTGTTGGATGGAGTCGTCCATAGAGTTGCCTGTCTTGTCTGTAGTGCTTCAGGGTTCAGTTCTTGGTCCACTTCTATTTATGGTTTTCATTGATGTATCTGAGACACATCTCATTTAAGGGAGCATGCTGACTCCTATGCAGCCAATGTACTTCTTTACAAAGCATTTGCAGTCAAATATCAGATCAGGGTTAACAAAAACCTCCTCTATCTTAACCCTGCTACAATACTGACATCAAGGAAAAGGAAAACTGTTCAACCACCACAATTCTTGTTATATAATACACCCATTCAATATGTGGTCACCTTTAAATACATAGGAGACGTTATTTCACCTGATCTTTCCTGGTATACCATCATATTGACTCCATCTGTTTAAGGAAACTTCTAACTGTACAGGAGATTTTATGGAAACATGAACCATTTCTGGTGGTGATCATTTAATTTTTTTTATTAGCTCTGTTGCTGATGTTTCCATGCATATATCTGCAAAAACACAAAAACAACAACAACAAAACAATAAACAACAACAGCCTAATTAGTATGTACAGCCAGCGCCTTGTGTATTCTAACTTAATATGCTCCTTCAGTATTGGATGCCCATCTAATTAAGGACATCAACCAGATAGAAAATGTTCAAAAGTTTGCACTGAGAATGTACCTGAAGAAGTGTGACTCCAGTTGTCACAAACTGCCAGACTATTCAGAGCTATATACCAACCCTCAAATTGCAAGTCATTCTTACAGCAATGTACCTCAATTAATCTCTTACTAACCACCTGATGTCTTTGTGAGGAAAATAAGCAGCCGTCATGCTGACTTATCACACTCACTATGCTAGCTAGCCATATAAACATCTTTCAGTCTCTTCACCTGTGCCTGGTTCTATTCACACTTGTAACAACTTGCCCCATGAAGCATTTACAGCTCCATCTTTCAAGTGCTTCAAATACCTTTATTCATGTAATACTTACACATGCTATTTGGGTATCTTAAAACAAAAAACCCTCAACAAAACATCATTGTCGGGAGGGCATCGTTAACAACATACAGGAAATTAGGTTTGAGAGAAGTCCCTGAACCCCATTGTCATCAAGTCCAAATAGCCCTTGAGATAAGTCCTGTTAGGGTACCAAGACGCATAGTTGTAGTTTCCAGGTGTAGTTCCAGGGGAGGAGTTGGTGGGATAATGCAAATGCAACAGCAAGCCGCCTTGCAGCTGGTTCCCAACCAGATCTAACATGAGGCCCACACAACCGACTCTATACTTCCCCACCAACCTTCCACCATTGCCTAAGTCTAAATGGAACCAGTAGCCGATCCTTCTAATTAGTGGGTGTGGGAGAGAGCATTTGCCGATTAAATGTTTGCGGTCAATTTCATCATTTTAAAGGCGTAAAAACTAAGTGAGATAAGAAATTGTGTGATGAGCAGAAGCACCTCACCAACATTTATATATCCTCATGTTTGTTCTTTACAGATTCCCAACTTGTGCATGGCTGCACAACAGGATTTACAATTCAGCAGGTTGTCTGGTTGTGAAACAAAAATGCGTGTGTAACGGTTTTGTTGGGAGTATGTACTTGGAAGCAGCTTCCCCTGAGGATGGGAAGTAAAGCAAGAGAGAACATATCGGGCCTAACTTGCTGGCTGACAGAGTTGTCTGAGTAGTGAATGAGAGACCAGGCAGAAGAAGCTGACGAGAACTTCAGACACTTGCATGATCACATTATTGAATGAAAGGCCATGCAATAGTAATAATTAGATACCTCTCCTCTATGGACTATTGTCAAGATCAGTTACCTTACAAAGGTATATGCTATTACAGGCTTTAGCTACCACATCCTTTTTTTGGTACTCACCGTCAAGTCTTGCGTGACCAGCCTGATTATTTGTTGTCTGACAGAAACATCCACAAGTAACAACACATGCAAGGAACTGTAGAAAGAGGCTTGCAGCATGTATTTGTGTTTTCTTATATTGAGGAAAAGGATCTAGCAACACCTTTCATATAAACAAGGAACAAAAGAGGGTAGTGTTCATGGCCTTTTTGTTCCTTGTTGATCTATTAAAACCTATCGTATTTCCTCAAATGGTATATATTCGTCCTCCAGTAATATTCATCCTCAAATAGCGTTCTCCCCATTACAGAGGCTGCACAGTGATAGAGTGATAGTGTTCACCCTCGAATAGAATTCCCAATAGCACACCGCTTGTGCTTGTTCAGTTAAGTCAGGAGACAGCGAAGATGGCAAGATTCACTGCCTAAAGCAGGGAGGGATAGGTGACATTAAAGTCATCCTCAATTGAATCAAGTCTAAAATGACAAAAGAAAAGCAAGACCAGGGCTGAAAAATCTAGCTATGACTGCAGCTCTGAAGACGCAGTCAGAGCTGCCAGCACTCATAGTGTACCGTGTTCTACTCTCCAGGATAGAATGAAAAAAGAGTGGTCCATAAGATAAAGCATGTTCCAAAGTCACACATTTATTTGAAGGAGGAAGCGGAGTTGTCTAACTTTTTAGTTAATGTAACAGAAGTAGCAAACTGAGAATCTGCCGTTAAGTTTATAGTTTTTAAAAATTAAATTAATTATTCATATAGTTTATAGACCCCCTTCCCCTCAAGTTCTAATTTTCAAGTGATGACATTAGAGAAATGTCTCGTCCCCAACCCTGATGGCAAAGTAGCTATGCTGTAGGAGGAGCAGAAAAGTGTTTGTGGGGAATGTTGCCATGGAAGAGGGTTTTCTAAAGGAAGCCGTAGTTACTGGTGGTTGGTATAGAAAACCTACATGGTGTCCAGCAATCAAGAGAGAAGATTGCAACATGCACTTTTCCATGACAGCGGCCTCACAACAGATTATAACTGCTCAAGGACACAGACTACTATATACATCTCCCTCCAACAAAGCTACCATTCCCTGCAGCAAAGGACTATCATGAAAAAATCAACAGTACCTAGTTGACTACTACAAATCCAGCAATTCAACACATACAACCATCAATCCCTCGCACCGATGGAAGGCACCCAATGAAGCTGATGATCGATCCTAACTCTGATCCGGTAGGGTGATGCCAAGGCAGGACTAGACAAGGTGTGAGATGGGTGTTAATAACCACGACTATGTCCATCCTCTTATGGATAACTCAAAACCCTGCTTAAGGGTTTTAGTCTAGGTTAGGGTGGTCATCGATTGTCCATAATGCCTGATCTAGATCCGTCCTCCTTCGTGCAATGGAAGAAAGACACTTGACCACATTCTAGCACCTAATGAAAACGCTCGTGCTGTAGAGTAGAGTTTTCTCTTGTTACTGGTACTGATTATCTATCACTTTTTAATTTTATCAGGAGCTGTAAGTTCTGCCACTCACAATTTTGAGGTATCCCACTTTAGTTGCTGGCAACTTAGGCACAGCTACTTATGCCCCCCAAAATTAAATCTTTTGAGCTAATAGTCAAGATTATACAGCGAGGTGTACAAAATCTATGGAGCTCCAAATTATTAACACAATTTTTTTTAAACTACATTTTTGGTTTAGCCCCCCACCCCACGCCCCAAGTAAATTGACTTCAAACTTTGCAGAAAAAAACTAGAAATGCCATTGAATTTTTTTTTAACTTGTGAAAAATACCACAAATATTGAATTCTTTTATATAGCATTATCTAGTGCTTACACAGCAATGCCACCAACTGGTGATAGTGGTGACATTATCAGGAGTTGTAATGCTAGCATATTTCTTGCAATCTTATTATACAAGGCATTAGCAAGATTGGACAGTATGGAGGCTATATAGAAATCAAGATTGTTTTAAATGGATTTGGCCAAATTTGTAGTTTGGCCCATCACGGGCATACTTTAATTTGATTGGTTGGCTAGGAAATGAGTAGTTGAAGTACAGTACCTGCACGGTGTCAGCACATTTGCCCTGTTAAAGTTAAAGTTAGATCTTAAAGTTAGATCTTCAGTTAAAGTACAAAACAAAACACTTTTAGTCCACAAAAGAAAAAAACACATGAACCACCAATATTAATCTGATCAGAGCTCTCCTTCCCACAAGTCCAACAGCCCCACCTCTCCTCTCCTTGTTCAATATCCAGACCTATTCATCAGCATCTGTTAGCCGGACTTCTGCGATTTACTTAACCTGGTATTATCTTGTTACAAGTACGTGAAGAAATACCACACAGCTAGCGCCAATATAAACGTTCGCAAATGTAACTTTATTTGCGTGTTTAACCCGGTATGGCCATGCATGCACTCTCGCATGCAAACACACTAAAGTGATGTCTATGCACGAGAGTTTTAAGCCGGAAAAAAAATGGTGCTCCAGTTCTAAGCCGGAAAAAAAATGGTGCTCCAATGCCACACCCACTATCTACATGCTGGCTGTGTTAACACAGCCATTTCTACTACTTTTGTGTCTGCAAGCTTATTTGGCAAATGTGATTTTTTTGGTTGGTGAATTTCCACCAATTGAGCCTATTTTTAATAAAGGTGTGACCCTAGTTTAGAACTCCTCACACACACACACACTAGGTTCCTGGTCAAGCACCAATTTAAAATGCAAAAGAAAAAATAACACGGGCACCCAGAGTCATGGACACAAAACTCTCAAATTTGTGAGGTCATTAGATTGCGACATCCCAAAAGGTAATAAAAACTTGTACGAGTTTGTGTATATAGCTAAAAGGAAAAATGGAAATCTGATAATGTGCGTAAAATTGTTATGAAGAGTGTACAAAACTCCTATCATAAATTTTCACCAAAACACTCAGAAGATTTCACATGTTCATGACCATCTCACGATTACTTCAGACAGAGAGAATCCAGCCATAGAAGTGTGTGAATGTTGCAAAATAAATGAACCAACACAATACACAATGCAACCAAAAAAATGTGAATAAAAGTATACTATAAAAATCTTGAAGTCTGATATATATGAGTACAGTACTCCAGCACCCGTTCCTGCTTCACCTGCATCACCACTTAATTCTCTTCTATTACTCCATCATACAGCTGCTTCCTCTCCTCCTCCACTGTCACCACTGTGCCCTCCACCACTTTCTCCACCATCACCAGCACTCTCTCCTCCTTCTGCATTGCATGGGGCAGCATTGGCTTTGGTGTTCTCCTCCGTCAGGTCCAAGTTGGTGCCAAATAAGATGTGTGGTGAGTGGCTCTCACTTCCGTCTAGGTTAGGTACCACCTCCTCACAGGTGGGGTCTGGATATAAAATAAGACGAAATAAAATAAATTTCATCCCTTGTATTTGACTAGTGGGGCACAATTAGTTATGAACAAGTGATGAAATACTGCTTATTATATGTGCCCAACATAGCCCCCCCCCCCCCCCCCCATTCCAAAAAAACAACAGTACCTTATGATTGGAGAGGAAAGGAAGATGCTAATACTACAGTATATAGTGTTACTGACCTAGGCACCATACAGAAGGAGGGGGAGGTGCTATACCTGCAGGATTGAGTTGCTACTACCCTAGCCCTACATCATTGTGTACTGAACATTCACCAGAAACTCAGGAAAATCAGTGCTTACCTGTAACTGTGATTAGCACAGTTTTTCACACCCAATGACAATCTACATTTTCATGACAGAGTAAGAAAGGCCCAGTCTCTTGAGAAAGACTATGAAGAACCAAGTGAACTTAGTAGCTAGCGATATCTCTTAACATACTAACTCCCGCAATATGTTCGTCTATACTTGGACATCTTTCATGGCAGAGAGCTCCCTTCCTATGACAGGCATGCTGTTGGCACCATTCATGCACCAAAATGTTCAACCCTTGCTCACGTTGGAAAGTATTTTGGAACTTCATAGGCCATGGAGGAGGAGTCACTAATGCTGTTAGATAACTGCGAAAAAGCACAGCACGAAACTGGCTGGGAAACTCAGGACAGCAATATAGACAAGTAATAGGTGTGATTCTGTTATACTAATTGTGCTGTAACAATATGTTGCGTTGGTGGTGAAGATCATATGCACGCACATAACCGATACTTTTTGCAACATTAAGAACAACACTTCACAGCAAATACCTCGAAGATTCCTAACAAAAGACAGTTAAAACTAACAACAAGAGAGGCACTTAGGGAGTGCTTTAAGTCAAACCACAAAAAACATGCCACGAAGTAAAAACTGTCATAACTTTTAGGTTTCTAGGCCTACAAATATAATTTTTGTGTCAAAGGATAGCTCTTTCTATGTGCTTTCAAGTGATATGTATAATGATATATTTACAGGTGTTTTTCTATCTAGGTACCTGCAGCCATCAAACCTCCTCAAAATTACCATTCAAAGCTTCCCATCTTGGATATTGGATCAAATGACTTCAAACTTGTTGTTTGTTTAGATGATGCATTACTCTTTGTTATCAACGATCAGGAAAAAGAAAAAAATAATATTCCCACTGTTTGCTGGGCTGGGTTCATATAGAAGCCACGCCCACTAAGCAACATCACTTTTAATTATATGGAGAAAAAAAATTTGATCGTAGAACACAAAGAGCAAAGAAAGAGCTTCAAAATGATATACAAGGTTTGAGCAAACAATTTTTTTTAACCTAGTTATGCTGTGAATGGCGATTGGAAACCAGAATTTGACAAAAAGCTGTTACAGCCGTCTAAAGGAGGACCGAGGGTATTTTTTAAAACTTTTATTTATTTATTGTGGTTACAACTTTAGAGCTCCGTAGATTCTGCAAACTTCATGGTATGGACTTGATATAGATAGGTCTCTCTGTGTGCTCTCTTTTGATACTAAAATATGTTTCATAGGTATAACTATAGGTAAGTTACTAGACCCTAAAGTGGAGGGACCTCAAAAACCTGCATCCCAAAAACCTCATCCAGAATAACTCCAGATTGCCAAAAAATTGAAATTGGTACGAGTGGCCAGAGGAAGCCCTAGAGCATGCAATGACCTTTTTCAATAAGCGTTAAAATTTTAGTACGTGGTCAAGCGTGCGGGTGGAAAATTGAGGGCGTTGATTTTCAACGCCCTCAATTTTGCACCCACGTGCTTGACCACGTCATAAATTTTTAACGCTTATTGAAAAAGGTGATTGAATGCTCCAGGGCTTCCTCTGGCCACTCGTACCAATTTCAATTTTTTTTGCACTTAGCAACCTGGAGTTATGGACTTTGGGATGCAGGTTTTTGAGGTCCCTCCACTTTAGGGTCTAGTAACTTGCCTATATGAAACATATTTTAGTATCAAAAGAGAGCACACAGAGAGACCTATCTTTTGAGCAAGTCCATACATGAAGTTCGCAGAATCTACGGAGCTCTAAAGTTGTACAAGTAATTTAAAAAAATGAAAAAAAACTCACCCTCCACGGACAGTCTTCTTTCCCATTTCTTTGTCAAGAATTGAATGGAAGTGTATGTACAAAAGTTACTATAAGTCCAGAATGGAGCATCCAAATCTTCTCAAATTTGGAATGCAGCATCTTACAGGTCCTGGCAACATATTTATGGGAAGAAAACCCCCCCCCAAAAAAAAACAAAACAAACATTGTTGGACCTGAAGCACCCCCTTAATTATCACCCCCTTAATTAAGCGCTTTCTGTGTGCTAAACATGGAGAGGCTTAATATAATCAGAATTTACACAACATAATTACGTAAATTAACCAAAATCCAAATAGCCCAACACTGGAGGCAGTGCCCGCTCTCTGCATAGCAATTTGAAGGAGTAATTGCATGACATTTGTTTTCCTGTTGTTTGCTGTGTCCTTCTCCCAAGTCTTAGGAGGAAGCAGGGGAGCTCTGGGCCCAAGGTTATCCTGCCATCCAACCTAATAATGTGCAGATGGGGAACACTCAGCCCTATACTGCAGACTTGTGGACTTGGGATCATTATTGTTTATTTGTTGTTATCATTGTTGTCAAGCACTCTGGTTGTTAAGCAGGGTGCTAATACAGCAGCATGGGTCTGCAGGGAAATGGATGATTCTCATTTCCATTCCCTAATGGTACCAGTCGCCACGAGTCTATGCACCAAGCCAGGTGCAATGGAATGGCAGGCAGTTCAATGCAGAACCTGGAGAGTGTCGTGGGTGGAATCCATTTGTCTGGTGCCAAGACTGACTCTTGAGCAGGAGGAGGGAGACATAGTCATGACTGGTGCTTAATAACCAGTTTGAATGGTATTTCTAATGTACTGATGGTAGACAGCATATGTAGTCCCAATGGACTCTCAGTTGACATAATAACATTACAATAACCTTCTCAATCATCAACTTGAAATCGTATTCTCTCGACATTTCGACTAGATGTTCTAGCCTTCATCAGGAATTATTCCTGGTGAAGGCTGGAGGGCAAGGTCACCGTGATGCGTGTTACGTTTTTTCGACTTTTTTCTACTTTACTTGCCTACTATTTTACTATGCTTCAATATATGAGCACCACTCAAATTCCCTTGTGAATATCAGGACATAGCTAAACTTTTAACCAATTTTCATAAAAAGTTTCACTGTAAGTTAGGAGCTAGAGCTTGATAAGTGATCGTGATGCGCGTTACGAAATTGTGACACAAAATTTCTTAACTCAATTTGTACACAAGTTTCTAGAAAAACGGCTCCTTCAATTTAGTTAATTCATATATATCTTCAGTAGAACTAAGTTGACTAAACATCCTCCAAATGTGATATTTCAAACTTTACCGATGTGCGTAGGGGGCCCATCGGGGTACGACTGTGTCACGTGATGCGCGTTACATGATGCGTCTTACAAAAAAAAATCAGGACAAACTGACACAAATATTGCTATGTATTTAATCTACACCCCAAAAAGTACCTCACTGAGAAGGGGAGGATATGATGCATCGAGGCGGAAGGGGGGGGGGGAGGGCATGATGCATCCGAGTGAGTGGTCTCCCGGAGGTTAGTTATGTACATATATGCATTCATGTGTATTCATCCAATCATGTCTATGTATCAGACAGAGGTAGGTATACAGGAAAATACATGAAACATGATCAATTATTTTTCTTCCATTCCCTGGTCCCTAAATTCATATCATTTTTATTCAATCCAAAGAATTGGGAGGAGTGGCAGATTGGTGCTGCCCGTGCCAGCACGTCCTCACGTGCGACAGGGAGCCGATCTGGCTTCATCGGCCAGTTGTATCTGCCAAGTCTGGCATTTTTCATAAAAGATATGTCCACATGTGTTGGCGTGCTGCCCTCCACAACACCACGAAACGCTTTTCCATCATACACTAATGCCAGGAAGTCATTCTTGCTGAAAGTAGCAGTGATGAAGTTTTCCTCCACTTCCATATCCTGCACTTCCATATCTGGTTCAACCTCCTGAGCTACCTCAAAGTCTCTACTGAGACAAGCATGTTGTACTTTCCCAACCTTTCTGATGCAATGCATATTACGGATGCCATTTACCGCAGGTGAGGCTGCCCAGAATGCATCATCTAGCCCCATCTGATGATTTCGCTCCACTATCTCATCGTTGATGACATCAGTAACCATCACTGATGGCATTAAGGCTGCTGCAGCTGCGAATGAGGCAGAATCGCGGACAAGTGACTGGCGAGACTTGATCCTATTCCACACATATCGCTTCGTACTGCCTCCGGTACCGTCCACTGGGCCTTTCCCATGGCTGGTGGCAAAGTAGTTCCAAGTGAGGATGAGGGAATGTCTCTCCTCCAGCATAGGTAGAGCATCAACAATGTATCGACTCTTGAATTGGGCCGAGGTCCCATCTGACCAGATGTTGATGTCAGTAACCTGCATGGAATATGAGTGGGGCGGGGCCTTGAAATGATCTAAAATGTTGTATTATGTAGGTTGAATTACAGGGCTACAGAAAATGGCAGGAAGGTTGAAGACGAAACTGGCCCCCAATAGCTATCAGAATTTTTTTACCTCATTAGGTAGCGTTTCAAGGATCTTGTCCATGTAAGGCAGGATAGTGAACTTGGAATGGTCCTTGCAGTCAGAGGTGAGGACACCACTGTGATGCTCCCCGCCATACCACGTGAACAGTGATATGCCCGCATGAGTCCAGTGTGCTGACTGCACCTCATCCTGCTCTATACATTCAAAGTTCTCCGAGAATAAACTTGACAGAAAGTGAAACTACAAATGGTTACCTTGCCATGAAGTGATGTAGTGTTGACAGCACTGATGTGATGGAGAATAGAATAAATCTGAGAGCTAGATCTTCTAATCCACTGCACTGCCTGCCTTTGATGGGTTTTAAATAGAACTTATGAGCTGTGTTGCCACATGGAGACAGGGCAGACTATTGGCATACTCTGGCATCTTCATGAAGCCTTTGATGTGACAGATAGGCAGACCCCCCTCCCTACAATAATTTTTTTAATTTTTTTGTTTAGCCTTTGATGTATAGCATATTGAACACACCCTCTCTCCCCTGTGATGCATGTTACAAACTTTAATTGGAATATACAAGAAATATCCTCCTTCAATATGGGCCATTTTTGGTAGGCAGGAGGGGCTTATGTTAGGGAAGGAGACTACAAGATTTTATCAACATAGGTTTAAAACTATGAGGGTAGCTGGAACTTATTGATGTTTTCCGTGATGCGTGTTACATGTGATGTCAGGTAATCAAAAATCTATCAAGCGCCCATATCATGTTGATAATAACAAAAAATCTTTCTCAATATAGAAAGTTGATTGAAATCCCCACGCAAAAGTATCAACATATGTGGCATAGCTATATTTTAGGAAGGATTTTAGCTTTTGTACATTTTAGATATATTTACTCAAAAACGAGCCTCAAAATTATGTTCTCCTTCAGAGCAATGGTTCTGGGTAGTAAATGGAGATATCTGCCCAAACTCCACATTTTCTGAAGCAGTGGAGTCTACTTTCATATACATAAACTTTTATGGCAATACCATTGAGTTTTTTTTTTCCATCTCAAATGTCATGATTTCGTGACCTTGCCCTGGAGCATCTGGTCGAAATGTCGAGAGAATACAATTTCAAGTTCCTTATTGAGAAGGTTGTTGTAGTAGTTTATGTAGTACATGAAAAATAGTTTGCATTTACTCTAATTAGCATACAGCAATAGCAATAGTAATATTAATATTGGCAGTAGTAGTAATAATAGTAATAAGATCAATAATTCGCACCCTCACAAGGGAGTTGGAGGAGCATATGTATCTATGTATTTAAAAAAAGGAACTGGACACCTGTCTTAAATAATGTGGGCGTATTAAAAATGGTAAGAGAGAACACTTAGCTGAAGGAAGAACAGGCTGCACTGCAAGTGAGGATGGTGCTGCTTATGCAGAAAACAGAACTACATGTACTATATGCTAACATGGTTCAATATGCAGTGGGTTTACTCTGGAAGCCTCGGGTATGAATATGCTTTTGCACTGATATCTGAAAATAGTTAATCTTTACAGAAACATCTACTGTATGTAACTTAGATTCTAGAGTATGTTAAAATGAAGACATTTTCATTTCATTTCACAGTGAATCCTTCCCAAAATTACAAGCAGGTCTCTGTGCCCATTGTGCTCACCCAGCAGTTTGCCATGAATGCTCAATTTGGCTTCATCATACTGGAAATGATGATGACAGCATCCTGCACTGGCCAAAGAGGAGACTGTGTGTGTGTGTGTGTGTGTGTACTACCAATCTAATATATAGTCCCATTGTATACCACTTGAGAGGAGAGGCACATGCATGAGGGCTTTGGCAATAAATCTAGAATTAGAACCAGCATCAACTGGAATCTTCAGAAAAAAGTTGGCTATTTCTAGCCAAGTCTCTGAGACAGTTTATTAATTCCCTTACTATCACTCTTTAGCTCTATCTAGCAAGATAATCTAGCTAGCTACACATTGAAAACTCTTCATGCTCAAAACCAACCATAACTATAGTATATTGACTTCATTGCTAGTGCTTGGCGTCATCCACCATCGAGAAACTTCCTTAAAGCTTCTACACTTCATCTGTCCATGTTTATACAAGGGAAGGAGTGCCACAAAAGTAAGCCATTAACTAAACCATGAAGATTACCTTTGAGATCTAGAAGCTTCAAACTAACAATAAAGCATGACACATATATACAATGGAGTGCTTGAGATAGCCACGAGAAAGCTATAGCTACAAACTTCATCTGTAGCTATAACTACTGCATTGTACTAGGCTTGATCCAAAGAAAGAAGTCATCAGATTAACTACATGTACTAACTTTTGAAGCGCCCACACCTTGGCTAGCTTGAGCTAGCAAACTTACTTTGTTGTGCTTTTCAATAGAGCTCTTGACTTGAGAGTGCTACGAGAATGCTATAACTATAAAGTACAGCTGTACAGCAGCTGCACTGGTCTGGGCTAGGACCAAAGCAGGAGTCGACTGATGAACAATTACAATGCAAGCTACTAACAGCACCCCCTGATGCCCACAGATATAGTGGTGTCTATACATGTAGTAGGAACGTTCCGATTCCGTACCAATTCCAAAACTAATGTTACAATGTCTTAAGGAAAACAGAAATGCGGAATCAGTGCATAAAACTCCGACGGACGAATAACGCATAATAAACACCGTTAAGTCTACATTTCCAATTTTTAATCTTAGCTTTTTTTTTTAATAAACGTGTGCGCACGTGTTCACGTGCACATGGGGCGGGCGAACTGGATGCTAGTCTTTTTTTGCTCTACTTAGTTTTCTTCTTCCCAGATGTCATTTTTCCCAACAAGAAGTTCTGACAGAAGTATTAGTTACTTCTCTTCCTAGCCGTGCCCACTAGTGTCCTTCAGGTCTAGCTTGTATTAGCTAGTAGTTTTGCTCATAGCTACTCAGTTTAGCCAAGATGCTTAGACAAAGCTTGCTATATAGGTTAGGTTTGCTAAGCATAGTGTTAGGTAAAGTCTGGTATAGACTATGTATGGCTTGCAAAACAAAGCCCCCCCCCTCCCCCTTTTAATGGCTTCACAAGACCTCTAGTAGCTAGCAAGCCTTGCCTTAGAGAGACTTCATAGAGTACCTTAGCAGGCCTTGCCTTAGAAAGGTTGAAGAGTTTACAGAACGTCTAGTAGCTTAGCAGGACCTGACTTAAAAAACTTAACCTCTAGAAACCCTTACCTAAGCTTTTGTACAAGCCATAGAATTTTAGGCCTCACCTCAGCCATCAAGAGATGATGCATTTACACATTGCCAACAGAGAACTCCGTGTCGGTAGTGCCACTAAGCATGATGGAGGATGGGTCATGTGTTTGGTTACAGGTATACTGTAAGAGTGAAAAGTTACGTCATGAGTGTAAAATTTCTGCAAAGCATTACTCTATTGCATGGTGGATGCCTTTATTATGCTTTGTTGTACTTGCAACAGGACCTCAGACTTCTATGGTTGAGTTATAGGATAAGTTGGTCCTTGATGCCACCATCGACTTACACTTACTAGTCGACTTCTCCCCTATAATTGCTGATTCCAACCACCTACCGCTCCATGGACCCTATTGAATTTGAGCCTGTATGGGAGCTTGAAAAATAAAGCAATGACATTGGAAAATTATCTTGATAAGTCAGGGTTTCATTTAGAAAATTTTCCAAGGGGGGGCAACTGGAGGAATCTGGATATTAAGGGGGGGGGGGGGCATGATGGTTAATGATGTGACAAAGTTTCTAATGAATTTTAAATAATACAATTTCCAAGGGGGGGGGGGGGGGTAAAAAGGTTCCAAGGGGGGTAGCCCCCCGCCCCCCCCCCCCCCTAAATGAAACCCTGATAGTGTTAGTTTTGAAACCGACTGTCATCTTTTACTACGTATATGAAGAATAAATTACTACAAGGCAAGTTCATCTATGATTCATACAAAAAATGTGCATGTCAGAGAAATGGTGTACACATACCAAGAGATGCAAACACTTGGTCATAGCTTAGCTTTAAAATAATGCGCTAGGGATTAAATGCGCTAGGGATTAAATGCGCTAGGGATTAAATGCGCTAGGGATTAAATGCGCTAGGGATTAAAGTTTTGTCCGTATTGGTAAGCATGCTAAATGTAATATCCATCACACCTTCGCTCGCTAAACATTGCACTCATTTCTATCAACAACAACAACAACAACAAATAGTGAAAAATGAAGAAAAAAATACCCTGGGTTGCTAGCCAAGGCATACAATACTGTAGGGGGTCGCAACATATGTGCACCGCTGGGAGAATGCAGCGGGTTTGAGGGAAACAACAACAATAACAAAATGGCCACAGATCAGTGAACTGATACTCCCGTGCTGATGGTGAGCTGCAGTATACAACCAACACCATAGAACTTCGCAAAACAGTTAAGAACAAAAGGGCTTGCCTTGCAGGAGGTGTCTTTTGAGGAAGGCGTGGCAGATGTCCATGTTGATCTGGTGCGCCAGCAAAGGGTCCAGTCGAGACCGAGAGAATCCGAACCGAAACAAGGTGCGAGGAGTCACAAAGAGCATGTCAGTCTGGTTAAAATGGTTCGTCCCACTGCATGGGGCAAAGAATACAACAAACATGATCCGCTACCATCACCATCATGCCACTGGAAGAGATGGCAATGTGTAGACATGTTTCACATGCTACTGGTCCTGTACCTACCAAGCCACCGATAACTATATGTCCTTTTAAAGCACACAGAGTGATCAATCTTTTGACACTAAAACAGTATGTAAGGGGCAGGGGGTGGGACGAATAAATTATGGTCTCACAAAATAAATAACATCTGGATGAAAATTGCCAGATACATGTACTTAGTCTCTTAAAAAGCTACTCATGCAAGCCACATCTTGTAATGTCTTCCAGCCAGCATGATGGACTCTGATTGTCCAGGCCCTGGCACTCATAAACACAAACACACACATACACAGCCGAAACCTAACCAAGGTGTGCTCACAGCCCCATCACAGTCCAGACACATCCATAACCCTAGCCCTAGCTAAGATACATCCCTAGCCCTAGTCCACTAGACCTAGCCCAGGTATGTCCACAACCCTAGCCCTAGCCCAGGTATGTTCACAACCCTAGCCCTAGGCCAGGTACATTCACAACCCTAGCCCAGGTACATTCACAACCCTAGCCCAGGTACATTCACAACCCTAGCCCTAGCCCAGGTATGTTCACAGCCCTGGCCCAAGCCCAGGTACATTCACAACCCTAGCCCTAGCCCAGGTATGTCCACAGCCCTAGCCCTAGCCCACCCTAACTCACTTCAGTGTTAATACTCTGCATGTGCTCCTTCCCGAGGCATCAGGTGACCTGCACAATGACATCATCTTCTGGACATTTTGCTTCCACTGGAAGTCATAACTATTAATGAAATAAAGTGGCTGAGAAACAGCGACGCCCACTGCATCCTCCACCTTCTTAAAGAGCGGCAGCATCCAGCAGTCCAATGCCAGGCCACACCTACACACACACAGCACACACTGAGTCACTCCAGCACAAGCAACAAAGTTTGCACCAATGAATGAATATTCATAAGGGCCATGATTGCCTGGGTCATTCTTTGGTGTCAAAACTAGGATGGTCCAGTGGTGCTGGGATCAACTAAGGATATGCTAACTTCAAAGTTGATGCCATAAGTATCCTATGGCCCTAGCTCCCGCTAATAGTAGGTGGGCAAGAAGTTCGGACATCCGCTGATGATCCAGGGATTGTCCATGTCACCACTGGATATCACATGCCCAAAACTTGTTGGCAGTCCACATTACCACCTTGCCAAGCCAGTTCAGAGGTGCATGCTTCAACTGTGCAGTTACACTAGGGGGGGCTTTAATTAGATCCATAAAGTAAAAAATCCCATGAACTCTTAGACCCAAGTCTACCACTATATCCACAAATTATAATGGCCTCAATAATCAACTAGAATTTTTATTCTTCGACTAGATGCTCTAGCCTTCAAGACTGCATCCGGTCGAAACGTTGAGAGAGTGAAATTTCCAGTTGATTATTGAGTTCATTGTAATATTGTTATGTCACATGAGAGTTCTTTTGTGCGTGCAGCCCTTTTTTGGCCCGTGCGTGGTTTGAGGCCCATTGCCTGCGTCTTCTGCACTGCGATGAGGGCGTCCTTTCATTAAGAGTATATCTACAAAGTTTGTGGATTGCCTAAATTGATTTTGAGATGGGCCACCATAGAGCATGCTGGTGAGAGTAGAGGACATTTTTCTGTAGGTGCAGATATGGAAGCTTATACTGGTCAAGAAGCAGTTACAAGTAACCAAAGTTTCTGGAACTTTTAGGAAGGAGCCAAGCCGGAATCCATGAAGTTGCCAACATAGAGTGGTGCAGTTGACAGGTCAAACAAGAGGTCACTAGATTATTAGCAACTACTCTTCAAGATTTGATGAAGTAGGACAGTTTGCAGTAGCTCCTTCAAATAAAAACATTTCATAACAGCCCGTGCCACTATAGTAGCACGCTCTAATGTTATTGGTAGTGGAACAGGTTGTATGAATAATAGTAATGACATTGTAAAATCTACAGTTTCCACAGAGTTGCACCATGGCAACGGCATAAGGTAGGCTTCGTTGATTCTGGTTTGAATACCCACTAATACTAATAATGGATAATGTCACCTTGTGAGTTCTTTAAAAGACATTCTGCATGTCCTTGACATCATTCGCTCCGCCAAGATCATCTCTGAATCTACAATGATTCAGTCCAATTGTCAGTGCTTGTGTGTTCAACCCGTCTGATGCCCCATATTGGGTGACCCTCTTTGGAACAGAACAAAACGGACTCCCTCAAGGTAATGGGCGACAGGCTAAGTCACATTCCTGCCCACCATGCTTTACTGAGGACTTCCTTGGCAATTCCCAAGCTCCAAACCTCCCCTTGTTTCCCCTCACCTCTCTCATGTGCTATGATGCTATGCTGAGGTCCATCGCTAGCAGTGCCACCAACACCCACCTTACTGATGAGGACCCTGCCTAGACTCAGGCCACTCCCCCAGTTAGGTTTGGTGGACTTGGTTTCAGGTGTGCAATGCAACTGTTCCAGCCTTTTTGGTCTCTGCTGCTGCCTCCTCTGACCTCATCCACCTTATTCTTCCAGCTCACTTTCCGCCCCTCCCAGTGCAAAACCAGGAACCTCTTTTTGGCCATGATAATCGTCCCTACGCGGGTGCTACTGCCCACAAGCAAAGGGGCTGGGATGCCCCAGCCACTGTGAACTTGCTCCTGGTGAATGGCTCTGATGACTTGGCCCGTTCTAGACTCTTGGCTACTTCACCTAAAGAGTCAGGTGTATGGTTACAGGCCCTGTCTGGTAACTCTACCATTAGGGTTGCTGTTGGTCTCCGCGTGGGCTCTACTCTATGCCGTCTGCATTCATGCCGTCATTACGGGCAGATGTGGATCGCTGGGGCCTGCATAGTCTCAGCTGTAAGCGCTGTGAAGGTCACTACTAACCAGGCCTTCATTTAGGAATTGTTCTCAGGTGTGGCAAATGTAATTAATATAAAGAAGTGGTGGGGCGAAGCCCCAGCACGTGTGCGTAAGCACACCCTGAAGGGGGGTCTGGGTGCACCCCCCCAGAATTTTTTTATCATTGTATTGTACGAGGTCGCTTCTGGTGCATTTTAAGTCACTTTTAAAACCATAAATGAATACTGGTCACAAAGGGTATTTCGTTAGAAAGTTATTTTTAGAATATCACATTTAGCACCTACATCATAGGAAGTGCTGACTAACTAATCTCAAGTGCAATACTCTATTGCTACTGACAGCAATTGTGGTCATCTGTCAGCACTTTAAATTGCAATCCACAATTGCTGCCAGTTGCACTTAAAGGAGTGTTCTATTTTTAGATATAAAGACTTTATATCTAAAAATAGCACACTCCTATATAATGAGGCTCTCAATCATGCATTGAGCATTAAGTTTTTAATGGATATTCGATCTTTTTGGGGGAGCTCTAGTAAAGCAGCTGCTAGTACTAGTAAGCAATTGTGGTCATCTGTCAGCACTTTAAATTGCAATCCACAATTGCTGCCAGTTGCACTTAAAGGAGTGTGCTATTTTTAGATATAAAGACTTTATATCTAAAAATAGCACACTCCTATATAATGAGGCTCTCAATCATGCATTGAGCATTAAGTTTTTAATGTATTTCGATCTTTTGGGGGGAGCTCTAGTAAAGCAGCTGCTAGTACTAGTAACATAAGTAGTAGTGAAGCTGAGTCTGAAGAGGTTATTCCAAGCAAGACACTTTCTACTAGTTCACCAACACTACCCAAGAAACGTACCAGTTCTACGCCATACTCAAGTACTAGAAAATACCGCAAGACTTGGGAAGAAGATTATCCTTGGCTACAATATGATGCAGATGCTGAAGGTGCATTTTGCAAAATCTGCAATTTCTGGGAGGTCAGTTCAACAAGCAGGTGGCGTTTGGACAACAAAGCCATTCACTAACTGGAAAATGCTGCTGCCCGGATGAAAGCTCATGCTAAGAGTGATGGTCATATCATAGCAAGTCAAGTGGTTTTGGCTACCCAACTTGGAGGATCCATCGTTCATACATGTAGGCCCTTATAATATATTTAGATAAAATAAAATAAATTGCTGCACAGACAGGTGAGAGCAGGCTGCATGGCTGACAGGAAAGATCATGGACACAGTTACTCGGTTCTGCAACATGCTTGAGATTTTTTTCTTTTTCTTCACTCGCACTCGTTGCCTAGTATCCATTACTGACATAACGCCACTGCACACCATTGCATAATAGTAATAATAATAATCCTTACTTAACCCATTCACTGCATCATTAACTATTATAATGCGTGGGACGGAGTTATTTTCAAGTGGCCGCCTCGTTCAGTATGAGAGAGAAAGAGAGAAAAACACACCTTAAGCTCGGACTCGAGTTTGACTATCATCTGCCCCAAAACAAAGTGGCACCTTGGCTACGAGATTACAGAAACAATCTAGTCTACTAATGCTTTAAGGCCATTTGGAGGTCATGCTTCTTGATCTCAAAAGCTATCTTCGATGTTGAGGCAATGTTTAGCTAACGATCGAGTTTTGTGATGCTCGTTCTCCTATAGAAACATGCAGAGATGGAGTGGAGAAGCTTTACCTGAGCTTGAGGAAGCAGAGATGGAGTGGAGAAGCTTTACCTGAGCTTGAGGAAGCAGAGATGGAGTGGAGAAGCTTTGCCTGAGCTTGAGGAAGCAGAGATGGAGCGGAGAAGCTTTGCCTGAGCTTGAGGAAGCAGAGATGGAGTGGAGAAGCTTTACCTGAGCTTGAGGAAGCAGAGATGGAGTGGAGAAGCTTTACCTGAGCTTGAGGAAGCAGAGATGGAGTGGAGAAGCTTTGCCTGAGCTGCTTGAGGAAGCAGAGATGGAGTGGAGAAGCTTTTCCTGAGCTTGAGGAAGCAGAGATGGAGTGGAGAAGCTTTGCCTGAGCTTGAGGAAGCTCCTAGACATGCAGAAATGGAGTGGAGAAGCTTTACCTGAGCTTGAGGAAGCTCCTAGACATGCAGAGATGGAGTGGAGAAGCTTTGCCTGAGCTTGAGGAAGCTCCTAGACATGCAGAGATGGAGTGGAGAAGCTTTACCTGAGCTTGAGGAAGCTCCTAGACATGCAGAGATGGAGTGGAGAAGCTTTGCCTGAGCTTGAGGAAGCTCCTAGACATGCAGAGATGGAGTGGAGAAGCTTTGCCTGAGCTTGAGGAAGCTCCTAGACATGCAGAGATGGAGTGGAGAAGCTTTACCTGAGCTTGAGGAAGCTCCTAGACATGCAGAGATGGAGTGGAGAAGCTTTGCCTGAGCTTGAGGAAGCTCCTAGACATGCAGAGATGGAGTGGAGAAGCTTTGCCTGAGCTTGAGGAAGCTCCTAGACATGCAGAGATGGAGTGGAGAAGCTTTGCCTGAGCTTGAGGAAGCTCCTAGACATGCAGAGATGGAGTGGAGAAGCTTCACCTGAGCTTGAGGAAGCTCCTAGACAAGCAGAGATGGAGTGGAGAAGCTTTGCCTGAGCTTGAGGAAGCTCCTAGACATGCAGAGATGGAGTGGAGAAGCTTTGCCTGAGCTTGAGGAAGCTCCTAGACATGCAGAGATGGAGTGGAGAAGCTTTGCCTGAGCTTGAGGAAGCTCCTAGACATGGAGTGGAGAAGCTTTACCTGAGCTTGATGAAGCTCCTAGACATGCAGAGATGGAGTGGAGAAGCTTTGCCTGAGCTTGAGGAAGCTCCTAGACATGCAGAGATGGAGTGGAGAAGCTTTGCCTGAGCTTGAGGAAGCTCCTAGACATGCAGAGATGGAGTGGAGAAGCTTTGCCTGAGCTTGAGGAAGCTCCTAGACATGCAGAGATGGAGTGGAGAAGCTTTACCTGAGCTCCTAGACATGCAGAGATGGAGTGGAGAAGCTTTACCTGAGCTTGAGGAAGCAGAGATGGAGTGGAGAAGCTTTGCCTGAGCTTGAGGAAGCTCCTAGACATGCAGAGATGGGAGTGGAGAAGCTTTACCTGAGCTTGAGGAAGCTCCTAGACAAGCAGAGATGGAGTGGAGAAGCTTTGCCTGAGCTTGAGGAAGCTCCTAGACATGCAGAGATGGAGTGGAGAAGCTTTGCCTGAGCTTGAGGAAGCTCCTAGACATGCAGAGATGGAGTGGAGAAGCTTTGCCTGAGCTTGAGGAAGCTCCTAGACATGCAGAGATGGAGTGGAGAAGCTTTGCCTGAGCTTGAGGAAGCTCCTAGACATGCAGAGATGGAGTGGAGAAGCTTTGCCTGAGCTTGAGGAAGCTCCTAGACATGCAGAGATGGAGTGGAGAAGCTTTGCCTGAGCTTGAGGAAGCTCCTAGACATGCAGAGATGGAGTGGAGAAGCTTTACCTGAGCTCCTAGACATGCAGAGATGGAGTGGAGAAGCTTTACCTGAGCTTGAGGAAGCAGAGATGGAGTGGAGAAGCTTTGCCTGAGCTTGAGGAAGCTCCTAGACATGCAGAGATGGAGTGGAGAAGCTTTACCTGAGCTTGACGAAGCTCCTAGACATGCAGAGATGGAGTGGAGAAGCTTTGCCCGAGCTTGAGGAAGCTCCTAGACATGCAGAGATGGAGTGGAGAAGCTTTGCCTGAGCTTGAGGAAGCTCCTGGACAGAGGATGATGCAAGCGTAGGAAAATGACAACTATAATTTGTGCACAAATAATTTTCAGTGTGTAGCTAGCTAGCTTATTTCTTACATAGAGCATAGAGCTATAGGGCTTGGCATTAGTAATGGATTCTTGTAAGTTGCGTCCAATTTTCTAGAAGTGCAATAAGTACTGCCATATAAACAAGTTTAAAATCAACTTGCTATTCGGACTAATCTGCACTAAAATTGCTATTGACGCCAATTGGTGTCAATCACAGTTCAAAGCTTGCACGCACTTGATGCCAATTGGTATCTATCGCGGTTAATGGCAACTGCCTGTCTTCCTGTTTTCGGCTACTGCAACATCAACAGCTGAAATTTGGGGACTAGGGGTAACTCGACCCCTCCCCCCCCCACCCATACACATACCCTTCCCCAAACTAATGATAGCCTCAGATTTGTCTCAGAGGTCATGTTGTTACTGAAGTGACCTAATGTCAGCCAGTTTTTTTAAATTCTAAATTTCCCACCCATTTCTATTTTAATGATTTTTTGTTTACATTCTCAATTGACGAGAGCTCAGAGTGGAGAGGCGTTTTCATTTCTTTACCTTTAAGCTAAGCTTTTAAAAAATGGTGGTGGTGGTGGGGGGAGGAGGGGGGTTATTTTCTATCCTATAGTAATTAATAATCCTATAGTAATAGTAATAATAATAGTAATAATAGTATAGTAGTATAATATAGTAGTATAATAATAATAATAATAATAATAATAATAATAATAATAATAATAATAATAATAATAATAATAATAATAATAATAATAATAATAATAATAATAATAATAATAATAATAATAATAATAATAATAATAATAATAATAATAATAATAAAATTAATAATAATAATAATAATAATAATAATAATAATAATAATAATAATAATAATAATAATAATAATAATAATAATAATAATAATAATAATAATAATAATACATGTAATAATAATAATAATAATAATAATAATAATAATAATAATAATAATAATAATAATAATAATAATAATAATAATAATAATAATAATAATAATAATAATAATAATAAATGTAATAATAATAATAATAATAATAATAATAATAATAATAATAATAATAATAATAATAATAATAATAATAATAATAATAATAATAATAATAATAATAATAATAATAATAATAATAATAATAATAATAATATTAATAATAATAATAAATGCAGCTAGACAAATTCAGTGACCCCCCCCCCCCCCCCCCCCCCCAAAAAAAACCCGACGAGAACATCGAGTAGAATTACAAAATAATGAAGCAGGAACTTTTCTTTGGGATCTATTCTAACATCACTTGCTTGAAGCGGGTGTCCTCCAATAATGACTCGATGACAGTAGCTCCTCCAAATGAATGGCCCATGACTGCAGCTCTGGACATATCCATGCGACCTTTGAACTGGCTGAAGTCATAACTGCCCCCAAGCATGTCCTTGATCTCTGACCCCTCATTGAGGAGGCACAGAATATCCAGAGACTTCCTGGCATCATCAGTACGTTGCTTCGCCTAGATGATACATAAGTGTGCAATTTACACCTGTCAACCCTTTCCCTAGATGATACACAAGAATGACAACCTTTACATGTCATGTGACACTACTGTGTGCCCCGCTCACCTCCCTCCCCTTTCCTTTACCATAGTGATAGGATAGGATAATATGAGGAAAAAAGGTCACTTGTACAAAATAATCAAATTTGAAATATTGGTATCAGGTCAAAGAGCACACAATTACCTACAGACTCGTAAATCCATCCCGAACAAAAAATATATGGATGTCTGAAAACAGAAGCAAATACAGTTCTAGTAGAATGCTGAATAGAAATACTTCAATGTTATTATTGAACAGTTTGTTTTCCATACGATCAACCCAGTAGAGGTTGTCTTCAAATATAAATATGTACAATACATTAAACACCATCCCTAACCATATATAATGACTAATGTCAACACTACATACATGCTGTAGCTGAAAAACTTCTCTACGATAGACACCATCTATGTCTGCGTAGGAAAAAGGTATACGCAATTGCACACTCAACGATCTAAGATGACTTCAATTCATGAATCATTGCAATGTGCTGATGGTAATGAAAACCGCTTATCATCCTTTTCTAAGTAGGGTTTCCGAACCATTCAAATGGATCTATGGACATAAACCCCTTACCTGTTTTTTCCTAAGAGGGAATTCCTCCTCCCCCTCCGCCAGGTGATGGAACTGAAGCCACTCGTCCTGCAGTTTCTCTCCTTCTCCATCAGGCTTGGCCACTCTCCGAAGGGCCACACATGCCGACTGATCTCTATGTGCAGTGAGTTATAATTACAGTTCATAAGGGAAGGGGAGAAACCAAAAATGGTGATTAAGCAGGTAGCACAGAGCATCAAGTAGAAACAAAATGGACACATTAACACCAAGCAGCCACTTAAGGGGGGACGATCCTAAATTTAATATATTTTTTAACCTGTGGTTACAACTTTAGAGCTCCGTAGATTCTGCAAACTTCATGGTATGGACTTGATATATAGCTCAAAAGATAGGTCTCTCTGTGTGCTCTCTTTTGATACTAAAGATGCTTCATTAGGTATAACTATAGGCAAGTTACTAGACCCTAAAGCGGAGGGACCTCAAAAATCTGAATCGCCGCAACCTCCACAGAAACCACTCCGAGTTGCAAAGTGCAAAAAAATTGAAAATGGTACGAGTGGCTAGAGGAAGCTCTAGAGCACGCACTAACTCATTTGAATAGGCGTTAAAAATTTATTACTGGTCAGACACGTGGGTGCAGTTTGCAGAATCTACGGAGCTCTAAAGTTGTAACCACAGGTAAAAAAATTAAATTAAATTTAGAATCGTCCCCCCTTAAAACCCATTAACTGCGTCCTACTACACTATAGGACGGCCCTGCTCTGCTGCAGCAAGATGTCAAACACATTGAAGTTGCTGATTACACTGTAGGTGTGTCCGTCCATGTCTCATAATATCTGTTGTTGGAGTCTAGACTGTTAAAGTACTCCTTGTTTTGTAGACTGTTGTTAAGCAGGTATCTTAGGCCAGACTGTAAGAAACTTCTCTGCCAAAACAGTTTGTAAGTGACCTAAACGAACCAGTAGCGACAGTGGCTTCCGTTAAAGCTGATGCATCACCTGATGAGTTACCGACCAGCAAGACTTAGCACACATGCATGTAGTGTTTAATATCGCATCTCTAGTGATCCATGCCAAATGAACCATTCGTGCCTGTGCTGCGCTGTTGGAACGTTCCTATGCAGAATCTAGCTGCAACAGTAACGCTCATTGCATCGTACGAAAGTCCAATGCAGATAGAATGTGAAGTGTTGTTTTTTTAGCTTGTACTCTACAGCTACACATATTTATAAATCAGCCCGATCACCAGTAGTGGAAAAGATGAGCAGAGAAAGACATTGTCATGGCCGACGCATAACAAATACTAGACTAAAACAACAGTAACATAGCACTCTCAGTTGGCATAATAACATTACAATAACCTTCTCAATAATTAACTTGAAATTGTATTCTCTCTGATGTTTTGACTAGATGCTCTACAACAACAATAATAAGCTCTTAATTAACATAGATATGTACCTGCTGAACAACCAGTATTACCAGTATATTTAGGCCATTCTGGCACAGCCACACCCACAATGTATAAGCCACACTCTCTACAACAGCAACAATAAACTCTTAACATAGATATATACCTGCTGAACAACCACTATTACCAGGTCAGTCTGGCACAGCCACACCCACAATGTATAAGCCACACCCTTCTACATGTGAGCTACAACTTCCTTGGATACGGAATGACCAGGAATGTCTGATGGGACCATGGAGAACCCCAGGATATCTATGGATGCTCCAATGTTCAAACGTGTTGCCAACCTAATCCCAGCTCCATATCCCAGTCCCAGCCCATAGATGGGAAAGAACTTTGGCCTACAGTATGTACACATCCAGAGTGATTCTGGCATTGTCTATGATTCATTGGACACATAAGTAGGAGTGACCTCGCACGCTGCTCCAGTGCACTCCTGACATGGGACATGATCTCAAGTGCACGGTCGCCACTGGAAGCACAAGTTTATCTATCCCCCCAAACTGTCAGTGATAAGACCCTTTGGCCATTGTTGCTAGAGATACTAGAGAGTGTGGTTATGCCAGACTGCAGTGATTAATTAAAGAGACAGACTCGTGGAAGCACAGGAGAACTGTGCCAACACAAGGAGTGAGCCTAGAAGATATGATCACATCTTTCCTTGTATGCACCACATTCCAATTCACAGTGAACTTCAACCTGGTAGAAAAGACCACACCCACAAACTGCTGGTGTTCACAAGTCAAAGGAGCTGTCTTGTGCCGCCCCCTTTCAGTCTGAAAGACTGGCGGGGGCCGAAGATGAAGAGCTTCATTGCCGACAAAAAATGGTGGTTGTGTGTGTGTGGGGGGGGGGGGGGGGGGGGGGGGGAGATCTTCACTGCCCCCCCCCCCAAAAAAAAACCCCCCAAAAAAACAACAACAACAACAACACACAACGGAACAGCCACTACCATTCTATCAGCCACAGAAGCTACTCACCAGCTTTCAAGAGTATAACAGGAGTGGGGAAGATGCATTGCATTGCTGCATGAAGGAGCAACAGAAGCAGCAAGGCAAGCAAACTAGGAGTGTGTCCTACTGTACAACAAAAATGGCATCTTATTATGGAGTTCGTACTGGCTCCTTGCATGCACAAGACCAGCGATTGTGCGTCCATGTAACTGACAATAGCAATATGAAGCTCATTCACAATGTCAATGCAACCGCAATTTGTAAACGAGAACCACGATCCTTACTTGGTGAAATGCGGCACTCCAGGTGGCATTGTTGTATCATTCCGTGTGAATCTGACATAGTCTTTTGTTGTTGTCACAATGGACATGGGGCGTACATTTACACTTAAGTTCTATTTTTAGCATTATTTTTTATATCTAAATATAACCCACCTGTGTTCCACGGCTGCTACAACGTATCCATGCGAGGCCAAGTCACAGCATATCGCACTGTAACACGTGCGCATGGCTCCAACTCCATGGGAGAACACAATCACAGGGAAGGTGGGAGTGGCTTGGGGAGTGGTTTCATCAACACCTGTTGAACAGAAATTGAAATGGAGGTGGGACTATACATTAACCATGCAGGAAGTGTAGCAGTGCTCTCTACCACCCTGGTTCTAGTTGTGGCTGGCTTGGGAGGCCAAGTCTTAGATGAAACGCTTGACAAAAATTGATGTCTCCATGGTGAATTCAACACAACTAGTAAAATATAGAGACGTAGTGGCAGACAGATCAGACAAAATGCCACTACCTGTACGGTGCTCAACTTTAGCCGAGCAACTTTCACTGAAGTGTGTGTCCCTATAGAGATATTGTACCTAGATATTCAACCTGCCTCAAACTGTACCCAGAGAACTAGTGTCAACCTATATTTTAACCTGCCCCAACCTAGTGTGATGTTGGTTGAGTGTGTGTCTTCATGAATAGAGCTATTGCCAACCTACTTAAACCTGCCTCAATCCAGTGTGATGTTGGTCCATTGTGTCCCCACAGAGCTATTACTTCAAACCCAACATGATGAAGGTACTGATGCACACGTTCATACAACTTCTACTACTCCACTGGACTAAAATAAAACTTACAAGATGGCTCAGACCTCAGCAATGGAGCTCCCATCAATGCTGGTACCGATGGAGCTGTAAGACATCACAATTTAAAAAAATAGCAGCTAAGTCATTGTCAGTATTCTCACTTACTGCTAAGAACAAAGTTTAGAGAATTATTACAGTCAAGAGGCAATGATATTTACCAGAGCTGTGGTGAGTTCATACATGTATGGTAGCTAGCATGTGGCCCGAAGGCTACAGGGAGAATTGGGGTGGGTGCTGGAGAGGGATGTGTCCTCTCCCATGGGAAGCCAAAGAGTAGCTTTGTATTAGAATAAATCAAGCCTGTAATAATAATACTTTCCCTATGTCCATGAAAGTGAGCCTGGGCATTAGCTGTAGAGCCAGCATGTCTGTCAGTGGTTTGCTAGACATCTGATTCTGACTCACTACATGTTGGCAGTTATGGAGTGGTGCCCTCACCAGACGAATTTCCACTTCCTCCACCCTCCAAATAGAGAAAGCTTTAGAGCATGCAAGGCTTAGAGTATTATTATTATTTATTTTTTCCTTCATTCTAGCATCCTACATACATAGGACTCCAAAGTCAACCCAAATGTAGGTACAGTATATAAATGGTTTCTATACACTAACTTAATTTCTCCATGATTGTCTACAGTATCACTGAATAGCTTGAAGGTGGAATACACATTTTTGTGAGAGGGAGAACTGTGCAATGAAAACATTTTACATTCAAATCTGACATGCTATCTCCAGACCCTTCACACCACCCAAACTATGCTGCAAAACTTTCCAACTACTGCAGCTACTATCAAACCTGCAGAACTACCTACCATATGGAAAAATAATAATGGTAGAAATCCAACGGGAGGGTTTAACGTACCAACTATCTTGGAAATAACATTTGAGAGAAGTCCACTGAACTTCGCCTTCATATAATCCAAATAGCCCTTGAGATAGGTCTTGTTAGGGTACCAAGACGCATAGCTGTAGCTATCAGCTGTTCTTCCAGGGGAGGAGTTGGTGGGATAATGTAAACGCAACAGCAAGCCGCCTTGCAACTGGTCCCCGACAAGATCTAACATGAGGTCTACACAACCAACTCTGTACTTCCCCGAGGGAGCAGGAATACCATCTCCACGTAGTAAACTTCCTAGCTTCCAACCTTCAGCCATTGCTACGAAATCTGTCAGGAGAGGGCACCTCCCAGTAGGTGGGGAAAAGAGCGTCTATAGCGGAAAGAAATGTTTGCGGTGAGAAGGGGGAAAAACGCGTGGATTGAGGCGTCAGCGTGTGTTGTTTTTAGAACCAGCTAGTCGGCAATTTCATTGGTCAGTTAGGAGTCCTGATCCACTGTGGAGGAAGTCTAATGTAGAGTCCATCCTCCTGGGCACAATAGAGTTCCCCCCCTAGAGCATTGTGGACAGTAATGCTTGCAAGAAGTTGGAGTCAGCACAGATGGGAGTGGGTAGGAGACTGTTGGGGGCAAGTATACAGTAGCAGGAGTGGCAATACGGGGAGATATGGTGGAGGAAGCTAGAGAAGAGGAGGGAAGAAATGAAGGTTTTGTTTGGTAAGAGATTAGAGGTTTTGGAACAGAGCAGATTGGTAAAAATTGTTGTAAATAAACCAAGAGAGGATGGAGGAAATGGATGGTGTGATATCCTGAGGAGAAAATATGAGAAAAACAACGAGGTTGGGTCAGTACATAATTGGAAGGGTAAAGTGAAAAGTAAATGAGAAGGATTGGGAAGAAGAAGTAAACGGCAAGAGTACTCTGAATTTTTATAAATTGGCAAAGAATGGTGCAGGGCTGGAGAGGTATGTGAGGTCCATGCATGGTCAGGAAGGTGTGCGGTTGCAATTTCGACTGAGGACTGCATCAGCTGGGTTCTTGGAGGATAAGAAGAGATGTGGGATAGTTAGGGATGAGAGGTGTATAATGTGTGATAGTAGAGCAGGAAAGATGTGGAACATTTCTTGGTGATGTACGGGGAATTTGAGAGGGATCGGCTGGTACTGATGGATGAGGTGCGCAGAATTGTAGGGGCAGGACAGTGGCTGGATGAATTTAGAAGAGTGGGTAAGGTGGAAAGGTGGCATTGCTTTTGGGGAAAGATGTGGAGGGAGTAAGTGATACAGAGATGGAGGAGGTGGGTGAGAGTGTTATGTATGTAGGGAAGACTCAAGTGGTGGCAGAGAAAGGAACTGTTTTATGGTGAGCTGAGGATTGATCTTTGGTCCCCTCCCATCCCCCCCCCCCCTTGAGCAGCGAATATATAACTTAATATTGTGGATATTTTATTAATTAAGTATATACTGTTGATTTTTATTGATTTGATTGCCACTCCTGCTACTGTGTTACTTGCCCCCAACAGTCTCCTACCCACTCTCATCTGTGCTGACTCCAACTTCTTGCAAGATTAAAAATTGTTATTAGTGTTAGTTACTACATAGTTCCACACTATGTTATAAAATGTATGTTATAAAAAATGTGAGGCCTTAACAGGCTCAGCAATATCAAGATTGATTAAATAATTTTTTGGTTATGTTATCAGTAATTTTTATTAAAATCACTTCTCAATAATCAACTTCAAATTTTATTCACTCGACGTTTCGACTAGATGCTCTACATCAGAGCATCTATATAGTCGAAACGCCGAGTGAATAAAATTTTAATTTGATTATTGAGAAGGTGCAACTGAGAGTTCATTGAGAATTTATTTCTTCTTCAGTATATTACAATTCTTTGTTACTTCCTTTGATCACATTGCTGGTAAAGTGGCTACGTGGTCTAACACAATACCTAGTATATTTTCTAGATTTTTTGGGTATACTTTCAGCTCTTGCTTTAGCTATGTCTTCCTTTCTTAGCTATAGCAATGCGACCATTTTGTGGGAGCAACTGGTTGGGGAGGGGCTGTTATATGTTTCTTGCTGTAGTCAAATTAGTGCAGGGCTGGGTTTGGTGACATTTCCTGTACCTCATGCAAGTTTGCTGGACCAGTTCTTCAATAGCAAAAGTAGAGAAGTCCATTGTGTGCTAGCTTCTGCTAGTACCCTCTTTTTATTCTGGTTTGTTAATGGTTGGTTTTCATATATGGTTGCTAGGTTCCAAATAATGGGATCTACGGTATTTAGAAACCCTCAAGCCCTTAGTACTGCCTAGCTATGCTCGAGTCACCATCATAACCCAAAGCCTTCAGTTTCTAAATAACCACAGTCTCTATTATTTAGTGCCAATGTTTAAACTGAAATACTTCAAAGTTATTCTGATTTGCCCGGATGAAGACTGAAGTATTTCTGATTTGCCCTGATGAAGACTGATGTATTTCGCTTGAAACTTTGGCAATTGATTTGCCCTGATGAAGACCAAAGTATTTCGGTTGATGAAGAATTACATATGTCCTTTCTTGACATTTGACTTGATCATTTAGATTCAGCACCAAAAGGTACATGTGGCTTTCACCAAGTGCATCCAAGCCACTGTCAGGTGTTGCTGGGTCACCGAGTGCTCCTGGGTTATCTGCTACAGAATTATCTGTTTTCCAGTGGGTAGAATCATTGCACAGGCATTGCAATGCAGTTGAATATGCAGGTACTCGAAGGATAGCTCCTCTATGTGTCCATCTTCTACAACAATCATGTCTGCCACCTTTGCCAACTTCCAGAATCCTCGATGAGAATCGTGCAACTCCAATAGTCCATCAATTCCAAGACTGATTTATAGTGCTATGTGCTTCATCCTCTTATTCAGGTGAACTCGGGACACACCTTCCAATGAGCATGTGATATGTATGAGGAGTTCTTCCAAATCATCAACAGATATATAGGTCTAGAGTTTACAATTATTTCATCCTAGTGATTGCAGTCAGCAGTTCAACCTTGCTTGACCAATCGACTTCTTCAGCACCTCTTGGGGAATCTCTCACCATTCTCTCAAGTACTCCTCCCCATCATTGGGCCCTCTTAATGTTTGACCACTCCAGACAAGTAGTGTTGGACATCCTAATGAGACATGAATCTTTGATGGTCTTCTCATTGTTAGAGGCAAATTTATGCTGAATCTTTCTCCTTGCAGTGAACCATGAGATTTCAAAGGTATGTCTCAGGGGATATGTCTGGAACAATATCCATCATGTACAGAGACATATCGACACCTTATTGTTTCTCATGACATCAGGGTCAGGAAAAGTCCACTCCAGTATATGTAAATGGAGGTTCTTATCTCATCAAGAAAGAAACCAAACTGCCTCATCCAGACTTCGAACTTCAATGATCCACAGTCACTTTGCTTCTGAGATTTCTTTCAACCCTACCATGGAAGTAACATTGGGTTGGAACTGGTCTTGCATTTCCGCAGCTTCAGAAACTTCAAGATATGTGATGGCACTCTCAAGCAGTCAAGAAGAGTACTGTAGTACTCACATGACCTTACTCAGACTGTGAACTTAGCAGATGCCAATGTTGTGGATCAACTGCTGCTTAGCCTTCATCTCTACAACACACACTTTTGGCATGTTGAATTCTTGCTCACTCACTTCACTTCCTTGATCATTCAGCCAGGAGACTCCACTGCATCACAGCTTGCACTCCAGCCTCCGGATGGTGTGTCTGCAGGATTGCCCTTCCCAGAATAGCAGTTAATCAGAAGTAGTCTCCTGATTTGGTTTTGGACAAATGGCTTCCATTCCTTGCCCAAACCTTGTATCCAGAAGAGAGCTACCTTGAAATCTGTGTAGCTTCGAGGTTGGGTTAAAGGACTCTAGGCTATGGGTAACATACATGATCAGCCTCAATAGCAGAAGGGCTGATGGTCAGGACATGGAGCCAAGTAGGTGTATAACTTGACTAGAACACTGATGACTTTTCTCTTTGTGATTCCAAATCCTGAGCTATGCAGGCAATGTCATTGAGGTCAAACACAAACTGGTCAGAAGGGATACTCCAAGCATATTGTTCTACCCAGATCACATCTTCGGTGTTTCTCCCAGAGTGGAGTGAGTGTATGCTCCTTTGATGTCTTCAGATTCCTTTGCACTTTTGTTGGAGAATTCCTGTCCTTGTAAGTTGGTAACTTCAATAGAGTAAAACATTCCATTCCTCAATTGGATTTAACATATATGATTTGATGGTCACTGCTATCTGTTCTATTAACATATATAGACTGTGAGAGATGTCATCCAACTCCTGGAAACACAGGTACACATGTGTGACATTCAGCAGGAAAGGTCTGGGAAGGACACTGAAAATGATGTTAATCTTAGGTGATGTTATGGACCCAAAGGAAGCATAGGACATCCCAATCCTTCTTTGCAATTGACATTATTAGGAAAGCCTCTGCTGTCAGTGCTACTGTCGAGTGTAGAACCTCAACAGAGTATTCACGATGAATTTGTGTCCTGTGTAGAGGCTATCATCATTGAGGGATGCTATATAAGACTTCACAGAAGTATCGTAAATCGTTCCCAAATTGGTTGTTTCCTTCTTGCCAAACAACTGCATGGTATGGTAAGTTCTGTGTCTTCCCTGTGCTCGAGTGCTCTGAGTTCTCAACCACCTTACAATCCCTCTCCATACTTTTCCAGAACAGATCAATTGGTTGCCTAGATATTGGTGCACAAATCAGTGGGATTGCAAACAGTGTCAGTTTCTTGTCTTGGACATTCATTCTTATGCCTACCTGCATTATTTCACACACCTTGCAGTCTCTCTGGTCTGAACCCAAAATTATGATAGAAATACTTTGCTCACCCTCTGGTTCAAGGAAGAGTGCATTCTTGACTCTAATGTGAATTATGATCTCTGGCTACCACTATCCAGATGACCGACATCTCAAGAGGGAACCGTGGCATACAGGGATTGTACATCGGTGCCTGGCATCTGTAGCATAACCACATTACTGGCAACCACGTAGAAGGATGTGGTCAGTGTAGCTCGGTATGCGGCAGCTTGAAGGTTGTGTCCCAAGGCTGTGTTTCTTCCTCGTTAGTCCTCAGCAATGACTCAACATGATAACTGCTCTGAGCATTTAGTTGGTTGGCAGTAAACTTTCAGCTTAATGTGGTATGTCTAATCCCTAATCCCTATCCGGATTGAAGGACTATTATCTGTCATTCTATCCAGTCTGTCCATAGACTTATGATGTGTTTTTTAGGAATGAATGTAACAGAACATCACACAAATAGTGACATGAATTAACTACAACATTCTGAAACAGAAATGTATATTACATGTGGAAGTGTGGCTATAGGAGTTTTGTTAAGGCATTTTTGTTAAAAGTCATGGGACACTAAGAATGAGTTCACCAGGAAGTGTTTTCAATAGAAATTCACTGTTCAGAAATATTTTGAACTCTTAACACTTTTTAGTGTTTAATATGCTCCCATTCACTAGCACATTCCTCTTCATTGACTATATAGGTGCATCAGTTACCTTTCCATTAAAGAGTGGCAGTACCTCATTACCATACCAAGATCGACGTAATTATTATTCAAACTTGTTTCTAATGCCAATGTTTCAACCGAAATACTTTGGTCTTCATCAAGCAAATTAGAAATGAAAAATCTCTATTACCATGATCTAGCCTGCCTCCATAGCTAGAGCATGTTGATGAATTGAGTAGCTATGTCAGAATGAAACTCCAGAAGCTTTTCCTATCACCTATTAACCACACTGCCCATTCTCACTTGCTGGTGGGGCCAGTTTACTTTATCATAGGTCTGAGGTATTGGCAGCTATTGCATACCAACCTCCCAGTTGCATTTCAGCTAGCATGGGCATAGATCTAAGGCTATGTAGCTGAACAGAACTAAAACTTGGCCAAGACACGAGGAGTAAAGGTACAATAGCTGACATGAGGAAGGGAAGAAGTTTTGTAGGTGTGTCACTGTGAACATACATAGAAACATACATAGAAAATGAGTATTTTACAAATATGGACTGTCAAGATGTGTCATAATAATTGTGATGAGATTGATGATGATGATTGGATGAATTGTGATGAGATTGATGGTGATGACTTGCTAGATGATGATGACAGCCAGTTAATTGATCGGCATTGCAATTATCCTATCAACCAATTAGCATATATATTTACAGTGACAATTAGCAACATGGATCACACCTTGTTTGGAAAGTGTTCTAATCCTCCCTATCACAATGCTACCCCAGCAGTTGCACCAACCTTCAAGGCAGTGAACATCTGCCAACTCTCAAGACTCTGTCAGTTCTGCATCTCCAGTCAGACTTGAAGGATGGTAGCTAATACTTAGTCAGCATCTTGATTAATTTACCACATATAATTTCTAGCATAAACTGGATGTTACTGATGTAACAGGTTGAATCATAATATGAGGACTCTTACAAGAAGCTCATCTTCAGACCTCAAGTTCCAGTCAGAGCCACGTGACCACATTCCGTGTGGTTCACGGGCTAATCTTAGAGTGGAGCGTCAGCAGAAGTTGGCGGTTGTGGTGCATTTTTTTCTTCGTGGGCTAAGTGAACGCTTTGCATGGGATTTAGAGGCGAGCGAAGGTGCACTAATTATATATGAAGTCCTTATAGTATTGCTAGATCTCATTTGGTCCTATATAGCAAGGCCTAATAAGGCCTAATACAGTGTACATTATTGATGTATATAATGGGAAGCTTAGATTTTCAGAGTGCAAGGTTGAGGTGTGAGATGTTCACGAGATGATCATTTCCAATTTAGCAAAAATTTAAGGTGCTATTACACTTTCATGGTTATAACTTGATGATGTTCTGCTATATAGCCAGCCTGTTTTCACTTGCTTGTAGCTGTGCAGCTAGTGGAGCTTCAAATCTGCTGCTGTCTTTCTCCTCACTATGACGACCATTACATACGTACACCCATGTTTTAAGGCTGTTAACCCGTTCATTTTTATGGGTATTTTGCAGAGCAGTGGAGTAGGATTAGGAACAGGGGTATATATAAGCAGGGGGGGGGGGGGGGGGGGGGGGGTAAGCACTGTCCAATATCTAAGTCTGAAATTGAACTGGTGAGGTAATGACATTTGTGGTTGAGTGGGTGGGGGTAGGGGCAAATGTGGCTAACACTGGCTAACACTTTAAATGTGTGCATGTGATGGTCCGCTCAAGTGCACTATATACATGTGCAGTAGCTGACATGCTGACTGAATGATAAGAAAATGGACAATAATCTGTGAAAAACGTATTTACGAAACTTGGAAGCAGCAATATGCACTCATGTGTTGTGTACCACATCCCTTAGCTGCGGGAAATACTACATAGGGGAGACCATCACAAGACTGGATGAGTGAAAGAACATTAAGATGTCTGTAGAAAGTGTGCAAAAGAGAAGTCTACAAATGCTGAACATGCATGGGATAATGGACATCCTATTTTGTGGGAGGAAGCCACCATCTTTGACCAGAAGACAGAAGGAACTGCTAGTGAAGGAGGCATTGCACATCAGCCTAAGCACCAAAGTGTGAGAGGCAATCAAGACTGTGGAATGGCCTTGACTGACTGCTGCGGAGCTATTCTGAAGAGCCTGAACTCGAAGCCACGACCACCATAATTATTTATTTATTATTATTGTTGTTGTTATTATTATTGTTATTGTTATTATTGTTGTTGTTATTATTATTATTGCTGTTGTTATTATTATCATCATCATCATCATCATTATCATAATCATCGTCATCATCGTCATCATCGTCATCATCGTCGTCATCATCATCATCATCATCATCATCATCATCATCATCATCATCATCATCATCATCATCATCATCATCATCATCATCATCATCATCATCATCATCATCATCATCATCATCATCATCATCATCATCATCATCATCATCATCATCATCATCATCATCATCATATTTTATTATTATTATTTATTATTATTATTGCCAGACCCTTTACTTAATCGCAATTCAAGAAAACAAGAGGAAAAAACAAGAGGAACAGCCTAAAATATATATAGGAGAAGTAGCTATATACCTATTATTCTTTTTTTAATGTTAGCCTATTATTCTAGCATATATCTCAGTTCTTTTGGCTACCTATTATTCTGCTAGCATAATTTGTCAAGGCCTAATCCTAGAGGTATTCTCAAAATCATCCATAGAAACTCCACACACCAAAGGCTCCCCCCAACCCTACAAAATCTTTGATCCATCCCTGATTAGTATATACCAGAATAACCAGACTGTATATTATTAAAAATTCTTTTTTTTTTGACAAAAGAATCTTAACTCTGAAGTATGTTGAAGCTGTACAGCTCTCTAAACTGTGGATGTATTCATTTGCTCTATATTTCAATTTTAATATTTGAACTGTAAACCCAACACCAACAGTCATCACCCAATTTTCACGTATTTAATTAGTATTACGAATTTTGTAGTTTATGTCATGACTATAGAAGAGTGACTAAATAATATGATCTAAGAATATTCATGATGGCATTGTAGTAGTATATTGCTAGTTGCTTTATGTTCTTGTCACATTAGGATCCAACCAATATTGTTCTCCTTGTGCCAGTTTTTCACTCTTCTCTCCTAATATATATATATACCAGTTTCCACTTTAATATTTGTGCATATGCTTATTTAATGCGTGTTTACAGACACACATTTCTTCCTTAGACTCCAAAAATATAATCAGGTTATTCTAGAAATTACACTATAGCAAAATGAGTTATGATGTAATAGAGGGAAAACCTTGTATATATAAATGACACAGAAATCACACACAATCATAAAAATATTTTCATAATATTGTGTATTTGTTAGCCTTTAGTAAAACACATTCCACTTTGGCAAAATGATATTAGCAAAGCTTCATATGCTAAGGAAAGCCTCGGTTACTAAGTAATTTGTTTATATCACAATTTATCATATAAAACAAAACAGCAACATGTATATATATGCAATATAAATCAAAGGGGTTAAGGCCAAATATCTTTAAAACATGCTGCCTTAATCTCTAGTATTGTTGCATATGTTCTCAATCTTCCAAAAGCCAAAAGCTCGTTTTGAGTTAACAATGTACTTATAAGGCATGTAAAAGTACCCCTTGTCACCAAAATGCTCTCCCCAGCTGTTGAGGACTGTGATACATTCAGTATTGTCATCGTAGCCAACAGCCAAAACACCATGCATTTCTGGATCAAGAGTTGATGCAATCTCTTCATCAGAAGGCATAGGCATCAAGCCGTTATTCGAAATGTTAACATAGCTTTTTTCGTATATCCAAAACCCAAATGCAAATGGGAACCCTGCCTTCAGACAGGCTCTGAATTGGTCTATGGTTTGCTTGAGCCTTTCATATTTGCAGATTGTGTTCCCTACAGCATCATCATAGCTTTCTTGTGAAGGTCTCTGTAAAACATTCAGAATGTTGTAAGGCCACAAAGACTCCTGACAAACTCCCTTTTCATGTATAGCCTTTAAAGTATCACGGAAAGAAGCACCATCATCCTCTCCAGTGGTATTGTCATACACACGAGAGTTGTAGTAAACAAATAGACGTGAAGAATCAAAGTTGTAATCTGCATAATTCATCATCTCAGCCTTTTTCTCCCATAATAGTTCATAAGCAGCACACACCACATTTGCTCCACAGCTATTAATATTGCCTTGAGTATAGACATGGTTTATGTATTTTCGTAGGTCGACCACAGGATGATCATCAGCAGAAGGTATCTGTAGCGCACCATACACTCTTACGAAGTCCCTGGAGTCTGGACAGTCAGGTTTGAGACCAGTATGATATTTGATGGTCTTCATATATAGCCAAGGGGTCTTTTTTAGTTTGCAGGGACATTTCTATGTTGTTAATGTGAGATATATAGCATTATGACATTTCATTTAAATAAGCTTCATTATGATATTTATATTTTTTAACCAGTCTATAACTGTGGATAGAAGAAGTAAATAGAAAACCACACACAAGAAAATAGTGGAAGTGCCTTCAAATAACAAGCTATTTCAATACAAATGGCTTAGCTTTTGTCCTTATTGTATATGCTATTGAGAGTAAATTGCAGTAATTTCTCATCAGTGGTAGTTGTCAATCCTATTCTACTTACTCATTATTTATGGAAGTAAACATTGCCAATAGTTAACTGTCAACAGAGAGCATAACCTCAGTGAAGTGAATGCCAGCATATTTGCAAATACAGCTGCAACAGCGGTAGCTTGCACACCTTTATTCCATTAACAATGATGATTTTGGCTGACACAAATTTGTTGCCAATCCAGCAAATTTGAAGCAGAGGCAGTTTGTGCAAAATTAGCAGCTGCAGGTAAAGCCATGAAAGAAGAATGTCAAGGAGTTTGGCAAGAAGTTTAAAAAAATCAACATGAGTATAGGTAGAGATTCGCTCTATGCTTAGTAGCATGGTTTTTTAAAATTAGAGTATGGCAAGGTGTTTGCATTGCTAATTTGTGTTAGTGAAATAATGTAAGTGGGAGAATGTGGTCCACATAGAAGATGGGACCTGCTAGATCACTTGGACTTGCAGGCCCAGATAGACCTAAATGAATGTGATGGGGGGCTACACAGGATTAGTGGATCAAGCTCAAGCTTCTCATACTAAGATTTCAACTGCCAAATAACACTGAGACTGACGATACTTTATTCGTGCTAAAACTCTGAGGCATGAACTTTTAGTTCAAAACAAGCACAGAAGAGTGGATCCATTTCTTGAGTTCATACTTCAATGTAAACAGATCAACTCCTGTTTATTCTACAGGGTGGAAGGGCAACTCTTAGCTAGATCTCAAAGACTCGATGCCCACCATTCATAATCGGAATATATCAATCATGAAGAAAAAAACCCACATGTATAATTACTTTATCGATAATCAACGTAAATTTACTCACTTGACACATTCTAGCTAGTACTCTGGCCTTAGGAATAATTAGATATGAGGTTTGGTAACTAGCTATATATCAACCACTTGATGCAAACCACACACTGGTACACATGTGATGCACATATAACAGTAATGAAGGAAAAATAAACAAATGATAAAACCAAGAAGGAACATGCTGCTACAGTTAAAATTAAATGGAGGTATAATACAGTTCCTTCCACCCCCCAGTCTTGAGGAGGCCCTATTGATGTGGTCAATTGGTAACGATAAACTTCCACCATCTGGTTCAGCAGCATGCCTCCAGAAGTTGTGGGGATGCCTGTCAAGTTTCAGTAGTGGTGGAATCCTTGTTGACAATGCCTCAGACAACTTGACTAGAGCTAGGCTTTTGGCTGTCTCTACAAAAGAATCTGGATGGCTCCATGCTTCAGTGATTTCTAACTTTGGTTTAAGGATGGACGACACAACCATCAGAATTGCTGTGGGCCATCGTTTTGGGTCTCCCCTTTGCCATCCTCCTCAATACCAGCACTGTGAGGCAGAGGTGAGCAACCTTGGCCTGCTCAGTTTGAGCTGCAAGAGTCAATAATGTACTCCATAGGGCTATCCATGCTCGAACCATTGGGTCAGAGTCACTCAGATGGAAAGCATTCGGATGGGATGTGACCTGCCCTGGAAGCAGTATAACTATGTGTCTGTGTCAGCAATCTCAAGCCTGCATGCAGCGCTCCCTGACAAGCAGTGAGCGAGCACACTTCTATGTAGAGGCGTTCAAGTGCTCTATCACAAAGCAACTGCAAACGAACTGCATTGTAAATTGTATAATGTGTAGCCAAGTGACCACATACACATGATTGGTCAGTATTATAAGTGTATCACCATGTAGGTAATATCTGTGGGGCATCCTGGGACCCTATATAAAGGGGACCTGTTGCTCAGGTGTATTATTTCAGGCTAGGTACTTAGATAGACAGGAATAGTTGAATATTGTGTGAGAGACTTGCTGGAGAGGAAGGCAGGTTCCTTACAGTCTGTCAAGCTTTTACAGAGCACACATGCTGCCATTTGGTGGATATATTACGTTACATTTATTATGCCTGCAATCACATCACAGTATATTTTCCGTATTGTTAAAGTGAAGCTTATAAGGTATAGGGGAATGGCATACCCAATGATCCTGACCCAGCAGTGTAACGAAGTATCACAACTTAACCATTATATCACTTGTGCTATTATTCAGCTGCCTACCATTTAGGAAGTTAAGAAACTACCTATGCGAGTTTTAGCCGAGGTATTATGAACTTTGGTCTTGGGGTGTTTTTCTATCTGCCATTTTGAAGTAGGTCAAATCAATATCTCTGTGAAGCAAAAATTCAAAGTAGTATTAAACCCTATTCACATAATTCTAGACAATGATTATCTTCATCACGAATATTTATCTTGTCATATTCAAACTTTATAATAATGCAAGCACAATACTTGTCAAAAAGAAAATAAGTTTCAGTTACTATATACAAAATTTGTTCTGCCACTACAAAGTTATAACAAATGCCCATAACTACTAGCTATATACATCAAAAGTTGTTTAATCTTTAATCACGGCAGGGGGACAACAGTAACCTCGAATTTCTCACAGACTTCCTCAACCTTCCAAAAGTTAAAGCACAGTGTAGAATCTCCAATATAATCAAATGGCATATAGAAATAGCCTTTGTCAGCCCACGCATCTCCCCAGCTGTTCAGGACGGTGACGAGCTTAGTTGTGTTATTATAGCCAACAGCCAAGCAGCCGTGCATGAAAGGACTCGGTTCTCCAGCAACCTCAGTACGAGTAGGTGTGGGCACTACTCCATTTTTCATAGACATGAAGCTTCTGAAAATCCGAAGCCCAAATGCGACGGGGAATCCTGAATGCAGAGCAGCTTTGAGCTGACTTATGTTTGGAAGGATATTTTCATACTTGCAGACTGTGTTCCCCTTCGCTTTATTATAGCAAATATCTGGAGGTTTCTGTGTAACTTTCTGTACATCGTATGGCCATACGGACTCCCGACAAACCCCTATATCATGCATCCCCTTCAGGGTATCACGAATAGAAGCACCGTCATCACTTCCAATGCTATTGTCATACGTGCGTGAGTTATAGTAAACAAACATCCGTGAAGAATTAAAGTTGTAATATATATGGACCATATTCTCTGCCTGCTTCTTTAGTAGTAATTCAAATGCAGAACAAGCAACATTTGCTGCACAGCTATTCATCTTGCCTTGAGTGTAGACTTGTGTGACATACTTACGAAGGTCTACCACATTCTGCTGATTAGCAGAAGCAACCGCTGGTGCGCCATACTCTCTTTTGAAGTCCCTCGAGTCTGGACGGTCAGGCTTGAGACCAGTATAATGTTTAAGGATTGCAAAGTCGAAAGGTTCTGTTGTAACTTGTAGAGACATTTGTGATGCTAGTATGATATATACAAAGTGGTCCATCATTTCCTTTAAATACTAAGGCAGTTCTACCATGCAATCAATGTGTGCCTGTTTAATACTCAATTGTAGATATTCTAAAGAAGTGAAAAGAAAACCATATCATGACAAGTGTGCTGCATAACATGGGATTTCAACAAAATGGTCTAATTTTGCTAGCTTTGTCTGTATTGTTATATGCTATAGAGGCAAACTTGCAGAAGTTGATTGTCTACTAAATGCAGCTGCTACATTTATTTCTATTCTACTTTTGAGGTATTAATGAAAGTAAACACTGCCAGTAGTTGATTGTCTTCTAAGAATGCAGCCTTAAGGAGATGAATGCAAACATCTTTGCAATGCTCTAAATCCACATGCAACACAGGTAGCTAGCATATGTATATTCTAATTGCTGTTGCAAAGGTGCACATTTATTTTAATTAAGCTCTGTTTAGTAGGCTATACAAATATAATTTGTTATTTTCATAAAATACAGCCAAATTAGATGACTGTCCCTATACAGCCCAATTTCTATGCACATCAGCTGGTCTAACTTTTCTTATTTAATAATACAGTATACACCACCAGCACTACATTTGTTCTGTACTGCCTGGTCTGTAAACTGTTTCAGTTAATAACTTTCATACTTTTTTAGCAATTTTTCCGATAAAGTTATCATATTCAATTACTGATGTGTTGATACGTTTGATCAATTTAGCCTACCTCAGAGTTATCAGACTTAAATGACGTGTTCTAGGTACCACTATTGTACTTAAAGCAGACATTCTATCGGGCTAAATTGTTAATGACTTGCATGCACTCTTGCACTTGCATTTTCTAATTGGTATGTTGTGATGACAACTCTTGAAATCAGCAATGATTTCAGGCTGATGCTCATAGAATTGCTAGGAAACCATTAGCCTAAAAACACATTATTTGGATAAGCTTTGCCATAGAAACAGCGCCTCTGGTATTTTTCAGAAGTGTGCCATATTTGAAGTTTAGTCAAAATACTACTTAATTATTACTCAGGATCCTCCTCCAAGCAGCAACAAGAAAAGAAGAGAAAAAAGGAACACACACCCAAACTCACACATAAACAAGAATAACTATAATATGACAAACGAAAGACAAGTCTCTTTGCATTTTCACTTATTTATATGACGTCCTTGTATACCATCCATGTTTTGGGGGTGAATGCTTTTGAAACTGTTAGCAGCCCTTGGTGGAATGGTCCAGGGACCATGAATCAGAACCATGAGTCACTTCATTAAAATGTCCATTTTCATCTTAATTATTGCAGAATCTATTATCCTAGTTAGGGAATTCTATGTAGCTAAATGAGAATTTGTGAAAAGGATAATAATTATGATGAAAACTGAAGTAGAAGTTTTCTTTACCTTTGAATTGATGAACTCCACCTCAAAATGCACTTATGGTCATAATAAAAGGTAAGTTGTTGTGACAAAAAATCCTATGAAAGCATGCTTCATAAATGGAGGCAGTTGTAAGATCTCCACCAAGTGCTTCAGAGGGGATAAATTGCTACAGTACCCTGGTGAATTGCTACACTATAGTGCAGCTAAAATAATAGTTTCTGCATCATTGTACACACTCATGTTATTCACACACTCATGTGTGTGAATAACATAAACTGAAGCCACATTGTTGTGTATCTTAGATCCTTTCTATTTTCTCGTAGGTCTTCATATCTCTATTTCTCCCAATGTTGGTGTTTCCTTGATGGATGTCCATAGCGGTGAAATAATTGTACTACTTTAAGTGATGTTACTGCAGGTCTAAGATCTGAATACTTTGTCACACAATGATTAACTCAAACAAGAGATTATCCATTTTGTATATTATGATAATGCAATACTTTCCACAAAGAAAACAAGGCTCGGTATTCTAAATATTATACAACAAAACGTTGCTATACACTAGCTCCATACACCCAAACTTTAATGTTACAAATCCTCTATAATTCATGGTAGAGGGTGAATTTCAACCTCGAATTGTTGACGAGTATGTTCAATCTTCCAAAAGTTGAAGGATCGTCTAGGATCAGCAATATAATCATAAGGCATATAGAAATAGCCCTTGTCTCCCCAGTTCTCTCCCCAGCTGTTCAGAACAGTGATACGCTTAGTGTTGTCATCATAGCCGACGGCCAAAACTCCATGCAAGTCAGGATTAGGTGTGGATAGGATCTCCTGGTCAGAAGGCATGGGCATCAGCCCATTTTGCATAGTCCTAAAGCTTCTGTACATCCGAAATCCAAATGCAAATGGAAATCCTGCCTTCAGACTAGCTCTGAGCTGATCTATATCTTGCCGGAGATATTCATACTTGGTGACTATGTTGCCCTTTGCTTTATCATAGCAACTTTGACGAGGTCTTCGTGTCATTTTCTCTAAGAGATAAGGCCATTCCAACTCCCGGCAAGTTCCTAAAAATTCCATTGTCTTTAGGGTATCCCGGATAGTAGCACCTTCATCAGCATTAGTGGTAAAGGTATATGTGCGTGAGTTGTAGTAAACAAACAAACGTGAGGCATAAAAGTGGTAATAAGCAAAGACCACATTCTCTGCCTGTTGCTCCAGTAATAGCTCATATGCAGCACAAATAACATTTGCTGCACAGCTGTTCATATCGCCTTGAGTGAAGACTTGCTTGATGTACTTACGAAGGTCTGCCACTGGATGCTCATCAGTGGAAGGGATATCTCCTGCGCCATACACTTTTTCAATGTCCCTGTCATCTGGACGGTCAGGCTTGAGACCAGTATAATAGTGAAGAGCTGGGTTTGGGTCTGTTGTAATTTGTAGAGACATCTATCTGTAATGTTATTGTGAGATTGGTATAAGTCTTTTACCTTACCTTTATATAGTCTAAAATGCCACATATACAGTCACAAAATATGGTGCTGCTTTACTACACCATTCATCAATTATAGATGTTAGGAAGAAGTGTAAAGGAAGCTAAAAACACATCAACAAGCCATTTTAACTTAAAACGTTAATAGATGTCTGTATTGTTTTATACCATTCAGACTGACCTGTATTATTTGATTGCCTACTAAATGGAGTGGTAGCTAGTCATTTTACTTCAGATAAACACTGTGATACACACTGCCATTAGTTTGTCAACTAAATATAGCATAAAAAATTGATTACAGTTAAGTAATCCTGTTCAAGTTGCACAAGTGCAAAAAAATTGAAAATGGTACGAGTGGCTAGAGAAAGCTCTAGCTCATGCAACGACCTTTTTGATGAGGCGTTAAAAATTTATGACCAGGTCAAACACGTGGGTGCGAAATTGAAGGCGTTGATTTTCAAGCAAATAGTAATAACTTGCCACAACCTCTGCAAAGATGTTGGCAAACACTTTTTGAAGCTGCAACTACCTGTCGATTTAATCATTCCAATAATTACTCAGGGTTTAACAGAGAGTATTTCTGCTATTGAGCTCTTCAAGCTGTGTTCACATCAATAATTTAGTATATAACAAGTTAGCTACAACTTCTGTGAATGTGTTGGCATGATCATTGTTAGCATACAATACTATAGCTCGCTGCAACCTCTGCAAGGATGTTGGTATACACCTCTTTGAGCTGCAACTACCTGTCAATTTAATCTGTACTCGTCTCAATAATTATATAGGGTTTAACAGATAGTATTTCTGCAATTGATCTTTACTTGATGATTTAGCAGTGTTCACCTCGATAATTTAGCATACACCAAGTTAGCTTCCACTTCTGCAAAGAAGTTGGCACACTTATTGTTGCACTGCACAATGTACTAACAGCCACCTCTGCAAAGGTGTTGGCAAACCTTTTTTTGAATCGGTACTTAAGACAATCGGTCTATAATAGTATATGCATGCTCATAGTAGCCTTAGACTATTTAAAGGAAAAGGCTAAGCAGTTATGTGAACGTGGAAAGGAAATGGCACTACAAATAGCCGAGGAGGAGGAGGAATTCTGTTCCGATATAGAAACTCTTGGGTATTATACTGGTCTCAAGCGTGACAAAGAAGATGTGAGAGACTTTAAAAGAGTGTATGGTGCATCTGACGTGCCTTCAACTACTGCTCTTCCAGTGGTAGACCTTCGTAAGTATGTCCACAATGTTTATAATCAAGGGAAACTAGGAAGCTGTTCATCAAATGTTGTTTGTTCTGCCTTTGAACTTGAACTGAAAAAAGAGTCGCTGCCACTGAGCTACAATTATTATCACTTCAATTCTTCACGTTTGTTTCTTTACTACAACAGTCGTGAATATGACGGAACTATTGCAGTGGACCAAGGTGCTTCTCTCCGTGATGCTTTGATGGCAATACATGTGAAGGGAATTTGCCGGGAGTCATTTTGGCCTTACAACATAAAGAAGTTTGCAGATAAACCAACACCTGCTAGCTTTGAAGATGCGAAAGGGAAAACTATTTCCAAGTATGAAACCCTTGATCAAAACTTACAACAGATGAGAGCTTGTCTGAGTAAAGGATTCCCATTTGCATTTGGGTTTAATATATACAAAAGTTTTTGTATAAAAAAAGATGGATTGATGCCTATGCCTTCTGCTGATGAGATTAAAAATAATACTAAACCTCGCACACATGGTGTATTGGCTGTTGGTTATAATGACAACACAAAGTGTATCACTGCTCTCAACAGCTGGGGTGAGAGATTTGGTGACAAAGGCTACTTCTACATGCCTTATGATTATATCACAAATCCTAAAGTAGCATTCAACTTTTGGAAGATTGAGAAAGCCCGTGAGGAAATAGAGATCGTAATTCACAATGATGTGCTTGATACTAATGAGTTAGTTGAAATTGTAATTGGAAAATAGGTTTTGTTTTGTTTTGTGATGTTAATAACACCCACGATATGAACATTGTATCTGTTGCTTACAAAACTTAGATAGCAATATAATCGTGTAAAGTGTACTTTTATATATGTATATACAGAGCGAGAGAAATTGTATTAATATAACAATGTATCGATTCTTCTTTTCTTCTTATTATTATCATCATAACACCTATCAATATTAACAATTTAGAAATAGCCGTAACAGCCTTGGGTACTATTGTACCACACCAAAAGATGTTGGGAGAAGGTATATACAGAAATTCCTTGACATTCCCTGTCTTCCACAATCCTCCTTGTCATCTCCTAATGTAGGACATAACCTTGCTGTCGAACACCACAGATTTCTCTATTCCAACGAAGATAAAATGATTCATATCTCAGCAGGGGTTGAACCAAGCGGGAGATGCCATGGGTTTACCGGCAATAGCCTCCTCCATTTTATAGCAGACTGTGAGTGCACTGGATGTTATGACACTGGTGTCACTTTAATAATATATCAGTACTGAACCTGCAGGAATTCAACATCGGATCATTTTCAGACTAGGAAGAACTCTGCGCGCATAACTTAGCAGAGTGAAATATGAAGTACCAACTAGTATGCACTCAAGCATTACATACCGCATCATTTGCAACTATTACATAGTGGAGACAAACAGAAGACTGGATATGTAAGTGAAAGCCCATCAAGATGTCTGCAAAAAGTGTGCTAAAGTGTCTGCAATTGTTGAACATGATGAGACAATAGATATCCAATCATGTGGGAGGTACTCTGTATATTAGACCAGACCAGAAGGAAGAAAGAACTGCTAGTGAAGTTGGCGTTGCACATCAGCTAGCACCAGAGTATGTGTGGTTCATTCAAGATTATTTACCTTCCTGCTGGGTAGCCACTCTCAAGAGCCTGAACCTGAAACCATGACTACCATAATTTTTCTGGTCAATTTTTTATTATAATTTTTTTTTTTAGTGATTAGTTAGTAAGTTCGTTGTTGGTAGTATTAGTAGTATTAAGTTATATATATATATATAAATGTGTGTAATATTATATTCAATTAATATTAACAAACAAACGGACAAACATTAAATAAAAAAACAAATATATAAATCAAGATAAAAAGAAATGGTAATCACTAGTGGAGCCCAGCACAGCTGCAGTATTCCCATGCTGGAGAACAACAGAAATTCTCTGAGGAGATAATAATGGGAGTGTTGTTCATCACACTTGCCTTTTAGATGACCACCCAATTTCAGAAGAAACAAAGTGGCCTCAGTACTAAACAGTCCAGTTGTTTTTATCACAATGGGAAGAAAACATAGGTAGAAGTAATGCTTGAATATTTTCCTTATTCTTCAGCTCTATTGGTCACTACACCGATATTTGGTTGGCATGTGCAAAGAAACCCACACAAATTATTATTAATATTTGCACGATTAATCTCAGCTGACATGATATGCTTTAAGATTTATCTTTAAATCAGCTTTTTGGTTTTTGAAGCCAACATTGTTCACCAACCAAAACCCTGAAAGAATTTTTTTTGCTATTGTTATTGCTATATATTACTATTGCTATTACTATTGCTATTATACTATTATTACTGCTATCACTACTACTATTACTACTGCTATTCCTACTGCTATTACTACAGCTATTACTACTGCTATTACTACTGCTATTACTACTGCACTACTGCTGCTATTAGTTCTGCTATTACTGCTGATATTGCTACTACTACTATTACTACTACTACTATTGCTACTACTACTACTGCTACTACTGCTACTACTGCTACTGCTGCTGCTGTTACTGCTGCTGCTGCTACTGTTGCTGCTACTACTACTGATGCTACTACTACTGCTTCTGCTACTCCTCCTCCTACTACTACTACTACTATTACTATTACTACTATTACTATTGTTATTAATATACTGAAAATGGTTTATCCACAAAATGCTGAGCAGAGGTGATATAGAGATTTTTTTTGGAATTGGCTAAGTTTCAATCATCAGGGACTGCTATTACTTTTTTATTGTCATTATCATTAAAATTGTTGTTGTTGTTGTCAATACCATCGACATTATTCATCCTCTTATTGGGCAAGCAAAGTAGCCCTAACTAGGGAGTTGGATGGGGAACTGGATATTGCCGCATATGATGTATGTATCTGTGCATGCCATATTGAGGAATGCAGTAGCATTTCCAAATATGGTTTGATTCCTAAAAGGTGTCCCAAACAATTTTAGCTAAAACTCACTTGACAACCTCCTAGTATGGTTTTTGCTGGCCTCAAAAACACTTAACTTGCAACAATTTGGTTCCATTGCATTTGAATTCCAGTGACTAAGTATTTGTTTCTTGATACAGTAAAACACAAAAAATGGTGAAGGATTGTAAATATAATTAAACAGGCTTGTGCATATCCAATATTACATATCCAATATTAAATCTTCAATGACCTATAAATCAACTTGAAATTTGATCTCAAAATGTTTTGACTAGATGCTCTAACTGGTTAAATTTCAAGTTGATTATTGCCAAGGTCATTGTAATTTCATTATATCAACTGAGCAACTGAGAGTTTGCTGAGAATATTTAGTTGACATGGGTCAGAAAGCGGCTAAATATTTTGGCTACCAAGAAGTGACCAATTGACTTCCTCAGAATTTTACTCTTGTGACAATACTTAACAGCACAGACATTCAACTAACTAGTTAATATGCATGAATCCATGCTTGTGTATATAGTTTAGTAATAAAACACTATAATTGGAGTTATGCTGAATAACTTCCTGTAGGTAGTTGATTATAAAAAAAGAAACCGGAAACATGTATTATTAAAAAAAAGAATTTGAATAGTTAATCCACCTACTAATTTGTTGGGGAGTTAAGTATGTCACAGATTGGGTATATTGACAAGAGGGAGAAATAGTAGAATACTTGCTTCAATCTGTACATGCAGCTGGGTTTTGCCTGAATCTCATAGGCCAACTCCTTCAAATAGGCTACTGGCCAGAGATCCCAGTATTCCCTAATATGCATACTAATTAGGCATGTATGATCCAACCTACAGTGGTTGTTTCTGGTTTGTGCATGTTCTATAAACTGTTAATGTGTAATATCGGCACTTGTCATGGTTTTTAGGGGTCTCCATGGATTGGAGATCCCTAACAAATGTAATGAAGGCAAATATTATACTGTTTTTAGTTATTTTTGTATCAATTCTTTAAACATTGGTGGTCTATATTTGGTAAACTCTTGTTTCATTTCTTCTTTGACTAATACGTTCATTGCCTCATGTATCTATGAACATTCACCCATAAATAGTTACCCATAACATGGGCTTATGTTAATCAGGAATGATCATAGTAGTGAGAAAATGGAAGCAGATTTGAAGCTGCAGGAAAGAATACTGTCGGCATGGATAAGTGAGACTGGCTGTATGCTTAATAGTTAACAGGAAGTAAGCTGGATTTTTATTCTGACATAGCTGCTCAATTCATGAAAATACACCATAACATTTAAACCATTTTTGTAATAATGCCAAAAATCTAGGTCAGGTAAACACTGACCACTCTCTATGGGAACAGAGAATAATTGGCATATAGAGGAAGGTTCGCTGATGCATATAGTCTAAAGAAGAAAAGTTAGCATATGTTATGCAGGCCAAACACTAACCAGATCAAGTTTGCAAACTATAACTTTAACAAGTTCTTGTCAGCTTTTGCATAGTCTTTCCTTTGGTACTGTGAGGATTGCTGCAGAAAGCACTTGCCTCATGATCTCACTCCTAGAGTGGTATATTTTTTAAGTACTTTTAACAAAACTCCTCTCCCATCCATACTTCCACATGGAAATTACCATTTTAGAGTTTCGCCATCTCATTCTGTAGGGCACTGGTTGCAACTGTACTCTCGCTTGCATTTGTTTGTTTTGCTGTTTCTGTATATTGTAGCTGAGTGGTGAGGAACACAAATTCCACAAAGTCCAGCTCAGAGCTGGCTCATGTTTTCTGTCTTGCAGTACAGCCATATCTTGTTAATGTTGTCTGTATCAATGTAGACTATATTCTCCACCAAAAATCTGTACATAACATATCTTGTTAGTCTCCTTTAAGGACTTGGTAACGATTGCACAGAAAGATTACACCAACCCAATAGCAGAAGCATTGGTAAGGGATCAGCTATAATCACATTTAAACTTAGCTTCCTAGGTGCAAGAACTCCAAAAATGAACAGCAGAACTGGGAATAGGACATTCATTCTGCTTATTATAGCTACTGCATGTGGGCCTGTATTAATACAGCATGTAAACCACTACCTACACGAATTTAGAGACATGGACATGCATTGGAATGAACTTATTGTAAGCAAGTTATGCAAATAAAACTTGGACCCTTGAAGATAATTTTCATGCTTTTTTGCCACTGCCGCTTTACTAACCTAGTGAAGGATTTAAGGCACACTTGGGATTTTTTCGTAGCTAATATTGGCTCAATTTTACTACTATAGTGAAGCATGCTGGGAGTCTTTTTGGAGAAAATATGAGCTGAAACAATCATGAGGCAGATGCTGGTGTGATTCTAAGATGACATGACTTGTTATCATCTATTTTCACATGGTCTTTTTCAGAAGTGAGACTAAATTTGAATGTTCATAAAACTATTGCTTCTGCAAGGAAGTCTTCATCTCATCATTTTTGTGCACAATGTAATAGCTACCACCTGAAAATATTTAGGCTTTAAACTTCATTTTAGACACTCAACTCTATGCTGTTTTTATCTTAACATGATAACTGTTTATATTACCTCACTTATCTCTGTAAAGATGTTGCTGTTCAGCTCTTTCAATCTGTATTTAGTAGATGATCAAGCTTAACATACAAGCTAGATTCCACCTCTGAAAAGAGGATGATATCAGGATACTTTGGCATACAATGCTATAGCTACCACCTCTTCAAAGTTGTTGGCATACACCTCTTTAAAGTTTTACTTAAAGACAATAACATATTCTAGGTATCGTTACTATTTAAGGAATGGCCAAAATTTCTGAATCTTCAATAGCAAACATGGCATTACAGGAAACTCAGGAAGAATTCTGTACTCCTGCAGAAGCTCTTGGGTATCGAACTGGTCTTAAACCTGACCGCCATGACCCCAGAGACTTGGAAAGAGTGTACGGTGAACCAGACATCCCTTCTACTGATAACCATCCAGTGGTAGACCTTCGTAAGTATGTTATCCAGGTATATGAACAAGGAAAGCTAGGTAGTTGTGCAGCATGTGCCGTTTGTGCTGCCTATGAACTTCAACAAAAAAAAGAGGCCGAGCTGATGGCTTATAATTATTACCACATAAATTCATCACGTTTGTTTCTTTATTACAACTCTCGTGTTTACGAAGGTTATACTGCAGTTGATTCTGGTGCTCCTTTCTGTGATACCCTGAAGGCAATATATGAGAAGGGAATTTGCCAGGAGTCCTTATGGCCTTACAAATCCAAGAAATTTGCAGTTGAACCAACACTTCCTTGCTATGAGGATGCAAAGGGGAAAATGATCAGCAAGTATGAACGCCTCAGGCAAGATATACACCAGTTCAGAGCCTGTCTGAGGAAAGGATTCCCATTTGCATTTGGCTTTAATATGTACAAAAGCTTTAAGATTAAAAAGAATGGATTGATGCCAATGCCGTCCGATAAGGAGATTGCATCCACAAGTGAACCTGATTTGCACGGTGTGTTGGCTGTTGGCTATAATGACAATACTGAGTGTATTACTGTTCTTAACAGCTGGGGAAAGTCATTTGGTGACAAGGGCTACTTCTACATGCCTTATAAGTATATCTCTAATCGTAAAATGGCTCACAACTTTTGGAAGATTGAGAAGGTCCAAGAGGAAATCTTGATTACAGTTCATAAGAACAAGTAATACTTTCGTGAGCTAGTTGTGGTTAATAATCAAAATTGCATATATTTCTTGGATCACTCTATCTTATTGCTGTTTATAATAGTCATATTAATAAAACTTCTGCCTGTATAATATGTGCAGCCATATATTTAGACAATGAATATTGCTATATAATGACAATAATGATAATAATAATTTACAATGACCTATTCCAACTTGAAATTTACTTAATAATAGGAATAGTAATAATGATGGCTTTCTTGATATAATTAACTTAAATTTACTCACTCAACATTTCTTGGATAGCTCAACCCTTATTGGTGCATGTCATATTTGAAAAAATTCTGTCTACATATAATAATAGCAGATAATTAGTGAATAATAAAATTAATCTAGCCTTTATCACGATACTCAATCCTGATGAAGGTTAGAGCATCTAACAAGTCCGTAAATTTAAGTTGAAAATCATTATATCTACTGTATCAAGTGATAGTTCGTTGAGAATGATGATGATAACAAAGAATGACGACAATGAAGCTGATAATAATAATAATAATAATAATAGTACTACTACTACTACTACTACTACTACTACTAATAATAATAATAATAATAGTTATTTGTATTATAATGATGACGATGATGCTAAAATAAAATAACGACAACAACAATAATAATATATAATAATAATCATGAAGATGATGACGATGATGATGATGATGATGGTAATAATAACAACAACAATAATGATATTCTCAATGAACTCTCAGTTGATATAACATTCCAAGTACCTTCTCAATTATCAACTTGAAATTGTACTCTCTCAATATTTCGACTAGATGCTCTACCCTTCATCAGGAATATTAATGATTATAATAATAATATTTATAACAACAACAACAACAACAACAACAACAATAATAATATATTGCGAGGCATTTCATGCACTGGGCAATCATCAGGAATGAAGCGAGTGAAAGTAAGGGACAGAGTGATGAATATGATTAAATGGCTGATAATAGGTAGCCAGACAATCAATTTGAAATTGTATTCTCTCGACATTTTGACTAGATGCTCTAGTCTTCATAAGAAAGTTCATCGAGAGTGATTAAATGATGCTTATGAGTAGGAGATTGATTTTCTCTCAGCATATTGAAAAAAAGTCTGTTTATTGAGGAATGTCAGAGTAGATGATGTGGAGGTTTTCTTGATCTTTAGATTCAGGATCTTGCTTAGGATGTTGCTCTGTCAATTATGGACCACTTGATGTGGTTTGTGTTACTGCTTTTGAGATATCATATGCATTTTGAACATTCTGGGCTGATTTTGTGATTTGATTTGAATCCCTGTTTATGACTTGGAATCATGCTTTGAGAGTGATCTCTGTAAGTCCAGTGTAATGCTTCTCTTCATTGTCTAACGTGAGAGTGGCTTTGTATACAATAATGAAGTAAGGCATCTGGTTGTTTTTCTTGTTTTGTGAAGTGGCATGCTTTTTGAGATTGTTGTTGTTCAAGGCACATAAGTAGCTAAGCTATTATGAGCTTTCATGATGTTGCCATTTGCTTCCCTATATATTGTCAATGTCTCTATGGAAGCAGGGTTTTGGCTGAGAGAAAGAAGGGGAAGTTCACTGGTTTGGACTGACCATTCCTTCGTGCATGTGGCAGTTGAAAAATTGGGGTACATGTTTTTGGGACTCAGAATGCATGTTCTTGAGGAAATTGGGGGAATTGGCCCAGAATCTCAACCAAGTAACAGGAGAGAAGAGTTCCCTTCAACACCTCCTGCAATGAGTTTCCATCACAGTTCAGCCTTGGTCACGGGGACAATGATAGTTATGATGATTTCTTTCGCTAATTATTTTGTAATTGCACAATTTTTTTATTAAATATACAACAATAATAACAACAATAATAAAAACAACAATAATAATAACAACAATAATAATAACAACAATAATAATAACAATATTTTTAAAATTAATAACAACATTACTAAAATATATATAATAACAACAACAACAACAACTAACAAGAATAAAACAAGAAAAATAACAACCAAAACAATAACAACAACAACAATAATAATAATTTGTAGAAAAGAGGACTCATCCGAGGGAACAGCAACATTTATATCTTTACTCCAAACATCCCGACCTAACTCAAAAGCAGGATATCTGCTAAGTCTACGGGGAAAGATAATTTTGGTGAACTTGTCTGAAGTAACCTGAAGCAGATGCCAAAAAACCGAAGGAGCCAACATGATAGCACTTCTGATCCAAAGACCACCAAGTTTAACATTATCATCATATTATTATTATCATTGTTATTATTATTATCGTTATTATTACCGTTATTATTATCATTATTATCATCATTATTATCATCATTATTATCATTATTATTATTATTATTATTATTATTATCACAACATTATTATTATTATTATCATCGTTATTATTATTATAATTATGTTATGATTATTTTTATCATTATTATTATTATTATTATGATTATTATTATGATTATTATGATTATGATTAATATTATTATGATTATTATGATGATGATGATTATGAGGGTGATTAGTATAGGGATAATTATTATGAGGACGATTATTACGAGGATGATTATTATGACAATGATTATTAAGAGGATGATTAAGATGAGGATGATTATGGTGAGGATGATTATGATGAGGATGATTATGGTGAGGATGATTACGATGAGGATGTTTATGATGAGGATGATCATGATGAGGATGATTATGATGAGGATGATTACGATGAGGATGTTTATGATGAGGATTGTGAGGGATCTATTGTCTTTGCTAGTATACTAGTAGATTCCCATGAAACTGTATGAATATGGCTTTAAATTATGAATTCAGTGATACAATATCCAGCACACTCACAACACAATCAAGAACTCTTGGGCCCCCTGACTCAGAGGCCTGGCTCCTTTAAATAGGCTGCCAGGTGTGAGGCAGGTTATTCCCTTACAAGGTAATATGAATACTAATTAGCTAGTCTGTTCCTTCCCTGGCCAATCAGAACTGTCCAGGGAAATCTCATGACCTATGTACTATTGGCTATCACTCGTTATCTATGCATCTATGTGTTGCAGATTTCTGGGCTGCTTCGAGGCGACGATATGTCTCTTGAAGGAAGGACACTGTGCTTTCTGGGAGCCTGCTTGGGTGCTTCCCATTCTTCCTTGACGATATCAAGTGGTCCGCAGGGGTTCCATCCATAGAGGAGCTCAAATGGGGAGTAGCCAGTGCTTTCCTGGGGGATGCTGCGGTACGCAAAGAGTACGTATGGGAGAACCTTGTTCTACTGATTATCAAATTGGCCAATCAGTTTCCTTAGCATCTGCTTGAGTGTTGCGTTGAATCTCTCAACCATACCATCAGTTTGAGGATGGTATGCAGAGGTCTTGATAGAGCGGACACCGAATAGGCGATAGCGTTCCTGGAGTAAGCCACTAGTGAAATTAGCTCCTCGGTCTGTTAAAATTTCATCTGGGAGTCCAACCCTGGAGAACAACTCGATGAGTGCCTCTGCCACATCTGTACTGGTAGTCGTGCATAGTGGAAATGCCTCAGGGAATCATGTGCCATAGTCGCAGACTGTCAAAATAAATCTGTGGCCCTCCTTTGTCTCCGGCAGCAGTCCCACCATGTCCATGGCTATACGGCGAAAAGGTATATGCATCACAGGTAAGGGAATTAGTGGTACCTATCGTGGTTTGGTAGTGGGTGATCTCTGGCAGTCTTGCAGCGTGTACACAGCTCTGCCACATCTCATCCCTGGTCAGAAGAATCGCTGCATGAGTCGTGCTGTTGTTATCTTTCTTCCCAAGTGGCCTGCCCATGGTATCTGGTGTGCCATCCTGAGGCTGTCTCCCGGTATGGCTGTGGCAGTACCAGCTGGTTTATCTCATCATGTTGCTTGGCTGGGGTTCATCTTCAATACAGGAGGCCATCCTTGGAGTGAAAGGGGGGATCCAGCTGATTTGCCTTCCTCCTGGTGTGTTCCAGTGATGGGTCTTCAGTTTGTGCTTTCCTTAGTTAGTCTGGTCCGCCGTCGAGTGGTACCTGCTGACCCCACATTGACTGATACTTCTTTCTCTCTACTCTCTTCTGCTTCCTTTTGTTGGAGGAAGTCAGGAACATATCATCCGCCCAGTCCAGGAGGCCATCATCGTCCAACGAGTCGGTATCGTCCTGCTTAGCCACGTGTGTTCTCCATGTGTAATGGCATGTTCTTCTGTGCATTATTGATGTCTTCCCCCACATCAGCCACATCTGAGCTGGTCTGCTCATCTTCTGTCGTTGTATTCAACTGCGTGACATCTGTACTGCTGTCCTCGTTCTGGTCCAAATGATCAGAGAGTTCAGCATAGGTGATTGGTCTTGGACAGCGGCGTCTCGGTCGTTGGGTTCTCTTCTGTGCTTGCAGCATGAGATTGGCTAAGTCGGGGAGGTCTAGTCCTAGCAGCACGTCCCTGTCAAGGTGTCGATTCACTGCAACCGTCATGACATGCTTCTTCCCTAGTACCATGAGGTTGACCTTGGCTGTCGGTAGGGATTTCATGTGGCCTGTAACTAACACCAGTGAGCGCTCCAATTTTGATCAATTCCTCGCCCTGAAGCCATCTATAAAAGTGAAGTTACATGCCCAATGGTAGGGCTCATTCACCATCGTGAGAAAACTGTCAGACACTATGTATCAAGTACAGAAGAGGAAGATCGATGGATCGTACCACATCAACTGCCTCAAACACTGGCATTTGCCATTGGCAGTGTGCCAACATTCTGTCACCACCAACAATATGGATGACCTATCCAGCTGGGAAAAGACCCCATGAGAGAGTGAGTAAGAACCTATCCCCAACCCAGAGCAAGGACCTGATGTAAAGAAAGAACAGTGTCATATTCAGTATTGTGGCAGGAGCCACCACCTCAACCTTGATAAAAATAAACACTGGTGAAGCCAAACCAGTGTGCTCTCCACCTTACAAACTGGCCCATTCTAAATTATCAGCAGTGGAGCATGAGATACTGGAAGGTAGTATCATCACTCATTTTCCCTGCTGATGGTCCAGAAAAAATGGTAACACTCAGGCCCGTGATAAATTACCAGAAACTGAATAAGATCACAAAACCTGATCCCTTCCTGATATAACTCATTAAGAACATGATATACAAGCTAGCAAAGCAGAATTCATTACCACCATCGACCTAACTAAAGGATACTGGCAAATGCCAGTGGACCCCTTTCTCACGGCCTTTGGGAAATATGAGTTTACCATTATGCCATTTGCACTGATGGGCGCACCTGCCACTTAACATATGATGAATACCATGTTCAGTTATGTGTCTGACCATGTATCATCATCATTTTCAGTAAAACATGGACCGAACCGACCACATCCAAGAAGGCATTGGACAGAATCAGGGAAGCAGACTCTGACGATAAAGAGCAATAAGTGCCAGCTGGCGATAGAGTGTTTGTATCTTGGATACCAGTTTCGTCATGGCTATATAGGTGAAGCCCAACTTGGCTCAAATAGAGGCGATCAAGAGCTTCAGACAGCCATGAGGAAGCAATACTTCCGGTCATTCTTGGGACTGGCAGGCTACTACAGGCGATTTGTGGACAACTTTTCGAGCATTGCCACACCCTCATTCAGACCTCACCAAGGACAACCAACCAGACAAAGTAAAGTGGGAAGAGCCACAACAACACGCCTTCTAAATGCTGAAGGAGAGACTGACCATCAACTCAGTGATTATGCCAAACAGCCCCTCAGATGTGGGCCATTCTCAGCCAGAGAGATGATGATGGAAACAACTTGCCAGTGGCCTACTTCTCCAGGAAGCTCCTGCTGAGAGAGACCAACTTAGTAGCAGTAGATAAAGAATGCTTGGCCATTGTGACACTTTTAGGTGTACCTCACTGGAGTACTATTTGAAGTGGTGATGGATCACGGAATGACCTCATAGTACTTCAAGAATTAGTGTGAACACTTGAAAGGGCATGATTGGCACTCCCTCCTGGTGGCCTAATCAAGGGAGCTCCGGCCAGTCTAAAACTGAGTGTTATTTTAAGCTGTAACTATTGTCTAAGCTTATAAATTTCTTCGATACTGTCAGGATAGCTGCACTAGGCCTTGCATTCTACAGCATCAGCACAGTGTGAACAGAGGCCTACCTGTTATTTTGGGAAGGATTCCCTGTGAAATTAAAATTTACCAAAATTGTCTAAAATCTCACATATTTCTGTTCAGATTTTAAATTATTCTTTTCAGATATTATTACCAATATATTCATAACTGTGGGTTCGAGTGTAAACCCATGCATGTTAGCTAGTATGATGATTTGGACATTGTATAGTTGTTTATGTGTGGTTGTAATGTGTGTAGCTTGCTATAGTTTGTGTTCAGGCTTATCAGCAGCCTGCAGGATCTTGCACAAAACTTGCACAAACCTGCTACTGCTGCTGCAAGATTAATCCTGCACCCTTTGATGTGTGTTTGTGAGTGTGCAGGAATCTACAAGAACATCGCTGTGTGTTGCTGTGTCTATAAAAAGCCTGTTCTGTACTTTGCATATTCTTAGTTAGCTCTTGGTCTGAGTCTAGCTGAGTGAGTTGTTCAGTGTTCATTGCCACAGTATATAACACTAATTATTGAAGATTCATTGTGCTACCTTTGAAACCTCGGTAACGATTCATCCCATTTTTATAAGTGCAGTTCTCTTTAGCACCATTTTCACTAGCCTGTGCAGGCTAATAAGAATCTCTCTTAACTGTGATGCCCATTCACGATTTTAATATGCCCACATAATTTATCCTGTTCCTATCTTTTTTACGGGTGAACATAATGTAAATAGTTACCAACAAACAGAAACACTGATAGATGGCTACGTACACAATGGCAATGCCAAGTTTTCTGTCCAGCTCCTTTGCTCGCCAATAATGAATCTGAAAATGTGTGCAATATTGAAGTAGCAGCCAAATGAGACAGATAACTAATTTGTAAAGAAAGGAGAACACCTAAATCAAAGATAATATTGCTATGTGTTTGTTGTGTGTATGTGAGTGTGTCTCTCTGTCTGTCCGTCTCACTCTCTGTCTCTGTGTTCCTCATTAATGCATAGCCACAGTTTTGTAGCTAGGAAGCTCAAATTGTGCATGACTGGGATATATATAGAATGTTGAATTAATTAAACAGCAGAATCTTGAGATGTCTATTGCAAACATCCACCATAATTATTTTGGCATCATTCGCAAAGTTCAATGCCGCACTCACACTTGATCAATAACACTGATGTTTCTCAGAAACCGTCCAATCCAGTTAAGTAGCCACAGTTTCTTCTCATCTACTACTTCTTCATCATATCCATAAACAAAGAACATAGGTTATCAATTTGCATTGTCAGAAAGAAATTTGTAAAGAGTCTAGCTTTCTGGCTATTGAGCATGCAACATAAGGGAGGACCTCACATCACTGTGCTTTGCTCTGTGATAACTCTATGCTAGTGCACTCGCTGTCATATCCAGCCAAAACTGGCTGTCACACAAATCCATTATGTTGCATGTTCCTGAAGTTTAGCAGCAACCAGCAACCACCACTATCAAGCCAAAATAGTAATGCTAATAATTTCATTCTTCCCATCCAGGATACATATAAAATGAACTGCAAGAGTGATAGGATAGCATGCTATGAAGCAGCTAACCTTGAGGAAGGAGGTGCTTTCCATCTATGGATTACCTAAGCTAACTCCACCAACACACATACACACATACACTCTAAACAAGCTATCTCTTTGTTCAATATTATTTGCTAACATTGACTGTTCCTGCTAAATCAACCTAAAGATTGGGATATTTCTTCACAAACATAGCCACCACCACAGCATAAATGTTGACAGTATCTTTTTAAAGCTGACAATCAAGCTATGTTCCTATAAATATATATAGTACTTTTAGTTAGTTTGCCGATGTTAGTATACATCTAAAGCTGTGCTTATTAGGCATTGTTCATCTAGATATATGCAAACTACCGCTGTGAGTCAAATGCATTGTTGCTAAAGCTTCTTGCATTGTGTTTCTATTCCCTTTTGAAAATGGCTATAGATAGCACCATAAATATAATAAAAGGGTACATATTGAATGGTATAGAAATTGTGTGTAGCCCAATACTATTTAAAGAAGATGTTATCCTTCTTAAAAGAATCTCTCAATAACATAAAAAATGTCTCTACAAAATACTCAGAAAACAGTCCAGCCACCAACTCCTAGGTCCCGTAGTGGTTTCAAGCGTGATTCTCCTGACAGTAGAGACTTTTCAAGAGTATATGGTGAATCAGAGATTCCATCCACTGGTGAACATCCAGTGGTAGACCTTCGTAAGTATATCAATCAAATCTACATGCAAGGGCTTCTTGGTACCTGCACAGCATGTGTTGTATGTTCTGCCTATAAACTGGAACTATGTAGACAGGCTGAGGAGAAGAACCATACTTATTACCACCAGGATGTTTCACGTTTGTTCGTTTACTACAATGCTCGTGAGAGAGAAAATATCACAGATGTTGACTCTGGTTCTTGTTTCCGTGACACCTTGAAGGCAATACAAGATAAGGGAGTTTGCAAGGAGTTTTTATGGCCATATGACATGGATAAATTTGCAGATAAACCACCTCCTGAATGCTATGATGATGCTGATGGGAACATTGTCTGTAAGTATGCTACCCTCAAGAATGATATAGATCAGTTAAGAGCCTGTCTGAAGTCAGGATTTCCTTTTGCATTTGGGTTTCTTGCTTATGACAGCTTTGATGATATTTCAAGTGATGGGATATTACCAATGCCTTCTGATGAAGAGATTGAATCTGATCCAGATCCTGCTAGGCATGGTGTATTGGCTGTTGGCTACAATGATAACACTCAGTTAATCACTGTTCTAAACAGCTGGGGCTATCGGTTTGGTGACAATGGCTTTTTTTATATGTCATATGAGTTAATCACTTACCCTAACTTTACCTTTGACTTTTGGAAAATTGAGGAAGCTTGTGTGAAATATGAGATTGAAATTCAACCCCTGCAGTCTTGAATTTTTTTCCAAATTTTTTTGACATTAAAATTTGATGTATAAGCTAAGCTTTGTTGTATAAGTATCATTTCATTGACTTTGTTCTCTATTATACAATATGGTGCATACACACTTTTTTCATTTTTTTATTTTATTTTATGCTAATGATAATGGCTTTCTTCTGTTGTATTGACAAGAAACTGAAGTATTTATCATTACTCCCTAGGATTAATAAGAGTGTGCACCGCAATTTAGCAACATGTATATAATGTATTTGGAGGAAATCACTCTTCATGTATGTTTTAAAATAATTACGATATAAAGTTTTTGTGTAGACCTGAACATTATGAAATGGATCTCACTATGTTGGAAGGAAAAAAATATCAAAGAAAAACAAAAGCTAAATATTTTTGGTTATTTTTTGCTCTGAGAAATGTGTATCACAATAGCAAATTAGAGTGACAGCTTGAGCCAAAATATGCATTTCTGGCAGAAAGTATGTAAAATTAATAATGTAAATGTTTTACAATTTAACCAAACATTTCAAAATCGTGGATTCCCCTACTACCAAAAAGCTCAAATCCTTGACAGAACTCACTTTAGCAGCTTCTTTGAATCCTAAAAATGGTAAAAAAAACACTTTCTAGTAAAATAGAAAACCTAAGATACTTAAAAAAATGTTAAGTGAGCTAATATTTCATCTACTGCTACTCAATAGTTTCACAGTTCATAATAAAGATACAGTATCTAAAGGTTTTACAATTTAACAACACATCAAACTAGAGGACTCCACCAACCAAAAAGTTCACATCTCCATTTAGCAGTTTCTTTGCATCCTAAAGATGGTTCAGCTAAAAAAAACACATCCTAGTAAACCAGAAAACTTAAGCAACTTTAAATATTTAAAGTAACCCTGATATTTCACTTTTCTACTGCTACTTAATACCTCTTTAGTTCTTAACTGAGATACAGTATTAACTCTCTGACCTGCCACTGATAGACATTGAAAGGAAGGTATGAATACAAATTTTCCTCACCATATAACCTATTTGATGTACTTTGACAAGGTCCTTTGGACTCCAATGTAAATACACCATATGTTCCAGAAAAGTCCATGAAAGCTGGATTGACCGAGTAGTAAGACTAGATAGCCTTGGGGGACACAGAGTTTTGTGTGAGAAAGAGCAGGGAAAGAGAGGTGTATAAATCTCTTTTTGTTCTACCCAAAAATCAAAGGAAAAAAACTCCCCTCAAAAAAACTCCCCCCAACACTATTCACTATTTAATAGAGACACAGATATACTAGGGGGGCATAACACCCTAGTGAATTATTTCCCCCCAGGATACCACGTTCTAGTAATCCCACTTTAGAATACTTCACTAGGGAATAGTTTCCCCCTTTCTCCCTTAATGAGACAGAGGAAAAATATACTCACACTAAGTAGGATGTAATTCACTAGGTAGGGAATAATGCTTATCATGCTACAGGTGCACTAGTGAATATGTCTCTCATTAAAAATGTAAAACTAAACAATTCAAAGTTCAATAATCACAGTCAATATTATTAAGTCCACTGCACAAAAAGTGGTAGGTTACAAATTAAAAAAGCAGGATGACCACGTATTAATAGGGAAAAATTGGAGAGAATGTTTCATGATAGAAGAGATAGAAAGCTTAATTTCTAGAGTGTTCAAGATAAAGTGTTAATGTAAATGCCACCAGAGTCAAATGAGATATTTTCAAATGTTACCTCCTCACCTGATAAGCTAACATGATTATACATACCGTAATCCTGGTCTAGAAGGTGGTAGAAGATGAATAGAAATCTTTGTTGAAAATTGCCCATTTTTTATATTACGAGTGCTTCCTTCACCCAATTACTAAGAGCTCTTGATCATGCTCAATATCATAGATATAGTAATGCACTATATAGGATAGATCCAACTGTGACTACAAGTCTAAGTTTAGTGTCATGGTTGCCAATAGCTACTGAGGTTGAAATATTCATTGACTAAACCAAAATTTAGAGAAGATCTAACTATTAAATTTACCTGCAAATGATTGGTTATGCTGGAAGAAATGGAAAACAACCACAGCAATTTGCTATAATGTTTTAGTTTGAAGAGTGAGAAAATTGTCAGAGGAGTTTTCCCTAAAGGACTCTGTCGAATGTAATTGCAAGGCAATGTTGTAAAAGCTAGGACCATTATGCCCGAGTCCATTTCTGCAATCATGTATATTATATATTTTAATTTTTTTAAATGCAGTAAAATATTATGCTGGTTATTGGTTATGTATATATAACTAATTTTATCTTTTCACAAATAATCTGAAAGTCATCAATTTTTTATTCTTTGCAACTGCAAAAATACATTGTCTCCAAAATATTAGCAGAATGACACAGGATTTAAGTATTCTCATTTCCCTTTTCCTCATCAGGAGTTAGTCATCTAGATGGACATAATATCTGAGATAATATCGCACAAAAAAATTAATATATTCATATTTCACATATTATAATCTCACTATAATATGGTGAATTTTCCTATAGGTGCAGTGAAAATATCCTCCCTTATTTCACTTAGGTTATTCAACACTCTACTCTGCATGCAAATATTCATTATCTATTTTTTTCTAAGGATTATGGCAGCATTTTTCCAACAGAAAGGTTCATTTGGTTCCAGAAGCATTTCAGACAGAACAACTACTATCAACAAAATTAGAAGTAACTTAAATATGTGGATTAATTTTGGCCAGACTTACTGATGGACCAATGGACTGACCAACTTTTATATGCAATATAATTATTCTTATGTGCATAGAATACACAATTTATCCCACACTTCATGGAATATGTTGAGCTATTTCATTTGCTATCTGTATTTTCACTCACATTTGACTCAAGAAAATACAAGCACCCATTCATAAAATAACCCACCATATTCCACACTGACTTAATTCCATGCAAAAATGGTATAATTTAGTGAACGAAGCGACACTCACGAAACCCTATCCATAGCTATGTATTATCTATGTATGAATTTACCTTAATTATGCTCACCCATAAAAATATGAGTGGGTAATCCACTTTACCCAAAGTGGGCATATGTTAACAGAGGGATGGTCCTGTAATAAGAAATAGCAGCAGATTTGAAAATAGAGGAAATAAAGGATGGGCTTAAGGGGGTCCACTACCCCAAAACATTTTTTTTCTTTTTTCTCCCCCCCCCCCCCCCAAAATATGATGACAGTACATGCAAGATGCTGCCTTCCAAATTGGAGAAAATTTGGATGCTCCATTCTAGACTTATATTTACTTGAGTACTCCCGATTTACGAAGAAGACGCTTCACGTAATAGTGAGTTTCAATGGCCGCGGAGACCGACAAGGGAAGCAAACCAGTGATTCTGGTCATCCCCCTAGGAAGTGGCCTATATAGGACAGACCAAACTTCCCATCCCTATTCTTGATTTTTCTAGTATGTACATGTATACCACTTTTGGTTTTTTTTTTAATGGTATGGTCAGTTCAACCATTGAAATACTAGACTAGTCCTTAAAATGCCTGTCCCGAAAAAGTTGCTTTTTTTGACCAAGGACTGCTTCATATTTGGAGTAATCAGACAAAATTATATAGATTCTGTTTCCTCTCAATGAGAGCTACTAGATGACATTCTCTGTTTTTAATTTTAAGCAAGTATGATGTCAACAGGTACAAAAAAACAATGAAAATGCTACCAAAGAAATTGCAATAGTTTTTTAAATCCATGATCACACTATTTTAAAAAACCTCAATGTTATATTGTGTTTCATACTTTGTAATTTCCCCTGTGGTAAGTTGTGAAATCCCAAAGTAAACTAGTCTCCAAATATGACCATCCTCGTGAAATCTTAAATGTTCACTAAGTCCGGATCAGTTGTAGCTGGGTAGTTGGCACAGCACCAGAAGGTAGGTCTGTGTATAGGTACACATCATACAAGATTTCAAAAAAAAATTCTGAAGCAGAGAGAAGTTGTGTGTTTTTTTGGTGTTTTTTTGGGGTAGTGGACCCCCTTAATTGGTCCATAGCTGACACGAAAGAAGAATAGGCAAGAATGGTGGAGTTTTACCCTCATGTAGTTATCTACTCAGTTCATCAACATGTTCTATCTTAGGTGATGTGATAATGCCTTAATCATAGGAAATTACGCACAAAAAAGTATACCTGAACAAATCCTAAACAATATAACCAACAAACCACTCTACCTCACCCCACCCTTACAAGACGACATACACAACAACATCAACACAGCAATCCTCCCTTACCAGATAGCATAACAAGCTAGAAAAAAGGAAAAATAAATATATTAATCCCAAGAAGCTTCCCATAAACAAATATGTTTGCAAAACTGGATGATTGTCTCCATGAATCTGGATATTATCTCAGCAGGCTCTCACATGTATGTGTATATTATAACTATAGCTACATGCAGCTCCATATTCTGATATTTTCAACTGTATAGCTAGCGCCAGAATGGATAAAGAAAACATGCAACACTCTTTGAATTTCTGAAGAAAGAACTTCCTAATGACCTCACTTTTAGTATAGTGTGCTTTCCATCTTCAAAGCGCAAGTGAACTGGATGTATTAAAAAAAAATGAATAAATAAAAAATAAAAAATAAATAAAATAAATAAATAAATAAATAAATAATAGTACTACTAATAATAATATAGCAATAACATATTTCCAAATGCATATTTCTGTTCCAGAATTTGCCATTCCATTATGTTAAAGGATTCAGGTATTCAATGCTATACCATTTAGGAATCTGTAAGCAACACATCAGTAATATAATTATTGGCTTATAATAATGCAAGCACATGATGATGACACAATAATGTACAGATGTACAATAGATAAAATTAGGATTTAAAACTAATTTTTCCCCTTCTCTCTGTCTGTCTCTCTATCACACCTTCACACGCCATTTAATGCCTTATACTATATAGTTGTCGAGTGAAGTTAGCCCTCAGTGGGGAGATGTATAAAAAAATTGGCATTGCTGCACATGGCATATTTATATCAATCTATCTATGCATTTATTTATTCACCATAATTATGTTCCCATCAAAAATACCAATGGTCTCTGCCTTAAATATGTGGGAATATGTAAACCAGGAATGGTTCTAATAGTGAAGAGAACATCGAGGAACACCGAGCAGCAAGTGAAAATGTGTTGCTCTACAGATAATAGCTGATTCACACCCTTACAGCCAGCCTGAAATAGGACAAACAACAAACTAAGACCACTGCAATACCCTCCAAAACACCATCCCCTCAACCACATAGGCCCTCGTACCAAACAAATGCTGCATAGGTGGGTAACAACAGACTGCATGGCTGAGAGGAAAATATGATGGACATTGTTACTTAGTTCATCAACAAAAACATAGGTGTCCATGGAACACCTAATGTGATGTGCCTGGTTTGTCCCAATACACACACCCTTTTAGGTGTGATATACACACACTATTACTGCATGCTGAATAATAGGCTGATAGTACACCTAAATTAGTGCACTAACAAACCAGCCCATAAATACTGCTGTTTTTTTAAAACACTATTTTAAACATCACTAGCTGAAAAGGAGCTCTTTGGGCCACTTTTTGACTAGCACATGTGGTGGGTAATACATTGTACAGGAATTATCCCTACACTACCTGCTCCCACTGAGGACAAAGAAACTGAAACAGAAAGCAAGGGCCAAGTAGGGTCAAGTTATCTCTATTCCCACTGATCCCTCCTTCCCAGGTTCCTACCCCATCAAGAACAAAGAAACAGTCAGAGAGATACAGATAGAAAGATCCTAGAGAAATATTAGTATAAATTATAATATTTTGTTGCATGCAATTTTAATCAATTGAGTTATGATACACAAAATAATTACCGATGCTTGACTGTCAATATGATGTTGCTTTCCCAAAAAGTTTACTAATGTTGAAGAGTCACAGCTAGGCATGTTGAATATGCTAATTTAATTTATGTTACTATGTTGCAGTCAACCATGCGTTTTTGGCTCTTGATCATAGAGCTTCTCTAATTAGAATTAACATAATTATTATAAGAACTATGATGTACTGCAATGATGTGAAACCTGGGTCTAGATGTGATACTTCTTTAGCTAAGAATACAAATAGTTTTACAATAGAGAAGTGCTATCATCTAGACAATGACACAATGAAATGAGTACCACAAAAGAAATATTATATATTATATGCATACCAATCATAAGTCAAAACCTGTATATATTTTCTAACATTAATACTCATGCAGTGCAAAAATTAGTTGTTACAAAAATATACGTGAGATTTGCAAAAAGGGTTCCTTGTCAAATATAATCAAATTCGAGTAATTTGCATGAGCTCATGATTGCATCCATTCCCTCGAAAAGCTATGAAAATCCGAAGGCAGCATTAGTAGGCACTAAAAGAAATGTAATTTTTTTGCGCAATTAATATTTTGTACAGTTTGACAACTTTTCTCAGACTCTAACTCACACTCAGTTAATATATAATTTGCAAAGTGTTTAAAAATCATATTGATGAAAGATCATCATTGTAATACAGCAGTTTACAGGTTACCATCGCAAACAATATTGTCCAAAACATCGTGTTCAAGTAACTAAAGATAAAACACCAAGTGAAAAAATAACACATGCACCTCATGCTCAAAGATAAACATTCCTGCCATTTGGTTCACAACACAGTTGTGTGTACAATAATCTGCTTTTTAAAGCAACAACTGAAATTTTCTGAGTCTTGAAGAAGGTAGTGATATATATCTTCCAGGGTAAAATTAAAGAGTTTTACCAATCTATGGAGCTTTATTGAGAGGAACGAACAACTTTTCAGATATTGTGATGGCAACTAAATCTCATGAAGATATTCTAGGCATATTTTTTAAACTGACATATTTTAATGTCATAAGAGAGGTAATAGTGGAAATATTGTGATCATTATGTTCAGACAAACACATAAAGACACCAATGGACAATATAGTCAATTGGCCTGCTTGATACCTGTGCATACATGAGCAACACCAGTTAATAAGTAAAAATCAACAAAAGTATAATATAAACCATGTTAACATCGTATAGAAAAGCCATTACTGGTATTGCCATGTAATAACCTTGGCCTTCAATCTCTCTATTGATATGTTCAACGTCTACTCTCATGTGCTGTCAACTTGCACAAATGCAATACAAGTTATAGAGGTAGAAACAAGGCAAAAGGCAAACTCAGAAAACACAGTGGTGGCAATGAAAAGATTGATGGCACTGGATGATAACACTGAAGATATTCTCTTCACCAAACGCAGTGAACCTGAGGAACCATATACACAGGAAACACTCTAACCAATACATGTTAATGCTAAATGGCACATTATCTAAGAATTTTATGTAGCGACCTGGACCATAAATATGCAATAATTGTAATACTAACTCGTTTGTAACACAGAAAGCCTTCATTCATGGCTCAAGTGGTAGCAGCCCTGATTTTGAAGGTAAACATGGTACCTTATATAGCATGTGGTCCAATGATAAATAAATTAAGTACATAATTACACCTCTCACCACTATTGCAAAAATTATTGGAACTAACTGAAGGAACACACAACACATAGCTACCCACTAACAGCTTGTTATTGTTAACCAATTGATGTGAGTGTATCAAAGAGACACATCTCTCACAACCTGAAGACACAAGACATCCTACATTCCAAGATTCGGGTCACAAATATAATTAGAACATGTATGCATAATTTAACATTCTCAAGAAGCTGGCTAGATACCCATTACACCAATGCTTTACTATATAAATCTTGCATTGAAACCTTATCTGTAGCTATAAGTATTTTGGCATGATCCAAAGAAAGAAATCATCAGATTAACTACTAACCTTCTAAGCACCACCAGCTTAGGTTAGTTTGAGCTACACAACTCAATTTTTGTGGTTTTCAATACAGCTTTTGACTCAGAGAGTGCTGAGAGAAAGCCATAGCTAGCTATATTAGCAGCTGCACTGGTTTGGGTTAGGACCCAGAAAAGGAAATCCACTAATGAAAACTACAATACATGCTGGTAGCTATAGCACTACCAAAAGCCCACAGATTTAGCAGTAGTTCTAGCTACAGATGAGTTTTGCAGTTATAGCCTATCTCAAACTCTCTATATAGTATGTTATTCTTTAGAGTTTGTTTGAACCTTCTAGATCTCAAAGGTAATCTTCAAGGTTTAGTTAATGGCATACTTTTATGATGCTCCTTCTTTTGTAGAAACATGGACAGATGGATTTTCTTGAGCCGAAGGATGTTTCTTGAAAGTGGATAATGTCAAGCAATGAAGTCAATAAAAAATAAACTACAGTTATGATTGTCTTTGAACACGAATAATTTTCAATATGTAGCTAGCTAGATTATCTTGTAAGATAGAGCTAAAGTATGGTAATAAAACTGTCTCGCTAATTGTGGTAGTAGTGTATGCTGATTTGAGTTGATGCTGTTTCTAATTCCAGATTCATTGTCAGAGCCTCATACATGTGCCTCCCCTCTCACCCTCAATAAGGATTGGTAATCTAAGGTAATATTATTTTTCATTTGCACACACGCACACACAAACATTTCTCCTCTTCAGCTACTACAGGATGCTGTCATCATCATTTCCAATATGATAGAGCCAAACTGAGCATTCGTGGCAAACTACTGGGTCATCACAGTGTGCACAGAGGCCTGCTTGTTATTTTGGGAGGATTCCCTATGAAATGAATATGTACTTATTTGATTTCTTTGTTTTCCTTCCAATATAGTGAGGTGCATTTCCAATACTCAGGTCTAACCCATACATACACCTAGAGTGATTTCCTCAAATGAAGGCATATATATATATATATATACATATTGCCAGATTGATATAGTCAGCATGTGAGATGCACATTCCTATTAACCCTCAGGGGAGGCTCCATACCCCCCCCCCAATCTTGTGGCCTGTCAATGCATGCTATAATTATACTGTATTAGCTGCCTGTAAACCCCAAACCACATGTTAACCTGCCAAAACCACCTGCTAAAACCACATTATGATTGCAGCTGCTCAAATTATTAAACCCACATGTGCAAATAAGCAGCTGGAGATGAAGAGAAAGGAAACTCAAAGAAGTCTAACAGAAATGTGGCCAAAGAAGAAGAAAACTTCACAAAAAGAAGGGATGCCTGGTGTATCTGGGAATGAGCTTTTACAAGAACATGACTTTGAAGTTCTTGCAGAACCAGAGTCTGTCGATAAGGAACAGGTATGTAATGAGCTCGAATGTCTGGAAGAGATAGGGGAAGAAAGTATTTCTGTTGGTGACAATGAATCTGTTACTGTCAATGAAGAATGCATGAATCAATGCTGTACTGAGGAAAAAACTGCTTACCAACCAAAAGGAAAGGAGGCATTATCTCTATTTGCTAAGAATGATCATAAATTTCTCGCTACATGGTATGACAAACATGAATGGCTCACTCTATGTATTACGAAGAAGAAAGTATTTTGTGTCTACTGCAAATATGCACACAAACATGACCTACTTACATTTTCGACAAAAGGTGAGGAAGCATTTACAATTAAAGGATTTGATAATTATAAAAAGGCTACTCAAAAATTTCGTACCCATGAGAATTCAGATATGCATCTTGAAATGAAGTTGAAATGGAATGCTCTTGCCAATCCATCAATTGCTACTCAGCTCAACACTACTCAAATTGCTAGAGCTCAACTGTCTCGGCGTATTGGGCTCTTGAAACAACTTGAGGCTATGAAATATCTTCTCAGGACATTCTGAAGAAGACGGAAATGTACCTCAATTATTAAGCATGTGGTCAAGTGATAATAATGACATCAAAAACTGGGTCAAGGAAGGGAAGTATTTATCACATGACATTGTTAATGAAATGATAAGTCTGATGGGGCAAAAAGTATTACGACAAATTTTAGCAAGAATCATGAGTAGTGTTCCTAGTTGGTATGCTGTGATTGCTGATGAGGCTACTGACGTTACTTTTAAAGAATAGTTTAACTTGTCTATAAGGTATGTCGATGATGATTATATGGTGCATGAAGATTCAGTTGGTTTATTCAATCTTCCCAACACTAAAGCTGAAACTTTATTTGTTGTATTGAAAGATATGCTTATGCGATGTGCTTTGCCTTTGTCATTATGTCGTGGTCAAGCATATGACGGAACTGCTGTAATGCAGGGGAAAAGAAAAGGCTTAGCTACCTTGTTCAGAAAAGAAGTCCCAGCTGCATTGCCTGTCCATTGTCTGGCTCACTCCCTGAATCTCTGCCTGCAAGATGCAGGGAGGCAGATACAGCTATTGAGAGATACTATTGATCTTATTAGAGAAATTGTGAAAAGTTAATAAATTACTGTCCTAAAAGAAAGCATCTCTTTTCTAAGAAATTGTTGGTAAATGAGACTGCAGAAGGTGGCATTAAGGTGCTGTGTCCAAACCAATCTCCCCAGCTGTTCAGAACAGTGATACACTGAGTGTTATCGTTATAGCCAACTGCCAATACCCCGTGGCCAACAGGATCAGGATTGGATTGAATTTCTTCATCAGAAGGTATTGGCAATAGCCCATCACTTGAAATATCGTCAAAGCTGTCATAAGCAAGAAACCCAAATGCAAATGGAAATCCTGACTTCAAACAGGCTCTTAACTGATCTAGATCTTTATTGATGGTCGCATACTTGCAGACAATGTTCCCATCAGCGTCATCATAGCATTCAGGTGGCGGTCTATCTGCAAATTTATCCATGTCATATGGCCATAAAAACTCCTTGCAAACTCCCTTATCTTGTATTGCCTTCAAGGTTTCACGGAAACAAGAACCAATATCATCATCTATGATATTTTCTCTCTCACGAGCATTGTAGTAAACGAACAAACGTGAAACATCTTGGTGGTAATAAGTATAGTTCTTCTCCTCGGCCTGTCTACATAGTTCCAGTTTATAGGCTGAACATACAACACATGCTGTGCAGCTACCAAGAGGACCTTGGATGTAGATTTGATTGATATACTTACGAAGGTCTACCACTGGATGTTCACCAGTGGATGGAATTTCCGATACACCATACACTCTTGTAAAGTCTCTGCTGTCAGGAGGGTCACGTTTGAAACCACTACGGGGCCTAGGAGTTGGTGGTTTGATTGTTTTCTGAGTATTTTGTATCGACATCTTTGATGTTTTTGATAGATTTATTTAAGAAGGATAATATTTCCCTTAAATAGCCTTGGGCCACAATTCAATGTGCGCCCTTTTATTATATTTATGGTGCTATCTATAGCCATTTTGTGAAGATGTGAAACGAGAAAATGCACACAATGCAAGAAGTTGTAGCAACAAAGCACTTGAAGTAAGGATTTAACTCACAGTGGTAGTTTGTGTATATCCAGATGAACAATGACAACTTCAGATGTATACTAACAGCTTGTAATTGAGGTAAGTTAGCTAAAGATACTGTATAAAGATTGCTTGATTGTCAGCTATAAAGAGATACTGTCAACATTTATGCTGCAGCGGCAGCCAGCTTTGTGATGAAATACACCAATTCTTAGGAAGAATTAGCAGGAAGAGTCAACATTAGCAAGTACAACCACGAACGTGTACATATGTCTGTTTGGAATGTGTATGTGTGTGTGTGTGTGTGTGTGTGTGGTATATCTGCATGTGTGAAGGAGGCAGGATAAGCTTAGTTATTCCATAGATGGCAAAGACCTTTACCCAGGTTTATGGCATTAATCTATTTAGGAAGCAGCTGCTTTATAGGCAACCATCCTGCTTGCTGTTCAAAACTGTATGTTGTTGTATGGGGGCGAGGAATAGGTTTGGTTATTCAATGAAGATGATTGCTGGTTGTGCAGAACTTCAGGACCTTACCACCTTAATTACTTATTGTCAAGAGCCAGTTTTGACAGGATATGACAGCAAGGTGTACCAATATAGAGTTATCATGAGGCAAAACACAGTGACGTGAGGTCCTCTCTCACATTGCATGCGCAATAACCTCACAAGCTAGACTCTTCACAGATTCCTTCTGGCAATGCAAATAGGTAACCTGTTTGATCTTGGTTTTGTTGGGAAAAATTATTGAGAGTGCATTACTGAACTTTCCAATTATTGATTTAAATGTCTCAACATTCTGTTATGAATTCAGTATACTCTATATCTCTCAGAATCATGCAAATTTGAACTTACTAGCTTCAAAACTGTGGCTATGCATCCATGAGGAATATAGAGATAGTGCACACAGATAGATGGAAAGAGAGATAGATATACAGACAGAGTGACTTTTATTATTAATTTAATTCTTTCACATCCGGTTCACCTGTGGTTCACGTGCTGGATGCATGTGCCAGGGTGTGGTTTCTATCACGTTGTAAATAGCTAACTACTGGTATTATAACAAGCTCACACAAGTCTTGGGGCATCTCATTATTCCTGATGAAGGCTAGATCATCTAGTTGAAACATTGAGAGAGTTAAAAAAAAATTTAAGTTAGTTATTGAGGTCATTGTAATGCTTATAATCCTTCCTAGTACTAATTACTAGTTAACGGAACATTTTTGTCTTGCTTATGTATTCACTTGCATTCACCTGGAAAAAATACATTATAGGGGGGAAAACTGGCTGCACAGGGAAGTGAGAATGGGTTTCATTGTGAATAACAGTTTCATTCTGATATAACTAATCAGCATGCTCTAGCTGTAAATGTGTGACACAGCCTTAAATATATGTTAAGATCATCATGGTGAATCTGGAGAATATCTGAGCGGGCTCTCACCTCAACTTTGGACAAGTTCAAAATCTGTAAGGAATATCCCTCTTCTCTGTATCACAATCCAAGCATTACAAGATGATGACGTCAATAACATACAGGTCAATACATTTTATTAGGGATTCTGCTAAGCTAGGTTTAAGATAATGTCTAGAGCAATACGGATTTCAAATGTTGTCAAATATGGTAATTGTTCGTGTTTTATGTTTTACTTTCTCTATCATACCTTCGTTCACCATTCAATGCTTTGCATCCCTCAGAGGAATTGGATGGAAAACTTGGTATTGCCTATATCTATGTATTTATCTATCTATCCATGTGTCTATGTATTCTCATATGTTCACACATAAAAAATATGAACCCATAACAATATATGGGCTAATGGAAACCAGGAATGGTCATTATAATGAAGAGAATGACCAAGAGAATGTCAAGCAGTGGATTTAAGAGCCATACTGGCATTGATGCAACTGTGCAAGTGGAACGGGCTGCACAGTTAATTGCTTAAACCTACTCTACCAGATTTCAGAAAAAGCCAGCCTGAAATATGACAAACAACAAAACAAGACCCTCCACAAGCTCCCCAAAACCACCTCACTCACAGGCCCTCATACACACAAAAATACATTAAATTTGCTGCACAGACAGGTGAGAACTGCATGGCTGACAGGACTGGATAATGGATACAGTTTCTTGATCATCAATATGCTCTCACTGTCTTGTTCTCCACTCAATGCCTAGCATACATTACATGTTATTCCATGTTCCTGATGAAGGCTAGAGCATCTAGTCGAAACGTCGAGTGAACACAATTTGAAGTTTATTATTGAGAAGATTATTATAATGTTATTACCGATGTGATGAATTAGCTATATGTAAGTAACTACACCTGTGTTTTCATGAATACTAATTGTCTTACTTCACTCTACAACAAAAAAGGAGCAAGGAATGTGCTGTAAAAACTGAGCAGAGCTAGTGTATGAAAAGCTTTATTTCCTCGATGTGCATATTTATGTACTTAGCTACATCGTATAGAGTAATATACTTTTTTTCAACCCATAGATTGCTACGCTGTTTCGCTTGACATCCAATGTTTAAACATCACCTAGTTATGTTCCTGGAAATAAAAGATTCATGGATGTGCAGCCGAATACATAATATAATCAGCATATCAGATGCATGCTCTTAACGAGCATCATTAGCACAAGTTCTGACAATAATTATAACAAAACCAAGCCAGTGTGTCAAACATCACATATAATTATATATTGTTAGCATATAAAAAAGCAAAGAGTTGGCAACTTGTTTGATATACAAAAACATACAAAAATTGATATATTTTGTATGAGAATAACTATACAACAAAATTTGCATATACTATAATTATTATGTCAAACATTATTGTCAAAAATTAAGGGCGAAAAACAAAATAAATTCATGATGACAGAGTTTCAATTACAATGTCATATTTCTCACAAGCTTCCTCAATTTTCCAAAAGTCTGTGGCAAATTTACGATCAGTGATAAACTCATATGGCATATAGAAATAGCCATTGTCACCAAACCAATCTCCCCAGCTATTCAGAACAGTGATACACCGAGTGTGGTCATTATAGCCAACAGCCAATACACCATGCCCAAGAGGATCTGGATCAGATTCAATCTCTTCATCAGAAGGTATCGTCATTATTCCATCACTTGAAATATCATCAAAGCTGTCATATGTAAAAAAACCAAATGCAAAAGGAAATCCTGACTTCAGACAAGCTCTAAACTGATCTATGTTTTGCTGGAGGCGTGCACACTTGCAGACTGTGTTACCCTCAGCATCATCATAGCACTCAGGTGGAGGTGTATCTGCAAATCTATTTATATCATATGGCCACAAGAATTCCCGGCAGACTCCATTATCACGCATTGCCTTCAAGGTTTTACGGAAAGATGCACCACCATCATCATCTGTCACATTGTCAATGTCACGAGCATTGTAATACACAAACAAACGTGAAACATCTTGGTGGTAGTAAGTATTGTTCTTCTCCTCAGCCTGCCTACATAGTTCCAGTTTATAGGCAGCACATACAGCACATGCTGAGCAGCTACCAATAGACCCTTGGTTGTAAATTTGATTGATAAACTTACGAAGGTCTACCACTGGATGATCATCTGTGGAAGGAATCTCCGTTTCACCATACACTCTTGAATAATCCCTGCTGTCAGGAAGGTCACGCTTGAAACCAGTGTGATGCCTGGGAGTTGGTGGTTGGATTGTTATCTGAGTATTTTGTAGGGACATCTTTGAAGCTATTGAGGGATTTACTTAAGCATGATAACATTACTTTTAAATAGTCTTGGGCTACACCACAATTTCTATACATTCACTATGTGCCCATTTGTCAAATTTTAAGTGCTCTCTATAGCCATATTGTGAAGATGTGAAAAGGTAAAAAGCACACAATGAACAAGTTGTAACAACAATCCATTTAAAGTATCGGTTCAAATCACAGGAGCAGTTTGCATCTATCCAGATGAATACCTCCTAATAAGCACATCTTTAGTCATATGCTAACATCATGCAACTTTGGCAAGCTAGCTAAATGTACTGTATATATCGACAGAAACACTTCTTTATTGTCAGCATTGAGGAGGTCACATCAATATTATGACATGGTGGTAGGTGGCTCTTTGATGAACAAAACTCAGATCATTGAATGGAATTATTCAGTATTGACGTTATTGAACAAAATTGTTTATTTGAAATGAATGCAAGGTGTTTTGTGGCAAGCTGAAGCAACTGGCCAGGTGTTCTCTACAGAAGATCACTTTTAACCGAACTTGTGCTTGCTAATGACATGGAAAGAATTTAGAAGCAGCCTCCCATAAATATGGGAAAGGATATTGTAATAGTGAACTCATATCTGTCTCTGCTTGCCTACAGAATAATTATTGTCACTAGTGACCAAAGGGAAGAACATGAAGAAGCTAATCAAATACAGTTTGTACTTATGATGCTGTTAGACATTAGGAGAGAGAAACCTAACTTTGCTAGAGTTTTGTGTCGAGTTTGACTCTCACAGCATTGCCCAGCTTCTGGGTCAAACACGTGTGTGCATGTGTATGTGTGTGTTTGTGCATGTGTGTGTGTGTTTGCGTGTGTGTGCCAGGAGAGGGGGGATGGAAGGACGGATGGTTGGAAAACATCTTTCTCATTTTCTCTGCCCCAGGATCGTGTCCATGATTTTATTTTACAAATGCAACAAAATCTTGTAGCTACATGACTTTAGAGCTCCATAGATTCTGAACACTTACTTGTGTGAATATGATAAGCTCAATAGATAGATCTTCTCTGTGCTCTCTTTTGAATATGCATAGATCTAAGCATGCCAAAGTTACCTGCAGCTGAAGTGGGTTACTTCAAAATCTGTCTGCATACATTTGCTGCAAGTGTGGCTCCGTATTGAAAAGTGCTATAGAGCTGAAATTGTTATCTGCCCATCTGCATTGTTATCACATCCAGGTCTGTGAATGACTGAATTGGTAGGTGTCAGGCCTCAGCCTTGACTGGTAGCCTTGCAAAGTTCAAACTATAAATAGAATTTATAAATAGAGCTAGATAGAATTTATAAATAGAGCTAGAACTCATGACCTCAGACTATCAACACATAGGACAATCATGATATCATCTCACACTCTTAGATAAGTCCTGTAGGGACATAGAGTAATTCTACTACTCTCACACTGTTATCAACATCATAAGCTGTGAAAGCATGGCTGCAAGGGTATTTAAACCCCTCTGCAGTCCAGGCTTGGGCAGTCACATCCTACCTTCATATTGTGCTACTCGACTGTCGTTTTAATATAAGCTACTTAAGATCTAAAACTCTTTTGTCAAGCTTTAGAAGACGTTAGGGAGAGACTCTGGTGGCAGTGCATTACCAAGGTTGGTATCTGTTAGGTCTGTTGTGGTTGGAGACTCTAACAGTAGGGTTGAAGTACCAATGACCAATGTGTTAACCTGCTGGTTTCATCCTTTAACCTGTCAAGGTAGGTGAGACACTTGTGGTAAGTTTGAATTTGGAAGGGAATGCCGCTGAGATACATTTTGAAATGTTTCACCCCATCTATGACAGCGAGGCCTCTTGTTCTACAGTGCTGTAAAGGCATTCTCTGGATAGCAACTACTTTGAGTAGTATGCAATCGGTTCATTCTGTTGGTCGTCGTGCATCTAGGACAGCTCCTATTCCCACACCTGAGGCATCAGTTTGCAGTATGAGTGGCTCTTTTGTCCATGGTCATCACAGTGGCAGCAATGGGGCCCCATCTTTGGGTCAAACCTTGGCTGCATCCAGGGCTTCTTCTATTCCTGTTCGGCATACTGTTTCCTCGACTCTTTCCCTTTGTCGTAGGAGTCACCTTCACCTTTGTAGTTGGCTGACTGTTTTTCCCCCTGTTCAGTGGGCTTGTTTTGTTGTCGCGATTGCTGGTCTTGGCTGTGCAGGTGATCGTTGGCCAGCTTTGTCGCCATTTTGGGGATATCTGGTGTTAGGCTCAGCCTAACAAAACACCCACTCACACATCGGTCCCTCCCCTGAAGGGCTAGAACTGAACTATGAACTATTAGATGAACTTATTAAGATGTGTATGGATTACTAATTGATTGAAATGTGTGTGGTCTATATTTATTACCATTTATGGTCAGCTCAGAACTAGCAGGCCGAGTCCATTTAAGGGCAGGCCTGCTGGTAAAGAGCAGAGCCTCTCAGTTTTCAAGGGTGTAAAAGTGCAGAAATAAATAAGAATTGTTCTCTTCAAAGTATTTTGTATCTTCCTAGACCTAGACCTAGACCTAGACCAGTCAGACTTGTTAGGTTGTGTCAAGCAGCATAACAGATGGTGGCAGCAACCAATGAACTCAGCCATTGATCAGACAGACAGACCCTATCAGACCTAAGAAGGAAGGCTAAACCAGACAGTGCTTCCCACAGACCAGACCCTAACAGATTCTGAAAGCTACTCCAAGTAGCACTGACCCCGACACATCAGACCGGTATCCCTTCCGAACAGCAAGCTGTATCGATGTAGATGCCCGAGACCCACCAGACCGTTGCCTTACAACCCCTTCTCAGGTGGGTCAACACCCTTCTGTCCCTACATAACACTACTATCAAATATGGACACAGAACTTAACCAGTACTCCAACTGGCGGTCAAATGAGCATGATGCAGAGGAGACATCCCTTACCGACCAACCCAAATTCTCAGCTCCACCCCCATCCCAGGCAGCCGCACCCTATCCGACCCTCCCACCTTTGCTAGATCCTACAATAGCAGCGCTCATGCAGACCATGCAGATGCAGAGTACCCAGCAATTGGCGATGCAGCAACAAACATGCTGCAATCAACCGACCAGTAGTGGTTAACTCCATCAAGGCACCCCATCTCCCACCTATCCATCCGTCATCTCAACTTGATATGGATCTCCACAGGTTCGAGCAACAAATGCAAGCCAACTCCATTCCTCAATCAGCTGAACTACGACCCATTCTACGTGGTGATCTCATCAGTATCAGCTTAGACCTACCTGAGGACAAGAGATCAGACTACTCCGCCTTGAAGCAGAAGCTCCTGAATAGGATGGGTTATAATCGCTCAACTCGCTTCAGCCAATGGCTGGATCCCCTCCACAGCCCTACTGATACCATCGCACAGGTAACTCACCATGCCTCCAGCCTCCTCAAAACCTGCCTACAAGACTGCACATCGCTACAACAAGGTATAGACATACTCACTATAGAATTGATGTTGAAAATCATGAACCCTGCAGTAGCCGCTACAGTCAGATCATCAGACACGGTTGATTTAGAAACATTTATCAATACTGTGGATACACATGTAACCCACGCCCAGAAAGGGCAGAGTTACCTCTGGCAGAATTACAGATCTAGGTCATCCCATACCCACGGGTTCACCCCTACCCGATTCCATAACCACCCCGCCCACCAACCCTCAGCCACCCCCACTATGCCTCCCACCTCTCAAAAGACCACTCCCTCAGAATACCAGATCAGACCCAACCCTACCTCCAAAACCCCAGCCTTGAACTCAGACCGTTCCCCCCACAGACTGGCCAAGTATTTTGATGTAGAGAAAGGTCCATTCTGCTTTGCATGCAAGAAATGGAATCATATTGCGGCCAATTGCCCGGAGAAAAGAATATTGACAATCATCCAGCAAATTCCACCAGACCCTCCAGATGATGTGGAGGAGGACAGTGATGATTCAGAGCATGAGGATGAGGACCTCAACCCATCTCTGTTTGCCATGGGCAATGTACACAATACCCCAGTACGTTTATTTCTAGATCCTGGAGCAGACCACTCCATTGTCTCTCCTCGCCTACTCCGCCAGCTGAGAGAATTTGGCCATCCGATACCAGAACCATCCAGCACTGTGACAGCCAGAGGGTTCAACGGTCCAATCCAAGAATTCCCTGTAGTGAAGATACCCTGCACACTCCTGGGTAAGACAATCGAAGTTAAGATGGCCATTTACCCTGAACTACCCCATGACGTACTCCTGGGACGGAACTGCCGCTCTCTCCATAAACTCACACACCTGGCCACAGCCGACGAGACAGCATTGATTCTACCAATTCAGACCAGACGACAGACACTGTCGGAACGTGAGCAAACCTTACAAGAGCAAATTGATATGGATAACTCTGATATGCAGCCAGAGTATATTTGTGATATCCTTAGTGATAGTTATGATTTTCCTCAGACCAACTGTTCTCTCTCAGACTCCCCCTTACTCGCAACACTAGACGAACCAGACACAGATGAGCCGAATCCAGCTGATGCAGATGCCCTAGCAGAGGAACAGAAGGCTGACCCTGCTCTCCAGAAACTCAGACAAGTGGCAGACATGGAAGGTTCCACTTACACTCTAGTACAGGATGTCCTTCATCGCTAGTCTCTAGACCAGACCGGAGATCCGTTCCTACAACTGGTACTACCTCCCTCTAGAAGGACTGCAGCTCTTACCCTAGCCCACTCCACTCCGATGGCAGGACATGTCCGATCCAAGCGTACAAGGTACAAGTTATTTAAGTACTTTCACTGGCCAGGAATAGCACAAGACGTGACATCAATTTATCAGTCGTGCTCCAGGTGTCAGCTCACATCCAAGAAACATCACCCCAAAGCTCCCCTCATCATTACCTCACCCTCCATCTCCACTCCCTTCCAGAAAGTGGCGATAGATGTGGTTGGGCCCTTACCCCTCACGCACAAGAAGAATCGATTTATATTAACATATATCGACCTTGGTTCAAGGTACCCTGAGGCAGTACCCCTCAGAGTGACCACTGCTAAGACCATTGCTACAGAACTCATGACAATCATGTCTAGACTGTCTGTGCCACGGGAGATTCTCTCTGACTGTGGCGCAAACTTTTTGTCCACGGTAATGAAGGCAGCATTCGAATTTCTTGGAATACACCACTCCAAGACTGCCCCCTATCGTCCTCAATCCAACGGCTTGCTAGAGAGGTTCCATCATACCCTCCTCCAGATGGTGCGTAAGTCAAAAGCATCTAACAGGGACTGGGATGAATACCTCCCCTTCTGTTTGTTTGCCTGTCGGGAGGCCCCATGTGCATCAACAGGGCTCTCACCCTTCGAGTTGTTATTTGGTAAAGAGATGCATGGACCGCTGGATATTCTACGCCAGAGTTGGGTACCGACCAAGACCACATCTCAGTTCGTGTCAGACTGGCTCCTACAGTTACGGGATGACCTATCAGAGATGCGAGCAATCGCTTCAGACCGACAGCAGGCTACACAGCAGAGAGTGAAAGACTGGTATGACCAGTCAGCAAAGAGAGTGCAAGTTCAGTCCTTCTGATCAGGTGCTAGTATTCTCCCCTGCAATCACTGGGAAAAAGGGTGAAAAGCTACAGGATCGTTGGACAGGTCCATACACTGTGAACAAGAAGATCAGACCTGTGACCTACCTCATAGAGACACCTGACCGCAAGAAGAAGCTCCGTACAGTCCACATCACGGCATTGAAATTATGGGTACCCCCCATTGCGGACATAGCCTTCCTGCAAGCAGCACCTCAAGACTCATTTGACCCTATCCTACTTCCCTCCTACCACTCAGATGCCCCTCCTGGACCACCCCCTCTCAACCCCACGCTCACAGAACAGCAACAGGAGGAAATGACTAAGATATGGTATGATTTCCCCAAAGTGGTGACCACAGCACTTGGAAGAGCCAAGTCGACCACTCACTCCATCAACACCGGAGATGCTATCCCGATTCGCAGACAGCCATACAGAATCCCCAAACATTGGGAAGTTCCATTCAAAAAGGAATTGCAGAAGTTGCTGGACAATGATCTCATAGAACCCTCAAATACCCCTTGGGCAGCAGCAATGTTTTCCATTGCCAAGAAGGGCACTGCAGATGTACGACTAGTCAATGACTATAGACCTCTCAACTCTGTAACTATTCCTGATCCTTATTACCAACCCAGGATCGAGGAAACGCTTCAGAAAATGGCTCTGGCATCTTACTTTACCACATTCGACCTTGCCAGAGGTTTTTATCAGGTACCACTCTCACTCTCAGACCGTGACAAGACCACAGTCATCACACCATTTGGAAAATTCCGGTTTAAGGTAATGCCATTTGGGTTGAGGAAATGCACCCGCAACTTTCCAACGACTCATGGATGACCTACTCCGTGATCTCTCGGATTACTGTACTGTCTACATCGACGATGTGGCGATCTTTAGTGTCGCCTGGACTGATCACCTCACACATGTTACAACCGTCCTGTCCCGTCTACAACAGGAAGGACTCACAATCCAGACCTCCAAGTCGCAGCTCGGAGAACGCTCCTGCACATTCCTCGGGCATGTCATCGGCGAGGGCCAGATACTGCCCCAGGAAGCCAAGGTGCAGGCCGGCCGTGACTTCATTCAACCAGTGCGTAAAACAGATGTCCGCACCTTTCTCGGTATGTGTGGATACTATAGACATTTTATTCCCCATTTCAGTGGAATTGCATCTCCACTATCTGATTTGACCCGCACTCAGAATCCCGACCCCGTCCTCTGGACACCAGATTGTACTACAGCATTCATCAATCTCAAACAACTGCTCTGTTCAGACCCTATCTTGGCCCCTCCTCGTTACGACCGTCCCTTCACTCTCCAGACTGATGCCTCTGGACGTGGTCTTGGAGCAGTACTGACCCAATTTGATGACAAGGACATTGAACACCCAGTGGCTTACTTTAGCCGGAAACTACTGAAGAGGGAACTTAAGTACCCAGCGATGGAGCAAGAAGGACTAGCAGTAGTGGCCGCATGCAGGCACTTTCTCCCGTATCTCCTGGGAAAGCAGTTCACAATAGTAACTGATCATCGCGCTCTCGCCTTCCTCCAGGACAAAGACCCGAGCAGCGGTCGTCTTGCCCGTTGGATGGACCACCTCCGGCAATTTGAATTCAGGATCGTCTACCGTCTATGTACGTCAAACCAAAATGCAGACGCCCTCTCAAGGCAAGCTTGGCCAGACTTCCCCGAACCCAATGAACTTCACCTCAAAGAGAAGGAGGGGGTGATGTTAGGCTCAGCCTAACAAAACACCCACTCACACATCGGTCCCTCCCCTGAAGGGCTAGAACTGAACTATGAACTATTAGATGAACTTATTAAGATGTGTATGGATTGCTAATTGATTGAAATGTGTGTGGTCTATATTTATTACCATTTATGGTCAGCTCAGAACTAGCAGGCCCAGTCCATTTAAGGGCAGGCCTGCTGGTAAAGAGCAGAGCCTCTCAGTTTTCAAGGGTGTAAAAGTGCAGAAATAAATAAGAATTGTTCTCTTCAAAGTATTTTGTATCTTCCTAGACCTAGACCTAGACCTAGACCAGTCAGACTTGTTAGGTTGTGTCAAGCAGCCTAACATCTGGCTTCTGATCCCTTACTGAGGCTGCTAGATGTGGAGGCATTCTGTTATATAGGCCATACAAGGCTTTCACTTCCTTCACTGTGGTACACCCTTCAGTTTATTTGTCTTCCCACTTTCATATCTCAAGATTCAGCATTCATCTTTCTCGTTCCATCCATATGTCTCCAGTAAGTTTCTCAATTTATGTGGAAGTGTTTCGGCAGCTTCTCCCTCATTCTGTCAAAGTCTCTTCACTTCTGTCTCAAATGACGAGTGCACTGTCTGAACCACACTGTTCAATAATGGTACCAACATGGCTGGCTATGGCTACTATTCCTTCGGCACGTTGTAACTCTCCATCTGTTCTTAGAATGACATAATGAAAGGTGAGATATGTTTGTCTGGTTCCATTTGACAGAATTTTGGTCCACACCTGCTGCTGTCGTCGGGTGGGGGGGGGGGGGGGGGGGGGGGGGCATGTCCATCAATCTGTCTGTCACTCTCTTTTCATGGCATCGAAGTAGGAGTCTATCAAGTCTCTTCTCTTCTTCCTCTCTTCTGTCCAACTCTTCCTCCCTTCTCCTGCACTCTTCCAGATCTCTCTCAGCCTGGCTGCCTGTGGTCTCATTCCTCCATCCTGTCCATCAGTGCCATAATTGCAGAGGTATAGTTTTGATTACTTGATGTAGTCAGTCAGTCTGACTCCCTAGATGTCTCCTCCTGTGCAGCAGATTTGCTCCCCCTCTCCTCCAGTCCTCTCTGTTTTCTGTGTGACATCTTTCTAACTGATGTTGAACCCCTCCCTCCTTCCTTTCTTTGAAATGAAGGTGCGAATTCACGTGGACGATAATATCGTTATTAACAGTTTGGGTTACGATGATTGAAACAAAATAGCTTCGAGCTTACGCTAACTGGTTTTACTACAGAACTAAGCTCTCTGAGCTAGCCTAGCGAAACTGTACTGAATTCTGATGGAGTAGCAACCAATCAGCGATAGCAATAGTGTGAGTTGACTGACAAGTGCTAATCCAAGCTGGTTTTCGCAGCCACCAAAATATGTCAAAGGATCACTCTTTTGAGAGTGAGACTCTTGACTTATCCAGTTATGTAAGCGCTGTTACCCTGACCAAATTCTAAAAGTAGTTATAAAATTTATTGAACAAAGAGTACTACTGACAAAATGGAATAGATCAACTCTCTACTATTGAGGGCTAAGGCAAAGCTTAACATGGCAGTGGGTATTTTATACCCCATCTCCAATGAGGTTGATGTTTACAACTAAACATGAGGAATCTACTTCCTATGGTTTCACAACAATTAGTGTAACATTAAATACTGTCAATTTTCCTTTACTACTGTTCCAGGGTTGCTGGCCAGAGCTGGTGACTGTCTGTGAGCTTGGTTATTGTCCAACGACCATTCCTGACAGGTGTGTGGGGTGAGAATGGCATGGTAGAGGAAAACATTTCTCTCCCTTTGTCTTTGTCTGTTCAAGGATTGTGACTTTGATCTATTAATGGAGGAGCTGCTTCATAACCAACCATTCTGTTGCCATTGTGTTTGGCAAATGCCTTTGTGTTGGATATAAATCACGTTTACTGATAGTGGAGAAGTGCAATTACTAAAATTATGATAATTTCTTGGCTTAGTTATTAATATAGAGATTGTTGCTGGATATTGCAGAAATTCAGGAAACTCTCAGATATCACCAATCTTTGTGCCATGATAACCATTGTGTTCTCAGTCAGATCTGGAAAAAATAGGCCCGGGAGATGATGATGACTGCATCCCATCCTGCAGTGGTAGAAGAAGAGGAGAATTGTGTACATGTATGTGTATGTGTTTGTGTGTGGGAGAGAGAAATATTAACAAACATGTTAAAACGACTTACTCAACGATCATTATGCTCTTAAAATTTTCACTAGATGCTCTAGCCTAGCCTTCATCAGGATTAAACATGTTACCTTGTGTTACCAAGTATTATATCTTTTAGTAGTGCTAATGTTTAACACTCGAGAGAAGAGAAGGGAGGCACATGCCTGAGGGCCTAGAGAGAGAACTCATGTTGTAGCTGGTAATAACTTGCCATGAAATGCTGATAATAATGATGCAGTGTTTAGGACATGCATTTGACATTGGCTAGCTACACCTTTTGATTACCAACCCAACCATACTTTTCCAAATTTGTTTCGCAAACTCCACCAAACCCACGGGCAAAATAAATTAGAGCCCACATGAAATAAAAAAGACAAAACTTAGCTATTTCTAGCTAAGCCTTCGAGACATTTATGAATTCCCTTACTACCATGCCTTAGCTCTATTTAAGTTTGCTAGCTACACATTCCTGTTCAGAAATAAATCATTAATAATATTATAGTGGCCTATTTCTTACCTTCGTTGCTAGCACTTGGTGTTATCCAGAAGCTTCCTTGGGCTCAGGTAAAGCTTCTACACTCCACTCTCCATGCTTCTATAAGAGTTAATAGCTGGCAAGAATGGATGGTAAAGTTTCATTCTGACTTATATTCACCAACACACTCGAGCTATGGACATTTTCTAAACTGGAAATAATTGTCATCAATCTATTTGCTAAGACTGAAAATGATCATCATGGCCAATATAGAGCTGGTTAACCTTGTACATGTACCAGTTTGGAAACTGTATATAGTACTTTTAGCTACTTCTCCATATTACAATCCAATCTGATGACATCAATAATTTACAGATCAGTGTATAATGTTAGGCCTGTAATTGATGTTCTTTTATTGCACCTTTAACCACCACACAATGCCTTGCATTTATTTCTAATACACTCTGGTATTCAGACTGATCAAGTCAAGTGCTTATTTTTGTGAAATACATTGCCAGAGAGTTCACCCAGATTTGAATGTCAAAGAAAACATTAAAAAAAAAATTCAAAAAGCTTAGTTCAAGCACAATGACCTATATACCAGTTTTGGTAAGAAGGTTGTACAGTTGTATTCCCTTGGGTGTTCCTAGATTTTATGTATTCATCCTATGGGCTCCAGTATTTTTGATCTGCACATAATCCTCAACTGGAGATTCTCGAAGTGAGCCTCCATTTCTAGGTGCTAAATATTGAATTGCTGAGGGCCACTTATTTGGAAACTTGAATATGAAGCAGGGTCCTTTTATTAATGTGGGTTTCCTCCATGCTCCAGATTGGAGATTTATCAGAAAGTCTGCTGGTTATTCTCTGCACCTGGCATGCATTTTGTATGGTAGGCATTCTCCATTACCCTCAGTACAGCCTGGGTTCACCAGTCACAAAACAATTGCGAGAATTCCGTTGACAATACACATCTTTTCTGGCTGTCATTGGTCCTTGGTGTATGTGGTTTGTTGGACTGGTGGTGGAAGGAATACACTATTTCTCAGTATGCTAAACACAAGCTTTGTGTAGGCTAGAAGTAGACACCCCGTGACTGTTTGCCAACTGCAATCTGTATGTAAATATGTGGTAAAATCACCACAAGCAAGGTGGTAAATAACCACATGAAAATACTATCATACTCTTCCTCGTCTGAAGCTTCACTAGCCTCAGAAGTACTCTGATGGACATTATCCACATCCCTATACCCTATCAATAGCTGTTCGAACTTGATATGACAGTGAACCCATCAATCTTTCCAGGAACTCACTTCATATATGACAAATATCTTGTCTATCAGTAGCAACTGATGAAGGACTGGTCGGACAACTTGCCAGTTTTCAGGAAGAAAGAAACTCCACAACCTCTTGCTCTCTCTCAAGTGCCATCGATAAAATCTGCATCATCTGTCCTTGATATGTATCATCGATATTTGAAACTCTGAATACTTATTCAAAGAAAAAATCGATCTGGTCATTCTGGTTGTGGGGATCTTTCTTTTTCTTTCTTAATATCCTGCTTCACTGTGCTCCAGATAGTAGTGCATTTCATGCTTTGGCAGTGTTGACAAGAACACTGATCTGTGCCCTGGCATTAACTGACAACATTTTAATACTCATAATAAAAGTGTTTTTTTGCTCAGCATAATATCTTTCTAGTGGCCTGTTTTACATAGCCCCTCATCAGACCACCAACTGTGTCATGTAAAGGCTCAGATGTGAACTTCTCCTGGATGGTATCATTTCTGGCTTGGAGCTGTATTTTCTTCATCTTCATTCTGTCAATTGCCAACTGCTTGGCACTGAGGACAAATCTCAGTATAATATGGCATTTTCTAAGTTAAAGAAGGTACCCTTGGCCTTTCCAACTATCAAGAAGTAAGTTACAGAGGATGATTTCTCCTAGGATCTTCCGGATTTCCTGCATCAACATTGTATCATTGCATAACCTGGAAAATCAGCAGAAATGGGTCACTTTTCCCTATAGCAAAAATTACAAGAGTAAATAACTGGCACACAACATGTTCAGTGATCTTCATCTAGATGCTCGAGATATGGGTCATGGAGGTCACTGAAACATTTATGGGTTTGCTGCCAGGATGTACCAGGGCTATTTTCCGGGGACAAAGTTAATGATGATTTTTCTGGCCTGTCCATTGAGGCTGCTGTCGCACATAAAGGAGAAGTGGCAACATCACTATCTGCACCAGGGTATTGTCTACCTTACTACCCAATGCATTGGTAACCATCCATGGTGAAGTCATGCAGTATGAGCCCAAGAGTGGGGTGATGCTATTGGACATAATGAAGTAAATATCTTGCTATTTTATTGACTCGATATGCTAAATTGTAGATTCCCAATGTTAAAGTCAGTTCACGTCTGAGCAATCGCAGGCTGCACCATCATCCCTACTCTACCATCTGTGAACATAATCTAGTATACTGGCAATACTTATGGTGTTTGCATAGCATTTCACAGATTTTCCTTGATCAGTGCCACCTCCTTATCCTTGTTGATGTTTTAGAGATAGGGGTGGTGATAAATCGACCATAAAATGCTGATCTGTGCCGATGTTCATTATGATTTCCTGCTTAAGTCAGAAGCAAACACTGTCTTCATGCATGCAGGTATTGTTTATACACACCATAAAAGTTGGCCTGCATGATATACTGACAATAGATATCTGAAGTTAGGCAGTAGTTTTAAACATTTTTCTCCTACAGTTATAGTGACTAACCATGGAATATCTGAAGTAAACTCTAGGCATGAAATGCTTGGCTCTATCATTGTAGTATTCTTGAAGCCCATCTGGTCTAACAAAACTTAGGGAGTGATCTTATCTCCCTGGATAGTCTCTTGGTACCCATATTTGAGACTTTACCTATTTGCATGTGTTTGTTGTTAGATTGAGAGTATTCCACTTATACCTTCTTAACCACAGCTATTTGGAAGGTCGCATCTGGTGTTCATATTCTCCATTTTTTGTTTCACTTTGATTTAGCTAATCTCCTGCTCAATACCCCCATTAGTTGGAAGTTAAGATTTAGGCAATGACATCTAGGATGTGGCATTTTGGTCTTGCTATTGCTAGGCTATAATAAAACTAGAAAATTTTCACTTTGTCATGTAGAGACACCAGCAGAAGGTCACATAGTACATGTACTGCCCTTTGTGATTGTAAAGAGCATTGTATGGAGCACTTTTTTCAGTACATAGCTCTCTTTTGTGGCCTTAATGATTCCACTGCAGAAATCCAGTTGTTCTTCAGCTCATCAGAATTCTGGTAGTAGCATACATCAGTCCATAATTTCGAGGGGGGTGGGAGGGAGGAGGGGGGGATTTCCATTGCTCTGGAACAATATTAACATTAGCAGCACTGTGTTATGATGGAGGTTACATGTGACTACTTACTAAACCCTAGGGTCTTGCTCATTTGCTTCTGATCGCAAAGACTTATCTTACTCAAAGGTAATTATTTGAGCTCAGCAACCCTGGGTAGATTGCTAGAGCTTTGCTTGTCCTTAAGGTTGTTAAGACAATTTGTTTTCCAATGCAGCAATAACATTCTGGGACATATTCATCTTAATACTACTCTGGCTGATAAACCTTCGTGAACTTCTCGAAAACTTTTTTTGAGGCAGCCCCTATGGTGTTTATGTTTCAGTTGGTCTATTGAAATACCACTAGTATAGAATATAGCAGGCACATTACAGAGCCCAAAGCGGGAATTTGAACAAATCATCAAGCATGCAAATTGCAGTGTTCTCACAAGCATTTTATTCAACTTCTACCTGCCAGTAGCCACTCATAAGATCTAGGGTGGATCCTGCCATGGTGTCCAGGGTGTTGTAAACTCAGGGATGCAGGTAGGCATCTTTTTACATTGACACACATGAGTGAACATCATAGTGTGCAATAATGTAACCGATATTTCAATGGTCAAATTTTTAAACGATTAAAAAAAATAGGTTGCTTTTTGGATATTTTTTGCAAAGTGTGAAGAGTGGTATTTATTCATGGATGGGCTTGTTTCAAGTTTCGCTTACTTTGACTTTTTCTAATATTTGCAATTCATAACTAGGCCTTAATTGATCTCTAAAGTTGGCTGTCAGAAAAGGCAGGAAAGGAAGTGCCAGGAACCGACCTCCCTGACTTGACAGATGGGAATAAACACGACAGCTCCTCACTGAAAGAGAAAGACCACAACATTAATGTGCAAGTGTGCAGCCCATGTGCAAATTGAGTGCAAGACCACAACACTGTGTGCAAATTGGGGCGCAAAGAAACAGAGAGAGAGAGGAGAGAGAGGGAGAGAAGGTAAGCTATAGCCAGCATTTATCAAGCTGGACTAGCTAGCCGATATTGAGGTACAATAGCTAGCAGCAGGGATACAGCCTGGGCATGGCCTAGAGGCTTGAGAAACAAACCCTGAATAGTTAGAGTTGAGATTTTAAATTGGTGGGTTAGCATCATTTGGTTGTGCGAGGACGACAGATGAGAGGAGACCAACACGAGAATTCAGATGTCTTCACAGCGGCAATCTGGAAGCTTCACCAGGAGCTGACCAATCCTTTACATATCAGCTACAAATAGACCAGTTGAGATCCGAAAGAGACATTGAGCAGAGGAACAGGTCAGACGGGACGAACAGGACGAAAGAATACTCCAAAGGCAGGCTGAGTAAGATTGAAGATTGGCACAGATCATGGAAGACATACAAGGATGAATGGATCAACCCCAACCTCAGGTGAATGCACTACCTTGTGGACCTAATCTGTCACTCCAAAAATTTCAAGAGGGTACCGACGACATTGGCGCCATTTTGGATGCTTTTAAAGTGACAGCAAGAGCTGGGAGGTGGCCTAGGGATCAATGGGCACTCTTCCTTAGAGGTTCACTAGCAGGTGCAGGTCTCAAAGCTGTGGCCTCAATGGCAGCAGACAGACAAGCTGATTACCCAGCAGTCAAGGATGAACTCCTGAGAGAGTACCACATATCGACAGAAACTTTCCGAAAAAAGGTGTTCGATACACCCTTCGATTCAAAACACTCAGACGCTTGGCTGTCATACCATCGTCAGAGTTTCCAGCAATGGATAGCTTCGTCACACCATAACATCGAGACCACTGTGCTAATAGAGAATACGTTGCAATGTCTACCCAAATGGTTGGAGGCCAGAACCAGGAAACTCAACCCTCAATCCTATGATGAGATAGCCGCGGCCATAGTGCGACACCTGGATAATCAGAGACCCAATGAAAGGGAGAGGACCAGGCAGGATACACACTTCTGACCTATACCTGTGGGGAGAGGCCCAAGGAGACTACCCGGGGATCATCAATGGAGTGGCGGGTAAAATGGCAGTTCCCCATTGACAAGGGACCGATCTCAGATTCAGTGCTTCCAATGTGGTCGAAAGGGGCACATGCGAAAAGATTGCCATGTTAAGGTCGAGAGCGCCAATTTGGGGGTTGCTACGTCAGTACCGGTCCATCGGCCGAAATGGACCAAGGAGGTATGAGTGGACAGCAGAACAGTGTTGGCACTGTTGGACACGGGGTGCACGAAGTCACTCATACACACCCGATGCATTGAAAGAACAGGTTATGGTGGAAAATTCCATATACAGCCGCAAATGCAAGAAGAGTTTGGTTCCCAACAGCAAGGATCTGCCTGGAGATTCAGAACCAAACCCATGAGCTGGCCGTGGGAGTGTCTCCTCACCTTACAGTGGATATGCTCCTCGGCCAGGATGTCCCATGATTCCATAGTCGACTGAAAACGGCTCTGGCAGATGAAAGTTTTGCTGAGACAGTGCAACCAGAGACGATTGACTCCAACAGGCCAAGATGATGTGGCCATGGTGACTATGCAGGCTACATGGAGAAAGGAAGAAGAAGAACATCAAGAGACAGAAATCACCCAAGAAAAGGAGGAGTCCACGCCCCATGATCTTGACGAAGATCAAGGACAAGGGTTAGATCAGGTGTTTGACTTTGATGACGATGTATTTGTTATTCATACACTGGACTGAACTGAAGAGAAGCCAGCAGCACAACAGACCCCCCCTCGAACAGATTTCGCCACACCAACTCCGCTCTCTTCAGCTGACAGACCCAATGCTCGGGGATTGGAGAACTCAGGCTGACGGCAATGGTGGAGATTTCTGTTGGGTGGATGGACTGCTGTACAGGAAACCATATGGGGGAGGGAAGGAAAACTTACTTGTGGTTCCCAAATGCTGTAGGGATGAAGTTCTCCGGATGGTCCATTTCCCCAGTGGCTGGGCACTTTGGAGAAACCAGGACCCTGGACACTTTGAGGAAGAGGGTTATCCTGGCCTTGAATGACCATGGATGTGAGGGAGGCATGTCAGTCTTGCCCGGCTTGTCAATTAGCCGCCCCTGCCACCCTCAAGAAGGCACCCCTACACCCTCTGCCCATCATCCACACACACTTTGATCGAATCGCAATGGACATCTTCGGACCCCTTAGATGAACAAAATCTGGTAATAAGTACGTTTGGTAATAATTTATTATTCCACCAAGTGGCCTGAAGCATTCGCACTATGTAATGCTATGTCAGAAACTATCATTGAGTGTTTATTGGAAGTTATGTCAAGGTTAGGAGTGCCAAGAGAAGTACTCTCCGACAATGAGACTAACTTTGTGTCGAATATGATAGGCAATTCTGTAACTGAAATGGGATACACCAGATCAAGACATCTCCATACCACCCTCAGACAGACGGAATGGTCGAGCGGTTCAACTTTACCCTCATACGTCTTCTAAGAAAATTGACCCAAAAAGGTACTGTAGAGTAGAGTGGGACAAATGCTTACCATTTCTGTTATGGGTATACAGGGGTTCCACCCACAAGTTCCCTGGATACTCACCCTACGAGCTGTTGTATGGCCGAAAAATGAGAACACTTCTTGATGAACTGACGGAGTGGAAAGGATGAGGATGAAGAACAAGATGTAGTGAAGTATCTACACCTACTTTGAGAGATGTCCCTCATCATAGAGTTGGCCAATCTGAAAGAAGTGGGAGAAAATAAAAAACACAAACAGTACCATGATAAAAAGGCGACAGAGAGAAAGTTCATGGTAGGTGACCATGTACTAGTGTTCCAACCTAGGAAATCTGACAAGCTCCACAGCAAGTGGTGAGGCCAGGTGACTATCACGAGGAAGATAACAGATGTCACCTATGAAGTTGACATGAGGCAAGGACCCAAAAAGCATCGCATGTTCCACATCAATGGTATAAAGGAGTGGTATTCCCCGGCAGCAGCCATGTTTCTGGCAGTTGATGACGACCCCAATGAAGAGGCTGAGGAAAAGTGAAGATCATCAAATCACCACACTGACTTACCAACAGGAAGAGGAACTTCTGGAATTAAGGAAGGAGTTTGTCAACGTCATCAGCAACAACCCTGGGAAGACAAATATAGTGAGCCACAACATTGTCACTGATAATGCCAACCCTATTCGTTTACCCCCTTACCGACTCCCTCGCACATCCCATGAGTTTCTACGTGAAGAAAGGAGTTGCTAGAGCTAGGCATCATCACCCCCTCCAGAAGTCCGTGGGTGGCTCCCGCAGTCTTGGTACCCCAAAAGGATGGCGGAAGAAACCTCTGTGTAGACTACCAAAAACTCAACCTTCTCACCAAGGCCGACCCATACCCCATACCATGCATTGAGGACATGATCGACGATATTGGGCACGCAAGTTACATCTCTGCATTAGATCTGACAAAAGGTTACTGGCAGGTGCCTGTGGCAAAGGTAAGCCAGGAAAAGACCACCTTCATCACAACCTGGGGGAAGTACCAGTTTGTGACTATGCCGGTTAATGAACCATTTATAGGAAGAAACACAGATGTTTGCGGCGGCTTACCTGGACGACATCATTATCCACAGCAAAACATGGGCAGAACATCGGGAACACCTACGGGACATCCTAACGCGACTTGGCCTAACAATCAAAGAGTCAAAGTGCAAGTTCGCACGTAATGTATGTGAATACTTAGGGCATACAGTAGGAAATGGGAAGGTTAGCCCTTTACAAGCCAAGATATGAGCGGTGCAAGATTTCACACAATATTACCAAAAAAGATGTTCCTGCATTCCTAGGCCTATGTGGTTATTATCTCTGTTTCATTCCCAATTTTTCCAGTATCGCAACACCCCTAACTGAGCTGACAAGAAAGGACAGACCGAACATGATCATTTGGGATGAGGAAACACAACAGTTGTTTCAACATTCGAAGAACGACTTTACCCACTATCCTGTACTAGCCACACACTTGTGGGACAGGCCCTTCATATTGCAGACATACGCTTCTGATTCTGGAGTAGCATATGTGCTCGCTCAGAAGAATGAAATAGGTGAAGAACACCCACTCGCCTATGGATCGAGAAAGATACTACCAAGAGAGAGGAAGTCCATGATAGAAAAAGAGGCCCTGGCGATTGTGAAGGAACAAAACACTTCCATGTCTACCTCAAAGGAACAGAGCTTACGATTGAAACTGACCATGATCCTCTAACACACCTAGCCAAGCTAAAAGATAGCCATGGAAGAATTGGGAGGTGGGCATTGGCTATACAGCTGTATCAATATACGATCATCCACAAAGTCGGATGTCTGAATACCAACAGCGCAGATGGTCTATCTCGAGAATATTGTTCTTGCCAGAATGGGAAGAGAGTGTCAGAAAAGGGAGTGTCAGGAAAGGAAGTGCCAGGACCAGCCTCCCCGACTTGACAGGTGGTAATAACTGGCCCACTGATAGCAAGGAGGAAGACCACAATGTTAATTTGCAAGTGTGCAGCCCATGTGCAAATTGGGGTGCAAAGAAACAGACTATTTAAGAGAGAGAAAAGAGAGAGAGGAGAGAGAGAGAATCTAAGCTATAGCCAGCATTTAACAAGCTGGACTAGCTAGTCAATATTGAGAATTGTGTTTGTATATTTAGGTACAAGTCAATTAATGTTTCACCATTTTTCTGAATAGAGGTACGAAGGCTATTATAAAGCCTAGAGGTGACTGTATTGGGCTAGCCAGAGTAAGGACTAGTCGGCGCAGCAAATACGAGAGAGAGTATTTTTGGCTGACATTGGCCATCTCAAATGAGTTGAAGGAGCTCTGAGGTTCAACTGTGGTTTAATGGGCCTCAGTAACTATTTTTGCTTGGTCAATACACCAGCCCATTTGAAGCACTAGACCTGGTCTTAACATGTTAAGGGGGGACTACTGGGGGGGGGGGGGGGGGGGGGAACGTCTTTGATTTAGACTGCCCATAACTTTTTTATTTTAATAATTACTCTGCCAAATAATATTATGCTCATATTGTTCCTTGATCTATGTGCTTTCCAATGATATAAAAGATTAGTCTATAGGCATATTTTCTCAGAAGATACATGCAGAAATATCAAGGCATTCCAAAAAACTAAACACTTCTGCCCCAACACTTCCCCCTCACCCATACTTACAAACCAAAAGCTGTAAATTGGTCTGTGGTTTGCCTAAGCTAATAGCTATTATATGGGCGAGACAATTTTTTTTACTTGATGGGTTGTCAAGTTATGGTGATTAGAAGAGGTGACCTTTGCAGATTTATCTGTCAAAGCGGCGGGTGTGGTAGATCAATGTAATATGCATCTGTGAGGTTATGAAGAATGGAAGACATTTAGATAGAATAGCATTGGAATAAAATGCTGGAAAGTAGACTGTATGAGTTTATGAGGAGCAAGGACAAACTGAAGACCTGAAGTTCATTTATTCGAACATTTCAGTTATCTGAGCACCTTTCTGTCCAAATGTGTTCAGGTAAGTGCCCTCCTACTCCACTAGCACACTTCTATAGACGAAGTTGTTCTTTTAGTGGCAGCAATTAAGTTACAATCAAAGCTGACAGGGATACTGGAGTCCAAACACTGAAGAGGAATCCTATCAAGACACAGGAAAACAAGTATTAAAGAACTTGGAAAAGATGGGGAAATAACAACTGTCTTATAGAATAGAATTCGGCCCACTGAAAGTAAACACCACTGATACCTAATCCACAAACCTAAGACTTCCTTTACGCTGAATTGTGTCTTTTATATTTGCATCTTCATATAATCTTTAGCACATCTAATATCATCCCTAGTGATTGTATTTGCATCCTCATATAATCTTTCCAATATTATAGCACATCTGATATTTCCCCTAGTTGACAATAGACGTGCATATATATGTCAATGACTCTGGGCATTACATTTAAGGTGAAAGGATGAAGTCTCATCAGTTTTGATGTTTCCTTAATTTTTACCAATGTTCCCATATAGCATAAGCAACCAATTATCACTCAAGTTTTGTCGCAATGCTATATCTTACTTGCAGATTGTGCTGAAAGACTTCATAGACCAGGAGCTCCATCAACCATTTAACAGTGAACTGGTGTAGTCTCATTCCAATATTATCATATTCCTAAATGGAACACCAGTATACTGACTATGCTGCTCACTGAAAACCGGTTATCAATCATGCGCATCAATTATTATCAACCATTCCAGTGTGTACATCAATTATCACTCACTGAGATTTCCCCCCTCCCAAGCAATTTTGTAGAAGTAGTTCAACCTTTACCAGATTTGCATCTTGCATTGCAGTATTTAATAACAATATTGTTATCTAAGTATCAGAACATGTGTTTGTGCAGGAAATGTTTAAACTGTCACGCAAACTTTGTAGCTAGATCATCCAAACAGAATGGGCAAAGTACAGAATGTAACAGGCACATTGCAGAGCCCAAAGACATTACTTGGAATTTGAACAAATCATCCACACAATTTTCATGGAGCCAGTTTCCACACGCACATGCCAGCCAATCTGCACCATTCCCCTCAATAAGATCTCGGTCATATGAGCCATTTGCATGTACAGCAGATATTGGTGTCTTAGGATTCTATACTCTGCTTTCTTCTTCGACTCCTCATGCTTTAGTTTCTTTTTCTCTTCCCATTCTTTCTTCCGTTTTGCCTTCATTTCCAATTCATCTTGTTTCTTCTTTTCTTTTTCTTCAAGTGTCCGCAGTGAATCTTCACTAGTTAAGAGTTTGGCACATGGAAAACTGCTTGCGGCATGTTTTGGAGTAGATTCTACAGGAATAGCCAAGTATTTTGACACTACACTCACTTCTCTTGAAGAGTCCTTTGCACTGGACATCTTCTGCACTGGTCGACTCTTTTGAAGCTGAACTAGGTTTTGGAGTAATCACTGCAATACTAGCAACAACAGGACATAATGGAGAGATGTTTGTAAAGGAACTTGCCATGGATAAGACATCTTCATCTGGGGTTACAGCAGGGGTTAGGTTGTGATGACTCACCACAGATGAGACTGGCTAGCAGGGGTTAGATCATGGTTATCGACAGGTAGTGCTTCAGGATGATGTATGTCAAGCCAATGGATGTAACATGGATCAATAGAGAGATTGTATCCCTCCTTGTACCGACGCTGAAAGAGACCTAACTGCTCGTGATCCAAACATCGATGTCCCCCCACTTCCCACTGTACTTCCAAAAGGAACTGCTAACCCACATGCTCCACCACATCCTGCTCTAGCATCTCCGCCCTCAGCAGAACCCCCCCCCCCCCCCCCCCCCCAATCCCATTCCTCACCAGGATGCTGTCACACTCAATTCCTTACCAGGCTGCAGTTCACTCCCTCCCTCACCACACTGTTGTCCATGCCCTCCCACACCAGATGGCAATTCATGCCCTGGATAGTTGTCTACTATCTCCACCACCTCCCCTATCTCCACTTCCTGCCTCATCTCCACTTGTTCCCTCATCTCCGCTCCCCCCCTCATCAGATAGATCACTAGTTTTCTCACTGCTAGTGTTGTCATCATCTGGAACTGAAATGTCAGATGGATTGTATGGGTACATTCCACAAGTCTTAAAACCGGCAATGATGTTTGAAGGAATAAGTGACTTCAACCATGCTTGGGAGAACAACATATTGAAATTGAATCTTGTTATCACTTTCCCAGGTTACTTACGGAAATATTGATGACACACTTTAGTCCACTTGCTATTGAGGGGCTTGAAAACACCACAATCCAGTGGCTGAGATTCGTGGGTGTTATGGGGCGGTTAACATAGCATGATAATATCATGTTCCCTTGCAAATCTAACTACATCAGGCTAATAATGTGTGTTATGCCCATCGAGAAGCAACAAAAGGGGGCGCCTAGGAACTGTAAATGGAAGGAAGTGTTCAACCAACCATCCTTCGAATAAGTTGATATTGATCCAGCCATTGTCAACTTAATCTATACCGAGTTCCCGGAACCTCATCTTTCGTCCTTGCATAGTTGAGATTTCAAGCATCAAAAATTATCATTGGCGGAATTGCTTGACCAACTGCACTAGCACAAGCTACCACTGTAACTTGCCCCTTCTTGCCAGACCCTATATCGAACCCAGTCTTAGCAACAATATTAGTATAGGAACTTTCTAATCGAACATCATACCACTCTCATCAACGTTATATATATGAGCCTGTTTTGAATGCAGATTATGTTTATCAAGAACATCTTTGAGCAGGGAGAAGTATTGCTCCATCGTTTCCTTGTTAATGGCGTTCATTCGAACATGAGCAGTGGTATCACTTCTTCTGAGTGACAAATCACCTTGACACTCAATAAATGTATTCCACCACCCATTAGTAATGCAATCTTTTTCCAGCAAACCCTGGCAACATACTCTGCTATATGCATGACATCCTTTCTTGTTTTACCATAGCCTACAGTTGCACACTGCTTCAAAAAGGAGTCAAGTTCATGTTCCTCCTGGCAATATAAGTATGGCCTAGGCCCCGGTTTGTCACCATGGTTTACTCTGCCACTTATTCGATTCTGCAAAGTGGATACAGGGGCCCATAATCGCCAGCTGCCTTCATTGCTGCTTCCATTTGCTGGTCAGTCCATTGTTTTCACTTTACTAATGGCCTAGGAACTGGGTTGCTAGATGATGATGGCGATGGTTGAGATTTTTGCCTAGACAAGCGTCTTCTCATACCCTTCTGAGGCATAGCTATGAAATGAAAGGGTAGAAGAGATAGATTATAGCTCCATAAATCACTAAAAGAGACTTACCTCAGTGCAAATAGAGCCTACAAACAAACTCTCTCATGCACCAACACTCACGCTTTCCTCCGCGCACTTTCGGATATTTGACTGGGTGATAATTTTTTTATGCACTATTGGTTGATAATTGATCCTGGTTGATTTGTTTATGCTATGAAGCAGTGGAATTATTTTTATAATGTTGAGAGGATTTGCATGAGATGACTGCATTAGGTGCTGACAGATTATCTTAAATTGATTTTTACCTAAAATCCAACTAATTCAGGTATAAGGAAAATGTAGAAAAAAGGTGCAGTAGTGGGATCTACAGTATCTGCATACTAGGCAACCTTTGCATGGAATTCATTGAGGAATTGGCACTCGTAACTTCCTCTCTGAAGCCAAGATTTTGAAAGAAATATGTAGATGAAACCTTCTGCATAGTGAAGAAGGGGAAAGAGAAGGAGTTGTTGTAAAGCTGAACATCATCAGGCCTTCCACAAGGTTTACAATGGAGCTTGAAGTGGATGGATCATTGCCTTTCTTGTGTGCCATGTACAGAAAAGAAGGTTGAAAGCTAACTGCAACAATACAGAATACCCACACACACAAATCACCACTTTGATGATAGATCACATGTTCCTATCCCTGTCAGAAGAGGAATGGTATAGAACTTGTATGCATAACCAGGAGAGCAGTGACAGGAAGGAGGACCTATGGAAGGAAGAAAATCTATTCTATATTTTTTTTAAATTGAGAATGGTTATCTGCAAGCTCTCATCCAACCTTTCCTCTGCAGGCATGTCTAAATACAGAAAGTAAGATAAGTATTATGCTCCTTGATCTGAGTATTCTTACATGCATCTTTATGCTCCTTGATCTGAATCTCCAACCTCTTACTTGTCTAACCAATATTCTTTCCAATGGCTGCATGGAATTCTATACACAACTGTCACTGACGAGTTTATGGTTAATTTTATTTTTGATTCAAATCATGTCATAACTTACTTGACATAAAATGTTCCATAAACACATCAGATGCCCACATTTAGGAGAACCACAGAGTGGATAATAATTCCATTTTTTGTCTTCTCCCTTCCATCACCCATTCCTTTGAAGCCAAGTAGATGAAGGAAGTGGTTAGTGATTTTTAGAAAGTAGTCATCTAGGTAGCAATAGTCCTTCTGTCTAGTTCTTCTTTGGTCATTGTCACTTTTCTGGGTGTATTTTAGAGGCTCTTCCTCAACTAGATGGTGCGAGCAATAGTGAAAGTACATATCTAATATTTCATTTTCCGCCCTACTTTGTAGTCAAGTAAGCCATCCTCTCACCTATGCATGTTAAGTCATCTGGCCATCCCTCTCCAACTCCATGCCGAACTTGATCGTGGTCCTCATGCTGTTATGTTGCAGAATGTATCGCCACCATATTCTTTCAATAGGGAAGGTTTTGTTGGTTCCGACTCCAAAGCAAACACCTAAAAAAATTCTATGTATAATATGACACTATGGCAGAGATGGAAGAGCCCATAGCAGCTCCTTTGCTCTGTTTGTAAAAGTCCCCCTTGAGGATGAAGTAGGTGACACAGCCAGGTCTCCAAAGGTGCAGCAATCCAATCAAACAATATTGCAGTCCTTTCCTCCAGGTTTGCCTCATTCCTCAACAGGTCATGTAATACCTCAAATGAGGAATTTTGCTTTTGAAGGAGGTGCTGCACATCCAACTTAAAATATCAACACTTTCATCAATATATAGAAGTAGAGCTGCCAAATTCATGGATCTCAACTCTCAAGACTATGTCAAATGCAGCATGTATGGCCAGCAAGTATGAATGTAATATGTTGCTTTTTTTAGCTGCCTGAGAAAGACCAAAGTATTCACTTGAAATGTCAGCAAAAACAGCAACAAATAAACATTGTAGCAGAAAGTATTTGTTTTGTTCTCTTTGCCACTGTCAGCCTCCCTCAATATGTAACCTAATATAAGGAAAGAAGCTACTACATTTGTCCTGAAGTTCACAGTAATATCAGAATTAACTCTATCAACATTCTCTGTTGATGAACCTACTAATAGTGTTATCAATTTGGAACCTTTATGTTGCTTCAGTCATTATGATAGTGACATACTTGAAGAAGAAAGGTGGTTAACTGAGAGACACATCAATATAGTACTGGAGCTTTTGAAAAATAAGTTTCCTGCTGCACAAAGACGCATTAAGACAAGTAAAAATGGAATCAAATGAAGTTAATAAAATATTTCAACTCTAGGTAGAGTTTTACTACTAAATTCACTTAATAACCCAAATTCAAGAGTTAATCAATATTTAATAGAAAAAATTCTATGCAACTGCAGATACAATATTGCTAGTGTGGTCGTCACAAACTTGAGAAAGTGCAGCAGATTGTGTGTTGTTTTCCACTGCAGTAGCAACTGTACCTAGCTCATAGGTTCTCTCCATCTATAAATGTTTATTGAATTTATCATTGACAACTTGTGTCATGTTTCGAAAGAGGTCCATTTCAAGAATTCTGCAAAATTACGATAAACTCCAACATTTAACTGTAGTGATATATTTTATTTTCACTTCTGCATCGTACAATATTCCAAATTCTGAGAATTTTATAATATTTCTACCGAGTAGTCTGTTCATCGTTGATGTAACCGTTCACAATTTCACAGTGTAAGGGTCCTGCTCTCTATTCAAATGCTAATCCTATTTGATTCTCAAGAACCTGTTCAAATAAAGTTTTTACTACAGTTCCTGCCCTGGTCAATTAGAACTGCTGATCAGGGACATCTCATGACCTAGGCTAACATGGCTTAGTCATACCAGTATATCTATTGGAGAGTCCCCCCCACATTGGCTGTGTCCCTGGTGTCTGAGTCCTTCTGGAGAAGGGAAGTGTCCTTTTACTCTGATGGTAAGTGGCATTTTGGTCTTGTCAACATGGTTTTTCTTTGGCAATGGTTCAAAATTGGTAGCAGCCACCAATGAGGGGGATCTGCTATGTATTCAAGTGATAATCCTATTACACCCTCAAGAACCTGTTAAAATAAGATTTTAATTCAGTGACACAATATTCAACACATTCACAATATATTTGCATTTCAGTGACACAATATTCAACACATTCACAATATATTTGCATAACTACCAGGATTCTCCTGACGAAGAGGCCTCACTCCTTTAAATAGGCTGCCAGGAATGAGTCAAGTTATTCCCTTACTTGGTAATATGACTACTAGAGATCCTTGCCTGGCTAATCAGAAGTGACCAGAGAGATTGCAACCTGCCACTATTGGCCAACCTGCTTATCATTAACAGTATATCATTAACAGTATATCTACATGGTCTGTACTTTATTATCAGTTTCAACAGTGGTCAGTGGTTCATCTTAGTTGAGGAATTCCTGAGATACAGATTGTGCAAATTTATAAATGGCTTGCATGATTTATGTGCTGTGCCATCTGCAGATTGGCAGTCAATCTGCAGATGGAGACCCATTGTGGAAATTTACATGTTGGGAAAGCCAATTTTTGATATATCATATTAATGTAAAGCAAATATAATCAGTAGTAAGATACCCACAGGGTGTCTTCCTGATAAAGGTATATGTAGCCAAATCTAGATTCATACTCATCACTTATACATTTTTTTATAAAACAATAAATTTTCCATGTTCTGTTAATATAATCCCATTGTCAAACTTCACAAATATATGTAGCATTGGCATATAAAAATGTGTATATGGACAGCATTTTTAACAAACAAAAATACAATGAAATGATACTTTTTTAACCAGTATAGTCTTTTCTATTGTCATTGCTTTTCTTCATTATTACAGAGGTTGAAAAACATACTGATATTTTTCACAAGCTTCCTCAATTTTCCAAAAGTCCATGGCAAATTTGTTGTCTGTGATAAACTTATACGGCATGTAGAAATAACCATTGTCACCAAACCAATCTCCCCAGCTGTTTAGAATAGTCATATACTGAGTGTTGTCATTATAGCCAACAGCCAACACACCATGCCCACCAGGATTTGGATTGTTTTTAATCTCTTCATCAGAAGGCATTGACATTATCCCATCGCTTGAAATTTCATCAAAGCTGTCATAAGCATAAAACCCAAATGCAAATGGAAATCCAGACTTAAGACAGGCTCTAAACTGATCTATGTCTTGCTTGAGGGATGCATATTTGCAGACTGTGTTCCCATCAGCATTATCATAACACAGTGGTGGAGGTGTGTCTGCAAATTTACTTATATTATATGGCCACAAGAACTCCGTGCAAGCTCCCTTATCATGTATTGCCTTCAGGGTTTCACGGAAACAAGCACCATCATCAACAGCTGTGGTGTTGTCAAGGTCACGAGCATTGTAGTAAACGAACAAACGTGAAACATCTTGGTGGTAATAAGTACGGTTCTTTTCCTCAGCCTGTCTAGATAGTTCCAGTTTATAGGCTGCACATACAACACATGCTGAGCAGCTACCGAGAGTCACTTGGTTGTAGATTTGGTTGATATACTTACGAAGGTCTGCCACTGGATGAACATCAGTGGAAGGAATCTCTGCTCCACCATACACTCTTGAAAAATCTCTGCTGTCAGGAGGGTCGCGCTTGAAACCAGTATGACGCCTAGGGGTTGGTGGTTGGATTGTTATCTGAGTATTTGGTAGGGACATCTTTGATGTTGAGAGTTTCACTGTCATGCTAACATTTCCTTTTAAATAGTCATTGGCTATTTACATCACAACCATTCAATATGTGTCTATTTATTGTGCTATCTATAGCCATATTGTGAAGATGTGAAAAGGCACAATACAAGTAGTTGTAGCATCAATACATTTAAAATAGGGGTCATGAATGACACCATAAGCACATCTTTAGTCACATGCTAACATCATGCATCTGTGACAAGCTAGCTAAATGCACTCTATATATTGAGAGAAACCCCACTTAATTGCCAGTTTAATGCTATGATGGTAGCTAGCTTTGTGTTAAAAACCTCAAGTATTTCAGTGTGGTTAGTAGGAACAGTCAATATTGAAAAGTAGTGAATATTGAACAAATTGTCTACTTGAAATGAAAGCAAGGGATTTTGTGACCAGCTGAAGTAGCCTGCTAGGCTTCTTTTGTACTTTATACACAAGTATTGTATTGTGTCGCTTCCTAACATGCACTTGTTAACTACATGGAAATATAGCTGAGCAAGTACTTGGAAGTAGCCTCTAATAAATATGGGAAAAGGTGCTGTAACAATGAAATCAACTGGCAGTGGTTGCGGACAAAAATCTGCAATATTACCAAAAGGAAGAACATGAAGATGCTAAAAAGAACCTCAAATGTTTTGTTTTGTTTAAAAAAAAGTTTGCACCCTGATGCTGTTTGTTTATTCAGTAGTTGCTGAGGGAGGCCCACCTTTGATCAGATTCTGGGTCAAGTATATCTCTCCTCCCAGCATCCACTGAGTTCAGGGTGAAGCATGTCTGTTTGTATGTAGGTTGTTCATGCATGTTTGTGTGTTTGTTTTGTGGGTTTGTTTTCGTGTGTGTGTGTGCAGGGGGAAGGGAATCATGGTTGAAACATCCTTCTCCCATGGCCTGTTCCAGGACTGTAACCTTGTGAAGGAGCAGCTGCTTAATAGCCAACCATCCATTGTATATTTGGTGGGGAAATGTAATGGATGGGTGGAGTATAATTACCCTCCCTTTAACAGTGTTCTTTAATAAAACGATGTTAACCTCCTTTTCAATACTGTAATTTTTTTTTTAAAGTGATCTCCTACAGCATTGTCTATGCTGGCTTCCAGCTCAGCCGATTTTTCCCCTCTTCTTTGAGGCTACTTGGCGTCTCTTTGGTACTCTAATCCTTTAATTAGGCTAGTGTGAGAAAGGCGAACCCTCTTCCCACTCTAGGAATATTACTTCAACAATATAATTCTTCAGAAGAAGTCTCAGCACAACTTCTCTTTCCAGGTTCGCTTTCTTTGACGCCCAGACCTTACTATTGCTTCTCTCTCACAATAGCCTTATCTAGACCAAGTATATAATCAACCAGTGTCTTCTCTCTCTCTCTAGACCTCTGCCCTCCTTTTCTGTATAAGGTAAGTTGATTATAATCCAGAGTTGCCAACCGTCCCGGAATGGCCGGGACAGTCCCGGAATTTACCGGTGGTGTCAAATGTCCCGGAATTTACAGCTACGCGCACCTTGCGCTTAGATGGCCACTGCAGTCTCAAGCTTATTTAGTTTAGTCCTTTAACACTCGTAAAGCAACAAAAACAGGAGTTTTTAGCAGAGAAACACTTCAGATAAACAATTACTACGGCTCCAGCGGGTGTGCGAAACAACCTTTGACCTTGTTTCGATTGGAGGTGCGGCACTCACGGCACGTTAGCAATCTCAGCAAAATGGCTAGTGTAGCAAAGAAGCAGAGGAGAGAATGCCATTTTGACAATAAATGGATCAAAGAATTTCAGGGGATAGGCAAGAGTTTCAAAGGTATAAATAAAAAATATGTAATGAAATTGATTGACAAAGTAAGTAAGCATGGAATACAGCAAATACAGGGTAAATAATAACATCATGGGTACAGTGTGCTGCTTGTGTTCAATGCAATAGTAGTGTCAGTAGTCTTGCCTTCATTTTAGGTCACTTGTATGCAGTGCCGAATTAACCCAAGGCAGGGCCCCTAGGCTTCGAGCTTCTTTGGGCCCCTACCCCCACCCCCGCGATCTTCGCGTGTTCATACCGCGGCCGCGAGTCTGCCGCCAGTTTCACAAGAGTTGGGGCTCAGTACATTCTATTGTTTACATCATTTTTGACCAAGTGAAAATTTAAGATTGGGGAGGGGGGTAACCCCAAGGGCCCACCCGCCGGACCATCGCTGACTGTGCTTCACATAAATTGAACCACATTTTTTTATTTAATATAGTGTAACACTTAGCGGACATTGTCACGATTTCGTACGCTCAGGCTTATCTATATGACCATCGTCAGGTATTCGCCTTAGACCATTGTCACGATATCACGACAGCCACTTTAATTTGAACCCGACGGATATTTTATTTTACTGTGGTTAGTTACCCTGTACAGTTACGGTTGTTACTAAGAATTTTATTTATTTTTACAACAACAAATGTAATTGATTTCTGAAGTCAGACTGTATGATATTATAATTCGTGTTCTAATGTTCGGGTGGGACACAACCCTCAGAGCAAGCCAGGGCTATATATGTCTGCATCTTTGATGGGGTGATGTCTCGAAGATCTGCTCCTCTAATACACATCACAGCAGATCTGAGGATCGCAAATGATATTTTACATCTGAGCCACCCCATGAGTGTGCAGTACTCCACATTGTGCTTGGTGGCAAGCATATCAGCTAGGTGCTTGTAAAAAGTTTGTCCTTCTCTCCCCATGCCACCTGTTGTTGAGAACACCAGTGGGGTGAATACACCATGTTCCACATCTCAAACTCGTTGCCCATATGCCCTCTTTTTCTCATTTTCATGCCTCTTATATACGGCTGAAAGTCTTCCTGGACGGTTGCTTGGAGCGTTGGGGTGAAACACCCTGACATAAAAAAATTAATGGTCTGTGGTTATGATACCAAGACTCTACTAGTGATGTTATCTGATGATAATAGCATTGGTGATTGTATATACTGTGACTCAAATAGTTGTAGTGATGATGAGAGCAATTTTGAAGAGATCAAGAATGAGAGTGCAAGTATGGATGTTGGAGCAAGTGGAAATAGGGGGAGAGATACAGTGAGAGGTCTAAGTCAGCAGATGTCAATGGGAGGTAGTGGTAATAGGGGAAGAGCTGCAGGTAGAGGACAGCAGAGGAAGGGAAGAGCTGCAGGAAGAGGATAGCAGAGGAGAGGAAGATCAGATAAAGTGGAACCAGCCGTGTGGATGCTAGCCAATATATCTGGACAACTGCTGGGTAAGGTATGATATTCCTGCATTCCTGCAATAAGAATAATAACAACTAATATTATTAGCTACTACACCACTACACAGACAAATGTTTTTATATCAAGCAAACTTTACATATAAACCATTATTATTATTTCAAATTCTAGATGACATTGCTCCACAGAGTACCCCATTCATCCTTACCAGGACCTAATGTTCCTCCATCCTGCGAAATGCAGAAGATTGTTTTCCGCTATTCTTTGGACCCACCACGCTAAAGTTTACCATTGGCAGGACCAATGCACATGCTGAGCATAGGTTGCCGAAGTGGGCCCAACCTGGCTGAGAAGTACCCCAACAGGCTGAATGGCAAGGGAGACCATTACCAAGTGTGAGGAAGTCAGAGGTGTGACTGTGCTTTCTGCAATGGCACGATGGCACCAGACACCTCACCCTGTATAGATGTACCGTGGCTAGCCGTCAGCTTTCAGACCTACCACTCACAGAGGACGTATAAAACTGAATCTATATAAGTATACCTTCATCCTAGTCTCATGGTTATGATTACATGACAGATGTTGCTTCATCACAGATGTTGCTGCAATCCTATATGTAAAATATATTAATAAGTGAACAACTGAATGTGAGCAAGGACTATATAACAAAACCAGCACAGTGTTCTCTGGAAAGAAAAGGATATTTAGCTAGCTATTTAACTGCTAACTAGCTATTTAACTGCCAACTAGCTATATGGGTGCGCTAGCTTGCTAGCTACTTGGGTACTTTAGCCAGCTAGATATATGGGTGCGCTAGCTGGTTAGCCCGTTAGCTTCATGAAGCGCTATATAGCTAGTTAAATTATTTACTATTCTACACTATTTAGATGCCGCTAGCTAAACTATTTACTATTCCTACACTATTTAGCTTGATCTAACAGTCATAAAAGAAACTACTAGGTTAGCTGAAGTAAAGTTAGTTCCTCACCTTGGTAACAAGAGTTCTTCGCTTTACTTTTTTTAATTATAACAGCTCATATACTTGAAAACCTTTTGAGACTTTGAGTAATGAAGTACAAGTTAGTAATCCTAGAGAGGAATAGCACCTAGAACTCCTCTATCAAGCCTCCAGTTCTTCGGATACGAGGAGAAACTAAATATTGCCCACCGATAAACACAATCCTAGGTCTCTGGTAATAGATGCGCGCACCAATCTCACATTTACTTTTCAATTAACGGGTACGGTAAAAAAAGGTTGCGCATGGGCCCCTGTTTTTGGTGGGCCCCTCTTGGTGGGCCCCTAGGCTTCAGCCTTATGGATAATACGGCCCTGCTTGTATGCCCGATGTACTCTGTGTGCAATCGACTTTGGTGTTACCCATGGTGGCCGTTAATGATGTCACATCTCACCTCAAGCAAAGAAACATAAGGATATGTCAAAGGCTGTGCTATCAACTATTCCAATCACCTATCTCTTCCAACATCAGAGAAGTGATCAAGTAATCGAAGCAGAGGTCAAGTGGGCTACATTTGTTGCTAAGCACGACATATCCTTTCTGTCTAGTGACCATGCTACCAAGCTTTTCAGCAAGATGTTCCCAGACTCTGAAATTGAAGAAATTATCCTGTTCCCACACCAAAATCACCGCCATAGTGAAGCAAGCTCTTGCTCCTTACTTCACACAGAGAGTTATGGAGTCAATGTCAAGTGGTCCATTCTCTTTGATGATTGATGAATCCCATGACAAGAGGGATAAGTCTTGCATAATTCTTTTGAGGCTTCTTGATCCACAGGTAGGTGAAGTATGGACGAGATTCTTGGATATGCCTGTTGTGAACATTGATATAGCTACCAACTTGTTTCAAGCCTTGAAGGAGTCACTGACTAAGAATGGGCTCAGCGTTGACAATGCAGTGTCTTTCATGTCTGATACCACCAATGTTATGAAAGGAGTGAGGTCAGGTGTGCAGAAGCTGATTAAGGATGAGATCCCAACTTTGTATGATATTGGTTGCATCTGCCATTTGACTGATTTAACAGTCAAAGCTGGTTTGAAGGTACTCCCAGTGAACATTGACCAGCTCTTCATCGACTACTTCCATAGCAGCAAGAGAGCAGCAATTTGTCATCCTATGGTGTTCACTTTTCACTGAGCCAGGGGTGATTTTGAAGCATTGCCCCACACGATGGCTCAGCTTGCTGAAGTGTGTGAATCGTTACCTCAGGCAGTATGATGGTTTGAAGTCATTCTTATTGTCTTGTGAGGAAGCTGAAACAGCTAAGGTCTGTAGCATTCTTTCAAGGCTTGAGAATCCTCTGACGAAACCTTTGTTGTTCTTTTATCTTGCCCATTTTATCTTGCCCTCAATGGATCAATTCAACCGCCTCTTCCAGAAATCTACAGAGAATACTACCTCACAGCTGTATGATGAGATGAACCGGTTAGTTAGGTAGAAAAATCGCGTATAAAATTAATGGCGTGGTCAGGGAAAGGCGCATGCTAATTAGGGGGCGTGGTCGAAAATTCGCGCCGTATACAAAATTAATGTCCCGGAATTAACTTATGGAAAGTTGGCAAGTATGATAATCAACAATAACAAAATGATGTACACGACAACGTCTATCAATACATCATTACTCCTATTGTTTTCTACCGAATTATATAGATTACACAGAGCCAAGTCAGCTCAGTTCTGAGTCTCTCTTCAGTTCATTGAGGAGTTAGTTTGTTGAGGGCCTTTCCTTCTTTCTCCCGGCTTGTTGATTACTCCTTCTCCTTCTCTCTTTTCTTTCGAAGTCTCTTGTTCTTTTATAGGCAGCCGGTTTATCTTGTTTTGTGCCTAGGATCATTCTCCTCAGAGACTGATCTGACCAATCAGGAGTTCCTTTTTCCAACCAATCAGGGGTCTCTGCTGTTGAAGTGGAATGATCCATAGTTGCGGTTTTGGTTCTGAGTTGGTGGGTGTCTCCTGCCACTTGTGGGTGTGTAGTGTCTACCTCCCTCTGACGTGTTTCCCCTCTAACAGCTTCCTCTCTAACAGCTTTCTCTGACAGCTAGCATAGTGGCATCTTGCAAATTTGTAGCAAATTTTCTGATATTGGTGTCTCTATCATGTGTCCTAAATTCATGAGGAGTAATTGTCACCTCTTAACATGTTTTCAAGGGACTGGCCAACTCATTTTAGATTGACATCTTGTATCTTATTTCCTACCGCCTTTCATTTTTTCCTTTCCAGCCATATTTTCTATGACATGACTTGTTTCAACTGAGTTTGTTCTCTGTGAAGTCCTTTGCAGTAATGTCCTCTTTCAAATGCTGTAGAGGTCCAGTCTGTCAGGATATAGCAGAATGCTTCAGGAATGGTTCACTAATGTGTTAATTGATTTACATGGTATATCATCTTAGAGCATTGAAAGGACACTTGAGAACTTCTTTACTCACCTTATCAAACAAATCATGTTTCTAAAATACATATATATATTCAGCATTACGTATATTAGCCTTGCAGATATTAACTAGCTAACTTTTCTGAACTTACTTTCAATTGGCTCTTTAGTAAAGGCCGGTTTACAACAAGAAACAAGATGGTGGCTGGGTAATTATGTCCTTCCATTCGGTCTTGTTTTGTTTTGAACTGGACAACACAAGAAAACAAAGCAGATCGCAACAGCATGCCAAATTAGAGAAATGTTGAATTTTAGCATTAGCAATGCAGCGTTGTGCCAATCAGAATGCTAGAGTCTAGTTTGTGGTCAACTGCACAGCAGCTGATTGAATTGGAGAGATTTTTTCTTTTGTTTGTGACAAGTCTTTAAAAAATGTCTGACCATATACAACTACTTATATAAGTCATGTATATTTTCGGAATATGTAAATTTAAATTTAATTTTTACCTGCTTTCATAATTATAAAGAGCAGCACTTCAATCAAAAATTTCCACCTTGTGTCTGGGGCCTAGCAAGTTCAACACTTAAAGACTTTAAAAAATTTGGTGTTTTGGTCCAGTCAGTCCCCATTTCCTTAAAACATGTTGCGAGCAACATCACTAATATGTTAAAACATGTTTTAGAGCCAAGAATGTTCTTTCAGAAGTTGCAGATGTAACTTAATTGTTAAATATATATGAAGGAGTTGCGGCAATGTTGGAATAAAATTATCTTGCTGCTAATATTCTCATCACAATACAGATAGTTAGTATGGTAGTGACTTCTTTCACTTCTGAGCTACACCCTGCTTGACTGCATTCTGTAATGGTTGAAAGTGCTTGGCTATGGCATGCATATTTATAGCATGACTCAGTTCCTTCGTGGTATCTTCATAAATTATGACCATTAGCTGAACACGTGAAGCTTTTTCCCCTGATTGCAATGAAGATGAATATACCAGTCACCAACTCTCTCTTCTACGCATCTCACCACAAGAGGTCACATGCCTCAATATAGATTTGATGAAAGCAAGTCTTTGCAGATGTAGGTTACTCGCATTATCAAATTGCAGGACATCTTCTGTTGCAATGAAATTCTGGCTAACCAATGTCTGGTTCCTGGAAAATGGTGATTTTTATGTCATAAAATCTGTCATAGTTTTCTCCAAATCTTCTTTGTATATTGGTTATGTCAATAGCAGAGACAGCACTATTCAGGGCTATATCTTTCTTTTGCTGTGTGAATCAAACTTGCTCTTCTGCACTGAACAATAAATGGCTGAGTTGAAGTCCAAATAATGTGCTAATGATTGCAACAATGCATGTATGCATGTACCTTTAGACCATATTTATCACATGTAGTTGATCCATAGTTTCTAACAGCAAGGTTTAATCGGTGAGGTTATCGTTTATGACCAGTACTTCTTATTCTCCCTCTGGTTGGCATCAGAGAACTGCAATAACTATTAAACTCCTGGAACTTCAATGAAAAGGGATGTGATCATTTTGGAGAATATAAAATTAGTTCAGTTGTTTGTTTGATTCTTTCTAAAGCATCCTGAATACATGACAGCTTCCTTGCAATATCTTCTAGGCAAAGGTTCAATGAATACAAACAGCAATGCTGATGGTGTTTTACCAAAACCTGATCTTCCAGTGCATATTTGAAGATGCAACATATGCCAGATTGCACCAGATTAAAAGATCCTTTATTACATGGAATTAGATATTTTCTTTATTGTCCGGAACTCTAAACAAGCCAGTGTACCTTTTTTATGGTAGAGTTATCATTAACCTAACAAATAGACTGTTTATTTTTCTATTACTTCATCGGCAAATCCAACTACTTCTGGTATCAAGGGAAATATTACGAGCAGAAACCTGGTGCAGCAATAGGGTCCGCAGGTAGTTAATCATCAGAGATGTTTTCAGATCGGGAAGTCTAAGGCCACAACTGAACAGAATGAACCAGCTGGTATGCACTCATACGTTAGTTGTGTAGTGTATCCCTTGTAGCTGTGGTAGCTGTGGGAAGTACTACATAAGGGTGTCTAACTGGAGATTGGCGACCAGGATCAAACAACTCCAAGATGTAAGTAAAACTTATTCTAAAGAGAAATCTGCAATTGATAAACATGTATAGGTCATTGGATTTCTTATTTTGTACGTGAAACCCACCACCTGAGATCAGGCTAGAAGACAGAAGGAATTGATGCATTGCACATCAGCCTAATACCAAAGTGTGAGTGGTTCAATTGAGATTGTGGAATGCACTTAGCAAGGTGCTGGGTAACCATTCTCAAGAGCCTGAACTTGAAACCGCAAACCCCATAACTGTTTCGTATTTTATTTGTTTTGTTCAATATTTACTAAGTTATTTATTTAATGGTTATTTCTATTGTTGGAAAAAACCCGTTTAAAACTAAAGCATTCTTTCTTTGATTCATTTCATTTATTTATTGTTATATTGTTATTTTATTCTTTAGGATTTTTAAAGATAAATCTTAAAGCACATTTCAGCAGAGATTAATTGTACATGTTATTTTAATGTTGCTTTTTATTATTTTATTATTTTTAATTTTTAAATCCCACCTCCTCAATGCTGCCACACCCAGTTAATGTGCAGCTGCCAGGACATGGTTCATATCATGTGCCAGTGGTGTAGAGCTAGCTTCCAGTATATATTATATGAGTCTTAGCATCTCAATATTGCTGATGAAGACTAGAGTATCTAGCTGAAACATCTAGTGGGTAAATTTAAGTTGATTGTTGATTATCAAGAAAGTCATTGAAAATACCTATCAGGTGAATTCAGTCTTCTTGACAAAGTTCATATCATTGATTACATTTGCAACAGAAGTTAAAGAGATTCAGGACTATTTTCTTCTTCCTCTTGAAATAGAGGTGACAGTCTGTAGAAAGTACCTTCTCTCATCTCCATTTATGATGTCATCTATGCAAACCCTCCCACATAAATTAGTTCCTTCTTTGCCGAATAACCACCAATTTAGAGCAGTTGTAATCACACTCTAGCAGAACAACTTTAGTGTACTAGTGGTCCTAAACTCTTCACTTAAAGAGATTATTGATAATGGTAGATTACAAGATTACATCCAATTACCTTAATTGAGTCCTTGTGGTTATGTATTTGAACATTTGGATTCTTTACATACTAATGAATGATTGTATGCAGGTTATGTGAGGGAAAATATAGATAAACAGAAATGCACAACTCTATCATCTGGAAGCTTGCAATCAGAAAATTGACTAAGCCAATCTTGCTTGAGTTTACCATAATTACTTTGGGAAGGGTGGGGGGGGGGGGGGGGGGGCAACATTTCAACCAAATACTTCATTCTTTACCATGACAATTTAAGAAAGATATCGATAGTCACTGGCAAAATGCATGCAGACAGTTCATAATCCATCTGAATAGTAGGATTTTATATGCACATTAACCTATCAGACAGAAATTAATGGGCACGGTATCACTTGCAATGTTTTGAGAATTGAGACCTGGTAATCAGTTGCTCCAGCCTACATCTCAGTTGAAATAATGATACTCAGTAGTAGAACTGCTTTATTTTACAAGCAATTGTCTCCATTTTCTGTTATCAATTTCTCCACATGATTGGATGTGGTAGTGACGAAACAGCTCCTTTCCTCTGTTCATAGAAGTTCTACTTGTAGATGACTTATGTTGACCCAGCCAAGTGTCCAATGGTTCAGCAATCCCATCAGATAGTATTGCAATACTTTCCTCCAGGATCACATCTTCCCTCAACGTGCCATGTAATACTTCAAATTGGGAATTTTGTTTTTAAAGGAGGGGCTGTACATCCATCTCAAACATAAGCATCAGCGCTTCTAGCAGGATGTGGACCTGGAACTAACCAATTGCTGGATCTTGACTCTGTAAAATGAGCTGCCAGCATGTACTGCCAACAAGTATGAATGCAGTGTGTCACTTTTGATTTTAGTTGCCTGAGTATTCAGTTCAAAAGTCGGCAGAAACCAAAAAACATAAAAGACATTGAAGCTGAAAGTAATTGTATACATTCTCATTGCCACGGTTAGCCTCCATCACCTTGTAATTTGATATCAGTACAGAAGCCAATACAATTGTCCTTGAGTTCACATTGATAACAAAATTATCCCTATCAACATTGTGCTGACGAACATACTAAAAATGGTATCAATTGGCTACCTTTATGTTACTTATCCTGATAATAGGGAAGTATTTGAAGAAGAAAGGTAGTTAACTGAGAGACATATCAATATTGTAGAGGATCTTTTGAAAAAGAAATTTTCTTCTACCAAAATTCTATAGAATACTCAATTTGCAGTAGAACAAGTAAAAATGAAGTTCATAAAAATGTTGGTATATGTGTCAACTAAAGGTAGTCCTGTACCGAACTGAATTCAATTTATAGCCCAAATTCAAGAGATCAAAAATATCCTTTGTTACTGGAGACTCATTCAAAATCAATTGATGATAGACACAAACTTGTGAGATGTGCCACAGATTGTGTGTTGTTTTCCAGTGCAGTAGCAACTGTACTTAGCTCAAGGGTTACCTCCACCTGAATGCTTATGGAATCTATCATTGCCACCTGAAGTCATGTTTCAAAAGAGGACCTTTTCCATACAAAAAGAAATATGCAAACTTGGGATGAACTTTAACACTTAAACTGTATATAGCTATATGTTTATTTTTACTTCTGTATTATATGATATTCTAAATGCTGAGAATATTTTCTAAATCATTTAGTAATAATAATGTCTCTGCCCCCAATATAGAAGTTCATTCTGCTGATTGCTCTGTTCTCTATTGATGTACTCCTTCACTAATTTCTAATTCACAAATTGGATTACACAATTTGTGTACTCTGTCATCTGCTGATTGGTTGTATCTGCAGATGGAAACTTGGAATTTAAAGGTTGGGAAGGCCAATTTGCAGAGAGGTCATATTCACATAAAGCATATTATCAGCACCTAGGGTGTTTTCCTGATAAAGGCATTCACGTTTATGTAGCGAAATCTAGTCAACATGGTAGACTCTTATCACTTATGCATTGCTTTTATAAATAATAGATTTTCCATATTGTGTCAATATAATTCATTGTAAAATTTCGCATATAAAAAAAAAAGTGTATAAGGAGAGAATGTTTAATATACAAAAATCTACAAAATGATACTTTTTGTACCAGAATAACGCTACAACAAAACTTAGACTTTTCGTCAAACTTTAATATCAAGAAAAAATCATGGCAGAGTGTGAATTACAATCTCATATTTTTCACAAGCTTCCTCAATTTTCCAAAAGTTTAAGGCAAATTTGCTGTTGGTGATAAACTTATATGGCATGTAGAAATAGCCATTGTCACCAAAAAAATCTCCCCAGCTGTTCAGAATGGTCATATACTGAGTGTTATCATTATAACCTACAGCTAGCACACCATGCAAACCAGTATCTGGATTGTTTTTAATCTCTTCTTCAGAAGGCATTGGCATTATCCCATCACTCGAAATATTATCAAAGCTGTCATAAGCAAGAAACCCAAATGCAAATGGAAATCCTGACTTCAAACAGGCTCTAAACTGATGAATGTCTTGCTCAAGGAATGCATATTTGCAGACGATGTTCCCCATAGCATCACCATAGCACTCGGGTGGAGGTGTGACTGCAAATTTGCTTATATTATATGGCCACAAGAACTCCGTGCAAGCTCCCTTATCATGTATTGCCTTCAGGGTTTCACGGAAACAAGCACCATCATCAACAGCTGTGGTGTTGTCTATATCACGAGCATTGTAGTAAACGAACAAACGTGAAACATCTTGGTGGTAATAAGTACGATTCTTCTCCTCAGCCTGCCTACATAGTTCCAGTTTATAGGCAGAACATACAGCACATGGTGAGCAGCTGCCGAGAGTCCCTTGATCGTAGATTTGGTTGATATACTTACGGAGGTCTACCACTGGATGGTCATCTGTGGAAGGAATCTCTGCTCCACCATACACTCTTGAAAAATCTCTGCTGTCAGGAGGGTCGCGCTTGAAACCAGTATGACGCCTAGGGGTTGGTGGTTCGATTGGTATCTGAGTATTTTGTATGGACATCTTTGATGTTTTTGAGAGATTGACAGTCATGCTAACATTTCCTTTTAAATAGTCATGAGTTATTTACATCACAATTTCTATACCATTCAATATGTGTCTATTTATTGTGCTATCTATAGCCATATTGTGAAGATGTGAAAAGGCAAAAAGCACACAATACAAGAAGTTGTAACAACAATGCATTTCAAGTATGGGTTCATATTACAGGGGTAGTTTGCATTTATCCAGATGAATACTGCCTAATAAGCACTAGTTAAATGTACTGAATATATATGGGAGAAACTCTTCTTGATTGTCAGTTAAAAGAGGTACACTCAACATTATATGCTATGGTGGTAGCTATCTTTGTTCTTAAAATACACAGATATTTAGGTCGAGTTAGTAGGAACAGTCAATATTGACAAGTAGTGAATATTGAACAAGATCGTCTTAATTAATGCAAGGGATTTGGTGATGAACTGAAGTAGCTTGCCAGAAATTCTTTTGTACTTTATACAGAAATATTTTATTATGTTGCTTGCAAACATGCTTATGAGGCCATTTGTTTATTCTGTATTCACTGAGAAAGACCCAACTTTGATCAGATTCTGGGCCAAGTGAACCCCATTCTACCAGCATCAACTGAGTTCTGGGAGGAGCATATATGTGTTTGATTGTGCATATGTGTGTGTTTGTCTGTGTGTGTGTGGTATGTGTGAGTGTGCAGGGGGGAGGGAATCATGGTTGAAAACATTCTTTTCACTTTGCCTGTTCCAGGACTGTAACATTGTGAAGGAGCTGCTTAATAGCTAACAATCCATTGTATATTTGGTTGGGAAAAGTAATGGGATGGGTGGAATATAATTACCTGATAATTTCTCACTTTAACAGTGAGACAAAAGTTGTTATTTAAAAAAAAAATACTATATTAACATTAAAATCACCTTCTCAATAATCGACTTCAAATTTTATTCACTCGACATTTCAACTAGATGCTCTAGCAATATTTTAATGTTATTATGTCAACTGAGAGTTCACTGAGAACTATATTAACCTCTTTTTCCATTTCAAACACTTGTAAAGTTTTTTTAAGAGATGGCACAGGTTTTACAAATTTAAAACAGAAAGTACAATCTCCTACAGCATTGTCGATGAAGGCTTCCAACTCAGCATGGCCCAATTATTCTTCTCTCCGCTTTGGCTGCTTGGTTCTTTGGTTTTCTAAGTATATATTTGATGAATTCAATTTTCAGAGCAATGAGATCTCTTCCTTTAATTTCCTAGCATAGTGGTATCTTGCAAATCTGTAACAAATTTCCTGATATTGGTGTCTCTATCATGTGTTCTAAATTCATGTTTTCAAGGGACTGGTCAGCTCATTTTTGTAGTATAGTATATTAATTATATGCATACTTGTGGTTGTGTATCACTTGACTGAGCCGGCTAGCGCCGCTCTAGCGCTTTTGTCTGTTCTTATATAGTGCATTGTAATGTAATGATGTTCAGTCAGTCTCTGTATTGTATATGAGTTGTCTTGCAAGTGTTAAAGATTTATAACTCGAACTTGAGAGTACACTGACTCGTAATGGTAACTAACCAAGTTATTACATCTGGTGACGAGGATGGCTGAAGGAGAGTCACAAATTGTTGCTGTCGGTCTCATCGCTGCATTTCAGCCAGACTCGGAGAGAATTGAACCATATCTCGAGCGAGTAGAGCTATACTTGGACGCTAATAATTTTCCTATCACTCGGAAGGTGTCAGCTCTGCTTAGCATTATAGGAAATACAGCATACATAGTTTTGCGAAGTCTTTTGGCTCCAGCGCTTCCAAAGTCACGGACTTACGAAGAATTGGTCGAGACTCTCAGGAAACACTACTCACCCAAGCCGCTAATTATAGCTGAACGCTTCCACTTTCATTACCGTGCACAGAACACGAGCGAATCTGTTGCAGAGTATATGGCTGAGCTAAGGAGTCTCAGTATGTACTGCGAATTTGGTGATTATCTGGACCAGGCACTGCGAGATCGACTCGTGTGTGGCTTGTTGAGCCAGTCTACCCAGAAGAAGCTGCTGGCTGAGGCCGACCTCACGCTAGCAAAAGCTCTATCATTGGCTCAAGGCTATGAAAAGAACGCCAAATCACTCAAGGACGTGGGTACAGATCATAGCATCAATCAGCTATCAGGATCTCGATTCACTCATGCTGAACAGAAGGATACTCCTAGTGGTTTACTAGTGGATCAAAGGCTAGGCCACTGTGGTCGCAGTAACCACACTGCAATTGTTTGTAAATTCCGTGATGCAGAGTGCCATTTCTGTGGCAAAATGGGCCATATATGCCGTAGTAAGGCCAAGTCCTCTTCTAAGAACCCACCTATAAAGGGAAGAACGCCTTACAGAACTCGCTGGGTTGATGCTGAACCTGACATTCCTGTCCTTGAGGGTGACTCGGATGATTTGCCAATCTATACATTGTCAAACAATTTGTCACCACTTCATACTTCAGTGCTCATCAATGGCAAGTCCCTGGAAATGGAGATTGATACAGGTGCTGCTATTTCTCTCATCTCCTGGAGTCAATACCAGGAGCTGTTTCCTGACCTATCCCTCAAGAAATCAAATGTGGTTCTCAAGACCTATACTGGGGAGCAGATGGAGGTGCATGGTCTGTGAATGTTGAGTATGGTGAGCAACAAATGTTACTTGTGTTAGTTGTGGTTGCAGGATCTGGACCAGCCCTCTTGGGAAGGAACTGGTTGCACCACATTCGTTTGAATTGGGAAGGAATCGGAACTACTGTCATTCATTGTACTTCTGCTGATTCATTGGAGTCTGTCTTAGCGAGGTATGCATCTGTTTTCAATGATGAGTTAGGGTGTATTCGTTCCTTTCAGGCTAAGCTCCTAGCGAGACCAAATGCCCAGCCGAAGTTCTACCGTCCCAGACCTGTTCCCTTTGCGATTAAAGGCGCGATTAAAGACGAATTGGACCGTCTTGAGGGTGAGGGTATACTGGAGAGGGTAACCCATAGTGACTGGGCTGCCCCGATTGTAACTGTTCCCAAACGAGATGGCAAATTTCGTATTTGTGGTGATTATAAGGTTACGGTTAACCCTGCCTTGCAAGTAGACCGATATCCACTGCCTAGGCCGGATGACTTATTCGCTACCCTTGCTGGTGGACATAAGTTTTCTACCTTAGACCTCTCTCAAGCATATCTTCAGCTGGAACTAGACAAAGAATCATCAGAATTTGTCACTATCAACACTCACAAGGGAATGTATCATTGTACGCGTCTCCCATTTGGTGTGGCATCTGCCCCTGCTGTCTTCCAGAAGACTATGGAAACTGTTTTACAGGGAATCTCCAAGGTAATATGCTATTTGGATGATATCCTAATAACGGGAGCTAATGATGCTGAACATTTGGATACCTTATTGCAACGTCTACAGGAGTATGGCATTCGCATCAAGTGCAGCAAGTGTCACTTTCTAGCTAAGTCTGTCAACTATCTTCGGCACAGGCTCGATGCTGAAAGGAAACATGCAATTTCGGACAAGTTAGAAGCTCTCAAGAATGCTCCTGTACCACAGAATGTTTAGGAACTCAGATCTTTCCTAGGACTCCTGAATTACTACAGGAAGTTCCTACCAAATATTGCCACAATACTCCAACCTTTGAACGAGCTACTTGAGGTCTGACATAAATGGAAGTGGTCGGCCCAGTGTGCTAAGGTATTTCAGGAAGCTAAGGATCTTCTTACCACTTCCAGAGTTCTTGCACATTATGATACGTCCCTACCCATCAGGATGGCAGCCGATGCGTCAGCATATGGAGTTGGTGCTGTAATTTCCCATGTTATGCCTAATGGTGTGGAGAGACCTGTTATGGTTCGAAATTTACGTCCTGGGGATAACTGGATTCCGGGAGTCGTCATTAAACAGCTGAGTCCTGTCTCCTATTTGGTCGATCTGGGAGAGGGAAGAGCCTGGAAGCGTCATGTGGTTCATCTTAAAGTTCGTGGCCTGCCAGAGCCTGAAAGTGCTGCACCTCAAGATGCAGACGAGGCTGATGTCTTTGTTCCTGCTCCTGACACTACTGACGCTGTTGCTCCCCCATTTGGAATACCTACTCCCACTGTGATCGAAACTGGAGCAACTCCAATCACTCCACCGATGGTACTACCAACACCAACTTCTGATTTGACAACTGCGTCTTCTCCTACCACTCCAGTTGTTCGTCGATATCCATATCGTACTAGACATCCGCCGGACCGTTTACGGTATCATGTTGGACAGTGAACATTCGGTTCATGTTATTGTTGTGGTACTATACTTGAATTTAGTTGGGGAGGAGTGTAGTATAGTATATTAATTATATGCATACTTGTGGTTGTGTATCACCTGACTGAGCCGGCTAGCGCCGCTCTAGCGCTTTTGTCTGTTCTTATATAGTGCATTGTAATGTAATGATGTTCAGTCAGTCTCTGTATTGTATATGAGTTGTCTTGCAAGTGTTAAAGATTTATAACTCGAACTTGAGAGTACACTGACTCGTAGTGGTAACTAACCAAGTTACTACAATTTTATATTGACATCTTGTATCTTATTTCCTATCGTCTTTCTTTTTTCCTTTCCAGCTTGTCTTAGTCATATTTTTTATGACACAACATGTTCCAACTGAGTTTGTTCTCTGTGAAATCCTTTGTAGTAATGTTCTCTTTCAAATGCTGTAGAGGTCCAGTCTGTTCAGGATATAGCAGAATGCTTCAGGAATGTATCATTGTGTTAATTGAGTCACAGATTTTGGAGCATTCATAGGACACTTGAGAACTTCTGTAGTGGCCTTCTGACATTTCAAGTAATCCATGTTTTTAATATTCCAAATTATATATATTAGCATTGCTAGTTAGCTATCCAGAACTTACTATCAATTGGCTGTTCATTAAAGGTTGGTTCACAACATGATGATGGCCAAGAGTTTTGTTCCATTATCTCGTTTCATCTTGTTGTGAACTGGACAACAAGCATAAAGCAGAATATTATATTCCAGTATTAACAATGCGGTGTTGGGGCAATCAGAATGCTAGAGTCTAGCATGTAGTTAAAACTGCTGCACCATCAGCAGTTTAGATAGGATGTAGGGAAGCTGATTGAATTAAAGAGAAGGTTCTCTTGTTTGTGGCAAGTCTTGAAAATATGTAAGAGCAAAGGAAAATGCCTGAAAGTGGTTGCATGTCAGATAGAAAATGCCCTAGTTATAATTATACAACTATAACTAGTAACTAGAGCTAGTTTCTAGCTATAGATCTCCAGCATATTTCTGTTTCTTCACCTCCTTCTAGCCCCAAACAGCAAATCTCATCCTTCATCTGCTGTTACAGTTCACTCCAGTAGGATAGTTATTCTACAATGCAATGGAACATTATAGCATTGCATTGTGATTCATTATTGCAGTGCAATACAAACAAAATGCATGCACCACTCAGATACCATCATAACTAGCCTTAAGAGTTGCAAATGTGGCTTCCTAAGTCTTTGCTGGTAGCTGGACGTCTGACTATATACAACTACATGTAGTCTATTTTTTTACAAGTCATGCGTATTTTTTGGAATATGTTATTTTTTATAAAAATCTGTACCTGCTTACATACAAATAGCAGCACTGCACTTAATAATTTCCACTTGGTGCCTGGGGCCTAGCAATTTGAACACCTAAATTTTTTTTTTATTGGTGCTTTTTTCCTGTCGGACCCCATTTCCTTAAATACCTCACTAATATGATGTTAGCATTATTTAGTGCCAAGAATGTTCTTTCAGGAGTTGCAGATGTAACTGGAATTGTCAAATATATGAAAGAGTTGGTGCACATTGGCAACATAATTTAAAAAAATCTCATAACATTTGTATGGTAGCGACTTTTTCACTTCTGAGCTAGCCTGCTTGACTATATACATCCTGTAACAGTTGAATGTGCTTGGCTATGGCATTCATATTAATAGCAAGACTACATTCCTTCATTTTCACAGTTAGCTGAACATGTGTAATTGCAATGACAAATGAATACAGATAGCTACCTGTCACCAAATCCTTCTCTGCTTTTAAGTTGATCTGATTAAACTAAGTCTTTGCAGATGTGAAGAAATATGGGTTACTCACATTCTCAAATTGCAGGATATCCTTTGTTACAAAGAAATTCTGGCTGGTCAATGTGATGCTCCTGCCAAGTGGTGACTTAATGTCATAATATCTGTAATAATTCCCTCCAGATCCTCTTTCCTATTGATAGTAGAGAAAGCATCATTCATGGCTATATCTTTCTTTTGGAGTTTAAATGAAACTTGCTCTTCTGCACTGAATAATACTGTAGATGGCTGAGTAGAAGTCCAAATAATGTGCTAATAGTGCAACAATGCATATACCTTTAGACCATATTTATCACATGTAGTTGAATGCATTTCATCCATAGTTTCTAACCGCAAGGTTTAATCGGCGAGGTTATCTTATATAGTAGCAGTTCTTACTCCCCATCTAGTTGGATATCAGAGAACTGCAATATTGTATTAGTTAGCATGTTTCTTTGTTTGTAAAGAATCCTGAATACATGGCAACTTCCTTATAATATCTTCTAGAGCAAAGGTTCAATGAATACAAACAGCAATTGTAGATGGATTTTCATTTCTAAAGATTCTCCTAAAACCTGATCATCTTCCAGTGCATTCTTGAAGCCCCACCATATGCCTGCTCCAGCATAATGATAGGTTATACCAGATTAAAAGATCCTTAATTATCTTGTTTGGTGTCAGGAACTGCCAGTCGGTCTTCTTGTATGGTAGAGTCATCATCATTAACCCAACAAATAGATAAATTCAGCTGTTCATTGTTTAATCACATTTGTTGTTGCATTGAAAATAATAGGAATCTGCTCATAGTGCCTGGTGTGAGGTGAACTGATTTTCTTTGATCTAGTTACTGATACATTCACTCTTCTCCTACCTTGTGTAAATTACCCTCATCTTCATGATTACCTCATACATCTAGTCTTTGTAATTTAAACCTTTCAGCTGCATTATAAGACCTCTTCTGGTTTTTTGGAACTTTTTCTATTTGGGACCTCAGCTGGCTTGTAATTGTTGGTGTCCCTTGTGTCATCTATTAAATAATCTTACTTCTTTATGAGTGTGAGAAGATTCACGTACTCCAAACTTTCAGATGACATTTGCCAATACTATCTCTCCATTCTGCATGGAGTAAAGACAACTGTGAAACACCATGTCTGAAGCAAGACTTAATAATGTAGTTATTACACACACAGAATTGCATTACTGATAGCATGGATGTCATTGACTTGCTCATAAAAAGAACTATTTTTGTGTGTGTCATTCTTCAACTTAATGTTTTCCCCCCAATCTGACATGATATCAGTTATTCTGCATGCACTGATCCTACTTCCATCCATTCTCCATTCCCCAATCCGCCCCATACTTCAAAACATAATTTTCCACCTATGCTGTATACCAGAAAACTCCAAACGTTCCAGTGCAGTCCATAAGTACTGCATTTAAATTGATGTAAATGCTGCATATACACCAGTGTCTGTAGATGACATCATCAAGCTAGCTCGTGTGCTGTTATACAATCAGAATTGAGCAAAGATTACACATGCTGTAACATAAACAGGCTGAATGACCCATATTCTCGGTTTGTGGAAATCTGGCTACTGGAAACTGTTACCGAGTTTAAAGGAGGCCACACCTGATCCTATACCAAAACATCTATTGTTTGGTTGCTGGAGTTCATACTCCTTAGAAAATGTTACCAAGTCCAAAAGAAGTTCCAGCAGACTCTCTACAAAAACTGTTGAGTTCTCAAGTGCAACTTTTAGATGGAGGCTACAGTTGACACTGCAGCCAACAATAGCAACAAGTTATTGTGGGATGTGCTCATTTTTGTGAGGTGGAAAACATTGTATCAGTTGACTAAATGATGAATAAGTACTGAGGAACCTTTAGCCATGATTTCCATCACATTATTAGTACATAATGTGAAGACTAACCAATGGACATAACCATTTATTAATTTGTCTTGTTTCAGCCAGAGGCATCTGTTATGGCAGATTCACTAACTTAGCTATAGTATGGCCAGAACGGCTCTAACTTCACTGAATTACCAGAAATTCTTCACTACAGCTTAATTTTTTTTTAATGTTCCTTTGGTAAGAAGACTAAAGTATGGAGGTCATTTAAATCAAGCAACGGCCATTTTGCATCACCATGATTCTACTGATGTTTTCCCCCACCATATTTGTACTACTTCTTCTAAGTATAGTAAACTGATCAACAACCAGATTTTGTAAGTTAATTTTTATATACTTTTCTTAAGTCAGAGTGTTACTTCATCATTTAACAACCATCAACAGAGTGTGTGCCATAAACAAGCTGTAGAAGCTGCTCTTACACTTCCAGCTACCACCACAAATGTTAGCAGTCTGTTGGTGAAAGAATCGGCTAGAGAACAACAACAAACTAGAAAATGTTACTGAAGGTCTCTTCAAACATATCATGTCTAGCTTGACATGGATCAGCACTTTGTGAGAATGAAGAACTTCCAACAACTAAGCAATTAGGTTGCTGAAATCTTTGAATGGTTAAAGCTAAAAGCTAACAAATATGAGATACAAATGCAATCATACTAGCTTAAGAAGTGTGTGTGTGTCTATGTGTGTGTGAGGTGGGATAAAATGAGGTTTGGTGCTTTGTGTATATACCTGATATGGACCTGTTTTAACATTATACCATGATTGTGCTAATTTTGCAGTAATCTAAGTGTGAATTGTACTTAGCTAAGTTAGTAGTAACACTTAACTAAGCACAAAATCACTAAGTGTTAATAACTTGGCTAAGCATAGAGCATCTAGTTGAAACATCGAGTGAATACAATTTTAAATTGAGGATTGAGAAGATGATTTTAATGTTATGTCAACTGAGAGTTCATTGAGAGTTTAAATAATAGTGTTTGTTAAGTGCTTCATAAACATTTGTTTCTCGATATAGAGCACATGCATTGTCAGTTGGTTCCCCTTAGTCTTCTTCATCAGTTGTAGTTTGATCTCTTCATTTCTTAAACTTTGTCCTCTTCAATAATCAACTGCTCAGACCCTATAGCTATCACAATGGCACTCCTTTAGTAGACAACTCTTCTGCTCTAACAGGCTCTTTCTTTTAAGATACCTAGATCAGGGGGTTATTATGATAGGAGGGGGTTGTTTATAAGCTCTCCCCCCAAAATACACCAAAACCACACCCTTTAATTAAATGTCTTATTAGCACATAATTTTTTTTTACAATCACAGGTAAGTACAATTGTAAACATTTAATGAAACAAAGAAGCATTAAAGAGTCTTCCCGGATATGTCCTTCCAAATTTTTGACAGGTTTCATCAGTTGTAACTCCTTCGCCATGGTGAATAGCAATCACTGACAAGTCGGATAAACGGTCGTCAGTCATTGTTGATCATAAACAGGTCTTGAGCCTTCTCAATAAGGAAAATGACCTCTCCGCTCAGCACTCGTAATTGGTAAGGTATATGCAATTATAAGAAGCTGGTGGATGTTGGGAAATGAGTCCTTGTCGCAAGCACCAAGAGCTAAAAGTAAATTGTAAGGAAGTGTACCACGTTGGATCTCTTTGTTTTGCCAAAGTCGTTTCCATCTTTCAAGCTCATTACAGAGAAAGGAAGATCGTGTTCCCAATGTAACAAACTTGCTAAGTTCAAATCAGCATCATTAACAGAAGGTATGAGACAGAGAAGCCCTTGAATATACCTTTTATCGGATGTAAATCTTTCACTCATATGACTAAGGAAAGAATCTAAGAGAGGAATAGCTTGTAGAACTCTTCCGGACTATCGCTAGGAGTATTAATCCTATTCCTTTGAAGACTAGTTTTCCTAGGAATACTAGCAGATGATCCCACACTGTCAGCAAGTTTAAGAATCTCCTCATACCATTTGCTGAAAATTGTACTGATGTTACTTCTGGTGAACTTGATACTATCAATGACAGTGCCTACCATTTTGTGGGCATCAAGAATATCTTGGTCTCTCTTTTGCAACTTAGAGGCTAAAACTTTGACTTCATCAAGGACATTTTTCGTTGCAATGAAAACAGCTATGGTCTGAAAAGAACAAAGAGAAGATTTCAACCCTTGTGCTTTTACTTTTGTTTCTTTATCCCACTTCCAGTTCTCGTCATCTTCAAGCAGAGCTGGATGATCATCTGGTGACAGAATGGCATCCAATAGAGTAACAAGGCACTCATATAGCTCAAGAAAAACGTCGAAACATATGTGGCGTTCTACCCAGCGTGTTTTGCATAATCCAGGAAGTTTAGAATGGGATGATTCTGGCATGTATGTTTTAACTGTACGCTCAAAAAAGCATTGCCACTTAGGACTTTTGTTCAGAAACAAGAATGATTCATTTATTCACCAATAAGATTTCTCACTTCTTGAAGTCTACAAGAAGCAGCAATAGAAAGGTTCAGACAATGAGAGAAGCAATGTGTATGCTGAAGGAGAATTTTTTTAAATCTGTGCTTGGACTCCAGCTTTCTCAGAAGCCATTACTGCAGCTCCATCGTAAGCCTGGCCACAGATTTTAGATGGGTCTAAATTTACTGAGGGATGTGAAAGAGATTCCAAGATTTTTTTAGCAGTGGGAGCATTTGCTCTTTCAAGACTAACAAAATTGATTAGGCACTCCTTTATTTTAGGTGTTTGTGGTGCATGTCTACATAACGAAGGCACACAGAAAGGATGTCTTGATTTGCATGTGGGTCGGTGACCTCATCTGCTATGATAGTGAATGGAAGATTTTTCACTTTCAAAGGGTCACACAATTTCTCTCTCACTTTGTTGGCATAGATGTGAATCAGCTGATTTTTAATGTTCTTGCTGGTGTATTTAGCATTTTTGCTAGCAAGATTAAGATGCTGTTGCAAAGTGCTATTTCCTTTAGCCAAGAGTTGCAATGTGGCTATAAAGTTTCCTCTGTTCATAGTTCATCCGAAAAGTCAACTTTATCTTCTCCTCTGTGTTCTCTGAATGGTAAGCCTTGCTTAGCTAAAAACTGAACATAATTAACTATGTGATGCAGAATCTCTCTGTTTTCTTCTGCTTGTTCTTGTTTCACTTTTGTGAGATGTGAGTCAACTCTGGAATCAGGAGTGAAGTAGTTTGTTTTGAAACAATCAGCTCTTTCTGTAGCATGCTGATGCATGACAGTCCGCTCATGATGCAAAAGAATGCCATCCTTACCCAGTGCTTTCGTATATGGCTTCTGATAGGAGGATAGCACTTACACTCTGGGTATTGTACCTGCACCACCACCTCTTTGTCTGTTTGGAGGCTCTGGGAACAGAATACAATAAGAACAAATTCCTCCTTCAAGTTTCCTACTATAGCAAAGCCAGGGAAATTGGTTGAGCCAGTGCATCTGAAACGAAACTGCCCAGGTTTTACCCTGCGCTTGGTGACTGGATGAGACTGAAGGGCTTCAGATGCTGATGGTCTGAAATGTGATGACAGATACTGGAACCACTTGGAGTCAGGAATGCTACTAGCCAAGTGCCATAGGTTATCCAATGAACCATGTGCATCTTTCACAACTATTCCTAAGTCTAGTGTATACCAGCTACCATGTTGTCATTACCTTCATCTTCTCTACACTTAACTATAGAGGTCTGATCAGGTTCAGTGCATATCCTCTTGCTCACTGGTGATTCTTGAGTAAACTCGCCAGATCTGAAATTTGCCATTTAATAATATTAAAAGAAATAATCACATTATACTCTAGCTATTTACTTCTTTAACAGGTTTTTTAATGTCTTTTGCTTGGAGTCTTTCAATCCGCCATAGCTAGATAACTTGTCAGAGGCCAGAGTTCAGCTCATGTGACCCAGAGAGCAAGAGTTCAGCTCATGTGACCCAGAGAGTAAAATGTAACACATCTTTTGATGTATACACCTGTGGTTTTAGCAGGTTAAGTGAAAAATAAAGATCTGGATTTGCCATTTTGGTGCCTCATTTAATGATACTGCTGCTATAAGAGGAAATCATACTCTTTAACTGAATTTCATTAGTGTACATTATTATTGTTGAATTTTATTACTATTATTATCCTCATCATTATTATCGTATTATTGTCCAAAAAGGGGTGGGGGGTGGGGTTGCAACCCCCTCAACCCCCCCCCCCCCCTCCCCCGAGATCCGCCCCTGTAGCTAATACAATGATTAGAGAACAACTCTACTCTGTAAATGTTCTCCTGATAACCTCTGCAAGCTAATGTCATAACCATCTTGGTTGCAGTATTGGTTAGCTGCTATAATATATGTACATTTGATGATTAGGGTTACTTCAAATTTAGCTGCATCAGAATTGATCTCAGAAGCATGTAAAATCTAACTTTTCCCAGGTGAGCATGCACCTGAATCCCCCTGGGATAGTTTCCTGACCATTCATTAAATATTTGGTCAGAATTTTTCCTACCCACTCACCAGGTTTATGTATCTTAGGCAGCCCATAAATAAGGTAGTCTACTTCTAGTAGACCTAATTATGCAGTTATTATTTCTGCCATCCTCTCCATATTCTTTAATACGTGACTCACCTTGCTTTCCTGAGTCTTGGTAGGATTGTTCCTCAGTATTCCTTATGTGTTGGAGTTCAGCATTCTTGTCAGGTTTGAATTTAACTTTCTTTTGTCATCAGGACCGTAACCTTCCCCTTGTTTGCTGGTAGGATTGCGATCTCTTCCATCCACCTCAACTCTTCCAGTGCCTCCTTCTGTTCCTTCATCAGGTGTCCTTTGGTTTCCAATATTCTTGCTTGTCATCAGGACTGTAATCTTCCCCTTGTTTGCTGGTAGGATTGTGATCTCTTCCATCCACCTCAACTCTTCCAGTGCCTTCCTCTGTTCCTTCATCAGATTGTCCTTTGGTTTCCTTACTCTTCCAATATTCTTGCTTGAAGTTCATGTGCCTTGTTAGCCTCCAGATTCCAGGCTAGCTAGCTCTTCCACTGCAGTTATGGTGTACTTCTAAGGTAGTCTCCCTGGAGCAGGGACAAATTTAAGATTAAAAAAGGACATGTTACTGAGTTGGAGAATGATTCTTCTTCATCAGATTTGCCACCCATCCATCTATGCCTAGTTCACCTTAGTAGAAAAAATCTCCAGAATCTGTCTCGGGGAAAAACTTGTCGACGGTTTTGCTTTGATACATCGAAGGAAATTGATTTTTTGCAAGATATATGTTGGAGGAAAACATCACAGAAGTCTATCTCAAACTTGTGGAGGCACTCGTTCAAAAGAATTACTTGGTCTAGTCCATAGTAACATATGCAGAAAAATGACTACTCAGTCATTAGGTGGAGCTGAGTATTTCCTGACATTTATTGATTACAAAATGTTCTGCAAGTCGGTCTAACCACTGATGCACAAGGATGAGGCTTTTGATTATTTTATTTTTTGGAATAAAAGGTTCTAATTGAAAAAGCAAGTGGGTGTGAGTTTAAAGCTCTCTGCACAGATAATGGTGGTCAATATACATCAACAAGGTTCCAGGATTTCCCGAAATCTGAAGAGATATACCACAAACACACGGTGCCAAAGGGACCAGAGTTAAACAGAATTACATTGAGATTGTGCATTCAATGTTGATTTACACTAAGCTACCTCACAACTTTTGGCCTGAAGCACTGTCTATAGCTATAGCTATATCTAAGGTATCGAAGCCCGACAAAAGCTGTCAAAGGAATGACTCCATTTGAAGCTTGGACAAGTAACATGGGAATATTTGGGCATGTGCATGTTTTTGGCTTTAACTCACATTTCAAGGAGGAAAGGCACAAACTCAATTCAAAAGCAAGGAAATGTATATTCCTGCTCTATAGTGAAGAAACAAAAGGGTACCGACTCCATGATCCCAAAAGAGGGAAGGTCATTTTCAGTCGAGATGTTCAGTTTAATGAGGAGAAGAGAGAAATTGCACAAAAGTTCACTAAACCCAAGGCAAAGTAGCTACGTTATAGCTAAATTTGGATTATTCAGATAGTAGTAATACAATGACTGATACCTGCAACTCTGGAGGATCCATTGATAACACAGCCAAACCAGTTCTTAGAACCAGAGGTCCAGTAACTATTATAGATGTACTGCTAGCCCTGAGAAAACAAAATGATTAAATGTCATGGAAAAGGAAATAAAATCCCTTGAAGATAAAGGTGTCTGGGAGCTAATTGTGTTGCTAGAGGGATGAAAAGCTGTTTGTAGCAAATGGGTGTACGAAAGCATGACTGGTGCAGATGGCTTAGTTGAATGCTACAAAAAGATTGGTAGCTCAAGGATTCTCACAGAAATATGGAACTGGACATTTTGCTCAGTGGTTAGATTAGAATCACTCCGTACATTGACCACATTGGCAGTGCAATATGGATTGAAACTGCATCAATTGATGTAACAAAAGTCTTCCTCAATGGTGAGCTAGATGAGGAGGTCTACATGAAAGAGCCAAAGGGTTTTATTCCTAAAGGTCAAGAAAGTCTAGTTTGCAAGATCGAGAAGAGTAGGAATAAAGCAGTCCCCTTGCTCTTGGAATACAGCACTGCTCAAGAAAATGGGTTTGTTCAGTCAGTAATGTAGCTAGCTATGTGGAAGCAGGAGGAGAAGAGTTCTATATCTGTGTTGATGTTGATGACATCATACTTGCTAGAAACAGTGACAAGAAAATAAAAGAAGTGTGAAGACACTCTCGAAAAGAGATTTGCCCATAAAGGATATGGGAAAGCTACACTATTTTCTTGGCATGAAGTTTCTCCAAAATGAGAAAACTAGAAATGTTTGGATCAGGCAACCTGCCTACATTGAGAATTCGGCATGCTAGACTCAAACCCTGTTAGTACACCAGTGGATAACAATGTGAACATTATTAAAGCAACAGACCGTGAAGAATGTCAATTTTACCAGTCAGCAATTGGTGGTTTGCCCTACTTGTCTGTAGGTACAAGACCAGATATCACTTACTCCATGAGTAACCTGGCAAGGTTTAGTGCAAAGCCAATCGAACAACACTGAACCACTCTGAAACCTGTTATGGGTATCTGAAAGTTATAATCGTTCTTGGTATTCTGTATTGTAAGCAAGGCTCAAAGGAATATCAGCTATTCAGAAGCTGACTGGGATCGGAAACTTGATAAAATTGGAAATCAATATCTGGATATCAGATTAGTGGAAGTACTGATTCTTGGAGAAGCATTGCCCACTGCAGAAGCAGAGTATATGGCCCTAGCAAGTACAGCTCAAGAGGCCAGACAGCTTACAACTGAGTTGGGAAGTACTCCTACAAAGGCCACCACTATTTATGAAAACAACCAATCAGCTATATAAATGACCAAGAACTCACAGTATCATGGTTGAGCAGAGCATATCGGAATCAAATATCATTTATTCATGACCAAGTTAAATCTTAAACAGTTTTAAAAAAACTAAGAAAAATGGCTGAATCACCTAATGTGGTTGGTTATGTTACCATGTCAATCATTATATTAGTTTGCTCTCTGTATATAGAGTATTGAACTTGTAGTGTAGACAGATTCTATTAGAAGCGTTAACTTTTATGTATCCTTGATGTCGGGATACAGTTTACATTGCAATACCAATATTTGGATAGCACCATTTACAACTTCTTTCATATAGCTGATTTATGTATTAGCAGTTGCTCATTTTTCTTAGCTGTTGAGGTGTTGTATTGTTTTGCTATTTATTTATGATTTAAGCTATAGTCAATAACAAGTGATAGCTGAAGACATTGTAGTTGAAAGTAAATGTATAAGCTCTCTTTGTTAATGTCAACCTCCATCACCATGTTACCTGATATCAGAACAGAAGCCAATACAATTGTCCTTAAGTTCACAGTGATAGCAAAATTTACCTTATCGGTTGATGAACATACTAATAGTGGTATCAATTGGCTACCATATGTGCTTAGCCATTATATTAGGGAAGTGTTTGAAGAAGAAAGGTGGTTAACTGAGAGACATATCAATATTGTATAGTAGTTAAAAAAAAAAAATTTCATGCTACCAAAATTCTATAGAACAGTGCATTGGGATAAGTTAAAAATTAAATGAAGTTCATAAAAATATTGCTGTCTGTGTCAACTATAGCCTTGTAGTACCAAACCGAATTCATAAATTCAAGGGTTGATAAAAATTTGATATAAAACAATACTAGATGCATCAATTGATGATAATCACAAACTTGAGAAATGTGTGGCAGATTTTGTGTTGATTTCCACTGCAGTAGCAACTGTACTTATCTCACAAGGGTTCCTTCCATCTAAATGTTAATTAACCTTAAGTAATGTTTTAAAACAGGTCCATTCTCATACAATTTAAAAAAATAAAATTGTGAGTGATGAACTTTAACATTTACCTGTGGTGATATTATTTTTTTCACTTCTATACCATATGATACACTAAATGCTGAGAAATATATCTAGAAATGATAACTTTTCTCTTCCCCCAATATATAATATACAGATTCATTCTCTACTGAGTAGCTACTCTGTTCTCCGTTGATGTACCTATTCAAATTTACAGGTTGTGCAAATTTATAGATGGCTTGTGCAATATGTGTACTCTGCCATCTGCAGATTGGCTGTCAATCTGCAGATGGAAACCCATTGTGGAAATGTACGGGTTGGGAAGGCCAATTTGCTGATAGGTTATTGTAGTAGTATACGCTAAGGGTGTTCTCCTGACAAAGGCATTCATGTTTATGTAGCCAAATCAATCAACATAGTAGGTGCACATTCTTATCACTTATGCATTGATTTATTAAAAAAAATAGATTTGCCAATATAATCCACTGTCAAATATATATAGCATTAGCATATAAAAATGTGTACATGGACAGAGAATTTAATATAATTATGATGCTTTTTGTATCAGAATAACTGTACAACAAAAGTTTAATGTCAACAATGGGGAAAAAATAAAACAAATTCATTATGGAAGAGTTTAAATTTTACAATCTCATATTTCTCACAAGCTTCCTCAATTTTCCAAATGTCTAAGGCAAATTTGCTGTTGGAGACATGTAGAAATAACCATTATCACCAAACTGAGGTCCATAGCTGTTCAGGATAGGAGGGTCATGCCTGAAACTATTATGATGCCTAGGAGTGGGTGATTCAATTGCTATCTGAGTATTTTGCACAGAAATGTTTGATTGTTGTGAAATTTATTGTCATGCTAATATTTTCCTTTAAATAGTCATGGGTTATTTACATCACAATTTCTCTGCCACTCAGTATGTGTCTATATATTTATTGTGCTATCTATAGTCATAATTATTGTGAAGATGTCAAAAGGCACAATACAAGAAGTTGTAACAACAATGCTTTTCAAGTATGGGTTCATATCACAAGCTTAGCTAGCATTTATTTACTACCTAATAAGTCCATCTTTAGTTACATGCTAACATCACACAACTGTGGAAATCTAACTAAATCTACTGTATTTATTGAGAGAAACACTTCTTGATTGTCAGTTTAAAGAGGTAAAGTCAACATTATATGCCATGGTGGTAGCTAGCTTTGTTATGGACACTTAGGTGGAGTTTGTAGGAACAGTCAATATTGACAAGTAGTGAATATTGAACTGTCTACTTGAAAAGAATGGCAAAGGGTTTGGTGACCAGCTGAAGTAGCTTGCCAGACATTCTTTTGTAACTTTATACACATGTATTTTATTATGTTGCTTCCTAACATGCACTTGTTAAGTACATGGAAACATAGCTGAGCAAATACTTGCAAGCAGCCTCTCGTAAATATGGGAAGGGATATTGTAATAGTGAAATCAACTGACAGTGCTTGGAGACAGAAATCTGCAATACTACCAAATGGAAGAACATGAACATGAAGAAGTTAACACGCACCTCAAATAAAAATTGTTTATACTTATGGTGTTCTTTGTTATTTTCTGAGAGAGGCCCCACTTTGATCAGTTTCTAGGTCAAGTGTACCTCTCCTCCAAGCACCAAATGGGTTCTGGGTTAAGTGTATTTTGGCTGGGGGAAAAAAATCACATTTGGCTGTTTCTGATGGATGTGAGAAGTTGAATTACCTGATAATTTCTCACTTTGAAAGTGAGACAACAGTTGTTCTTTAAAAACAAATTTTATTAACCTCTTTTTAAATTTTAAATGCATATAAGCTTTTTTTAAAGGCTTCCAGCCCATTATGGCCTGATATTTCTTCTCTCGCTGTGGATACATGGTGACTCTCTGATTATCTAAGGATCTGCGATGATTTTGTTTTCCAGGGCAATAAGATCTCCTCCTATAACTTGGCTAGCATAGTATCTATATCATGTGTTCTGAATTTGTGAGAGTTACTTGAAACCTTTTCACATAGTGTTTTTAATGGACTAGCCAGCTCTTTTTATATTGACATCTTCTATATTATTTCCTACCTTTTTCCCCCCCTTCCACCTTGTCTGATTGTATTTTTTATGACATGACTTTTTCCAATTGAGTCTTTTCTCTGTGAAGTCATTTGCAGCAATGTCTTCTTTCAAATGCTGTAGAGGTATGGTAGTCTGTTCAGGGTATAAAAGATTACGTCAGAAATGATTCGTTATTGTTTGTGGCAAATCTTTCAAAAATGTATAATTATGGATGTAAGCGCAAAGGAAAATTCCTGAAAGCATGCCCTAGCTATAACTAGTATAACCTAGAGTTAGTTGCTAGCTATAAATTTCCGCACATTTCTCTTTCTTCACCCACCTTCTAGCACAGAACAGCAAATCCAACTCTTCTTTGCTGCTGTTACAGTCTTTCCAATAGGCTAGTAGTAAAGATTATTCCATTGAATGCAATGCAATGGAACATTATAGCATTGCATTGTGAATCAGTAATGCGTGCAAGCAAAGTCCAATGCTCACTCAGCCACCATTATGTTCTGATTCAGCCTTAAGCAGCTCTGCTAAGGCTGGAGCTGCAGTGCAGCACTGTTGACTGTCACTGTCAGGACAGATTAAATGGGCCTCTTCAGTCCACTGACTGTCAGCAAGCAGTGGTCTTTCCATGGTATCCACCATGGAGATTAGCCTGCTCCCATCCTTAAACCAGTACTAACTGGTACCACACAGAGTGTCAGAGAAATGTAGGAACCAGTTAGCAAAGCATTTTCTGTCATAAACAACTATGTCCATCAGTTCATGAAGTGTAAGTTCTAGGATGTTGGTGCATATGTACCTATTTCCCATCTGAAGAGCATGCCTATGTTAAGTGTAAAATATCTGAAACAAGGTGTTTTGCAACTTACCACCATCACTATACATCATCAGTTGCTTGAAGTAATTGCCTACTGTGATATTATGGTGGCATTGCAATAAATTCACCTACACCAATGAAAACAGCATTGGGAAGGTACATGAGATATATCCTTCAGTACTGAACTCATTGATGAGAGAATCGCCACTTTTCAGTCATGGCACAATCTGCCCAGGTGGGATGACAGCGATGACATAAACAACTTATGGTCTCTTATTCAGACAGTTCACAAGACAAATGGGCTAGCATCAAGAGGATCCAATTCATCATCTGCTTCACGTAGCCATTTTTGGAGTTATGATAGGAGTTTTGAGAGCCTTTCTTCTGTACAAAGACTACATCAAGTTCAGAGGAAAGTCTGAAAAAACTGCTGGCAAATGTTGTGATGTTCAGTTGCATGTTGATGATGTAACATCTGTAACCATATTGTTGAGGAAGATAGTAGATCGACATGAATGGAACTACAGTACTGCTAAAATGAATATTTCCTCTGCATGCAACAAACCTTTTAGTCAAATATATTTCAGTCTACCAGCCCTATCCTCCTCTATCTCAGTAAGTACGTTTATCTGCAATTGCTTTCATACGTTTCAGTCTTGCTCTTCTTTCCTTTTCTGTTTCCACTTTCATCTTGTAAGCATGCAGTTGTACTAATCTGGAAGCTCTTATCTCTTATGTCTCAGCACATTGAATCTGTGATAATTTACCCAACATGACTTGCAATTGAAAGTACTCTGCCAAGTATTTGAGATGCTTTAGAAACAGTGAAACAACTAATTCAATGCTCCCCAAAATGATCACATCTCTCTTCATCGAAATTTTAGAAGTTTGATGATGATTGCATTCTCTACACCTTGATGTTAGAAACTTTGGATAAATACATTGAACTGCACTTGGTGCATAAAGTCAAAAAGCAGATGGGTTGTTGCAATCATTGGAAAAATTTAGCACATTATCAACATTTTATCTAGCCTTCATTGGGAATACTCTTGCTCTATGCTATCTCTGTTGTTGATCCAGCCAATGAGCTTCCCAAGAAAGAAGATTTGATGAAAACTGTTAGATTTTATGACATGAAAGTCACCACTGCCTAGTTACCCAATGATGGGCAGCCACAATTGCCTCACTACAGAAGACATCCTTCGCGGTTTGAAAATGGGAGTGATGCACATATCTTTCATCTGGAAAGACTTACCTTCATCAAGTTTACTTGCTAGTGTGTGACCTACTTTGTGGAGAGCTCAAGAGGGATTTAGTGACAAGATATTCTTTCTGTGTTTGCAATTGGAAAAAATTCTCATATGTACAGCTAATGGTCAAGATTAGAAGACACCATGAAGGAACTGAAAGGTCTTGACACCATGAAGGAACTGGAAGGTCTTGATTATGAAGACACCATGAAGGAACTAAAAGGTCTTGATATTAAGTAGATGTTGATATGCCTGCCTTAGCTTGGCAATTTCAACTGTTACAGGAAGTTGTCAAGCAGGTTAGCCCAAAAGTAAAAAAGTAACTTCCATATAAACCATCTGTAATGTGATGACTTTATGTTGGCAACAGTGCACCAACTCTTCATCTGTATTTAATTATTCCAGATACATCAGCAAGCTCTGAAAGGACATTCTGGTCAATAAAGACATTTTAATGTATGTGCATTCGACTATAATGGAAACAAGGTTCAATAACTGCCTACTTTTGATTGAATTCACTTGACTTACCTATAGGGGTAAAGTATTTTTTTAATGAGGAATGAATTAATAATTTTTTTACTTGATATTCTTTATCAGAGATTTCAGTTGAGTACTAATTTTCCCTTCAGATTGCATCAGAAGCAATTTCAGACCCCCCAAAATTACCAGAGGTGGAAATGTCTCCAGATCCCTGCTAGAAGTGTCAGGGTGCTCTTGCTGCATATGAAAATCTTTCAGCCTTCTTACCTTTAATGTGTTCCCACCCTCACCCCTCCCTGATGCATATAGCTAGTTTATAAAGAGAAATATAGTAATAATGAAGGAGACTTCTATATAAATAAAGAAAGATTATGTGAATGTGTGTATGTATCATGTGTGTGTATGTGTCTTTGTGTCTCTGTCCCTGTCTATTTGACCATTATTCACAGCCACAATTTGGAGCTAGGAAGTTGGAACTTTGAATGGAGGTGTTCTTTTAAATTACAGCAGACTAAGCTATGTTGTATTGACCAAACGCTAAAGTCTTTCTGGAAGAAATTTGCTATTTTATTGTTGACATACACAAGGTGTGTTGCTGTATCATCTTTTGATCGATGCCACTGATGCTTTTCAGCAACTGTTCCTACCAGTACAAACAGCTGCAGCTTCCCAACTTACACTTACTTGTCCACTCCATAAACAAAGCCTGTGGTAATACATGAACTAGCCATTTAGTGGTTCATGTTGCTGTGAAGAATCCATAAAAATTCCAGCTTCTGACACCATTAAGCATGCATACCATGACAGGGGACCTGATATCACCATGATACCTATATTTTGTTGCATCGCCCTGTCAGATACAGCCAAAAATCGGCTTGTAACAACAAAACGCTAATCTTAGAAATTCTGCAAATAACAACAACAATTTCTGCAACAATATGCAAACCTAGACATTTTTAGAATTCCATACTGTAATCCACTAATCATAAATGTGAAATACACTAAAAGAGTTCCAACAAATGCAACAAGATGTTTGGCTATGAAGCAGCACTCCTTGATAGAAAAAAATCAAAATTAAGGTGACAATCCTGGGAAAGGCAAAGGGAGAAATATGTTATCCAAACATGAACCCCCCCCCCCCCTGCCTCCCTATAGACACACCATAAACACACAAACAAACACATAACAAACACCTTATATTCAAACATATTCTTAATAACTCATGAAATGCTGGACAACATCATAAGTCCAAACTGTCCCTTTAACAAAATATATGAGGTTCTTGTTCGCTTCTTGTGTCCTTCACATTTGTAGCTAATGTGGCAATTATATCTGCTCGCATTGCCAGATGATTTCACTACAGCAACTTTTCCCACATAAATGGGAGGCTGCTTCCAAATACTCTCTCAGCTATATTTCCATGTGGTTAATTCAAGTCTGGCAAGGAATTATAAAATGAAGTGTACAAAAAGAAGGCATGGCAAGCTACTTCAGGTGGCCTCAAAATCCCTTGGATTCAGTCAATTTTGTTAAATTCTTATCACTTGTCAATATTGACTGTTCCTACCAACTCCAAGTAAAGATCGTGGTTTTTCGTCACAAAGCTAGGTACCTCCATAGATATAGTGTTGACTCTACCCGGCATTCAAGCAGTGTTTCTCCCAATATATACAGTAGTCTTATTTCACTTACCACAGTTGCAAGATGTTAGCATACGAAAGTATTGATCTGCATAGATACAAACTACCCTCTTGATACTTGAAATGCATTGTATTTATATTTCTTGTATTGTGTGGTTTTTACCTTTTCACACGTCACAATATGGCTATAGAAATATGGTCAAAAGACACATATTGAATGGCATAGTAATTGTGCATGATGTAGCCTACGACTATTTAAAAGTAAATGTTAGCATGATAAAGTTAATTTCTCAACATCAAAGATGTCTCTACCAAATGCTCAGATAACAATCCAACCACCAACCCCTAGGCGTCATACTGGTTTCAACCATGACTGTCCTGACAGCAGAGATTTTTCAAGAGTGTATGGTGAATCAGAGATTCCTTCCACTGATGATCATCCAGTGGCAGACCTTCGTAAGTATATCAACCAAATCTATGACCAAGGGACTCTCGGTAGCTGCACAGCAAATGTCGTATGTGCTGCCTATAAACTGGAACTATGTAGGCAGGCTGAGGAGAAGAACCAAACTTATTACTACCAAGATGTTTCACGTTTGTTTGTTTACTACAATGCTCGTGTCATTGACAATGCCATGGGTAATGATGCTGGTGCTTCTTTCCGTAACATCTTTAAATCAATAAAGGATAAGGGAGTATGCAAGGAGTTCATGTGGCCATATGATAAAAAGATATTTGCAGTTAAACCTTCACCTAGGTGCTATCGTGATGCTGTGGGGAACACCATCTGCAAATTTGCACGCCTCAAGCAAGATATAAATCAGTTTAGAGCTTGTTTGAAGTCAGGATTTCCTTTTGCATTTGGTTTTTATGCTTATGACAGCTTTGATAATATTTCAAGTGATGGGGTAATGCCAATACCTTCTGATAAAGAGATCAAAAGCAAAACAAATATTATTGGGCATGGTGTATTGGCTGTTGGCTATAATGACAACACTCAGTATATGACTATTCTGAACAGCTATGGAGATTCATTTGGTGACAAGGGCTATTTCTACATGCCATATAAGTTTATCACTGACAGTAAATTTGCCTTAAACTTTTGGAAAATAGAGGAAGCTTGTGAGAAATATGAGATTGTAATTCAATCTCTTCCTTCATGATATTTTTGACATTCATGTTTGTAATACAGGCCAAGTTTTGTTGTTTAGTTATTCTAATATTTGTTCATAGTATTTTTTTGTGTATTAAACATTCTATCCATATCATCTTTATGATTTGTGGTGTTTGACAATGATGTTATATTAGCAAAATCTGGGTAGAAAAATTGCTAACAAAAAACGACACTTAAGATTTTGAATTATAGGACCTACACCTAATATGTTGACTATATCAATTTGGCATGAAGCTTTATTGACAAGAGAATACTCTCTTGGTGTGGTTCAAACTGGGTGTGGTTCAAACTGGGTGTGGTTCAAAATGTAAAATTATAAAATTTGTGGATGAGTCAGATTCACAGAAAGGTTGGAATATATATCTAATCGAGAGGCGATAAGTCTTTTTATTAGGTAGCTATGTTCATCGTGCCTTGTGAGGGAAGTCTTAATCATATTCCTTGAATGTGACACTGGTGTAACTGGTGCCTGCTTAGCAGAGAAGATTTTAGGATTTCTAGAGAGATTGCAATTTAGATCTCATGAATCTGTGAGGTTAACCCAATGATGGTCCAGAACATGAGTGGTAGGACTATGGGAACTACATCCATCAATTCTCTCTGGCACTATATCTCCATTGTGCATCACCCTTATTAAACTTAGCAGTTGTTAAGTCATTGGAGTTATCAAGTATTTGTATGGGCATTTAGGTTGTGTTTTATGTATTTTGCTTCTCCTCCAAAATGCCCAATGATGGTACCATTCCTGCGACTTATGATTCTTGCTGATTAACTAAAGCTGACCGATAACTCATCTCATCATTCTAAAATTAATAATAATAATAGTAACTGTTGCAAGTTGGTGTGGCTTGTCCCAAAAGTGGGAGTGGCTAGGATCAAATGCTATTTCAGTACCCCTCCTTCTCAAAATCCTGGCTGCTGTGGGTACATGCACAAAGTTTAGACCTGGATTCAAAACCACCTCTTGATCCAGATGAGTACTTCAAACTATTGGTTCAAAACAACCCACTTTTTGTTTGTGGGGAGACAATAGTCTTTGTCAGTCAAGTGGAGATTAAAACTTCCTCGCATGGCTCCGCTTTGCTGTAATTCAAATACTCTTCCTTGTCCAAAACTTTCTCCGACTCTTAATGGCTTGATCTCAGTCCTCCCAGTCGCATCTTATCTCTATAATATCACTGAATTCTGGACAGTAGAATGGCTCTTCCTGATCTTTGCTTGGGTATGGCACAGCACCTCATACTGAAGATGTAGTGATTGCTTGTCCATCTTTTCTTACTAGTCATTGTGGGTCACTTAAGTGCCAATCTCAAATCTGATTGTGGTTCACACAACCTAATTCATATCAAAAGAGGGATTGTCAAGAGCCTCTATGACATAGCTAGAAAAGTGACGTAGATAGGGAGACTGACATCCTCACCAAGTATTTTCTAACCTCTGCCCTTCATCCTCTCACCATTGAAGCAATCAACCATGTGAGTGAATACGAAGACAAAGAAATGGCGAAAAAGACCTAATCCCACTATGTCTGGCCTAAGTGAGAACATTATACATGTTCGTGGGAATTTTATTGGCCGAGTTGTTTTCAAATCAGGAATAACTTTACCAGGGTCAAAGATAAATGACAAACTATCATAAATTTATCAATTGTGTATAGAATTCCCTCTTCTGTGGGAAAATGTATATGAAGAAGTCTGGAAACTCAGATCAAGAAGCATAAATATGCATGCAGGAAGAGAGAACTTGATAGGTTCGCTAAGGTAGACTGCATGGAAACATCACCATCCAATCTTATGGAAAGAGACCTTTGTGATTGAAATCCAGAAAATGGAAGAAATTTCTTTAGGAGGTGCTGCACATCCATTTTACAACTAAGAGTCAATGCTTCAGTCGAGATGGGTTAGAGTAACACTGGAGCTATCCATTTTTGTGTCTTACCTCTCAAGCCTTTGAGTGAAACATTGCCAGTCATTTTCTGTCTGGTTGATTACTGAACTTTTAAGCTCTAGCATTCAGACAGATCATGAATCACCTGCATTTCTTGTCAAATGCATTGCCTGTGAGTATGAGTTGTGTTGCTTTTTAATTCACCTGATGAAGACTGAAGTATTCGGTTGCAACATTAACAGCAACAAGAACAAAAAAACTGGTTGAAAGATAAAACTACAAAGTATTTGATGAGTCATACAAGTTCTCCTTGTCACTGTCAACCTCCATCACCATGAAACCTTGTAACTACATATCAGGAAAGAGACAATCATATTTGAGTTCACAGTGATAACAGAATTAAACATGTCAAAATTCTCTGAGAGAAGCTACTTATATTTGTATATATTGGCCAACTGTGGCATTACTGTCTAAGTGTTAATTGTATACTACCATAGTCTGGGACACTCTAGAAGTTGCTGTTTGGTTCTACTACATATTAGAACAATAGACATTTGGTATAAGTGATTCCTGTGTTGTATAAAGGGACTAGAATTACTAATCTCAAAATAACACATGGTGTCAGAGGTGGGATAATGGCCCGAATTCGACATTTGCTCCATTTAATATCCACAAGCCAGATGAAAGGAGCACATGAAGAAAGTGATTCGAGCAGCATCATTTCTCTTCGCGATTTGAAGATGAAAGTCAACCCAGACAAATTAGTACATCACTCTCTTCCTGGGGTAAGAAGCTAAAACTATCCTTGACTCCACAACTACAACAGCTGAGGAGAAAATGGGTTAGTATGAACAGTGATAGAAAAATCTGACAGCCAATTTGCAGTTCGCAAGTATTTATGTATGAGAGAGAGCTCGATTCCACTAGAGGAAAGGGTAAAAAGCAGAAAAATTCATTATACAACTGTACACAATGGGAGAAACTTTCAACTGTGGAGATATTTCCAAAGTAATGATACGAGCCAGACTATAGTCGTATGAATCAGCAATGCCATATCCAAATGGTTAGAGCTTGATCCAGACCTAATGTTATAAAAAGCCCCCAAAAATGAAATTGAAGCTGAGCATGAACAACATGAACAGCTAAAAGGCAGTACAGCTTCCATAGTGGCAGTAATTTGAAAGAAGCAAGGTTCGGCAGACAATACAGGGGCAAAAATGGATAGAATAAATACAATAGGAGAGCAAAATACCAACCAGAACAGCAACAATAAGAAATGTTGGCAATTTGGTCTTGAACCACATCCTAGAGACAAATGCTACTCCAAAAGTATATCTGAAGTAGAAGAAGAAGGGCATCTAGACACTACATTCCTCAGCACACTGTCCTGTGATCATGTAACATCCTGGATAACTAGAATTGGACTGGAAGGACAGGACATACCTTTCAAAATGGATACTGGAGCAGAGGTAACTGTCATCTCGGGAAAAAAATACCAGCAGTTGAATGTAGTTTGACTGAGTAAGCCAGTTAAGACTAAGTATGGCCAATCATGCTGCCCCTTGCCAGTGATCTGTCTATTCACGGAAGATTTTGCGCACAAAATGGCATCAACATCTCAACCAGATTGAAGACTTAAAAGTTAACGTACTGGGACTTCCGACCACATCATGACATTGAAACTGATTACTAGAGTGGATTCAACTATGCATAAGAAGGAAAAAACTATTTCAATGATCTTCATCTCTCTTGAGTTGATGGAGAATCTGAGATCAAAGAGGATGCCAAACCGTTCGCACTTTATTGACCCAAAAACACACTGCCAAAAGGTATAGCAGGAACTCGATTGAATGGAGTCTCTAGGCATAATACCAGAGTCGACACATAAAACACAATGGTGTTGGGCATAATAGTGATCTCTGTAGACTTAAAGCCACTTAATGGGAGTGTACATCATCCACTTCTCAAGGTGGAGGAAACCCTAGCACAATTCAATGGAGCTAAAGACTTCAGTAAGTTTGAAGCCAACAGCAATTTTTTTGACAAATAACCATTGCTGAGAAATCAAAGCTGCTCACCACATTCATCACTATGGGTGGACACTGTTTCAACAAACTCCAATTTGGCATATCAAGCACCCCAGAATATAAAAAAAGAATGAGTCAGATCATGATGGGGCTAGTATGGATGCTGGTCCTAATCGATAAAGTGCTCTTCTTTAGGACAAGACAGGAAGAACACGATGGCAGGCTAGAAGCAAACATGTAAAAGCAGCAAGAGTCACTCTCAACCATGACAAGTGTGAATTTTCTCAAACTAAAATAACTTTTCTTGGTAGATGCATAGCAAGGGATATAACCAGATCCAGAGAAGACAACTACAATCAAGGAGTTGAAATCCCATACTAATGTAGCAGAACTCCAGAGGTTACTAGGAATGACAAACAAGCTGGGGAAATTTTCCAATAACTTGGCAGAACTCACTAATTGAAGAGATGCTGGAAAAATACAGCACACGGGTATTGGACACATTTCAAGAGCATGCATTTTTTAATGTTAAGGTTGAACCCAGTGTATTCTAGTTCTGTACAGACCCCATGCAGCTACCAAGATAGAAGCAGATGCTTCATCCTATGGACTGGGTAAAGTCCTTCTTCATGAACATGAAAATGAATGGAAGTCATGTACCTCAGGATAGTAACTTGCTACTGTTCAGAACACATAATTATAGTGGTCTAAAAGCACCTCCAAATGGAAAGTCTGAACATGGTACATGCTGGGCACTATCAACATCAGCAATATGATAGCCCGGACTATCACGGCAAATCGAGGACATCATGAAACAATGTACAGTCTGTGCAAAGGATGTCAGCCTCTCATGCCTTGAAGGATCCCTGAATATATTTTGCAAAAGGTTGGCTCTAACCTATTCATGCTAAATGGGGCAAACTACCTTTTGGTCATCACTACTTCTAGGGATAACTGGAATTGGTATAGCTGGTATCATTACTTCAAACTACATTATAGCTTCCATTTTTTCATGACATGGCATACCACAAGTACCATAGCCCTCAGTATGCTTCTAAAGAGTTTTCGAACTTCTCAAGAGAAGATTACTTCTTCCTAATCAGTAGTCTTCACTTTCTACAGATCAATGGATAAGCTGAGAGAACAATATAAGTGAAGAAGTTTGTAAGGGAATCAGAAGACCCATATATGGCACTACTCTGCTATCGGGCAACCACACTTCATAGTGTGACATGAGACTATTGGAAAACTTGATGGGATGGCACCTGAGGACTACCTCACCTCTGATGAAAGAAGAGCTGGGCCCGAAATAGACGGACCTGAAAAGCTTTAAGAATCGTGACAAAGCCTTCAAACAGAAATAAAAACAAGACCATAACCACCGACACCGAGCATTATCTCTGTTGGCAATCATGATACACAAGTGCAGATGGGTAGTAGACATACAGGCAGGTCACTATACTAGCAGATGCTACCAGGTCACATCTGGTCAGCACTTCCAGTGAACAAATTCGGAGGCCATCGACAGCTAAACATGGTTCCAACAAGTTAAGAAACACCTGATCATATTGTATCACGGTCTACTGTGTACCACTCAAACAAATCCTAATGAGATCATGAACAGATGCAATCATCTATCCACCCAATTATTATGGAACCTCGACTTCCTTGAAAAAGGGAAATGTGCCATTTCTGTCTAAGTGTTTATCGCATACACTAATATATATTGTAGGCTGCATGGGGCGCTCTTGAACTACTGTTTTAGAATAATAGATGTTGGTATATAAGTGATACTTGTGTTGTATAAAAGGACTTGTATCACTCACCTGAAAATACCAAAGTAACCTAATCCATTGCTTTGCCATTATGAGAAAGAAAGTGGATAACTGCATATGAGGAATGTTTACAAATTACCAAAAGTCTACCGAATGCCTTAGACAAGTGAAAGCAGATAGTGAAATAAAATTAATGGTGTTCATATTTTAATGATCACTTCTCATGTGCCAACTATAAACAACTTTTTGGTGAATTCCATTTCTGTTGATAATATCCTGAATTTGAGTATTTGAACAAATTTTCTTGATATACAGATGCAATAGAAATCGATGTCATGGAGTCAAACTTCAGGAAGATGCAGCAGATTGTGTGTTGTTTTGCACTGTAGCAGCAGCAACTGCATTTTCCCATGGGATCCCTCCATCTAAATGGTGTGGAAGCTATCATCAATCTGATCCCACTGAAATCAAGTTTCGAAAGAGGGAAAATATTCCCATTCACATAAAAATGCAACTCTGTAAACTTGTGCTGAACATTAGCATTTAACTGAAGTGATGTCTTTTTAGGTTTTACTTCTGCATTATCAATATTCTATTGATTAAATGCTGAGAAGTTTTTCTTATAATAGCTCATTCATTTTCTCTTCACCTCTAGTCGATTCATTCTACTCAGTACTCCATTCTCTGTTAGGTTTATAGCTCTACTTGCTCACAAATTTATTATTCCCTGGTTGTTTAAATTTATACATGGCTTGCAAAACCATGTACTAAACCAGTAAATAGAAACCCATTCTAGAAATCTACATTTGGGCAGACCAATTTGCAGTTGGGACACAACCAGGTTGGAATAAGTAGTGTTTTCCTGAAAATATAAGCAGGCATACATGTATATGTACCCAAATACATGTTAAAAGCATGCTCTAATTATTCAAGAGCTTATGCATTTGTTTTTAAATAGAATAAATCTTCAATGTTCTGCCAATATAACAAAGAAGTTATTCTCAAGCATCACAAATAATTATATACATCATTAGCATACAGTAGATATTAAAATAGTAGATATGCACAAAAGTGTTTAACAAACAAAATATACTATGAAATGTTACTTGTTTGTACCAGAATAAGTATAGAACAAAACATGGCCGACATTACATTTCTAACGTCAAAAAAATTAAAAATAATAATAAAAATTAAAAATAATCATGGCAGAGTTAGAATCACAACCACTTATTTCTCACAAGCTTCCTCAATTTTCCAAAAGTCTGAGGCAAATTTACGGTTAGTGATAAACTCATATGGCATGTAGAAATAGCCATTATTACCAAACTGATGTCCGTAGCTGTTAAGAATAGTCATATACTGAGTGTTGTCATTATAGCCAACAGCCAATACACCATGACCCACAGGATCTCGATTGTATTTAATCTCTTCAGCAGAAGGCATTGGCATTATTCCATCTCTTGAAATATCTTCAAAGCTGTCATATGCAGCAAACCCAAATGCAAATGGAAATCCTGACTTCAGACAGGCTCTAAACTGATCTATGTCTTGCTTAAGGGTGGCATATTTGCAGACAGTATTCCCATCAGCATCATCATAGCACTCAGGAGCAGGTTTATCTGCAAATTTACTTATATCATATGGCCACAAGATCTCCTTGCAAACTCCTTTATCATGTATTCCTTTCAAGATGTCACGGAAACAAGCACCAACATCATCATCTATGGCATTGTCAATGACACGAGCATTGTAATAAACAAACAAGCATGAAGCATCTTGGTGGTAGTAAGTATAGTTCTTCTCCTCAGCCTGTCTAGACAGGTCCAGTTTATAGGCAGCACATAGAGCACATGCTGTGCAACTTCCGAGAGGCCCTTGTTTGAAGATTTGGTTGATATACTTGCGAAGGTCTACCACTGGATGATCATCTGTGGAAGGAATCTCTGGTTGTCCATACACTCTTGAAAAGTCCCTGCTGTCAGGAGGGTCACGCTTGAAACCATTGTGACGCCTAGGAGTTGGTGGCTGGATTGTTATCTGAGTATTTTGTGTGGACATCTTTGATACTATTGAGGAATTTACTATGAATGTTAAAATCCCTTTTAAATAGTTTTGGGCTGTTTTTATACTGTGCACATTATAGAATTTATGATTGTATCTATAGCCATATTGTGAAGATGTGAAAAGGAAAAAGGACACAATGAGTATATAGATTTGAATCACAGGGGTAGTTTGCCTCTATCCAGATGAATGCCACGTAATAAACATAATTTAGATGAATGCTAACATCTTACAACAGTGGTAATACAGTTACATCTACTGTTTATATTGACAGAAACATTTGATTGTCAGCTTAAAAAAGGTACCATCAACATTATAAGCTAGTGCATTCGAGTCTAGGTTCGAATCACAGGGGTAGTTTGCATCTATCCAGATGAATGCCACCTAATAAACATAATTTAGATGAATGTTAACATCTTACAACTGTGGTGATACTGCTAAATCCACTGTTTATATTGACAGAAACACTGCTTGAATGTCAGTTTAAAAAAGGTAACATCAACATTATAAGCTAGTGTGGTAGCTAGTTTTGTGATAAAAAACTCATATTTAGGTGGCGTTAGTAGGAACAGAGTATTGAACAAAATTGTCTACTTCAAATGAATGCAAGGGACTTTGTTGTAAGCTGAAACAACTTGGCAGGTCTTCTTTTAGTGCACTTTATTTTTATACAGAAGTATTTACTATGTTACTTGCCAAACTTGTGCTTGCTAACAACATGGAATATAACTGAGTGAGTACTTGGAAGCAGCCTTCCATAAATATGGAAAAGGATGCTGTAATGTGAAGTGACAGGGCAGTGCTTGCAGATGGAATTGCCACATTAGTTACCAAATGGAAGAACATGATGAAGAAGCTAACAAGAACCTTATATATTTTGTTAAAGATACAGTTTACATTATTGATGCTGTTTGTTTACTTAGTATTAGCAGTGAGAAAGAAACACAACTTTGAGGTTCAGGTTCAGAGTTAAGTGTACTTCTGACTTTTCCCAGGTTCAGGGTCAAGCATGCATGTTTATATTTAAGATGTAAAGGGGAGAGAGAGAGAGAGACAAGATAGACTTGGGCCAGCACTGCTCAAGGAATACATTTTGATTCAGATGGCAAAGAACCTCCCACACAGCGATTGGGAAAAGGGCACCACTTTCTTTTTTCAGGCAAAGAGGGAGGCTCTACAGAGGTGGGGGACCACTACAGATGGGGCTTTACCAACAAACAAAAGGTTTACAATCCACACAAAGCCCCGTTGGACACTGTTGGCACAGTTGTTGCTGTCAAACCCTGCCCCCTGGAGTCATTTTTTTAAAGCACCTCTGCCAAGTCAGGAACATTCCAGCATTGAACTTGAAGAGGGGACCACCTCCAAGTGTGTGACTGTTCTCCCAATAAATATGCCAATTCCTTTTCGGAAAGGGTCTGTCTTGGATTGCTTGATCCTTATTCTTACCATTTGGGAAAGAAAGACATAACAGTGAACAACCCAAAATCCCTACAGAAGAGTGCCACTCCTACAAAGGGAGGCTGGGTCTTAACCTAACACAGACATGATGTACTAAAAATAATACCACAACTGGCTAATACTACACACACTTACTTTCACACTTAAAAATGTTTTTATCTCTGGGGGGGAAATACTCTTAGTAATATCGCTCTGGAGGTTGCCGGACTTTAACTGGATATCAACGAGATGATGTATGGTGCCATAGCTTGTTCCACTGTTGTCAATGATCTAGATCGCTCAGTAGAACCGGTAGTTCCAGATAATACTTCTCTAGGAATTGATTGCTGTCTCTCTATGTTTGAGGAAGCTGCAGGAACTGGTTCCATATCAGTTGGCTTTTCAGCTGATTGGCTGGCTCCAGGTAATGAGGTTTTTCTCCCCAACTCTCCAGTTGCTGCATTAACCCATCCAGCATGCTGATGAATTTCTCTGTGGTGTTAACAGTCCCAACAACTTCTACTCCATCCCTTATTTCTTCAACTCCAAGATTGTGTTTATTTCTTAGTTTTGGAGTCCTTTACTTCTTACTTTATCAACAGCTTTAAAAAGTACTCTCAGCAACACTGTTGAAATGCTAGGCCCAACTAACTTCTCCAGCTTTGTTAAAGGTACCAGATTGCACTACTTCGTCCAAGTCTTTCCTCTAGGATGATATTTAGCTATTCGTTGTGAAAATGTACATAACCTAACTGGCACGTATGTGATCCTACTAACCAAACCAATCCAAGAGAGCTTTTACAAACAAATGTAAAGGCCTGCCCACACAGCACAAAAAAAAAATCTGCTTTATATCTATATCTTTGAAGATGGTAAGGATCTAGTTAAACCGTGTCCACATTGGCACAGGATGAACTTGTCACCTGCTGCAGGAGCCATGGTATTCTCGATTCATGTTTATGTTTTTCAGCTCATCTCTTCTCTTCCAGCCTGCCTACTCTTTTCTACAAACATAGTCCCAGCATCATCCTCTTTTGTTCATTATCCTCCATCAAACATAAACATTGCTCACTCATTGAACCCATGATGGTAGCCAGGCTGCTGAGGTATATTGTTCAATCTGCTTCATTTTTATTCCTAAATAATTTTGGAAGTATATTATTATTTTATGTGAATGCTCTCTAAAGCATACGTTCTCTGTTCCAGTCCTTTGTCTACAGAGTTAACCATATAACAAAGCTACTATTCTTCAAAGATTAGTTCCTATAGTGCTAAGATTTTTTTAACATACTTGACAAAAGTACACAAGCTTATCCAGTGCCGGCTAAATTGATATATGTACTAACTGCTGCTATTTGTGCAACAAGCTCTTGATTTTGGTTTACTATTGCCAGAATCTCTCATAGCTCAGTTCCAAAAAAAATTTGCCAAAGGACTCATAGACTGACAGAGCTATGCCAGAACACTTAACATTTACATGACAACTGGGTAACTCGAAGTTGGGAGGAAGTGGGGGGGGAGGGTGGTGGGTGTAAATAGGTATATGGGATATCCAATTAAATGACAAAAATGGTAGATTGATATAGATACATATGCCATGCACAGCAATACCAGGTTTTCCATCCAACTCCCCACTGAGGTTTAGCTGTCACATGATAGTTCTGTGCATGTGTGAGCTATAAGCAGTAGATATGGCTGCTATGGATGGAGCATGAAAGAGGTAAAAAATCAAATAGAGTGTGTGGTGTGAGAGTACATTCACCCATAAAAAAATATGAACAGGTAAAATAATTTGGGCTTACGTAGTTTGGAAATGGTCGTCTTAGTGGAGAGAATGATTGAAAGAGTGCTGGTCAACCGATTTAAATCTGGACTGGACTGGCTGTGTTGTGAAAATGAGAATGGTTGCGGAGTTAATATTTGATGATAACCATTACCAGATAGCAGAAAAATCAGCCAGAAATAGGATTGACAAGCAACAAACCAAGAACCTGATAACCCCCCGGCAAACACTCCAAAATTACCTCTTTTATAGACCCTTATACCATTTTTTTGATCTTTTGCACAGGCAGATAACAATGGGCTGCAGTACATGGCTAACAAGAAAAAATGATGGACATAGCAGCTATTCAGTTCATGAACATGCTCTAACTTTATTCTTTTTTTGCTCACTACTTAATCCATGGCATTCATTACTGTAATTACTGGAAGTGTTCCATTCAGTCCCAAATCATCTATTTTTATGGATCAAGACTGAACACATTCAGATTAGAATGCATTTTACTTGAATGCAGTGTGAACAGGTGTGAAACACAATCTGGAATGCAACTGAAGTGCTTTCAATTGTGCAGTGTGAACAGGCCTTAAGAGTGATTTTCAACAGTAATCAAGGCAAATTATATAGGACAAAATTCAACCAATTTCAGACAATCAATAACATCAAGCATATATAAAATAAATGAGTTAGCAAGAAATAAATAGATACATATCAAAGGGAATCAGAAAATAAGTGCCGATTACTATTATTACTGGTTATATTTGCAGAGTAAAAAGTTGTGTAGCTTCAATTTGGCATATATGCTAAATTCTCAACATGTTCTAGCTATGCTGTGAAATATCTTGTTTTCTTATTTGATTTAGTGCTTATTGTGCAGAATTCATAGGCCAATACATAGGCCAATAATATTAGGGTTATAATCCTTGTTTCATCAACCAACTTATGGAACAAAGTGTTATAGTGCGTAAGTATTATTCAGAAATTGCACTTGTCCTCAAAGAGCTTTATTTTCACATCATTTATTTTCACATCATTTGCATGCACTGATATTTGAGGAGGTGACCATCAAAGTGAGTACAAGACAACAGGCAACTGATCAAGGAAAGGTAACTGCATATAGCTAGCTCGTTTGTGAGAAAATATGTGTGTGTGTCAGTCTTATGTGCATGTGTGTCTGTGTTTGTCTATCTGTCTGTCTGAGTATTTGTATGTTATGCATGCTGCAGTTTGAAGCTAGGAACCTCAACCTTTGCACAAAAGTGAAGTTACTTTTGCACATGGACAGGCAAAGCTAGGTTGCATTAACAAAATGTCAAAGTCCTCCTGGAAAAGACTAAAGTTGTGACCATCATCCATTCATATATAAGCTCATTTCTGCGCCCCATCACTTGATGAATGTCACAGGTATTTCCAAGAAACTGTCTCTTCCAGTTCAAGTAGCTGCAGTTTCCCATCTGGCACTTCTACTTTATCCATAAACAAAGGCCAAGATCATAGTCTCATGAGCTAGACAATTCACTGATTCAAGTTGCTGTAAAAATCCATAAAGTCTCTAGGTCATTAGAATATTGATATAAACCATGAGAGAGGCCCTAACATCACAGGGTTTTGTTCCATGATATAACTCTATACTGTCTAGTGAACCTAAAAAAACATGGCTATCAACAACAAAACTGTATATGTTTTTAGAGTTCCCTGAAGTTCTAACAATAAGCAAGCTAAATAATTATTCCACTTCTCCCCAAGCTATCTAATACAAAAATGTTTCCCAACTGCAAATGCTACAGGATGGGTAAGCTATTGAAACAGCTGCTTTCTTAACAGATCAAGGTCACAATACTGGGATATCCTAAGGGAGAAAAATGTTTTCCAACCATGAATTCCCCAACCCCAACCCCCCCCCCCCCCCCCTCCCCCTCCAAACACACACATGCAGACATCTACATCTTTAAGAGGTTCTTTTTATCTTCTTTGTGTTCTTCTATTTGATAATTAATGTGGCAATTCTGTCTGCAAGCACAGCCAGATCACTTCATATTACAGCATTGCTGCTCAGCTATATTCAATGTTGTTAGCAAGCAAAACTTTGGCAGGGAACATAATAACTTCTGTAATTGTTCAATACTCATCACTTGTCAATAATGACTGTTCTACTTCTCTGCTTACTGATCCATTTCCAACTGTTGAACAAACACTAGTTTGGCAAGGAACGTAATAAATACTTCTGTATTTGTTCAATATTCATCACTTGTCAATATTGACTGTTCTTACTATCCGCACCCAAGGATCCGAGTTTTTTTATCACAAAGCTAGCTGCCACAATTAACATAATATAATGTTGACATTACCTCTTTAAAGCTGACAATCAAGCAATGTTTCTCTCAATATATACAGTAGCTTTAACTCAGTTGCAGGATGTTAACATTCATCTAAATTGTGCTTATTAGGTGGTATTGATCTGGATAGATGCAAACTATGATCCTGTTCTTACAAGCACTTGCATTGAGTCTTTTTTAACTTTTTCACATCTTCATAATATGGAAATTGAGATGTGGCCCTAGACTATATAAAAAGAAATGTTATCATTTAGAAGTAAATCCCTTGACCGCTTCAAAGATGTCACTACAACATACAATCCAGCCACCAACTCCTAGGTGTTACAAGCATGACCCTCCTGACAGCAGGGACTTTTCAAGAGTGTATGGTCAATCGGAGATTCCTCCCCTGACAATCATCCAGTGGTAGACCTTCGTAAGTACATCAACCAAATCTACAAACAAGGGACTCTTGGCAGCTGCACATCATGTGCTGTATGTGCTGCCTATAAACTGGAACTATTTAGACAGGCAGAGGAAAAGAACCGTACTTATTACCACCAAGATGTTTCAGGTTTGTTCATTTACCGTGACATTGACAATGCCACAGCTGATGATGCTGGAGCTTGTTACCGTGAAACCCTGAAGGCAATACATGATGAAGGAGTTTGCAAGGAATTCATATAATATAAGTAAATTTGCTGATACACCTCCACCCGAGTGCTATAATGATGCTGAGGGGAACAATGTCTGCAAATATGCATCCCTCAAGCAAGACATAGATCAGTTTAGAGCCTGTCTTTAAGTCAGGATTTCCATTTGCATTTGGGTTTATTGCTTATGACAGTTTTGATAATATTTCAAGTGAAGGGATAATGCCAATGCCTTCTGCTGAAGAGATAAAAAACACTACAGATCCTTCTGGGCATGGTGTACTAGCTGTTGGCTATAATGACAACACTCAGTATTATGACTATTCTGAACAGCTACAGACCTCTGTTTGGTGATAATGGTTAATTCTACATGCCATATGAGTTTATCACAAATCGTAAATTTTCCTTAGACTTTTGGAAAATTGAGGAAGCTTGTGAGAAATAAGTGATTGTGATTCAAACTCTGTCATGGTGAATTTTTTCCTCCAAAGTTTTTGACATTGAAATGTAGAGTAGTCCAAATTTGTTGTATAGTTATTCTGGTACAAACAAATATCATCTCATATTTGTATTTTGAACAATTTTGTGAATACTACTGTTTTATATTCTAAATAATGTATATTTCTAAAGCTTGAGAATGACTTCTTTGCTATATTAGCAGAATATGAATTTTTTTGCATAAGATCTTAAATAATAAGAACATGCATTAACATGTGCATTTGGTTACATTATGTGGAGCCTGTGTAACCTGTAAATTTCCACAATGGGTACCCATCTGCAGATTGACAGCCAATCTGCAGATGGTATATTACACAGTTTGTGCAAACCAAGTATAAATTTAAACATTGTGAGCATATAGAGCTATTATTCTCAACAGAGAACAGAGTATGGAATCTTAAACTTGGGGTGCAGAGAAAAGCAGAAAAAATGCTCTGAGTTTTACCAGCAGAATGCACAGCTGGCTGTTGGGTGTGGGGAAAGTCTTCTTATAGCAACCGGCGACTCTTGGTCCTTGATACCTATCGCCCACACAAGTATGCCGACACCAAGGACATTGCTGAAGAGTTGGAAACCAACCTTGTATTCATCCCAGATAGTGGACCAATTCCAATAGTGACCAAATGATTCCCTCGATTTTGTGTAGGTGGCTGTACATCTGGCAAAGCCAAGGATGTTTCAGTCAATAAGCCCTTTAAGATCAAAATGAGGGAACTGTGGATGGAGTGGAGGGGAAGCTCAAGCTCTTGCAGGACCCAAAACTGAGTTCAAAGTTTAATGCAAGTTATATGGAGCAAATTTTTTCATTTCATGGGTTGCTGTAGCAAGTGCCCACCAAGCTGATTTTGGAGGTGAGTAGTTGAGCGCTCATGGGTGCTTAGTACGTATTCTATGGTAATAGATCTCTCTATGTGCTCTCTTTAGATATTAAAAAGCTGCTTAGATATAACTATGCTCAAGTGACATGAAGCCAAAGTGGGAGTCCACAAAATCTGTGTGCCTGAGCTGTTTGTAGTTGTGATTCCTTACTTTTTGTTTGTTTTACTCGTTACGTCTAATAGCAGCCATTTAAGTACATGCGAATACATACGTCTATACCAAAATTGTTAACTTAGATGATCCAATCGACATCAGGAGCTCGGGAGAGCTGGTTCATTCACAGTGATGAGTTCCCTTGCCACTAGTTTATGGCTAACCTCTGAAACAAGTGTCAAGTTGTTTCAGCTAGTGGAATACCTAGCCTCTGACCATGGCCATCCAATGGTCCTGAGGACTTCGGTAGCCTCAGCCCCCCAGCCTCCCAGGGATTCACCATTGAGGTGAAGGACACTCCAACTGAAAGACAGGCCTCAGCATGGGCAGTCATTTTCCTCGGCCCACAGAGAGAGCATGACCCTGGGTGATGGCTGATCCTGATTGGAAAGTGCTAGCCTGTTATCTGTGGTTAGAGGAAGCCCTGCACTAAACCACAGGAAGCATGGGTGCTCAAGGGAAATTTTCCCCCTATACCCTATACCCCATGCTTGTCTAATTCGTTGGGTTTTAGCTCCTTAATCAACATGTATTGTTGTCGAAATGGCTTCCTCTAGCCACAGATAACAATTTCAACTGGCTAGCACTTTCAAATCAGGAACCACAACTTAACCAGTTCAGGCATTCAGGTTTCGAGGTACCCCCACTTTGGCTGCATGTAACTTTAGGATAGTTACATCTATGCAACACTTTTTTTAAGAGAGCACACAGAGAGCTCCAAAGTTGTAAGCACAAGGTTATGAAACCATGTTTTCTTGGCACTTGTCTCTCCCTTCCTGAAGTTTGAGTCCATCACACTGATTTTGATTCCATCTACAATATTAAGAAAATTCTGTTTTGATTATCTCTTGAATTCAGGCTTTTAGCTTTAATTTTTTTTTGAAAGGTTGCCTAGAGTTAACACATCCTAAATGGTCGTTAATAATACACAAAAATTGAAAGCCCTTGCAACCTACTGTCTCATGCATGGGTTACCCAGATTACCAACTTTCAAATTTAATCTCCACTTGAAGGCAAAACTGATAGAATGACAAGATGGCTAAACTGTTGGACACATGCCAGAAATCAACCTACTTAGGGAGGCCTCTACAAACAGAGAAAAGGAGTTACTACAAGTTCTCCCATCTCGACTGTAATGGCTAATTTATAAAAGTAATTATTTAGGAGCTGTACTTGAAATTGGCACCAACAAAACCTCTCCTATGAAAAAAAATATATGCTGGTGATATAGTATGCATCATAATGAGAGGGACAGAAAAATAACTTGTATGAGGCTCACAATTAAATTTAGCATGGAATTGAAGAGGGATGGCCAGCTGCCTTTGCTTGACTACTTACTGCATAGGAGCCATAAAAAAGTAATACTTAAATGTCAGCTGCGGGAATTGGAGTAAATGTAACGAAATTTTCATCATTAGCAGGTAAGTTGGGTTCCACGGAAGCGTCAGGGGATCTGTCTCCATTGGGACTTGGCTCCAATGGTTTGAGGTGATCCACATGCCTATACCAGATGATGCCTTCACATGGACTGAAACCAGGCAACTCAAAGGTCCTTGTCTCTCCACAATCACTCCAAGTACGTACTTTGCACCAGGACATACGTCATATACAGTGACTTCTTGGCCAACATGAAACTCTCTAAGTTTCACTCGTCGGTCATGATGTGACTTCTGACCAGCTTGTTTCTCAACCACTTTAGACTCCAACTGCGGTCCTAGCAAATGTAGTCAAGTCCTGACATCTCAACCTAGGAAGGAACAATGAGCAGGGAGTGGTTCCAGTAGTAGTGTGAGGTGCTACTCGGCACATGAATAGAAAATTATCCAATCTATGCTGTAGAGGCAAACCTTTCCATTCTCCTGCTCTCATTGCTTCCTTGAAGGTTCTGACAAACCTTTCCGCAAGTCCATTGGACGAAGGATGATATAGGGCGCATTTGACATGTTTTACACCATTCTGGTTCAAGAATTTTGCAAACTCTTCTGCCAGAAATTGGGGCCATTATCGGAAACTAACTGTTCAGGGTGCCTAAGAACTTTGTTTTTTTGTAGCAGTGGTGCTCTTCATTTCCTGAACTTATGGTCACTTTGAGTGTGCGCATCAACCACAATGAGGTAATTAGAACCTAGGAATGGGCCAGCAAAGTCCTGACTCCACATGGACACATTGCCATGGTCAGGATGGCCATGTCCACAGGTGTAATGGTGCCACAGCAGGAGCCTGTTTGACCTGCTGACATGCCATGCATGATTTCCCCATCTTCTCAATATCACGGTCTATGCCAGGCCACCATACGTGACTACGAGCCAGGCATTTCATCCATTGCATCCCAGCGTGGCTGGAATGGAGTTCCTGCAAAACTGTATGTTGCAGCTTCTGGGGGATCACTATTCGAATTCCAAGCATGATACACTCTCCCTCACCGTTAAGTCATTATGGTGTCTCCACCAGGGTTTGAGACTCTCCTGTGGTAAGTGCAATGGTAAACCAGTATCTAAACACTTGGAAAGGACTGGGTCAGACATGGTTGCTCTCTTAATATGTTTTGCAGAAATGGGTAGCATTGCCAATATTGGAAAGAGTGACCTCAGGTACTTCTTCCTTTGAAGTGTGCTGGTATTGGCAGTCTAGACATACCCATCTGCATTGTAGTTTGCTTGAATAGGATCTCATATGTGTAGGCTGATAGTAAAAATGTCATCCAGCTGCAGCTAGGGGAAAGATAGCTTTCTTAGGGCCTAAGATAGCCAGGAGGGGTTTGTGATCTGTCACCAATGTAAACTGTCTGCCATAGATGTACTGGTGATATTTCTTCACTGCAAAGATCAAAGCTAAGGCTTCTTTCTCTATTTAAGAATAATTCTTCTCACTAGCAGAAAGGGTTCTGGAGACATAAGCAACAGGATGCTCTGTTCCATCCAGCGGAATATGTGATAGCTATGCCATAGGCTGCTGCCAAATGAATGGGTAAATTCTTTATTGTAATGAACCAGGACCTAGGCTGAACTCAAGGCCCTTTTTTACAGGCATTATCCCATTTCCAACTTGCATGCTTCCTGAGTAAGCCATTCAGAGGGTTAATTTTACCGGCTAGGCTAGGCAAAAACTTGTCATAATAATTCAGAAAGGCTCGTAATACTGAGAAATCCTTGAGTCGGGGAGCATTCATAACAGCATCCACCTTGTCAGGTGTAGCATGGAGACCTTGCTTGTCTATAGTGTGCCCCAAATAATCGACTGAAAGTCGCAAAAAATTGCACTTTGGCCTGGAAGGCCATGCTCTTTTAACTTTCCTAAGGGTGGCTAAATGCGTAGCATCAGTTTTCCCAGTGATGAGAATATCATCGATATACATACCCACATTAGGAACCCCTGTAACATTGATTCTATAAATTTCTGGAAAATGGCAGGAGCGGAGACCACCCCACAAGGTAACCTCTTGTACTTATACAGACCTTTGTGGGTATTAATAGTAACGCACTGAGCTGATTTGTCATCCAGGAGTATCTGCGTGTACGCCTGTGACAGATCCAGTTTCGTGAACTTGGAACCCCCTGCGAGGGTAGCAAATAGCTTCTCCAGCTTCGGTAAAGGGTGTTGGTCAGTTTCAAAGACAGGGTTTATGGTCACCTTATATTCCCCGCAAATCCAAATCTTCCATCTTTCTTGGGTACTGTGACGATTGGTGCTTTCCACTCCAAATATGACACCTTCTCGATAATTCCTGCTTCCTCAAGCCTGTCCAACTCTTCTCCCACGGCTCCTCTAATAGCAAAGGGAACACTTCTAGGACTGAAGAACTTGAGACTAGCTGCTTCCTTGAGTTCAAAGTTGCTTGGTAAGTGTGGATGGTGCCAACTTCTTCTCTCAAAATTTCCTCATATTCCATAAGGAGGTTGTCTAACTGGTTGGCTGCAGTTCTGACACAATGACTTCAACCAGTTCCTTCCCAATAAACTGGGTCCTTTTCCTTTGACAATGGTGACTAGCAACTAGCTGACCATTGTATTCGACATTGACTTCATATTCACCCACAACAGATAGCTAAGGTTTCTGCCTTGTATGTCTTCATTGTGACCTTCGACTCATGAAGAGGTAACTTTGGAAACAGGGATCTCCAGGTTTCCTGCGAGATGATAGTGTTTGTTTACTACCACTTGTATTTCCAGTGCCTTCTGGATCTCCTTGGCTATCTGCATACTGGAGAGATGTGCCCTTGTTTGCCACAATTATGACATTTGGCTGACTTGAACCTGCACTCACTCGGGTGTGATTGGTTCTTCAGTGCTTGCATTTGTCTGAGGTAACATTCCTAATCCCTTGGAGCTCAGTGCCAGTAATTTTGCTGCTGCCTCTGCAGACACTCGCAAGATCCACCGCTTTCTTGAGAGTTAATTTATCCTCAGAAAGTAGCCTTTTGAGTATGGCTTCAGTCCACTAACAAACTGGTCTCTCAGTGCATCTGCCATGTGCACTTCAAAATCACAGAAAATAGCCAGCCTCCTGAGTTCTGCGATAAACTCTCCTACTGATTCTCCTGATTGCTGTTGGAGTTTGTGAAAATTGTATCTCTTAGCGATGACCAATGGCTTTGAATTGTAGTGTGACATCAAAGCAGTGCTAAGTTCACTAAAGTCCTTTGTGGCTGGTTGTTCTGGTGTGAGAAGATTCTTCAGATTCCGTACATCCTGCCACCTATACAACTAAGTAGGACAGCAGGTTTCTTTATCAGCAATGTCATTAGCTATAACAAAGACCTCCATTCTCTTAAAGTAAGTGGTAATTATTTCCACACCGGCGTCAAATTTCGCTATTTTTCAGAGAGGCTAGCATCATTTTGATCCTCGTCGCCAATTCTAGTGTTCGTGTTCCCAAACACTACATGAACGAGGGTAAATGTAGCTAGTTAGCTTCTACACTCAATAAAAGTTGCAACAATCTTACTCCATATTGAGTGACTAGTCAGAAGTATGAAGTAACTCACCCAAAGTTCAATAGTGGCTGTATCATTTAAGTGCACTGGATAAGACACACACACACAACACAAAACACTAAAGTACAAAATAATAATAAAATAACAATAAAAAATAAATAAAAAGGAGTTCTTCTGTAAATCTCGCCATTTCAGCAACTTTAGTGTTTTTCTAATAGAGTAGAGATAGAAGCAGCTTCGCTAGCAAATTCTTTGCTTTAGGTGAGGTCTGACATAGCTAGCATCATTTGTTTGTTGGTAATGTTGTGTTGTTGCTTTGTGATGTTAACATCACGAACATGAAAAAGCATGTGCAGATATATTCCTGCCTGGCCATCAATATTGATTGCCATTCCGTACAATGGTGGCTTTTCCAATCTGAATCCAAACTAAACTTATTTAAGCAACCATCCAGTTCCATATGTGAGGTTTTATCGGGATCTGACTTTCTAATAGGCCATTCATAGTGTGCATAGCATACATACATTCAGACAGGCAGACTGGCAAACAGATTTGTGCTCTTAGATACTAGCAGAGGTGGTGACAGGGATAATGAGAAGTGGGATCCCAGTGGTGGGGGTTCTGTTGAATTCTCAGTTGACTTCGGATGTGAATGTTAGCCAGAGGAACTCTTATATCAGGTGGCTAATGCTTTTAAATGATCAAGGTAGACTATTAACCATTGCCATCATGAAATGGTATGCTTGATCCAGTGTGTGACACCTAATAGCTTCTGTACAATTTTATATGGCCCTGTTCATGGTCCGTGGACTCCCAGCCTGATTTTTTTGATAGTGACAACTGCAAACAAATTCTCCTTCTGCAGTTTACCATGGATTTTCTCTTCGTTGAATTTTTCCTGCCTATCTAATTTATTGTCAATTTGCTCTCTTTTATGGGCATTCTTCCAAACATAAGACAAAATAGATTATAGGTAGTAGTTTGGTTGACACTAGCACTAGGCCTGATTATACCTCCATTTGGTAAGAAGTGGTCTGGGTTTTGTTGATGTCATGTAGCTTGCATACTTCTGCAAATAATCGGGATTGAAATGGATGTCCTTGGTCAGAATGGATTTATTCCAGTGGTGAGAACTGAAGCAAGCATTTAGCAGTCAGTTTTTTGCCTCAGTATGGGCTTCTTGGTGTAGGCCTCCATCCAATCCAGCTGTTAAAATAGATCTGTTTCCACATTCTGATTCAGTTAATGGATATGTACTGCTACAAGCTGCATGGGTGATCCAACTTACACCCTCTGTTCGGGGTTCTGGTTTTTGGAGCCTATGTCTTTCATTCTGCATAGTTTGTATTATTTTGCACCCATTCACACACATCCTCCCAGTAGTATCATGGCCAATAGCCTTCACCTGCTGAAAAGTTTTGTTTTTGCCAAAATGCCCTCTCATAACCTCTTCATGTTGGTCTCGTACAATGGTTTCTTTAAATGCTGCTGTGGCCACCACTGTAACTGGTGCTCATCTCAGTGGTCTTTACACTGCCTAACCAAACAACCAGTCCAGGGGCGTACCCAGGATTTAGAGAGGGGGGGGTGCTCTCTCCAAGGCCTTTGTAGTCAAAACCAAATAGAATAGGGTATAATTATAGCTCAATTAAGTGTATTGCTGCATCCGGAAAACCAATTTGTGATCAGAATGGCTGGCACTAATTAAAAAATATATCTTAGAAATATGTCCATATAGCTAACCGATCAAATCACCGGTATTTACATTATATAAAGTACATCATATGACAAAAATAAATGATTAATGGGACTAGTTGAGAGGATTGAGTAGCCGTGGCTTAAGTTTTGCAAATCGGTCTATGACGTTATCAAGGTTTATGCCGTCAGAAATGTTTCTATGACAGAAGAGCAGAAGATGGGCATTAAGTTGGTTCTCTGTCATTGCATTTCTCCTGGCCGACTTGACAAATTTAAGTGCCGAATTTGCACGCTCCACAGAAGCTGAGGTAACTGGAAGGAGCAGCAGCAACTTTAGGATTCTAATAATGTTTGGATAGCATGCCTTCCTAACCTGGAGCTTGCTAGACTTGAGAGTACTCCCTATGCTGCTCGGCTTATCCTCCTCAACATCCCACAGAAGCCTCCAATGCTCCACTTCTATTGAGAAAGTCGAAGGGTCTGGCAGATCGTCAGCGAAGTGGGTGGCCAGGTTAGTCACAGCTGCACACATTGCCATGTTCTGTGGCAGAAGAGCAAGTCCCAGAGTAAAAAATTTAGACATCGTACTGAACCTAAAATAAAATTACAATTATCATTATCATTACAATATAGTGCAGTTATTTCGAACCTTTGGTCCAACTCTGCAATCAAATCAGTCAAATATGGCTGAAAGACTGATATCCTATAATACACTTCCGACGTTGACGCATCATAATTCTGGCGCAGAGTTTGTCTTCCACACACCCGAGGCATGCAGTTGCTTACATTGGCCTTTGTCACCATATGGCAGTAAACTTTCTGAGCAAAGGTAGTTTCACAATCACGCAGCACCTCCTGCAGCTTGGATTTCTTTTTCACGATTTCTCCATATGCAGACAATATTTCCATTGTAGCTCCTTGTAACATTTTGGACATGTCGTGTGTAAACCTAAAAATGCACAAAGTTTGAAGGAATAATTTAAATTATAGGATGCACACCACTTGCTGTAATGAGGAACTTTTCTGAAAAAGAAACCAAGTATTTTGCTAACTTTTAAAAGTTAAATAGTTGCATTCTTCATCTAATGCATTCTTCATCTGATGGTAATAATTATTTTTATATTTGTTGCATGACTCACAAGAAACAATATCGCACAGTCTCGAAGGCAGCAAGGAAGTCAGAACTCGTAAGTTTAGAGAGATGGCCATGAGCTTTGCTCAGAGTTTCTCTATCCCACTTAGTCAGTCCAGCCAAGCTAATGTTGTCCAAGCAGTTGACAAGAGGCTCGTACATTTCGTGCACATCCTGAAGTAAGATAAATATCATCATTATGCTCTATCATTGTTGTCAGGTCCCTTTATTTACTATCATACTTTATTTACTATCATAGCTACTTATCATCATCATTGTCGGTCACATTGTAAAAAAAAAAAGTCACAATAGATGTCAGTATCATAATTGGGTATAGTCATAAATCTTCCTACCATGAATATCTGATGTTTCTCCGCCCAGCGTGTCTGGCAGAGAGCCTTAAGTTTACTCTTCCTGATTTGGTTCTCTCTAAGTTGCTTGGTGTTAAAGTCCTGAATCTCGGCCTCTAAAGCTCTTTCACTATAAAGAAGAAGAAAGATGCTTAAAAGATGGTCAAGTATATTGAAGCAATGAGAATTGAAATAAGAGGATGTATAACAATTGTGCATGTCATTTCAAGCAATAAACAATCAGGGACTATTGTACCGTTTAGGCGAGTTATTGAAGAACCTCCCTAGGTAACTTAAGTTTTCCATCATTATGAAGATGGTCGGGGACTTTGCAGCATGGCATAGAACAAGGTTCAGATCATGGCTTGCACAATGTATATATGGTGCCCTGGGATTTATTGCAGAAATTCTCGCAGCACACCCTCTACGTGCTCCGGCCATATTTCCTGCAAGTATATTAAAAGGACAACAATCAGACAGACTTCTTATAGTTCAATGTTATTATGTTCGAATGATAGAGGACAGAATTGTCAAAAGAAAACAAACAATTTTAAGTGACACTGCTATATATAGAGAGACCAACATGCTGTAGGCCAAATTAGCACAAAAGCAGACACATATTTTTCAAAAGGTAGATAAAAATAATGCTACAGAGACATGCTGTAGGTCAAATTAGCAGGAAAACAGACACATTTTTTTTAAAGGTAGATAGACAATAAATGCTAATACGTACCTGCTCCATCATAATTTTGACCACGCATGTCTAAAACAAGTCCTTTGACACTCAAGAGTTTCACAATTGCATTACTGATGGCCTCGCCCGTGATGGATTCACATTTGTGGAAGCCTAGAAGTCGCTCCACAGGCTCATCATTAGCATTGAGATAACGGACAGTGATACCTGCAATAAACAAGTTAGTTAAAAGTGAATGCTAATAAGTTCATAACTAAATGTGTTACCAAGTTGCTCCCAATTGGAAACATCAGTGACTTCATCTGCCATAATTCAGTATTTTGGGCCAATGTCTTGCTTCATAATCTCACCGATGATAGTCTCTTCTACTTCTGAGTGAAGACAGTCAAGTATTTCATTTTGTATTTTTGGTGAGAGGTAAGTAGCATTCTTCTTTGCCACCATGAGCTGGTCTTCCAGCTGCTTGTTTCCTGTTGCCACAAGAAGTTGTAACAGCCTACGAAAAATTCCACTTGTGGCATTATCTCCTGTCGTTATGTCCCCATAGTCTCTCTTGCCACGGAGAGCTAGACCATACTTGGCACAAAAGATTATGGGAAGCATGATTGACTTGAGCTTTTTCTTGTTCTCTTGTAATGTGAGCTGCTCTTGTGCATTCATCCGGAGGTCAATACGCAGACTGGGGTCATGGTTAGTTTCTTGAAAAGCTAAAAACTGTGCCACAGCCTCTTTGTAATATTGTGCAGATTCATGGGCCTTGGCATCTACATTAGTCTTCCTGAAGTTGGTGTGAGGGCGTGATACCATGACTTCAGTGGGGCGTGACATAAATTTCCCTTCCTTGGCCAAAAGGATGCAGGCTAGACATGCCACACCATTAGATGACTTGCAATAGTACATCCAGGGGAATATGTCCAAATACCTTAGGCTCCTGGTAATACCAGTATGTTTCTTTGTATCAGAGAACTCCTGGCTAGGTAGCCTGAATGTTACCTCTGGTTTCCTCCCCTTGATTAGCCGAATCTTGGTCTCGACAGAAGTCAATTTCCCTGACAAAGAAAATATGTCCATCTGTGGAGACATCTCCTTGGTTACCTGCAGATTGCTGCATTGGCTGTCAGAAACTGAGGAAATGGCCAGGCTGTCAGAAACTGAGGGAATGGTCGGACTCTCAGAAACTGAGGGAATGGTCAGGCTGTCAGAAACAGAGGGAATAATCTGTCTCGGACTGTTACACTCTGAAGGAGAGGCCTGGTTGTCCAATTCTGTTTTAAAAAAGTTAACAATTATAGCCACCATGAGGATGTTATTGATATTAACTGCATTGCTATTAACTGTTTCGCTAGATTCTGGCTAGGTACCTAGGGCAAGCTATTGCACAGGTCTGAGAGCTTCTCCCTAATTCTAGCTGAAGGACTAATAATTTAACTTGGAATTCCTGAGCCACATTGCATTGAGGCCACAGATTAATTATGTTGAGTACTTACCTAGTACATTCGATTTCTTGAAGTCAAAAAGTGTAATTCTCTGCTTCTTTTTCGGTGGCATTTCTGCTGAGATGTATATAGTAGGCAGCTCAAATCAAAAATCAACCACACAGTCACTGAGCTAGCTTGAGACTTCACACGACTCGAGGTGGCTCTCTAGTTACTTACTCTTGGCCACACCTTTTTTCTTCTTTTTCCTTTTTTTTGTTTTTGTCTGTACTCTAGGGGGAGTGCGCCTGGGTACGAGTCTATATGAAAAGATAGTGCCATAGCTGCAGTTGACATCCAGCTTCAGGGCTATCGGATCAACTTCCCATTCATTTGGTTTTACTCCATTTTCCTTTGCTCATAGAATGAATACAATGAGGTCATCTTCTAAATGTTGTTTGTGAAGCTATATAGACAATCCGACTAGAGAAAAAGGTGTTTAACTTTTAGAATAGTACATTTTTAGTTTGCACTGTTGACAGGGTAGGCATGATAATGCATCGGCATTAGTGTGCTTAAGTCCTGGATAGTGAACAATGTCGAAAACAAACAGTTGCAAGCATTCCAACTAGCATTCTAATTGTCCTTCTGAAGTATCTTAATCATGTGGGAGTTCCATGGTCTGTACATATTTTGAATGGCTGTGAAGCTATAAACTGCTTGAAGTGTTGTACAAAGAATACAACAGCCAGTAGCTCATGCCTTGTAGAGCAATATTGTCTTTCTGGCTTGTTAAGTGCCTGACTTGTATATGCAATTACTCGTTCTTGTCCAGAAGAGTCCATTTGTTGCAACAACTCTCCAATTCTACTGTTCCTAGCATCAGTATTCCAAGTAAATATTCTCCAGGAATCTCAATATGCTATATATAACATATTATAGCAATGTTTCTATCAATCCCTGAAAAGCATTCTGGCTTCCTTTGTCCACTTAAATAATGCATCCACATCTGTTATAGTTTGTAATTACATATCAATAGCCTGTAGCTAGATGTTGATGCAATCGTTTGACACAAGCACAAGTCAGAAAGAAGTATGGGAGTGCAGAATTGCAACAGTTAACTTGAATGGTTTAAAAATTCTGCAGTCAGCTGAAATAGTGGTGTTGGTTACGTTACGAAAAATTCCTAATTAGACAATAAACCAATTACATGCACTATTTTTCACCTGACCACTTCTTTGCTCTTAGCATGTTGGGTATAATTATACATAGCTATGCCAAACTATGGTTTAGCCATCTAAAAAGTTATTGACATGCATTTTTAATGTAGACATGAGCTCTTTTTTTTCCATCCGCATATTAGAAAGTGTTTAAAATTGGACTTCAGTAGGAGGTCACTTAACCAAACATAGCTTATCCAGCAAACTGAATGCTACAAGGAGCCCTCCTGTGGCAATGCTAGCCACCCTTTTACCAATGTTCCCATAGATGACACGATGGAAGTTATTTTTGGAATATTGAGACGACTTACTTGGCATGACTGCATTAGGTGCTCATAGATTATCTGAATTGTTGGAGCCTTACCTATAATCCACCTACTTCAGGTATCATGGAAAATGCTATGAGCAGAAAATGGGAGTGATGGGATATCCAGTATCTGTAGTAAGAGCCAATCTTTACATGCACTCACAACTTCCCACCTAAAGCCAAGATTTTTGGAAGAAATATATAGATGGTACCTTCAGCATAGTGAAGAAGGGGAAAGAACAGGAGTTGTAGGAGTAACTGAACATCACCATGCCACCATGGTTTACATTGGACATTAAAGTAGACAGATCATGCCCTTTCTTGATTACCACGGACACAAAAGAAGGTGGATGGCTAACTGCAACTGTTAAATAAAACCCATGCACACAAACTGCTAGCTTGATTATAGATCCACCATATTTTCCCTGCCAGAAGAGGAGAGGTATGATAGAGCCAGAAGAGCTGTGATGGACAAGGAGGACCTATAGAAGAAAGATAATCTATTCAATTATGAGGTTTTTTTAGAATGATTCTCTGCAAGTTCTCATCAACCTTTACTCTGCAGGGATATCTAAATACAGAAAGGAAGAGATACTAATACACGAACTTAGGGTTCAGGAAGATGAATCTTATGATAGCATTTCCTTACATAGTTGGGACAAGTAACGACATCAGGAGAGTGTGCAAGAAGTCAATATCAGAATATTTTTCTTCTGAAAATCTTGGAGGACACAACTTGAAGGATGAATTACCTACTAGCATGCACTTAAGGTGTTGTATATATACCATATCCCTAGCAGTTGTGGGCATATATACGATAGACCAACAGAAGAATGACATGAGAATGAAAGAACAAGTATTAGAATCAACTTCTCAATAATCAACTTCAAAATTGTATTCACTCGATGTTTTGACAAGATGCTCTATCAGGAACAAGTTTCCCATAAAAAGTGTGCCAAAGAAACCTGCAATTGCTAAACAAACATGGGGCGATGGATATCCCATTTTATGAGAGGAAGCCACCATCTTAGATCTAGTGAAAGATGTATTGCACATTAGCCTAGCACCAAAGTGTGAGTGGGTCCATTGTGATTGTGGAATGGACTTACCAAGGTGCTTGGTGACCATTCTCAAGAACCTGAACTTGAAAAACAACAAACCGCATAATTGTTTTCTAGTTTTTTTAAATTTTATTATGTAATAAATTATTTATTTATTGTTATTTAATATTATTTATTTATTAAATTTGTTGAAAAAATCAATTAAACTAGAGCATACTTTATTTGTCATTTGTTATTTATTGTTTTATTCTTTAAGATTTAATGATACCATCTTAAAAGATATTTCAACCGAGAGTAGTCGCACAAGTTAGATTATTGTTATTTTTAAATTAATTAATTTTTTAAATCCCCCCCCCCCTCCCCCCCCTCCTCCCCCCCCCCCCCTCCTTACCCCCTCTCCTCCTCACTGCTACCACATCTAATTCATGTGCAACACATGTGCTAGGATGTGGTTTACAACATGTTGTGAAGAGCTAGCCACCTATATATCGACATCACTTGAGTCTAAGCAAAACATGTAGTAAGTAAATTTTCAAGTTTATTATCAAGAAAGTCATTGAATATACTTGTCAGATGCATCCAGTCTTCTTGACATAGTCCATATCATCATTACATTTGCAACTGAAGTTAAAAAGGTTCAAGACTATTTTCTTCTTCCTCTTGAACTGGAGGAGAGTTAAGCTTCAGTTTGCAGAAAGTACCTACATTTATGATGTCATCTATGCGAACCCTCACACAAGAATTAGTTCCTTCTTTAACAAAAATCCAACAATTTAGAGCAATGGTAAGCAGAACAAATTTTGAGTGCTAGTAGCCCAGCACTCCCATTGTGATTTGATGTGGTATATAGTGGTGCTAGCGTGTTCCGTTTTGCAAGTTCTCCAATACTACATGCATCTTCATGTTCCTTGTCTCTGTCTCCTAATTCCAACTTGTCTAACCAATATTCTTTCCCATGGTTGCAGGTAATTCTACACAGCTGATGAGATTATGATAGATTGCATTATTTATATTTTTCACTCAGGTAAGATGATATCATATCATACCTGATTTGACATTAAATTTTCCACAAACATGATACTTTTGCTACCAGAATAACTGTACAACAAAATTTATACTTTTCATCAAACTTTAATGTCAAAAGTTGGGGGGAAAACAAATTCAGTAAGGCAGAAGTTTAACAACAAACTCGTATTTCTCACAAGCTTCCTCAATTTTCCAAAAGTCTAAGGCAAATTTGCTGTTGGTTATAAACTTATATGGCATGTAGAAATAACCATTATCACCATACTGAGGTCTGTAGCTGTTCAGAATAGTCATATACTGAGTGTTGTCATTATAGCCAACAGCCAACACACCATGCCCAATAGGATCTGGATCGTTTTTAATCTCTTCATCAGATGGCATTGGCATTATTCCATCGCTTAAAATATCACCAAAGCTGTCATAAGCATAAAACCCAAATGCAAATGGAAATCCTGACTTAAGACAGGCTCTAAACTGATCTAGGTCTTGCGTGAGAGATGCATATTTGCACACATTGTTCCCCTTAGCATTACCATAGCACTCGGGTGGTGGTAAAACAGCAAATTTCTTTATATCATATGGCCACAAGAACTCCGTGCAAGCTCCCTTATCATGAATTGCCTTTAACATGTCACGGAAACAAACACCAAGATCGACATCTGTGGATTTGTCAATGACACGAGCATTGTAGTAAACAAACAAACGTGAAACATCTTCGTGGTAATAAATATTGTTCTTCTCCTCAGCCTGCCTACATAGTTCCAGCTTATAGGCTGCACATAGAGCACATGATGTACAGCTATGAAGAGTCTCTTGGTCATAGATCTGGCTGATATACTTACGAAGGTCTACCACTGGGTGATCATGAGTGGATGGAATCTGTGCTCCTCCATACACTCTTGAATGATCTCTAGTATCAGGAGGGTCACGCTTGAAACCAGTATGACGCCTAGGGGTTGGTGGTTCGATTGGTATCTGTATAGACATCTTTGATGTTGAGAGATTCACTGTCATGCTAACATTTCCTTTTAAATAGTCATGGGCTATTTACATCACACTCTCTATACCATTCAATATGTGTCTATTTATTGTGCCATATTGTGAAGATGTGAAAAGGCAAAAAGCACACAATACAAGAAGTTGTATCAACAATGCATTTCAAGTATGGGTTCATATTTCAGGGAGAGTTTGACTACCTAATAAACACATATTTAGTCATCAAACTAACGTTATGCAACTGTGGTAAGCTAGCTAAATTTATTGTACGTATATATTGAGAGAAACACTTTGATTGTCACTTTAACATTATATGCTATGGTGGTAGTTAGCATTGTGACTTAAAAAAATCAGATGTTTAGGTGGAATCAGTCAATATTGACAAGTAGTGAATATTGAACAAAATCGTCTTAATGCAAGGGATTTGGTGACATCTTGCCAGAAATTCTTTTGTACTTTATACAGAAGTATTTTATTGTTGGTGCTAACATGCACTCATTAACAACATAGAAATATACCTGAGCACTTGGAGGCAGCCTCTCTTAAAAAATTATGGGAAAAGATGCTTAAACAGTGAAATAAACAGGCAGTGCTTGTGGACAGAAATCTGCAATATTACCAAAAGGAAGAACATGAAGATGCTAAAAAGAACCTCAAATATTTGGTTAAAAGAAAGAGTTTGCACTACGATGTTTGTTTATTCAGTATTAGCTGAGAGAGACCCAACTTGATCAGACTCTGGATCAAGTGTACCTCTCCTCCCAGCACCAACTGAGTTCAGAGTGAGGCATGTATGCAGGTTGTTCTTGCATGTGTGTGTGTTTGTTTTGTGTGTTTGTTTGTATGTGCATTGGGTGAGGGAATCACGGTTGAAAACATACTTCTTCCTTGGCCTGTTTCAGGACTGTGACCTTGTGAAGACTAGCTGCTTGATAGTATACAATCCAGTATATATTTGGTGGGGAAATGTAATGGATGGGTGGAGTATAATTACCTGGTAATTTCTCCCTTTAACAGTGTCCTTTAAAAACACTATATTAACCTCTTTTTCAAATTCAAATACTTGTTTAAAAGAGAAGTACAATCTCCTACAGCATTATCTATGCTGGCTTCCATCTCAGTCGATTTTTCTTCTCTCCACTGAGGCTGCTTGGTGTCTCTTTCGTTTTTGATGATTTCAATTTTCAGAGCAATGAGATCTCCTTTAATTAGGCTAGCATAGTGGTATCTTGAAAATCTGTAGCAAATTTTCTGATATTGATGTCTCTATCATGTGTCCTATATTCATGAGGAGTACTTGTTTTCAAGGGACTGGCCAGCTCATTTTATATTGACATCTTGTATCTTATTTCCTACCGTCTTACTTTTTTCCTTTCCAGCTTGTCTTAGTTATGACACGACTTGTTCCAACTGAGTTTGTTCTCGGTGAAGTCCTTTGCATTAATGTCCTCTTTCAAATGCTGTAGAGGTCCAGTCTGTTCAGGATATAGCACAATGCTTCAGGAATGGTTCATTGTGTTAATTGAGTCACAGATCTTGGAGCATTCAAAGGACACTTGAGAACTTCTTTAGTGTACTTCAGACATATCAAGCAATCCATGTTTTTAATATTCAAAATTATATATATTAGCATTGCATAATTATATTAACTAGTTAACTTTCCAGAACTTACTCTCAATTGGCTGTTCATTAAAGGTGGTTTGCAACATGATGGTGGCAAGACTTTTGTTCCAGTATGTCTTTCCTTTCCATTTCATCTTTCTGTGAACTGGATAATACAAGAAAATGTAGCAGAATGCAACAATACACTGAATTAGTTCTATTCCAGTATTAGCAATGCAGTGTCGGGGCAATCAGAATGCTAGAGTCTAGCATGTGGTTAAAACTGCTGCACCATCAGCAGTTTAGCTAGGATGTAGGGAAGCTGATTGAATCAGAGAGAAGCTTCTCTTGTTTGTGGCAAGTATTTCAAAAATATATAAGTAATAAGAGCAAAGGAAAATGTGTGAAAGTTGTTTGCATGTCAGATATTAATGCCCTAGTTATAATTATACTACTTAACTAGTATTAACTAGAGCTAGTTTCTAGCTATAGATCTCCAGCGTATTTCTTTTTCTTCACACTTCTAGCCCAAAATGTAAAATCTCATTCTTCTTCACTTAACAGTTTATTCCAGTAGGATAGTTATTATTCCATTGAATGCAAAGCAATGTAACGTTATGGCTTTGCATTGTGATTCAGCAATACAGCAATCCTACACTCAGATACCATCATGTTGTAAACTAGCCTTAAGAGTTGCAAATGGAGCTTCCTAAGTCTTTGTTGCAGTTAAGTAGCTGGACATCTGAACTACGTAAGGTCTATTATTTTTACAAGTCATGTGAATATGTGATTTTTTTAATTTTTTTAACCTGCTTTCATACAAATAGCAGCACTGCAGTCAATAATTTCCACATCATGCCGGGGCTTAGCAAGTTCAATACCTAAAGATTTCAAACAAATTGGTGCTTTTGTCCTGTCTGACCGCATTTCGTTCAATATGTTGTTAAGTAACCTCACTAATAAGTTAAGCATTCTTTAGTGCCAAGAATGTTCTTTCAGGAGTTCAGATGTAACTGGAATTGTCAAATATATAAAAAGAGTTTGTACACTATTGGCAACATTAATTTTAAATAAAATCTTTCTAATTCATCACATCACAGATGGTTTGTATGGTAGAAACATTTCACTTCTGTGCTACCCTGCTTGACTACATCTTGTAACAGTTGAATGTGCTTGGCTATGGTCTTTAATAGCAAGACTCAATTCCTTCATTTTCATCATTAGCTGAGCATGTGATGTTTTTCCCCGATTGCAAAGATGAATATAGCTACCTGTCACCAAATCTACATAGCTCACCACAAATAGGTCACATACTTCTAGGTTGATTTGATTAAAGTAAGTCTTTGCAGATGTAAAGAAATATGGGTTACTCTCATTCTCAAATTGCAGTATATCTTTTGTTACTAAGAAATTCTGGCCAATGTAATGCTCCTTCTAAGTGGTGATTTTAATGTCATAATATCTGTAATAGTTTTCTCTAGATTCTCTTTCCTATTGGCTACATCAATAGCAAAGAAAGCATCGATCATGGCAATATCTTTCTTTTGGAGTGTGAATGAAACTTGCACTGCTGCACTGAATAATAAATGGCTGAGTTGAAGTCCAAATAATGTGCTAATGATTGCAATAATGCATGTACCTTTAGACCATATGAATATATGAATGCATTTCATCCATAGTTTCTAAAGGCAAGGTTTAGTTATCTTATATGGCAGCAGTTCTTAATCTCCATCTGGTTGGGTATAACGGCTTCAGAGAACTGTAATATTGTATTAGTTGGCATGTTTAGTTGGCATGTTTATTTGATTGTTTTTAAAGAATCCTGAATACATGGCAACTTCCTTGTAATATCTTCTAGGCAAAGGTTCAACGAATACAAACAGCAATTGTAGATGGAGTTGCATTTCTAAAAAAATTCCTAAAACCTGATCATCTACCAGTGCATTCTTGAAGCCCCACCATATGACTGCTCCGGCATAATGATAGGTTATACCAGATTAAAAGATCCTTAATTACATGCAACTAGGTATCTTGTTTAGTGACATGAACTCTAAACAAACCAGTTAGTCTACTTGTATGGTAGAGTCATCATTAACAGTCGATCACATTTGTTGTTTGGCAATAATTGAAAATCATAGAGGTTCAGTACCTTCTTTTTTTTAAGACGTACCTTCTGCCCTATAATAGGATTCTGCTCATTTATTGCCTGGTGTGAGGTGAATTAATTTTCTTTGATCTAGTTACTGATACATTCACTCTCCTCCTTTCATGTTAACAGAAAGCTGTTGTAAATTACCCTCGTCTTCATGATTACCTCATATCTCTGAAGAAGGTATTTTAAACCTTTCTGTGCACTTAAGACCTCTTATGGATTTTTGAAATTTTTCAATTCAGGATCTCAGCTGGCTTGTAATTGTTAGTATCCCTTGTGCCATCCATTTGATAGTCTTGCTTCTTTATGAGTGCTAGAAGTTTCATGCACTCGAAACTTTTCCAAGGCAATTTTCCAGTAATTAGGTTGCTGAAAGCAAGAAAAACCATAAGTGCTACCTAATGGCAGTAAAGACAAAATATTTTTATATGAAACACAAACCTTAAGTCAAGACTTAATTGAAAATTTCCCCATTTGAATAATAATGTTGACTTTAACCACAGGTTGAAAAGCTTACAAGATTACAACATTGAATTATAAATTGCTGACATGAATGCTCTAGACATGCTCTAGACATGGTAATCAAGAGCACCTATAGTGTCATCTATTCTGTCCCTAAACTTGCTTGAGTATTACCAGGGTGGGATCATCACTAAGTGTCTTCAACTTGAAAAGGACACCTCCATTTCTGTCTCTGGCTCTCTCTCAATATGGAGATAGACACACAGAAGAAGAGGTTGCGGGTAATTTTTCATCTGTGAAAATTTTTGTGGGAACATACCAGCTGCTATAGGTGCAGTTGTGGTTCGTAGCTGCAAGCATCAGAGTTGTTTTGGCTGTAGAAGTAAGTAGATTTGCTAAACTAGCTAAGGGCTTCTACACAAACATGGTACCTAATGTTAGCTTTATTCTGTGAGCTTTCTCTTAGTTTACTGGTTGCAACTGTTGAAGTTAGAGTTAGTTTTTGTAGCTAAAACCTTTGCATGGCATGGAAGTGTTAAAAGATTAAGATAAAGGTTGGTGCATAGCTTTATTAAAATTACTTTACTGTTAGTAGGTTTTGTTTATTCTTGTTACCACCAGCACCATAGATAGATACACCTAGGTTGTCTCTCAAGGTTAACTACCTAACTTTAGTAGCAGAATATTCTACTACTTCAACTTATCCATGGATGGTAAACTACCCATAGTGTAAACTATAACTAACTTCAGACTTGACAACTTGTTGCAGTTATAGATATTGGAGAGATAACCAATGCAAATCATCACAAAGTTGACTAGGCTTGCAATTGTATTTGACATGTTTTGATTTTCAAAACATCTTCCCTGTGTGGTGAGTGAATAACCTTGTAGAGCGGCTGATGTTTTATACTTAACAGAGAGTAGAGGCAAAGTTGTTTGGGACACTTTGGAGGCAGTTGGGGTTTTTTCCTTGATTTGTTTGATTGTTTGCTTGTTTTTGTTTGAGCTTTTCCTTGTTAGAGTATATTTATCTTTTTTCCCCATCATTTATTCAGTGTTAATTTTATTCTATACTTTCTATATAAAGTAGGAAGGTATGTCTGTCTGTCTGTCTGTCTGCCTGTCTGTGTGTATGTGTGTCTGGTGTCTGTCTGTATGTATGCCTGCCTGGCTGCCTTCTTGCCTCCCTGCCTGCCTGTCTGTCTGTCTGCCTGTCTGTGTATGTATGTATATATTTATTTATGTGAGTATGTACGTATGTGTAACAGTGTGAGGCCAAGGAGAGTGTTTGTAACACGTATGAATGACTCTTGTTCGTATATTGTAATGCATGATATGGCTTTTAATTAGTCTGAGATTGGTTGAAAACCCTTTACATTGGCATGGTCAGCCGGATTGCTTACCTGTAAGATAGATAAAGAATTTGAAGCTAGATTTGCAAAGTATAGCTACCAGGAGAAAGTCATGGATCAAGACTAGTAGTGCTACTGGATCTTTAACAGGCTGGAGAAATTTGTTAGTGTCAGTGGACCAACAGTTTAGCAACAGAAAATGGATGGGAGGCTGAGGATAAAATCAAGTGGCTAAAAGTCTGCCTCATGAGGAGAGCCCAGACAGCTTTTTAATGGCTACTGATCAAAACCCAAAGGGAGTCACTTTGAAAGAGCAACTGAAAGTTTGAAAGAATAATTTATTTAAAAGTTGTTATTTCTATTAAACAAGAAGTGAACTTACTCAGATGCTTTTCTTTCATGGATTTGTCAATTTGCCCTCGAAGGGGGAATCCGACCATAGTGTGTTATCTGCTGCAAAGTTCTGATCAATAAAAGCCTGAAGCCATTAAAACTTGCAAACCATCTCCTGAAATGTTATCCTGACCTCCATTACAAATACCTAACCTACTTTGAACCAAGATAAAGCAGTTGAAGGGTATTCAATTCAGAAACACTGATACTGCAGAAAAAAATCTTCTTGCAATTCTTGAAGCATCCTTTGAGGTGGTATGCAAAGTTGCACAGCAGCAGAAGGGGCATACGATTGCCGAAAATCTGTTTATGCATGTCACTAGTGTGTTGCCAAAGCATGTAGTGAAGAGCAGGATAAAAGCTCAGTTCTATATCAATTATCAATTCCAAACAACACAATTTGACATAGGATTGATGAGATGGCTGTTAATATACTGGCACAAGTATTGGAAGAAGTTAAGACCAGTCCATATGAAAAAAATTCTTAGAAATTTGACGAGTTCATGGATGTCAGCAGCTGTACTATTTTACTGGGCATTATTTGTTATATTCACCGCTCAAATGTGAAGGAAGAGTTTTTCCTATGTGAGTGTCCTGCTACGATGACTAAAGGAGAGGATGTGTTCAGCATATTCAGTCAAGAAAAATGGAGACAGTGTTAAACAGGTGTCAGTTGATGGTGCACTTGCTATGATGGGTAGTAATTGCAGGTTTCATAGGTTTTCCTCAAAGGAAAATGCAGATATTACTGTTGACCATTGCAGCATTTACCGATATACACTTGCATCCAAGATACTCCCAGATGCCTTGAAAGCAGTATTTGGCCAACTTATTAACTTCATAAAAGCCAAAGACTTCAACAGGTGTGTGTTTAAAGAATTGTGCAAAGAGATGAGCGAGAAGTATGAAGTGCTACTTTACCACACTGAAGTAAGGTGGCAGTCTCGAGGCAAGGTTGTGATTTGCATGATTGAGCCTCAGGAGGGAATGGAACTATTTTTTCAGAAAAAAGGATAAGACCTGGTACAGCACTTTTCTGACCATGAATTGCTTTTCCGTCTGTGTTATTTGGGCGACATCTTCAATGAATTTAACAGAGAAAACTTGGCACTTCAAGGAAGGAACACGACAATCATCGATGCAAAACAAGCCATTTCTGCATTTATTAGAAAGTTAAAGTTGTGGTGCAAGAGAGTTGCAAAAGGCATAGTGGCACAGTTTTCCACTCTTGACAAATATTCTGAAGAGAGCAAGGATGGTTAAGATACCGTAGAAATTTTGAAAGCAGAACTTGGATGAATTGGTCAGAAAGATGGAGGAATACTTCCCAGATCTGGATACCTCTTGCCTTCAGTGGTGCTAGCAGCCTTTTGTGGCCAATGAGGATCAGCTAGATGAAGATGACCTTCAAGCAAAAGAGGACTGAGAGTGAATGAGGCTTAGAATCTGGAATTTCAGAACAAGAACCTGGAAACCTTCTGGATAGCCCAGTTAAATGACACACCAACCTTGGCGAGGTGAGTTCTAAGGATCCTGACTTCCTTTTTGACCACTCACTGAAGTGAGCAAGGCTTTTCCATCATCATGGGAATGAAAACCAAGAAACTGAATCAGTTGGAGGTGTCAAATGATGCAAGAATTTCTCTTAGTTCTATAAAACTGCTGACACTATACGTGCTCTTGTTTTATCATTCTCAAGTCTGCAATGTATAGTTCAATGTTGTAATAATGTTGAAGAAGCTTGTTAACCTGTGGATAAGTCAATAAAAACAGAGAAATTTCCAATCAAAGTGTTTACTCTTGACATAGTGTTTGTGTATTATATAAAATAATTTTGTCTTTATTGGCATTATAGTATATAGCAATTATGGTTTACTTGCTTTCAGAAAAAAGGGGGAATACATTAACTAGATCAGGCTTCAATAACTGGAAATTGCCTTAGAAAAGTTTAGAATGTATGAAACTTCTCACTCATAAAGAAACAAAATTAAAAAATGGATGGCTCAAGGGATGCCAACAATTACAAGCCAGCTGAGCTCCCAAATAGAAAAATCAAGAGGAGAAGGTCTTATAATGCAGCTGTTCTAGTCTATCAGGAGGTGAGAGAAAATATGCAGAAATCTATAGCTAGCAACTAACTCTAGTTAATACTAGTTATAGCTAGGGAATTAATACCCAACATTCAACCAGCTTTCAGGCATTTTCCTTTGCTCTTAATCATTATACATTTTTGAAAGACCTGCCACAAACAAGAGAAGCTTCTCTCTGATTCAATCAGCTTCCCTACATCATAGCACAGCTGCCTATTGTGCAGTTGATCACATGCTAGACTCTTGTTTGGAAGCAACATGGTTACATAATTCTATACTCAGTATAAAAGTACAAAAGTATATCTGGCAATCTACTTCAGCTAGTAACCAAATCTATTCCATTGAATTAAAGAGAAATTTTGTTCATTATTCACCACTTGTCAATATTGACTGACTAAACTGAAAGGTGTGAGTTTTTCATCACAAAGCTAGCTACCACCATTGCATATAATGTTGACATTTTCTCTTTAAACTGACAATCAACAAGCATTTCTCTCAATAAATACAGTAGATTTAGCTAGATTTCCACAGTTGTGTGATGTTAGCATGTAACTAAAGATGTGCTTACTAGGTAGTATTTGTTCTGGATAAATGCAAACTAACCATGTGAACTATACTTTAAAAGAATTGTTGTTACAACTTCTTGTATTGTGTCCTTATTGCCTTTTGACATCTTCACAATATGCGCTATAAATGCACAATCAATAGACACTTATTGAATGGAATAGAAACTGCCTACATCCCATGACTATATAAAAGGAGATGTTATGATGACTATGAATCTCTCAACAACATAAAAATGTCTCAACAAAATACTCAGATAACAATCCAACCACCAACTTCTAGGCATCATGCTGGTTTCAAGTATGACCCTCTTGACAGCAGAGATTTTTCAAGAGTGTATGGTGAAGCAGAGATTCTTTCCATTGATGATCATCCACCGTAGACCTTCATAAGTATATCAACCAAATGTATGACTAAGCGACTCTTGGTAGCCGCACAGCATGTGTTGCATGTGCTGCCTACAAACTGGAAATATGTAGGAAGGCTGAGGAGACCACCAAGATGTCTCATGTTTGTTTGTTTACTAAAATGCTCGTGACATGACACAGATGATGATAATGGTGCTTGTTACCGTATAACCTTGAAAGGTATATATGATAAGGGAGCTTGCAAGGAGTTCTTGTGGCCATATGATATAAATAAATTTGTAGATACCCCACCACCCGAATGCTATGATGATCTCTCAATGAAATCCCAATTGACAGAATAACTTATAATCACCTTCTCAATAATCAACTTCAAATTGTAAGGAGTTCTTGTGGCCATATGATATAAATAAATTTGCAGATACCCCACCACCCGAATGCTATGATGATCTCTCAATGAAATCTCAATTCACAGAATAACTTATAATATCACCTTCTCAATAATCAACTTCAAATTGTATTCACTCGACTAGATGCTCTAGCCTTCATCAAGATGCCAAGGCTCGCATGAGCCCACTATATACCAGTAGCCAGCTATCCACCATGTGACAGTACATGTGCCTAGCATGTGCACCTGATATAAAAAATAAATATATTTAATAATTAATAAATACATAAATAAACATGAATAAATTAAACAATTAATACATGGATTTAAATAAATAAACAAATTTAAAAAATGAACAAATAAAACAAAAACAAAAGATTAATTAAATAAATAAATTTAAAAATAAATAAAATAATAATAAATTAAAAAATATAATAAAATTATTATAATAATAATGAAAATAAATAAACAAATAAGAGTCATGGGCGCAGGAAAATGGGGAAGGGCAGGGGGGAGGCAGCCCCCCTTCAGCAAAGGTTCAGGGCACCCCTCCCCCTTATATTCAGCCAAGTGTCAACCTCCCCCCTTATAAACCAAGAAAGGTTCAACCTTCATATATGAAAGTGTGAATTAATACAAAGCCATCATGTAAATTTTGCATGATGCATGTACAAACTACATTTATTGGATTGTCACATGATCAAAGCAGGTGTGAATAAGTCCTAGATGCTAGGTGCAAAGCTACAGTTATGTGCTCAGTTTAAGCACATGGCCAGCTATCAGAGGTGTATTGTCCAACCAAAGATCTGTAAGGTACCAGCATACGAATCTATGGTCCAACATTGATGGCTCAGAAGAAGATTGGACACTTCTTTAAAGTTGCTTCAGCTGATCAGGATCAACAAATGAATTGGATTCATCAGGAACAGGTAGGATGACTGGCTAAATCAGTGTACTGTAAGTGTTTCTAATTTGAGATTGTATATCGTGTATAGTGGAGGATGAAATGCCATATACTTCAGCCGATGATGAAGCAGTTGACCTTTCATCTACTACACATTGGGCTGTGAGGCATGCATCCATAGCAAGCATTTTAAAGAACTACAATACCTTACAAAATGCTTTGGAGGAGATCAGTCAGGGGCACGATAAATATGCTGCAAAAGCAAGTGGAATGGCAACCAAAATGGATAATTTTGATACCTATTTGGCCTCAAACTAGCTTATCTGGTATTTTCAGCATCTGATCAATTCTCAACCAATTTGCAGGCACAAGACATTACAGTTGAAGAGGCCATAAAGGGAGCTAAATGCCTTGTTGCTTATATACAATCCCTGAGAAGTGAAGAAAAGTTCAATTGATTTTATGATCAGGTCCTTTATGATTCCAAGGACTTTATGATTCCGAGGACTTCCACGAAGAAGGAAGATGCCCAGACGATTTGTTGATGGTGCAAGCCCACATATATATGCAAATCCTAAAGAAAGGTACCGTCATATGTATTTTGAAGTGACTGAGTTAACTGCAGGAGAGGTAGAAAGGCATTTTAATCAGAAAGATCTTGACACTATAAATCACTTCTTCTTGGTTTTGCCAATGGAAACAATGCTACAGTGATGTCGGCTGCATTAAGTGCTTATTTGGAAGAAAATTTTGACCTAGAGAGATTGAAGGTACAACTTTTGATGATTCCTGATGTTATCAGGACAGCATTTTCAGGAACTACGACTACTATTACAAAAGTAAACAGTATGAGAACCATTTCTGCTGGTATGAATGAAAGTGAAATCTACAAAGACATGCTTCAGGAAGTAGACAAACTATTACGATTATACCTGATATATCCTGTCACTTCAGCCACAGAAGAACGCTTATTTTCTTCCCTCCGTCGAATAAAGATGCATTTAAGAAGCACCATGACTGAATGTCGGTTGAATAACTTATTCTTGTTATATGTACACCAGATTCTTTAGATTTAACTGAAATAGCTAGGAGTTTTGTGTCTGTTAATAAATGTACTTCGGAAGATTTGGTTCAAATTATTACATTTTAAACTTATTATCTATACAATAGGCTTATCTAAAAATGCATACTTATTATATATGTATGTAAAGTTCCACAATATTATTGCCTCCCCCCCCCTCCCATTAAAAGTTATCTTCTTACGCCCATGTTTGTGGTAGTTCAGGCTCCTCAGAGTAGCTCCCCAGCATCCAGGCAAGTCCATTCCACAGTCTCGATTGAACTGCTCACACTTTTGTGCTAAGTTGATGTGCAATGCCTTCTTCACAGTTACTTCTGTCTTCTGGCCCAAGATGGGTTTTGAATTGTTGACAAAATATGAGAGCTTGTGTGAGAGAACTACACTAGGTGCTGACAGGATTTCTGCACTGTTGGAGTTGTGCCTGGAAATCCATCTACTTCAGGTATCAAGAAAAATACTACGAGCAGAAAGAGGGTGCAGCAATGGGCTCTCCAGTATCTGCAGTGGTGGCCAACCTTTCTTTGAGGAATTGGCACTCACAACTGCCCCACTGAAGCCAAGGGTTTGGAAGAGATATATACGTGGATAATACCTTCTGCACTCTGAAGAAGGTAAGTGAGTAGGAGTTGTTGGACCATCTGAACAACATCAGGCCATCCATAAAGTTTACCATGGAGCTTGAAGTGGATGGATCGTTGCCCTTTCTGGACTGCCACCTACACAGGAAGGAAGATGGAAGATTAACTGCAACAGCTTACAGAAAACCCACGCATACCAACCAGTACCTTGATAATAGACCACATCATCCTATCGATGTCAGAAGAGGAGTGGTGAAGAGCTTGTATAGAGCCAGAAGAGTAGTAACTTATAAGGAAGAAAATTATTTCAATAAGAGAACGGATCCGCAAGCCTTCATCAACCTATCGTCTGCAGAAACATCTAAATGCAGAAAGAAAGACGAGTACACCAGTACAGGCAATGAGGGGTCTAGATCCCATGATAGTGATTCCCTGTGCAACAGGGATGAGTGAAGACATCAGGAGGGTTTGCAGGAACTTCAACATCAAAGTTGTCTTCAGATCGGAAAGAACTCTGAGGACACAACTGAGCAGAGTGAAGGATGTTTTACCAGCTAATATCCACTCATGTGTTGTGTACTGCATCCCTTATTGTGGAAAATGTTACATAGGGAAACCATCAGAAGACTGGAGACCAGTGTGAAAGAATATCAAGATGCCTGTAGTAAGTGTAATAAAGAGAAGTCTGCAATTACTGAGCATGCATGGGGCAATGGACATACATAATTATTCTTGTTTGTTTATTTATTAATTATTTAATATTTATTCTATTATTTATTTATTTTATTATTTATTTATTGTTATTTTCTTTATATTATTATTATTTTATTTATTTATTTGTTTAATTAATTAATTATTATTGTTGTTGTTACTATTTTATTATTTATAATTTGTTTATTCGAACGCTTGTCCGAATAATAATAATATACTATATGATGATGCAAGTATGCATCCCTCAAGCAGGAGTTTAGAGCCTGTCTTAAATCAAGATTTCCATTTGCATTTTTTTGCTTTTTGCCTTACGACAGCTTTTCAAGTGATGGGATAATGCCAATGCCTTCTGATGAAGAGATTAAAAACAATCGAAATCCTGGTGAGCATTGTGTATTGGCTGTTGGCTATAATGACATATTATTGTTCTGAATAGCTACGGACCTCAGTTTGGTGATAATGGTTATTTCTACATGCCATATAAGTTTATCACCAATGGTGTTAGAGCTTCCAACCACAAGAGACCTAACAGATACCAACCTTGGTAATTCGCTGCCACAGAGTCTCTTCCTAACTTCTTCTAGCTAAACCCCAAGCTTGACAAAAGAGTTTTAGATATCAAGTAGAAACAACAGTCGAGTAGCCGAATATGAAAATAGGATGTGACTGCCCAAGCCTGGACTGCAGAGGGTTTTATATGCCCATGCAGCCAGGCTTTCACAGCTTACGGTCTTGATAACAGTGTGAAGTAGTAGAATTACTGTATATCCCTACAGGACTTATCTAAGAGTGTGAGATGATATCATGATTGTTCTATGTGTTGATAGTCTGAAGTCTATTTAATTCTATCTAGCTCTATTTATAAATTCTATTCATAGTGTATATAGAAAGTTTGATGTTTTATAAAAACACAATGCAAAAGTGTTGAGTAAGCGACGACTAAAATGACACACAGTCTGCTGCACTTTCCTCAAGTTTGTGACTATTTCCAATTGATTTTGATTGTATCTGCAATTGCAAGGAATTTTTTTCTGTTAAATTTTTATTAACTCTTGAATTTGGGCTATTAATAGAATTCAGTTTGGTACAAGACTATCAATAGTTGACACATACATATGAACTTCATTCAATTTAATTTTTTTTACTTGTCCTAATGCAGTATTCTATAGACTTTTCGTAGCAGAAAAGTTCCTGTACAATATTGACCGTTTTTCTTCAAATACTTCCGCATTATAATGACTAAGCAACACTGCATTCATACTTGCTGGCAGTACTTGCTGGCAGCACATTTCACATAGTCTTGAGAGTCGAGATCCAAGCTTATGTTTAAGATGGATCTGCAGCACCTCCTTCAAAAGCAAAATTTCCCATTTGAAGTATTACTTGGCATGTGGGGAATGATGTGACCAGGAAAGGACTGCAACTATCTGATGGGATTGCTGAACCATTGGAGACTTAACTGAGTCAACCTACTTCATCTACTACATGAACATAGGAAAGGAGCTGATATGGGCTCTTCCTTCTCTACCATAGTGTCATATTATACATAGAATTCTTTGAGCAACTGATTTTGGAGTCCAAACCAAAATCTGTCCTATGGAAAAAAATATGTTGATGATACATTCTGCATAAAAAAGGGTGATAGCCACAATCTAGGTCAGCATGGAATTGGAGTGGGATGGAAAGCTGCCTTTCCTGGCTGCTTACTGCATAGGAGAGGAGAAGATGACTTGCTAGACTACACAGTACACAGAAAAATTATATATACTTTCACTATTGTTCACACCAACCAGCTGAGGGGGTTTCCAAGAGCTTCTATGGCAGACACAGAAAAGTGACAACCGCACAAGAAGAACTGGACAGGAACACTGTTGTCAACTTGATGGACAATCGCTAACCACTTCCCTTCATCTGGTTGGCTTCACTTGGGTGATGGAATGGAGAAGATAAGAAATTGGAAGAAACAATCCCAATTTAATTATTCTCCTCTCTGTAGTAGTCCAAAGTGTGGGTATCAGATGTGTTTGTGGAAAATTTACTGTCAAATCAGGTATGATATGATATCATCTTACCTGAGTGAAAAATAAAAATATCATAAACTCATCAGCTGTGTATAGAATTACTTGTAACCATGGGAAAGATATTGGTTAGACAAGTATATAGGAGAGAGTGACAAGGAGCATAAAGATGCAAGCAATATTGGAGAACTTGGAAAGTCTGCAATAAGGAGCATGCCAGCATGTAAGCTTTAAATCTGTGATATTATGAAGAACTGAAGTTCAGTTAATGAACACCCTCCTGTCCAAATGTGTTCAGATAAGCCCCTCCTACTCTACTAGCATACTTCTTGGTGAAGTTGTCCTGCTACCATTTTAGAGGCAGCAGTTAAGTTACGATCAAAGCTGATAGGACCTATCAAGAAACAGGACATCACGGTAATTCATGTACTAAAGAATTTTCAGAAGATGTGGGAAATAACAACTGTCTTAAACAATAGAATTCAGCCAACTGGAAGTAGACCACTACTGATTATTGAGCTACCAACCTGAGGCTTCCCACATATAATGTTTACAATTTATATCATGAGATTGATATCACTTCTAGTTGTCAATACAAGTACATATGCCAATAATTCTGGATATTATAGTGTCTTGTCAGCTTTGATATTTCGTCACCTTTTACCAATGTTCCCATAGATGACACGATGGAAGTTATTTTTGGAATATTGAGAAGACTTACTTGGCATGACTGCATTAGGTGCTCATAGATTATCTGAATTGTTGGAGCCTTAACTAAAATCCACCTACTTCAGGAATCAAAGTAAATGCTATGAGCAGAAAAAGGGTGCAGCGATGGGATCTCCAGCATCTGCAGTAATAGTCAACTTTTACATGGAATTCATTGAGTATTGGCACTCACAACTTCCCTTTTAATGATTTTTGGAAGAAATAAGTAGATGGTACCTTCTGCATAGTGAAGAAGGGGGAAAGAATAGGAGTTGTAGGACAAACTAAACAATACCAGGCCATCCATGGTTTACATTGGACATTGAAGTAGACAGATCATTGCCCATCTCGATTACACCACTTACACAAAGGAAGGTGGAAGGCTAACTGCAATTTTAAATAAAACCCACGCACACAAACTACTACCTTGATTATAGATTGCACCATCCTTTATCTACCTGAAGAGGAGTGGTATAGAGCTCCCATGATAGAGCCAGGAGAGCTGTGGTAGACAAGGAGGACCTATAGAAGAAAGATCAATGTAGCAGCTAGTTATCTAATTAGCTTTTGGTGCATGCCAATTTTTGGTATATAAAGTACTTATAAAAGTGGGACTCTTCCCCACAATGCAACAAGTAATTTGGGGATGTGCTCATTTTTTGCGTGGTAGAAAACATTGTACCAGTTGATGTAATTAATTACATGATGAATAAGCACAGTGTAACTTTTAGTTATGATTTCACCACATTATTAGTTCATAATGTGAAGATTAGCCAACTTAGCACAACCACATAATAACATGTCTTGTTTCATCCAGGTGCTAACTTAGCAATAGTTGACCGGAACTTCTCTAACTTCACTGAATTACCAAAAATTGTTCACCAACTACTTGATTTTTCTCTTCCCAAATGTTCCCTTGGTAAGAAGACTGAAGTATAGAGGTCATTTTAATCAAAACGGTTCAAGCTATGGCCATTTTTGCATCACCATGTCTACTCTTCTAAGTCAGCAGTCTTAACTTCAATACTTGTGCCAGTATATCCACAGCAATCTTGTTGATCCTACGTGTTTGAAACTGATACAGAACTGAGATTTTAGCCTACTCTTCACCACATGATTTAGCAACCATCTCGTGCACATGCATAATCAGATTTTGGGTCATCGTATGCCCCTTCTGCTTCTGTGCAACTTTGTAGGCCACCTCACAGGAATCTTCAAGATTGGCAAGAAGGTTTTTTGCTCCAGTATCAGTGTTTGTGAATTGAATACCCTTCAACTGCTTCACCCTGTGTTCGAAGTAGGATAGGTGTTTGTAATGGAAGTCAGGATGAAATTTCAACGGATGGTTTGCAAGTTTTGATGGCTTCAGGCTTTCATCAGAACCTTGCTACAGATAACACACTGTGGTCGGCTTCCCCCTTCGAGGGCAAATTGACAAATACATGAGCAAGAAAAGCATCTGAGTAAATTTGCTTCTTGTTAGCCATAACAACTTTTGTATCTGTGAAAAAATTCTATTGTTTCAAATAATTCTTTCAAAGTTTCAACTACTCTTTCGAAGTCCCTTTGGGTTTCGATCGGTAGCCATTAAAAAGCTGTCTGGGCTCTCCTCATGAGGCAAACTTTTAACCACTTGATTTTATCCTCAGCCTCCCATCCATTTCCTGTTGCTAAACTGTCGAAATGTTTGGTCCACTGACACTAACAAATTTCTCCAGCCCATGAAAGATCGGGTAGCACTACCTCCTTGATCCAGGTCTTGCCTCTTGTATCGACATTTAGCAAATAAAACTTCAAATTCTTTATCTATCTTGCAGGTAAGCAATCCTGATGACCATATATACCAATGTAAGGGCTTTCAACCAATCTCAGACTGATTAAAAGCCTCCAAAAGCCATATCAACGACAGTATATGACCAAGAGTCAGTCATATGTGTTACAAGCACTCTCCTTGGCCTTACTGTTACACATACATACATACACAACATAAATAAATATATATATGCATACACAGACAGGCAGACAGACAGGAAGAAAGACAGATAGATGGCCAGACAAACAGACAGACAGACAAACAGGCAGGCAGGCAGGCAGGCAAGGAGGCAGGCAGCCAGCCAGGCAGACAAACAGACAGACAGACAGACAGACAGACAGACAGATACCAGACACACATACACACAGACAGACAGGCAGACAGACACCCCTTCTACTTTATATAGAGAGTATAGCTACATAAATAAATGAAAGAATATAATTAATACTGAATAAATGAATGAAGAAACAAATGATTCAATAATCAAACAAACAAATGAACTCTAACAAAGAAAATCCCAAACAAAAACAAGCAAACAATCAAACAAATTAACAAATAAACCAAACCAATCCAAACAGTCGCCTCCCAAGTGTCTCAAACAGCACTCTCTGTTAACCAACCACTCAACCAAGGTTATTCACTCATGTCAGGGAAACTACCAGGACCACTTCCTGACCTGACAAAGGATAAGGAGCTCACCACAACCACAACCACCTAATGGGTTACACAACCACAAAGCAGAAGAAAGGACATTGTTAATAGAACCTCATAGAATGTTCTACTGAAAGCTGATTGGCCATATGTGACTGAGAGCAAATAGCTATAAGGACGTATGTTGGGTGCTAAGGTGCCGCTCTGAGCTTTTGACTACTTTGTAAGTATATATTAAGTCATATGCTTACCTCTCAGATAGGTGGAGAGAGTCAATAGGGGTGTGATGCTTGAGTAGGGTTCCAGAGCAAGAGAACTAAGACCAGGATCACCTTATCAGCGGTCTAGGTAGAGGGTTAGGTTGGACTTGGCAGACCTAGGCATCACAGAGTTATTTTACCCAGAGGTAGCTATCCGCTCGGGCTACTACAGATTTCTTAATTGTTTCTTATAGAGGAAGAAAGGTTTAGTTAAGGGTGAAATTTCCCCGACAACTCATCACACAGGGAAAATCAAAACATGTAAAATACAATTGCAAGCCTAGTCAACTTTGTGATGATTTGCATTGGTTTATCTCTCCAATATCGAAACAAGTTGTCAAGTCTGAAGTTAGTTATAGATTTCACTATGGATAGTTGACCACCCATGGATGTGTTGAATTAGTATATAGAATATTCTGCTACTAAAGTTAGGTAGTTAACCCTGAGAGTCAACCTAGGTGTATCTATCTATGGTGCTGGTGGTCACAAGAATAAACAAAACCTTCTAACAGAATATAATCTATGAACCAACTTTTAGCTTGATCTTTTAACACTTCTTCTGTGCCATGCAGAGGCTATAGCTGCAAAGACTATAG